>OY720171.1:6973500-8235000 GCA_963082885.1 Parascotia fuliginaria | reverse complement strand
TTGACTTTGATATGTTAATCAGAAAATCACCAATGGAGATAGCTTTATTTTCGTAACTTTTTGTTAGCTTTTGAATCTGGCGGTCGATTTCTATACTTGTTCTTTTTCTTGAATTTATAGGTGATCTTTTTAGTCGAAAGCTATAACAAAAATCATCAGTTATTTAAGTTAAGCTATATTTTTTTCAGTAACCGTCTGTAATAGAAGGCGACAACCAATAATATCTACCAAAATAAATAAAATCAAATCCATTTTCAAATTCTTCTATGTACTCGTATTATGTAAAAAAATATATATCTGCTTTTAAAAATATTATATCTGCTTAAAAATATTGTCTAAAAAATACAACTTACTTGGCTTGTTTTATATCAAAGTGACATGTGTCGTTGCCAATTGTTTGCAGAAACAATAATAAACTGGGATTTTTTCCAATAATTTTGTTGAATCTGCCATTCCATGATTCCGCCAAGTTAGTTGTTCTATGGCGTTCATTATGGCAACACCAAATGAGGTCTGGATATTCAAGCCACTGAGTGACAAAATAGTCATTGAATTTGGTCATAGCTTCATCGTCGAAACTGAAAAAAATACTTATTAAACGTTCGTACTTGTAAAGCAATGAAATTAACAGGTCCTTACTGATATTGTTGTTCTTTACTTTTTTGCCATATAATTAGAGTTAAGTACTCAAACATCATTTTGGAAAGTAACCAAGATATTATACCTATTTTCCATTATATGCAGCCAGCCGTCTTCAATATCTTGTTTTGGCAAAAACGCTAAGCCTATGCATTGCTTAACATGGTTCGAGGACTCTTCGTGTTCCATGAGATTTAAAGATTTCGCTTTTTTGATAACGTTCTTTTGAAAATGTACGTTACATCCATTTATTTTGATATCAGGAAAAATCTTCGCTGCTGCATTTATTACTCCTATTTCATAATCGAAGGTAAATTTCGATGGACGCCATTCAGGCAAAGTTTGTTTAATCAATTCGAAAACTTTTTCATAAGTTTTCCCTTCTTTGTTTTTTAACAGAATATAAAATAATGGTGCTACATTCGTGGATAACTCAGTGCTTCCCATGTCTCCATGAATGACATAAACTTGTTCGAATGGGTTTGGGCAGCCGTCGAAAGTGCCATCACCAAAGTAATGCGTTACACATTTTATATATTCCTTTACTTCTATCGAGGAAAATATAATTATTCGATTACAGTCTTCATTACAATAATCAGCCAATACATACTTATTAAATTCTTCTGGTAGGGTCAAATGGGGGAAATGCGAGGGCCATAACTAAATTTATAAGTTCGATTTTATACTGCTTATTCACTAATTAGTTACAAAGAATTCACATTTATAGATGTTATTAAGCATATATTTAGCTGTTATTTTATGTATTTTAAGTAACTAAAATATTTTTTTTTTTACAATAGTGAGACCCAAAAAAAGTACTGTGTCTCATTATTACATTTAACCCGTGTAAAGGGGCAAATGTAATAATCATATCTAATTCGTTAAGCCTGTTTATAGGCTGAAATCTGGGGCAAAAGCAAAAAAATTAAGAAATAAAGAAATATTTCAGTTTTTATTTCAACGAAATCGGACAATCACATCAAAAGTTATAAACTTTTAGGAAATAATCATATTTTTGAACTTAAAATCAAATGTTATTAAACCACGTTTGGTTATTTCGGGATTAGGTAGTATCTGAACGATGGAGTCAGCCGTAATTTGATCAACATCGTCCGTTATTGGCCATGCAAATATACTTCCCTTACGTCTTACAAATTTCACCTCCCAACGAAGGCCCACCTTTTTTTGTACCACACCCACGTAGTACTTAAGTCCTTTTTTCAGTGCATATTTCACTATAACCCAATTGTTCACAAGGACTTCTTAAATTTTCTTTTCTGTTTTTTCTTCTGTTCGTGTCCTCTCAGTTTCTATCTTCTCTATTTCTTGCTCTTCAGTTGCTTTTTCGTGTGATCCTTCTCTTTCAATTCTTATCTCTTCTTTTTCTTGTTCTTTTGCTTTCTTTACTTTTTTCATCTCAACTGTTCCAATTTTACTTTTTATCACAGGTGTTTTTCTGCTTTCGTAATTTTCTTTATCAGAATGATATAGTTCATCTTCTTCTCGTTCGTTTTCCTCTTCCATCCATTCACTAGCATCTGATTCTGCATAAGACACTATGCCTTCAGAACTTTCATCACTCTCTGTATCGTCTGACTTTTTCTTTCGGTTTAATTTCGTGTTTTGTTTCCTTTTCATTTTTTTTTTTTACTTTGTTTATGTCACTACCAACCTGTACAGATTCTACGTCCGTTATGTCACTGTCTGAATTCTCAGTTTTCTTTGCCTTTTTCCTTTTTATTTGCGATTTCTTTGTAGTTTTTACTCGTTTATCTGATTGAATTTGTTCTTTGCCCTTCAATACTTCAACAATTTCAGCAGACGTAATAACTTCAGCACCTGAGGCCACCTTTCGTCTCTTTTGTTTGCTTGGCATTTGTTTTTGGTGAATAACTGACAGAATTAATTGCTCCATAGATGCGGCTTGTGAGAATTCAGAATTATGAACTGGCTTTTCTTGAGAACGTGGAGTTTCAATAATGGAGCTTTGTAGATCTACAGAATTGACATTCAGTGACTGTAAACTAGACGCCTCATCAACATTCTCAAAAAACGACGTTAAAAGCGATGGCGATTCGCACCTTGCACTATCAATGTGCTCGGTATTCACAAGCTCCATAGTATTATCTTGCACACCCCTCTCAATTTGTTGTTGGTGTCTCTCCCAACGCTCTAAAGCTTCTTTGGCAAAATTTTCCTTTGGAACAACATCAGCATCAAACGGGAAAATGCCTGCCTTTCTAAAACCATTCTTGATGACGTCGTCGCTGACTTTGGTCCAAGTTTCTCCCAGGAATTGAGAAAATAGGGATTTGGGTAACTTTTGACCAATATGTTGTCGCTGCCAAGTTGCAACAGTTTGGTCCCATTTTTGTTTGTAAGACTTGAAAACGGATACATCTAATGGTTGTAGAATATCACTTGTGTGGGCAGGGAGTTTTAAAATTGTTATTCCTTGATCCAAAGCATATTCTACCAAGTCAAGTGAAACATGAGTGGAGTGGCCGTCGTATATAACCAAGACAGGTCTTTCATCACCCAAAGCCGGTACCAGGGTTTTTTTAAAGTAATTTTTGAAAACTTCTGTTTCCATCCAACCATTGGGTGTTGCCGCGTAAGCTGTGCCGGGAAATTCTTTGTCTGGTGGTGCTTTCCATTGATCCCACATATTTTTTCCTTTGAATATTATCAAAGGAGGCACTCGTTGACCCATAGCATTACAAGCCAAAACAAAGGTAGTATTTTCTTTACCTGAGGTGCTTGTAACTCGGGATGAGCTTTGACCTTTTTCTCCGACGACTCTTGATTTGGATGGATCGCTACTTAGGCTGCTTTCATCCAAATTCCAGACACGACCAGGCTTGTCCTCTATATCCAGTTCAACCAAAAGCTTTTTTAGAAGATTGAAATATCCGTAAATAATAAATGGGTCTGTGGCAGCTTTCTTTCTAGCATATTCTAACGGCTCTGGTTTTCGAATGGACAGATTATGTCGCTTTTTAAAATTAAGGAACCAGTCCTCCCCTGGAATCCCATTTTTGAAAGGTGTTTGAACATCATTCTTAGTAACAAACTGACCCACCAATTCCAGAATTTCTTTCCTGCTGAGGCCAAAGCCCCATTTTGCTAGGGTTTTAATGGAAGTTGCTAACACGTTCTCTATATTTTCGGCGAGTGCGGTTCTCCTACCCTTTGATTTTTTTATAACTCCTCGCGTACCTTTGATTCGACAATATAGTGTTGAAAAAGGAATTCCGTACAAAGTTGACGCCTTATGTATTGTTAATCTACCGGCCCGTATTTCTTCAATAGCTCGGTTTAATCTGTCTTCGGAATATTTGGGGCCCGTTTCCTTTTTTTTAACATAATTTCGCACCATCTGGAACAAGCAATTTATCTAGGGGTAAATGTAATAATCATGTATTACATTTGCCCCAGTGACACAAAAATCAGGGGCAAATGTAATAATGAACGTACGATGTAGACGGTACCAGATATCAAAAAATACACGTTTAAAACAACTTTCTAACGTATAAGTAGTCATACTGGTACAAAACAAATCAAAAACTTACTTTAAATCTTTCGCGTTGCATGATTTAATAGAACTAAATATACGGGAATTCACGCGAAAATACCTAATGCATGATCGCGTGAATTCCCGTATATTTAGTTCTATTACTTTAAATCCTTAGATGAACCTTGATGGAAAGTTAGGTTATGAATTTGTACAGCACGCTCTTACAAAGTCCGACACGCAATGATACGTCACTCCTTCATCCGCTGGTAAAACAGTGTCAACAAGTGGTTTGCTTATAGTTGAAGAAGTAAGTATGGTATATCAGAGATGGCAGCACTGGTTTCTTTAATATAAATCACTTAGATTAACGTTATCACTTTTGCCCCGGTATCGCAAATGCCCCACCTGACCCTATTATAATTTCTTCCACATTCTTAAATTGTGTTTTTGGTACGTTCAACGACTTATTTCGGTGTCTGTATAATACTGTTTTTAATTTTTTATAGTCAGGAACATTTCCTGTAAGGTGTAACCCTTTGTCTTTTAAGTTACCCATGTGTTTTTCGAAAATTTTCTGTACTGATCCGTAATTTGAATTTACTTCTTTTTTGCACTCACTTATAGCCATTTGAACTTCATTGTCTTCAAAATGTGGCACGCACTGATCACTGTGTTTATAATCTTTAATTATTGTATTATTGGTATTCTCAATAGTTATATATCCACTACATTTAATACTATTTCTCCTATTTACACAATGCCAAGTACTTGAATTTTTATTTTCTCTGCGTTTAATATATTTATGTCCGGCACGTAATAAAGTTTTTCCACCGCGTCGACTGTCAATAATTATTAAATTTACACCACGTGAACTACTTGACCCAGACATTGCAATAGATAAACTAACAAGCTATCCTAATTACTCATATCGCAAAAGTACAGCTGCAAATAGCAAACTAAACCCGGAATAATACTGTCTCTCTCTATTTTCATAAAAACAAAAGGGAAGAGCTAGATACGAATTCGAGGAAGGGCTCGTCTCTATTGTTTTACGAAAAAACCGGTTGGTCAGGTAACTACCTGAAGTGAAACGACAATTACCGAGCGTGATTTGTTTAAAAAATAGTATTAATAAATATTATCTTGCTTAACTATAATAGTTAAGAAAAGATATTTTTTATTAATACTATTTTTTTCTTAACGCATTGTATAACTTTTCTTTACAACAGTACCAAAAACTGAAGGGTACCATAGCGGGACTTTTTGATAGGTATTTTAAGAGGGTGCCATACCGGGACCATACCATAGCGGGACTAACCCATTGAGAGTTATGAATGTTATGATAGCACAATCATAGCATCGAATAAGTGAAATCCACCGCTCATACAATGCATTACAGTACCCACTTTTGTTTTGCTACGGCGAGGATGGATACTTCATTTCTACACCCCAGTGCGATCCTAAGACTAAACAACCGCTTAAGAAAATGGTATCTGCAGCAAGTTTTTATTCTTACCATTACCGTATAATGATACGTGTTTGCGAAAAAAAATCGAGACGGAAAGTTTAAATTATATTAGGAACAATCAGGCGCAGCTTAGAGCAGACAGTTATAATATTTATCTGATATATATAGGTACGATTGCATGTTGCGATGGGGACACAGGACGTTAATGCTGATCAGCTGGGTCAAAAGGTGGTGTTGCCTTCTTCTTTATATGGGGGAGGGGAGGGGTGGGGTGGAAGAACGCTATTCAAGTTTTTTTTTTCTTATTGGGTAACAGTGTTACACATTCTAGACCGCAAAAACAAAATACCCAATATTGGGTAAGGGGCCGTGGTCCTAGCAATTTGTCCTACAAGTAATTTGTTTGGTGGCACTAGGGTATACCACTACATAGTGGTACGGGTACGAGTACACACCCATGGTCCTACTGGGCTAGGGGCGGATTAATATATCGATATTTAATACTAGCTGTCCGCGGTGCGGTTTCTCCGCGCGTAAAATATGGTTTGTTGTATTCCTCGGGAACCAGACCGATTTTCGGGATAAAAAGTAGCCTACGTTCGTCTCCGGCACCGAATCTATCTACATACCAATTTTCATCGTAATCGGTTCAGCCGTTTAGGCGCTGAATGGTAACAAACACACACACACACACACACACACAAACATTCGCATTTTAATGTTAATAGGATGATAACAAAAATTAATAACGTAGGTAAAACAATTAAAAATCATATTAGAACCATTTTTAACTTCTACGCGGACGAAGTCGCGGGCAAAAGCTAGTATAGGTATATAAGTTTAAAATTTGGCTGTTAATTAAGTTTTTAATAATTCGAAAAGAAAAGTTTTTAATAATAAGTAATTTAGAAACCTGCGCTAAAGTTTCGTATAGGTACCTACATTGCGTTCACAACGGATGGTAAGTTGATATACTGACTACAATATACATATTATACTGAAAAATACTTCAATAGAGCTAAACGTAGATTCATAAAAAATCATTATACGATGACGGTATTTATAAGTTTTATTGCATTATTAATGTGTGATGAATTGATGATAATACAATCACATTAAACGAAAGGTGACAATAAAGATAGGATCAAACGAAATACACAACTTTTTTTCCGTTTTCAATAACTCGTAATACTACTGGCGCAAGTTATTGTTTTTGAAAAGTCCATCAAGTTTGAAACTGTTAGGTAATAAGGTGTGCGTATCTATCTATGTTATACAGGGTGATTCTGAATTCATTAGCATCCTTTTAACCTGAGATTCTATACATAGTACCAAGTACTTATGGACCATAAAATTGAAAATTAATGTTATCAAAATTATTTTTTTAAAAACGATTTAAAACATTATATCTACGTAAATAAAGTCTCAAACAAACAAATAAAAAATTAAAACATACTAAAAAAATATTACATTTTAATAATTGTTAATTAATATTGCGCGCAAATCAACAACGTTTGGCCGCTGTATACCATCAAGACGATAGTATTACCTACGAGCGGCATTCATTGATAAACCTATTATTGAATAAATGCACCGCGCAAGCCGTGTGGCGGCGCGCGGCACCTCAGATGTAGGCTACTTCGCAGTTCTATTGAAATGAAATAAATACCGCCAGGCGCGCTCCTGCTTCCTGATAGGTTGCGCCGCGGCGCGGCGCCGGCGACCGGCGACCCAAGGCGCGGTGTGCGTGTGCATTAGGTGTGTGTGTGTGTGTGTGTGTGCGGGGGCAAGGTCAGAGTGCAATTTTTGATTTTCTATCAGTTACGAATTTCACTACTTTCAAGTGTGACGTAAAATTCATCTCTCCGTAGACTTTCAAACCGTGACGCTCGTGGTTGGATTCAGTGACTGTGTGTATTGTGTTGTGAAGTTTAATAAATAAAAAATAAAATCGTTTCGCAGTAAACGTGTGGGGTGGCATATTAAACACGACCATTATCGGTCCATATTTTATTGAAGGCAGGGTAAACGGGGCAAACTACTTACGAATGTCGTAGAGGAACAATTAGAAGAAGTACTCATACGGTTCCTCAATGAGCTGTATTATCAGCACGATGGTGCTCCGCCTCATTTCCAGCGCGACGTTCGTGCCTACCTAGACCGCAAGTTCGGAGCGCGATGGATAGGGCGTGGCGTTCCCGTGGCGAGGCCACCGCGCTCGCCTGATTGGGAGTCAAATCAGGCGATCTTTTATACGATAGATATCTTTATACGGGGAGAAATCAAAAGACTCGTTTACGAACATGAGTGTGAAACACAGCGTGTAAAACATAATCACCAACGCCGTGCTGAACTCTGCGTGCAAAGAGGAGGTGATCACTTTGAACATCTTCTCAAGTACATCTAGGTAAGCACATAACAACATAAAGTAGGTACTTGGATACAAATTATTTCTTACTTTCATTAGGTAGGTAAGTACCAACGTTATCGAGTAATCCTTACGAGCGCTATCTTTATTCTGTTACTGTCTAATACGTCTAGTAGGTACCTACCTACCTGTCTAGCTTACAACTAAATTAAATCTAATCTAATCTAAGTAATTATTTCTGTTCAAGACAGTTCAAGAAAAAAAAAACAATTATTAGAGCAACAAACTAACGCAACAATTCATAACATAAAACTTTATTTCGGTATTAATAATAAGAACTCCCATAACGTCGAACTAGTAAATAAGTAAGTGTGTAAAATTTCAATAATAGGTAGGTAGGTACCTATTTAATCTAAACAGCTACGCTCTTATTATTACTGATAAAAGTATCTCCTAGTTAGTTACGGTTTAACACTCGAAATGAGCTAAATGTTCTAACACAAATAATTACATTATTTTTCTCTAATACCTACATCGTTATGAAAGGAAATCACAAACATGTTATTTACAAAACACAGTTACCATGGCGACCGAAAGTTAAGTAATTGGGTAGGTAATTTTAAATATCTTCTCAAGAACACCTAGATAAGACCTACCTAACAACACAATACCTACCTACATGCTTACTTGATTAACATTACTATCGAATTGTTCGTTGTCTTACTTATGTAGTTATGTTTCTAACTAAAAAAATTATTAGGTACTGCATTGTCTAACCTGCAACTAAATACCCTAACCCTAACTCATTACACCCATTATTGCACAAGCACTGAGAAAGTAATAAATTTAATAATACATCAAATTCATTATACCTAATACGGGCAGTAAGTACCTACCTACATGCCCGTAATAAGTATTATGTGTACAAGAAATTATTAGCACAAAGAATCTATCATGAACGGAATTGCATGTAGGTAAGTAGGTACAATAAAATAAGCTAATAATATGAGTAATACGTCCTTCCTGCCTGCTACCTCGGTCGCCTAGTCATCAATAAGACTAACTTAATGGAAGTAGATAGGTAGGTACCGAAATTGTCAGGGCAATGTCAGGACGGCTGCTTATCACATTACTTAGTCCGTGATTAATTCTTACTGGAAAAACAGTTGTTCACGTTGCACAACTGTAGGTATACACGTGCGTTCTGTGTAAAGATATTGATTGAACCCATGGCACGACACGGCTCAGTCGGTAGAGCATGAGACTCTTATTCTCGGAATCGTGGATTCGAGCCCACGTTGGGCACAAATCTCTTTTTGGATGTGGATTAAAAATTCCAAAAAAATGTACATTTTTATTACCATTTTATCATAAAAAAACATTTAAAATACTATTTGGTGCATCTGCTGTTAAAATTGCCTTTATTATGTGCCTACGTCAAGAGAGATTATTTTAACTAATTTATTTAGACTGCATGACTTGCTGTCTAACAATTTAAGAAAAGTGCGTTAAGTAGATACGAATTACAATTGGTAAATAGGTAATTGGTATAAATAATATTGCGGGTGTATTTGAATGGTGATGTGCGTACCGTAGGTACTGTCAAAGTAGGTCGAAATTCGCCTGATGACAGATTTCTTTTGCAACGTGCTTGATAACATTTTATTAGACACTGACATTTTACTGAGTACACTGTTGTTACCCTAGGCCCTAGTATTTAAAATGTCCTAAGTGCATTAAAAACGATAGATCTTACTAGTTTAACAGTTTTAAGCGAATTTTATTATCATCAAAATGGGTCTTGATTCAGCTGGTTCGTTCGATTGTAGACATTGTACGGATAGGTAAGACGGCCGCGGCCGTTGACCGTACAGCGCCTCTACATGGCAGTCAGCTGTAGCTCCGAGTCACTTCGGCCGCCCTTGATAGTAAAATGCGTAGGTAATAATTTTAGCGCGTAAACGTCTCGATACTTTCCTTTATTTATTGTATTTTTTATTCGATTTTTTTTTTATTTTGGAATTATTGCTTTATTTCGATTTTGTTTGTTAATAATTTACTTAATTTACTTAGACATGATGTTTTCGACCAAATTTTTTTTTTTTTTTTTATGTACTTAATACTGAATTTTATAGTGCATAAGTACTTGGTACTATGTATAGAATAACAGGTTAAAAGGATGCTAATGAATTCAAAATCACCCTGTAGATACCTACCTATATAGAATTATCGACGTTCTTATATTAAAATAAATCATTGATTTTTAAATGGTAGGAGAAAGAATGGATTTGAATAATAGCTAGTTATGCACGCTGATCATTCAATTACCTGCCTAGAACATAAGAGTTCTAAGTAATGTATTCAATTCCCTCCAGTAGACGCAGTAAAGACTAAGTTGCTTGCGGCGCAACTGACGTTTTACTAGCAGCCTCACACCTTGCGAAAGACCAACGAAGTCTTGAGCACGGTGCCGAAAAGTTGATAAGGTTTTATAAAACACAGTACTTACTAACTGAATTTTTATAAAATCTTAGTATACGATTAGAGCATAATGATTAATAGAAAATAGCAGCTTATACTTAGCAGTAATATAGAAATAGTACACAATACCACAAACATGGAATCATATTAAAGAGTTGTGAAGGTGAATCGTGAATGAGACCTATCGTATCTGTATATATTTACTCAAGTTACTCAGACATTCGACCCAGTTATACAAATACAAAAATGATTATTTTCTCTTTCACAAAGGTACACTTAAAATACTAATCATAATACCAATGTTGCTTCGATTTCTTTGTGAGAGACGGGTCTGTGGTAGGTAAACCTGTGATAAATGATTTTCTTAAAATCCATTTCTCCTCGCTATTAATGTAGAAATAGGTTTTAAAATCACATTTCGGTTGGATAGATACTAGGCACGATTCTTTCGTTTTACGAATCGAATATATTTCGTTTGATAAAAATAGAATCCTACATTATACCTATATAGCTACCTAAACTGAGTACAAACTGCTACGTATATCAGTTAATTAACATTAAAAATAATATAGTCGGTAAAAAATATTCTAAGTAAAAACAATAATCCGAACATATAGCAATAAATTTTATAGAAGTACTGCTGTAAAGTAATAATATAGCATCAATACAAATAGTATTGACAGTAGATTTTTTACTTTAGTACTCATTAAATTCGTCAAAAAATCTTTCCATGATAATATAGGTGCTTACAAAAATAATTTTTAAACTCTGGTTTCTGTTGCTTCTGTGTACATAGCTTTATATTTCGTCAGTGGAAACGCATATTTTATTAATAATGTTTTAATGTATGATATTAACTCAACTTTTTTTATATGGTAAGTATTAATTGTAGTAGGTAAGTAACATAGCATTGTATCCTCCGCGCCTATCAAAAAATTTTATGAAATTGTCCGCGACAACTATTAAGTCCTGCAGAACAGGTATACTAGATTATAGCATTTAAAAGAGAAAAACAGAACTATGTGTATGAATATTTTTAACTGGTTCGGAGGTAAGGATACTCTTAGCTAATGTTACTGAACTAAATACTGAACCTGTAACATGATGTGTTACAGGTTCAGTTGTAGGTATAGAATATTGCTAATTATTTATTATACCCACGTGTAAAGTATTTTATATTAAAAATAAATAATATTTTTGCTCATGTGTTCGTAGTTTGTAAGATTTATGCTTGAAGTAAATTTAATAAGGCAATACTTGGATATTGTTAGCAGCTAAAATTGTACACACAACCTACCTTCTAAGCAAGTCATTGTCTCGCTGTGCCTCGAACATAACGCTTATTCGGCTCACATGTTATACAAAATATATTACAATTAAAGATTCTGTATAACAGGTCAACAATCAATCAATAATGTCTAAACAGTTAAATATTTCATTTGTTAAATTAAATTTGGACCACTTTGGAAACAAAGATTTGTTTTTATTTTATGACATTATATTTATTGTATGTAAAAATATTTAAAAGATCTTAATTTAGTAGCTACATACATACTGTTAGTATTTTGTGTATGAATATAAATGTATAAGAAAATATTATATCATGTTGGTTTTCAATACATTTTCTGCAAAAAATAATTATGTTAAGATTTCAGGGTAATAAATAAATACAATAGAAGTAGAGAAACAAAATATTTAAGTTGCTTAAAGACATTTTTAGAATTTTTATATAAACACGGCATTCGTACTTATACTATAATTTGTACATTTTACTTTATTTTCATAAAATTGTCATAATATCTACTTAGATAATGTAGTAGATAATTGGGCCAAAAACATAAAACAATAAGAAAATAAAATAAATACAAAATATGTAAGTTTCCTTTTTTATTCTTTTATACCTACTTACATTTTGTTTTTAATCATTACATAGGGGGCGCTAATCCGTTATCCTTAAATTTCAGTTGACTACACAGCACACATTACAGATTTAATAAATCACTTATTTTTAATTATGTTGAGCGTACCCAATTTTCAGTGGTTTAATGTTCAGTAGAAGCATGGCGAGAGGAGAATTCATTCGTCAAATCAAAAATATCCTGAGGCTTAAATGTAATTATGAATTTTAATTATTCGATTCAGGAGAGTGCAGCTGGGCTGCTTTGGAATCTTTTTCAATTAACATTTGAGAACTGGATTCTCTCGGGGACGGATTAATGCTTCCAATATGTTTCTTTCTCTTTTTAATTTTATTTTTTTCCATTTCTTCAATATTTTCACTGTCGGCTTCGTAATCACTGGAGATACCTGTTGCAAATGGTCATGGTACAGTTGTATGTAATGAATGTATTTATATTAGCCGAAAGACGTCGACTGCTGGACATATGCCTCCCCCAATTTTCGCCACCTTAGCCGGTCGTGGGCAGACCTCTCAGAAGATGGACCGACGACCTTATAAGGGTGGCGGGCAACGGATTAGTGGTGGGTCGTTGACGTATTTCTACACAACGCAACGAGACCGTTTAGCGTCAACGGTAAACTAGTTTATAAAACAGTTTAATTTTCGACTAGTTTCGGCTGTCAACTATACCTACAACGCGTTGTTTTGTCGACGGTCGTCAACGGCCGAAACTAGTCGGCAAAACAACATGTCGTTTTGTTGACGTTCGTCGACGACCAAAACTAGTCGACAAAACAACGCGTCGTTGTGTCGACGACGGCTAGTCGCTCGTTGATGATTCGTTCGTTCGTGTTCCTTCATGTTTATAAGGTCTAAAGTATGTTTACTCGGAAATCGGAATGTCTTCGGTCGTTCATTCTTCTTCTCGTCGAGTCATCGCGCGGCATATTCGTTCACGAGTAAACTAGTTTATTGGTAGACCGTAAACTAGTCTACCGTTCATGCGAGATAAACAGTCTAAAAAAACGGTTCGTTCATTCAGCGCCCACCACTACAACGGATGTATTATTTAAACTTCTAGTGAACGTTGTGCACGCAATTTAGGTATACTTAAAAAACGGTCACTTGACTATAAACTGACTGCAACTCGCGGAATTTACGCTCTACAAAGTTCTCAAACAATATGTCATTCGCTTTTGTTCAAAACCTTTCACATTCAATCAGCTACTTTTTTTGTAAGTGAATGCAGGTGTTCCCCAGGGATCTGTCCTATGGCCCATTCTGTTTGACTGCATATCAATGAAGTGGTGTCTAAACAACATGCATTGCATAAATTAATGCACTTAGATTGCTATGCAGATGCCAGTAGGCAGTACGTACCTATAGTTCTGTACAGATAAGCAAATATCTCGGACATCCTACAATCAAACAACCAACTTTACCTGGGTCAGGAATTTATTGTTATTTATTAGGTACCTACTAGATATAAAAGGAGTATTAACTAGTAGGGGCCTAGCTACCTAGCTGCATTTCTAACTTTGCGGGAATCTACGAACCACTGCCCTAAAAATGTTCGAAAGTAGGTATTTAACAGTAGAGTTAGATAATGGGAATGCATTATGGTCACGCTATCAACTCTGGTAACCGCGAACACAATAGAGCTTGGACGGATTATTCCCGTTGGCTACCACACAGTTAGCCACCACTGGTGGACACAGAAACGTTTTATTACTTTTTGTCCCAAATGCCACCAGTGGTGGTCAGCGGGAATAAAAATATTTGAAATGTTCGCGAGCGCGATAAGTGTAGCCAGTGCTCTGGGCCGTAAATATTGTGATTCAACCTGTTATTGATGATTACATTATATATTATTATAAGCTTAGTTAAAAACAAAATTTAATGTAATAATAGTTTATATATTATTTTGCCGAAATATTATTACACTCTATTTTTACTACATCGTTGTACATTATTTTTGTAAAATATAAGAACATTTTAATAAATGTTGATTTTCTATTATACCTACCTAGTTGTATTATTTGTGCTTGAAGATTTAAAGCAAGACCAATGTCCACCAGTAGTGGCCTGATAGGTGGTAGTCAACGGAAAATGTTTCCACCACTGGTGGACAAAAAGTAATAAAATGTCCCTGTGTCCACCAGTGGTGGCCAACTATGTGGTGGCCAACGGGAATAGTCCAGTTTGGACTATTCCATATAACGCTTATTCGACTCACATGTTATACAAGATATATTACAAGATCAGAATCTGTACCTACAATAGGTCATCCATCCATCAATCAGTTATGATACCTAATTGAAATATGATGAATGAAAATGAGATTAAAGTATGTAAAATAACTTACAGCTGCTATAAAAGCCAGAAGTTACAGAGCAATATGAATCACTGTTTTCAGCTAAACTTTCCAGCCATTGCTGTGAACAACATTATAAGTTAGTACTTAGATAAGTAATTAGAAATAATATGCCTATTGTTTACCCGCCTAGGTACCTACCTACAGTGAAAAATGAAGAAACTATACATATATAACTTCACCTCTCTCCCATTAATAGGGTGAGCAGAGACTCTAGAACGCCATTTGCTGCGATCCAAACATACCTCCGTTGATGAAGAAAGAAATTGTAGGTACATATGTAGGTAGATAGATAGGTACCTATTATTATATTCCAATCAATCTTATTAGTAGGTATACCTACAATAAGTAATTAAGATTTATGAAATAAAAGCCACCCAGCCCTCACTCATATTTTGATGCACGTGCACGCGCAACCCACGCACGCAATACTGCATGGCATGTATGCGTAGGTAGGATCGTAATAGGTCATAGGAGGTATCTATCTCGATTTTCACGTTGCTCACCAATGCGTCGTACATAAACGAGTATGTGCAGGCAAATAATTGTAGTACCTAATCGCCCGTTTACAATCTGCCTCGGCATATTACATAACGTCGGATATGTTACCAGAAATGTGTGTACCTAATTTGATATGTTTAACTAGTTTGACAACAAATAAAATTCGTTTGTAGGTCATAGTTCTAACCTAACCTAACCCAATCTGCCTTCGGCATATTACCTACATAACACCGATGGCAGCGAGTGTTTACAAAATGCCGTGGCAGTATGTACCGGAACCGAAACCGAAACGGCGGATTTATTCAATTTGCCTGCGTCATCGATTTTCTTTATCTACTCAAATTAAATTTGCATGAGCAAACATGTACCTAGGTAAGTTTTGAAAGCCTCACCTTGCCCGGTGGAATCAAACGATCTGCTTTTTTCATAAATGTAAAATTTGCTTTTTGACCAAGATCTACTAAATGTCGTGTAACTTCTGTCGTGGACATCGATCTAGTCAGCATACCCTGTAATGTTTGTGGATCTTTGTCAAGTAAACCCGGAAACATAATAGCCAACGGTCTCATTTGAGGTCCATCTTCACATTCAACCTAAAAAATATAACTTCGTTTAAAGATAAGTAAGTATGACGCAATAGTTGATAAAGGGTAAAGTACCTACCTATCGATAATGAATGCAAAAATCACATTTCCTGCCTTCTATACAGGTAGGTATTCAAAACTGATACCTATTAAAAAACCGCCTTTAATTTTTGGCAATATCTCATTTCGTTTATTTTTTATTGATTATGTACAAACACTACCCTATTAATTTCGATTGTTTTGCAATGGCTACTGTTCGACCTTGCTTCGAAGCAATTACGGTTAATATTCGTGTGCCCCGAAAACCTCGCATTAAATTGAAATATATTATTCATACATTGAACGTATAGGTACAAATAAATTTACAAGTTGCAATACTTCCTCCTCCTCGGCCAAGTTAGCAGAGGTGTCACTTATCGCTGATGTTGACTGCACTATGTCTGCCCATTCTGAGTCTTTAGCTAAGAGTGGACACAGAGGTTGAGGTGCGTTGGTTTTCTTAATTCCAGACCTCCTGTTTCTTGGTCCCTGTAAATTTACAACATGACGATTGTGTCATGCGTCAGTAGGTACCTACTGTGAACTACTGTGTGTATGTACCTACTTAGGTAGGTAGCGACTAAGTTTCTTTTCTATTATGTACCTAGAGTATTAGACAAACCAGCCAAACCAAGCCGCGACCATACAAAAATCTGTAGCTACCTTAGAGCATTAAACCAACCGGAGAGGCCACTGACAGGCGTACCCCTCTGCCAAAGGTACCAGCCCACCGGTCATACCCGATCTATAAAACTAGTTGACGCGCGTTCCGCATCATACGTCACCTATCAGTGCATGCGTAATAGCGTCTCAATAGAAATGCCGAATTGCAGTGTATTTTGGTGTAAAAAGCGTTCAGCGACATCAAGTCTACAAAAGGATAATATTACATTCCACCTGTAAGTATTATTTTGTTCTAATATTATTAAATAAGGCATTAAATTAGCAATTTAACCAAATAAAATGCTAATCAACAAGTGTTGCCAGGCTTATCATCAATACTCCAATCTGGGTAAAATGTTATAGTTGAATTAACATAAAAACTAACCTTTCCTTTTTTATATCTCGCCTTGTTGACATATCTAATAAGTTTCATTTTGGATGTACATTATTGTGTCACCGTTCCCATATTTATTTATTTTTATTTAAAACCAATGTTTTTTTTACCAAGTAATGCACAAAATAATATTAAATGAACAAGTAAAATGAGATTATAAATCCAAATATACAAGATTAGTGCACTTTATTCCGAAAGATAATTGCTCATTTCTTACAAAAATAAGCTTATTTATTTTTAAGAAACTGGTCACACTTTAAATCACAAATATCGATATTGGTTTTCCAGTATTAAATTAATTTTTTTTTGTTTGTTTTAGATTTTCAAAAGAAGCAGCGCCTCGAGTCGCTTGGGTCCAATATTGTAGGAACCATATAAGTGGGTTCCTAAGCGTACAAGTATCTGACTAACAGCTTAAAAGACAAAGCCTTCTGTGGTGCCAGCACTGCTACCTCCTGCCTACCCCCAAGCGGCGGAGAGCTCAGTTTTTAGCAAGTAAACTCGCTGTGCGCTACCTCCTCTTATTGCATTACCTAGGATTAGTTAAACTAGATTTATAAGGATAATTTAAATTGCACAGTTTTTCAGTATTTTATTATACCTACTTAAATAAAGACTTTCTGAAATATATTCTGTTGTTTTTTTGTTATCTGAACAGATAAAATATCTCTCTAATAAAAATCTACTCATACATTCTCATGTCAGTGTCTTGTTATTATGTAATCAGAACAAAATCCTCCAATTACAAGCTCTGCTTAGTTGGAACGAAATTTAATAGCAACAGACAATTAATTCAAAGTATTATTTGGTTTGAATATACATACATACTTAGGAATAATACACGTAAAATTGACACGTAATAATTAATTACAATCTTTAATCCACACTAGAGCAAATTTCAACAGGTGGTGGTTATTGAACATACATCCTTGTGCGCAGTAGTAAAATAAAAAAAAGAGTGGGTACCCATGTACGCACGTAAGAAGTTATACTTCTTTGGCATAACAATCCAAAAATACCAAATAATAATACAACGCATACATACATAAATATTTGAATTGATATAAACGCCAATATGACTGCACCGTTGGTCTAGTGGTTAGTGTAACTGACTGCGACGCCGGGTGTCGTGGGTTTGATTCCCGCGGAAGGCAAATATTTGTGTGATGAACATTTGTCTTCAGTTTGGGTGTTTTCTATGTATATTAAGTATGTATTTACAAAAAAAAAGTACGTATATGTATTATATTTCAATTATCTAGTACCCATAACACAAGCTCTGCTTAGCTTGGGATGAGAGGAGAGATGACGATGTGTGATAGTGTCCACATATTATTATTATTATTATTAATATATTTTTTATTTATTCACACAGATTATTTGTACTGATACGACACACAAAGATCCGCAACTAACTTCAGTTTGTAAAAGGTTCGCAACTAACTTCAGGGTGTTGCTTTTTTCTGTCGGTGTGCGCGCGCATCGTAAAAATTCACTCTCATCATTTTTCCCAATCGCGCCAAAAAAAGTATAACTTCAAAAAAAAAACGGCTAAATGCCAGTAGGACTCGCGCGCCGAGGGTTCCGTACTATCAGGGATCGGAAGTATTGAATAAACATTAGTAAACATAGTAGGAGAGCCCGACCGCATAACCAGATTTGTTTGTCGAACAATGTTTAACAAATAAATTTAGCCCGACCGTATGACGGGCTTTTTTGATAATAATTACAAAAAAGTGTGCTAGTTAGAAACACTGTTTTATTCTTCCTGTAATATTGACATAAACATGAATTAACAGAATTACTTCTAGTTAATTCATGTTTATGAACTATTTACTTTACTTTCATCTATTTCAAAGTGCTTAAATAAAAAAAAACCTTAAAATATATAGATTACTAGCTGTTGCCCGCGACTTCGTTCGCGTGAAAATTCAGATGGCTGCCTCTATGAGAATATTGCGTGCCTGATTTTATGGCAATGGTACATTGTATCAGTATTATCTGTCTCTATGGCGAATCCAGTTTAAACCCGCTACCGCTAAAACTGACAAACCACTTTCACACAAACTTGCGACTCTTATTTGCCCATTTAATAAGGGTGGTTTCTGAATATTAAAAAAAGAGTATTCTCTAGTAATTTGGTAGTCCTACTATAAAAACTATAGAAGTTTCATACAAACTTTGCCACCCCTTTATACCCCCTTAGAGAATGGATTTCGCAAAATTCCGTCTAAGTGAGCACCTATATTCTAATAGGAATGACAATGCAAAGTTTGAGATTCCTAGCACTTGTTGTTTCTGAGATTTCTTGATTAGTGAGTGAGTGACGTTTTGGGCTTCGCTCGCGTGAATGTCGTTTTTTCCAATAGACATTTTTATATTGTTTAAATACTGTTTTTCATACTATTTTTTATCTCTCCCTCACTCCCCCTCACTTCCCCCTCACTTCCCTCTCACTTCCCCCTCAATTCCCCATTACTTCTCCGTCACTTTCCTCTCACTTCCCCTCACTTTCCCCTCACTTCTCCCTCACTTCTCCCTGGCTTTCCCCTTACTTCCCTCTGACTTCTCCCTGACTTTCCCTTCACTTCTCCCGCATTTCCTCTTCACTTCCCCCTCACTTCCCCATCACTTTCCTTTCACTTCCCCATCACTTCCCTCTCACTTTCCCCTCCCTTCCTCCTACTCATCAGTTTCTCCTTTTCCTCCCTCCTTTCCCTCCCTCCCCCTCCCTGTAAATTTCGAGTCGCTAGCTTCAGAAGCTAAAGATCTTTGTATAGAATATTTCATCCCTAATTTCACCCCTCTAAATATTTTTTATTTAAATAGAAGTATTCCAAAATAAAATTTCAAAACTGTAAGTTAAAAATGAAGAAGATTCATATAATCGATTTCATCCCTTTTCACACACTTAGGAATTAAATTTAAAAAAAACCCTTTTTTAGTACAACCTCTAGACATTTAGACAAACACACCCTCCAAATTTCAAGTCGCTACGACCAGCAGTTTAGGCTGTGCGTTGTCTGTTAGTCATTCAGTCAGTCAGGACAAAGCCTTATATAATATGTATGGGTGTATGGATGTATGGAGACGTATAGCCATCGGCGATCAAAGCATACAGGCTGCTAGGAATGCTAACACGTGATGAGCCACATAAAGCTGACCGTGCGAAAAACAGCTAATACTTAGATCCACACCCACAACTTTTAGTTGTGTCTGACCTTGGGCTTTATTAATTGTCATCGTGAAACATAGGCTCACTGGAAACTGGACTCATTTAAAACTAAACGGAAGATTGTTTAGAATGAGCGGAATCCGAAAAATAAAAACGCTATCAGCTAATTCCGTAACCTGTTAAAGTCTCTGTTTCTATCAGATTTCGTAGTAAATTAACAAATGTTCGACGTGATTCTTTAAATTGGCATAACTTTTTTATTTATGAACCGATTGACATGAAACAAACACTAAATGTTAAGTGAAGCTTACCACAATGTATTAGTGAAAACCATATCTAAATCAGATAAGCCGTTTCTGAGATTAGCGTGAACAAACGCACAGACAAACAGACTAACAGACAAACAGACAAACAGACAAACAGACAAAAATTGTAACAATCATTGTTTTGGGTTCTATTTGCGTTGATAAAGGCCCCAATAATTTTTTTTCTCATATATCTTCCATGTACAGACAGCGATCGGTTACGTTTTTATTATATGTATAGATTATTACCTAAAACTGTTCTATATAATATAAGATAATGCTCATTTTAATAAGCAAACATAATAATCATGAAAATAATTAAATCTTTCGCGTACTTATATGAAATCCTAAACATCGATACTAAATATCGACAGAGTCAAGCTCTAACTGTTTTACGTTAAGGAAGCGTAAACTGATAGATGTCCCTGTGTGTGAATGTGATTGTGTGTGTTTAGTTTAAGCTAGTGTGTAATAATTTTATTGTGTGCGTGTATAACGACGCGATTTAAAAATGCATTAGTAGTTAACATTGTAATTAGTGTGCGTTGCTCGCGTTACCCCGTCCCCCGCCGAAAGTGGCAGACTTTTGCGCAAGGGAAATAGAGCGCGTGTCCACTCCTGTTGGTTTAATGCTCTAAGGTAGCTACCCATTATTTACTTAAAATAAAAATTTTTTGAATAGTCCCTCACAGTAAAGTAGGTAATCGGCAATCGAATAATAAAATTAATATTTATTTAGGTAGGTACCTATACGAAAATAGGTCCTGAACTAACACATACTTACAGAAGGACCTGGATTTGTAGTGGCTACTGTGTTTTGTTTCGGTCTTTTGTATTTCTTGTTTGAATCACTGCTCATTTTGTAAATTACATGTTATATGATATTAGGGTTTTGTATGTAAACAATCCAAAAATCATGACTGCTGTGACATAATGATATGAAAGCACAGATTAATAATATTTTCCATATACGGAGATTTTCTTATCAGGTAACGGAACAGGTGACGGTTTTCTAAAATTGCGCCCACGAGGTGGCAGCACTGAAGCGTCAGGCTAAGGTACCTGTTATAGCGCTTTCAATCTTTGACAGATAACAGTTTACGATTCTATTGTTTTTAACTGTGAATGAAGACCTTTCACCTAAGTGGCGCCAACGGATGGAGAAAATTTTCTATAACCCTAATTTAACTAGAAAGATGCCTTCGCGCGTATTCCACTTTTGCCAAGGTACATGACAATTTTTGTCTCCTATTTTTGTTAGGAGTGATTTGTGTTGGTAAGATAGTTCTGATTTCAGTGTATAGTGACGAGACACGAAATTTTGCTGAAGGCTTCTCCGTAATTTAATATTCTAATCAAGCTATTAAAAAGAATGTTTACATTTGGAAATTGTTTTAATCACCATAACACAAATATTATAAGATGTTTCTTTTATCAATTTACAGAAATACATTGTACAGGGTATCCTAATGCCGCGTACAGACTTACGAAAGGCAACATGCAATGCAACATAATACGCAATGAAAGAATTTGCCGTCCACATTGTCGCAATGTATCATGTAATGTAACAGAATGCCCATAGTACACACTAGTGGCGAAGCGTCCATATAACACGATTCCTGCTGGCTTCCCTTTCAAAATATGCCCTGACCTCTTTATACCTATCACTGCTTGAACTGGCCTTCCGAAAGTCAAAAGTATTTTAGTCCCACCGGCTTCCCTCCTCGGAAAAGTGACTCTTCGCTACTGGTACACACCTTGCGCTTCAAAAACCGTGCACACTACGCGCACGAACTGAGCATTTCAACTCGTGCTCGCCACGATGATTCGCAATTTGCCGGTTGTTTCGCCGAACACAGGGGCGCGCAGTGTGCGTGGTAACATAATAAGCTCAGGGCTCATATATGAATGTCACTCAACACTGGAAATGGTTGCAATAAGCAACAAGGTAACACCACTGGATGAAGGAGCATAGCGAATCTCTCGGGATTGATGCTGCAGGTGAGCTTGCAAGGCGAAAGTTCAACAGCCCACCAATTGGACCCGAAACAATGTTACCCATCACCACCAGTAAACTCCGCTCGTGGATACGAGAGTGGACCCGAGAACTACACCGGACGCAGTGGGCAAATCCTAATGACTGTAGACAGTAAAAAAAGCTCTGCCAGAACCATCGCCAAAGCTAAGTACACACTTATCAATAAACCTAAGAAAAGATGACCTGCGCCAGATTAGTGGGCACCATCGCAGTACACTGCCCTCTTAATAAACACCTACATGTTCTAGATATTAATAACAGTCCTCTGAACAGAGCATGCTCAGAGCACGACGAAACCGTCGCCCGCATTGTCCTGGAATGCGAGGGAGTGGGCACAAATGATCGGCATCTCGAGGACTCTCCGTGAAGTCTACGTAGATCCCAGGAAACTTCTTCGATTCCGGGCGGAGCTAGGTTGGAAATAATAATCCAATCGTACAGGACATAAAAAAGAACAACAACAAGTAACAAGTAAGTGGGCGCGGAGCACCACTGTGGGCGGGTTGTGTGTGTCTGGACTATGGAATGCACACCAACAGCGTGCGAACCATGACCATGGAAGACAACACGGCTACGATAGAGGCTACTCTTGATGCCACAAACAGTATGTACATGCTCGGTTTGTGCGCCCTGTGTCCACACTTATAAAATGTACATTTCATGTTACATTACGTGATACATTTTGTAAGTCTGTACATGCCATAATGGACAGCTTATGAGTAATCATAGTTTATGAGTAATCATCGTCTTCCTCATCATCTATCCTGGGTCCTGGAGGCGGTGGCACATATGGCTGGGGAGCACCTTCAGCTCCAACTAGGCCTTGTCGTTGTAAAAGCAGCCATTGTTGTTGTTCTTGCTTAGCTTGCTCTTCACGTGCCTGTGAAAATAAAACAGGTGTATGTTAATGTTTACACCCTACTTACATTATAAAGGAGACAGCTAGTGAATATGCTTGAATATTTCGAAAATAATGCACCAATGTTAGTAAATTTATCAAGACTTGATAAGTTGTACAGTCGGTTGAAGGTATTATCTTTATTGATACACAACTGACTGCGACACCGGGTATCATGGGTTTCATTCCCACAGAAGGCAAATATTTGTGTGATGAACATTTTTATTTGTCTTCAGTCTAGGTGTTGCCTATGTATTCTAAGTATGTATTTACAAAAAAAGGTTTGTATATGTATTATATTTCAGATATCTAGTACTTATAACACAAGCTCTGCTTAGCTTGGGACTAGATGACGGTATGTAAACAAAAAAAGAAAAATAAAAAACTGAGTAAGAGTATAGTCCTAAAATAAATAATTTGTAATATACTTGTAAAATGTGTTTTAAAAACCTTAGCAAACAGTTCTTGTTGTTGTCTCAATAGTTCTTCCTCAGGTATGCCTAGATTTTCCAGTCTAGTGCTTTGTCTTCTTCTCTTTGCAGCAACAGCTTTGCAGTCCTTTAAAACAGCCTCTGCTTCTAATGTATAGTCACTAAAACCTAATCTGTCCAATGCTGAAAAGAAATGGTAATTCTGTAAGTTTTAAATTCCTCATTCAATCAATATGACAAGTGTGATACAATCTATTTGTTGTAAGGAATATTGAATATAATAATGTAGTACTTTTTTAATTTTATTAATAATACTACTACTTTACTTTGTATCTTTCCTGACAGTATCTCTTTCTGTGAGTCAATAAATAAATACGTATTAATATTTTATATGCGCACTCTGTTTTGATGTAACACACTTAAATTATGTCGAAAGAAAATATTTTACTTTAAATATGTAAGACTGAAAAAGAGCACCTATTAGTACGTGTTCAGCGTTTATAGTTTTCTTATTGCTTTGATTGCAAACTTCGTTGGCTTCCGAACTTAAAAGATGAATAAACTCTGTGCAACAATTTAGAATTAATTCCCGAGACTCAAACGCTACTCGGACTGAGGGAACTAACTCCTTTATCATTTTATTAATGCTAGCTCTAGGCAGAGTTAACTCGTCTTCTTCTGAAGGTGGTGGACACAATTCTCTTTCTGGGCTGCCCATCTTAATCAGGAATATATGCCGATTAATTAACCAAATAAGAATAAAAATATGTTTTTCAGTGATAGGTACTTCTCTGCCTTTTTCACTATTGATTATTAAAATGTACTCTGTGGTATTGATTTGTTTGCTGTCACTGTCAGACACTGTCAATAGTGAGTGTCAGTGTCGTCAGTGACAACTCAATATTTGGCATTTGAAATCTGACATCTGACCAATGTGACCGTTTTTGGTATTTTTAGTACTACATTGGTAAATTTGAAATAACGATAGTATATTTTTAGTATGTTACTAAATATCGGTATAATTTCACCTATCAGGGTATTTTTTTTGGTACCTTACAACCCTGAAGAGGAAAAAATACTTATGTCAAGGTCGTTTCCTATTTACGCTGTCTTTGTCACGCACTGAGTTATTTGTTGCAATCTTTCTCTTTTTCTCACAGGGTGAATGAAATTGAATGAATTATTGTCGGTTTCATTTCAGAGGTTTTCATTCCGTTCCTAAATGCTATTTCACTTGACGACTGAATTTAGATAATAAATCATTTAGACGTCTCATAATTTAGTCAGATGGATTATGCGCTTATATTTACTTGTCTATGGTGTTAGAAGTTTTTTTGCATTATTTATTTGGTACTAGCTATTCTCTGACTAGTTTAAAACTAACTGGGATTTGGTAGTAGTACATGTTTAAACAAGGTTTGACTGACGGTTGTACTTCATTTATTCCGATTTTTTTTTGTGTATATCTGTCATGCATAAAATAAATAAATTGAATAGTAATGATTATACTATTGATTAGAATAAACAGTTTTGATTAAAAATACGTGTTATATTTGCAATATTTACAAAATATGAAGCTAAAATTATAGTAGAGTTTTGGCATTAATTAATAAATTTTCTTTTTAGTTTTTTTATGGTAAGATTTTCAAGATATATTTGTGTGCGTTCGCGCAACGGAATGTTGTTGAATTTAAAGATTTTAATTATGCAGATATTTAGTGTATGACGTCGTATAATTGTGTATGGTAAAAAAAAATTGTGCACGCAGCCATTGTGGAGAAATTCACCAAAAACTGATTCCGCTGGGCGAATGTTGTCCTGGAGGAACTTTTTTTAATCCATAGACTTTAGAAGAAAAGAGATGTGTCCAAAAATTAGTGTGTATTTGTGTATAATTGTGTATGTATGAATAAAAGTAGTGCATGCATTAACTTCGGAGAAATTCAAGTTTCCGCTACGCGAACGTTTGGCCATTAGCTAGTTTTCATATAAAGCGCTTACATAGAGAGCTGTAGATTTTTACATACGTTGTTTTGAATTTGTTTATATTTGTTTAAAAAACAGATTTAGAAAAAAATGTAGGGCTTAAAAGATAAAAATATAAACGTAAAATACGCTTATTAGGTCTTAGTTCTTAAAGTATGCACTTTGGGGTATAGATTTTCACGTTTATACAAACCTTGTAAGTGTCTGCAACATGTTGCCAAGTATCAATGATGTTCCGTTAGTAATTAAAAAGTTATAGGACAATTTACCATGAATAGATCACTGTTTACAAAGCAGTCAAATATCACGACGTTCTAAAGGAATTGCATGGTAAAATGTATGCCAATAATTAGTTTATTCATTCAACTATTCACATGCAAAATTTCATGTCATTAAATTCAGTAATAAAAGAAAAACAATTATAATACTGACGAAGCATCGAAAAACCTACATAACCCGACCAAGTTCGGATGGCTACAAAAAAGCGGCCAAAGTGCATACTTTAAGAACTAAGACCTAATAAGCGTATTTTACGTTTATATTTTTATCTTTTAAGCCCTACGATTTTTTCTAAATGTTTTTTAAACAAATTCAAAACAACGTATGTAAAATTCTACAGCTCTCTATGTAAGCGCTTTATATGAAAACTAGCTAATGGCCAAACGTTCGCGTAGCGGAAACTTGAATTTCTCCGAAGTTTATGCATGCACTAATTTTATTCATACATACACAATTACACACAAATATACACTATTTTTTGGACACATCTCTTTTCTTCTAAGGTCTATGGATTAAAAAAAGTTCCGCCAGAACAACGTTCGCCCAGCGGAATCAGTTTTTGGTGAATTTCTCCACAATGGCTGCGTGCACAATTTTTTTTTACCATACACAATTATACGACATCAAACACTAAATATCTGCATAATTAAAATCTTTAAATTCAACAACATTCCGCTGCGCGAACGCACACGATATATTTGGTAGGCTTATAAAATTTGAAACGGTCACACTGCATCTGACCCATCTGACACCTTCTGACACAAACAAAAGTGTTCCTTGCTCAGAGTAAGTACTGAGGTTCCTTGGCTGAACAAAAAGAACTATTCAAATCCGACTGAGAGTTCCAAAAATTAGCGCGTTCAAACAAACTCTTCCGCTATATATTGAAAAGCGGAATTACTTCATCCCATCTATATCATATCATATCATATATCTTATAAAAATGAATCCCTATTTCCCTTAGTCATGGCATCACGCGTGAGCGGCTAGATCAATTTTGTTAATTATTTTTTTGTTGTGTTTATTATTGTCAGGAGAAGGTTCTTATGAAAGAAAAACTAAGAAAATTCCTAACCACCTTATTAAATTTAAACCGCGAAACCGATTTGACCAATGAAAATTAGTATGTAGATTTGGTTTGGTTTCGTGAAATAGTCTACTTTTTATCCCGAAAATCGCTCTGATTCCCGAGTTACACTAATTAAACACATAGCAATTTTCGCGCGGGCAAAGCCGTAGGGCGCAGCTAGTATAATATAAAAATGAACTGCTGAATGTGTTGCTAAGCGCAAATCTCGAGAGCAGCTGAACCGATTTTGCTAATTCTTTTTTTTAAATATTTCTTGAAGTACGAGGACGGTTCTTACGAAGAGAAAAATTTTAAAATTTCCTGAAAAGAAAGAAAAAAGCGGTACGAAGTTCGCCAGGTCAGCTACTCAATATTATAAGAATGAGAAAGTTAAAAAAAAAATGGTATTTAGATAAATTTTGTGCTGGAGACGGACATAGGCTGCGTATCCCGAAAATCGGTCAGGTTCCCGAGGGAAACAACAAAGCATTTTACGTGCGGGCGAAGCCGTGAGGCGTAGCTAGTAAATTTATAACAAAACAATGATTGACAGTGAAAGCGGCCGTATGTGAAAAAGGACGAATGTAAAACTGTCATTTTGATACCATCTTCAGTTTCAGAGGTTTCAGAACATGACTGTGGATGTCAAAATTGTCAAATTTCTAAGACGGTTTTACGAGTGAAAACATTGTTATTCTTTTACAGAGTACATTAAAAAGACTGCTGTCGTATAAATTCATAGCAAAAATTACTAAATTATGGTTTTCTATTTTACAAGTAATGTGGTAGCCCCAGCGGTTACTCTCTTTATGGGTGCTGACAAGCATGAAAGTAAGAAAAATTCCTGTTACTTATCCCTTGTTTCTGAATCTTCCTAGTTTAACCGATCATATTTTTAATAAAAAATGATTATCCGGGTTGCAGATGAAGACTTAATCAAATGGGGGTGGCCAGAAGACGTATGGTTTCATGTCGACAAAGTATCTTCAGCTCACGTATATCTTCGTTTAGCTCAAGTAAGATCTTTGAAACTTTTTTCAGCAATAGGCTATGTCGAGAATGGAAAGAGCTGTCACTTTTACTGTATTTTCCTTACTCAGTAGATGATTGAACTTAATGCAGGTATTGAAAGTAAGTTAAATAGCTTGAGGAGAAATACTTTGCACTGCTTTTTGATATCTATATATCAAGAAGCAGAGCAAAGTATTTCTCTTAGGCAATTTGGGGCAACTTCACTTTACTTCTTTGACACAATGCTTTGCTTTATAACGGCACTGCTGTCCTTATAACTAAAGTAAGCTCAAATTATAATCTAAACTTTATTTTGTGATTAATTGATTCTATTCTTCCAGGGTCAAACTATAGATGATATACCTAATTCTGTTCTGGATGATGCATGCCAGCTAGTAAAGGCCAATTCCATAATGGGCAACAAAATGAACGACATAGACATTGTTTACACTATGTGGTCAAATCTTAAGAAAACTGCTGGAATGGAGGTATTTTTACTGACTACCAATACATAGCTATTAACTTAAATGTAAACTCTAGTGTCGTATGTTTTACAACATATCTCCCATACTAAAGAAGAACACAAAATGCATGAAATAGCTAAAGAAAATAATTTTGACGTAATTAGATTTAAGATTCACTTCACCAAAACTTATTCGATAAAGTTGTTGCAATATTGATTACTATGGTAGATGTCTGTCTTCTGTTTATAACTTAACACTTTCTATATGGCCGTGATGACAATAAAACATCTATTGTGTCTACAGTAGTGTTCATGAAAGGGTTAATATTGACAAATCTCTTTTGCACAATGAAGAATAAGTATAAAATTAAAGAGCAGCACTAAATAATTATAATAAACCCTTTCTGATATAGCCATATCTCACAGAAAATTAAATACATATTTTTATCTCTGTTGCAGGCTGGACAGGTAGCATTTCATAAAGACAAAGATGTGAGAAAAGTGAGAGTAGCCAAGAGATGTAATGAGATTGTTAATAGATTAAACAAAACTAAAAAGGAATCATTTCCAGATCTTAGAATTGAAAGGGAAACTAGAGACAGATTAGAAAGAGAAGATAAGAAAAAACTTCTGAAAGATAAGAAAGATAAAGAGAAGGAAGAAGAAAAGAAAAAGAAAGAAGAAGCTGAACTAAGAAGTTATTCTACATTAATGAAAAAAGAAAATATGACAACTAATTATGATGGTAATGATTCTGATGATTTCATGTAACATACAATAAATATTTATACAAGTTTGTTCTATTATTTAATATGTATTTAGTTAGATATTATTTGCCACCTAGGTTGATATTTTGAAAGCTTCAAATACTTGCTTTAAACAGTATCTACATAATCTATATCTATACTATTATAAAAATCAGATTTTGTTTGTTTGAATGCTCTAATCTGTGGAACTACCAATCGGATTTGAAAAATTCTTTTTGCGGTATGATAGCCCAGTTCTCGAGGAAGGTAATAAGGCTATGTAACATCACACTACTGGCGACGGGAGCAGAGCAGTAAGCAGAGACGAAGGTGAAACCGCGCTGCGCTAGTATTATAATAAAGTATTAATTTTAACCCTAAAGGTCAGAGCAGGACGGGATGGCGACGCGACGTGAAGTAATTTATAAGCTATTATACAAAAAAAAAGCCCTTCACACACAGCACTATCACACTCTGTGTGATGTCTTCTATGTTCATTTTTTATGGAAATCTATACATATAATATAATTGGAGTGTCTGTTTGTAATATTGAAATAACCGTTTTTTACTACATGTATTTATATGGTACATACACCAAAATAATTCGTTCGGGCTAATCTCTGAAATGGCTGGACTGATTTTGACGGTACTTTTATTGGCAGGTAGCTGATGTAATAAAGAGTAACTTAGGCTACGTTTATTTTAGAAAAATTATTTTAATTTAGAAAAATAAAGTAATGTTGATCGACTCTTAGGGGGATCGAAGTTCCGTTAGTTATAAATGAAACGAGAAATACTCTTCACTTATATTTATTCCAACTGAACTTAAAGAATTAATAACCCAAGCTGGATAATTTCCATCAGAATAGTAGTCCTTTACAAATTTCTGTACAAACTGTGGGAATGTCTGGTTCTCAATATTTTCTCTCATATTTTTCATAAGCTGCATCTGTGAATAAAATTATGTATTTTGTATTATTCTAATGGTTTTCCATTAGTTATTAGTTGTCTGCTATAATTGAGAAACTGATGTTTCTGCATCGGGCATAATATGTTTTTTTAAACATTAGTCATAGTATTCAACACTAAAAATAAAATAGTCTAGAACTAATGGCAGTATGGAAAGAAGATACTATTATGGTGTAAACTTTGATCTATATTTCTGTTAAGCTGTAGCAGAAATGTGGTTAAAAAGAGATCTCTAAGGTTAAAGTTCTGTGCCCTGTTCAGTATAGCCTCATTCATAGGAAATAACATACCTGGTAAGCAATATTGTGTACTGAAACTAAATGACAAGCCACAGTCTCCACTGTCACAATGCTATGTAGATATGCTCTAGTATAGGTTTTACATGTGGAGCATGGACAATTCTCATCTATTGGACTTAAATCTGCTTCATATTGCTTCTGTTTTAAATTTAACTGACCTGAAGCTACAAGAGCACAACCAAATCTCTGGAAAATTACATTTTAAAGTAAGTATATTTTGTTTCTTATAATGTACTTCCTAACTTTCCGCGGCGCGGTTTCACCCGCGCTAAGTTACATCTTTGGTTACTGCTCTACTCCCGTCGCTCGTAGCGTGATGTTTTATAGCCTGCCTACTCAAGAGTTGGGCTATTAAATGCAAAAAGAATTATTTAAATCTGACTGGTAGTTCTAGAAATTAGCATGTCCATTCAAACAAACAAACTCTTCTGATTTATATAATACTTTATAAAGTATAAATTTATTTGTATCCTCAAAATGTGAGTTAATTTGTTTTAACTCTGGTTTAAGAAGCTAATTATAGACTTTACATTGTTGTGATATTATTATTATTATGGACTGAGAAATTAAATATGCTTACTGCAGTTCGAGTTGGAAATACACAATCAAACATGTCAACTCCAAGAGCCACACAGACAACAAGATCTATGGCAAGACCCACTCCCATTAAATATCTTGGCTTGTTATTGTCTAGTATCTCTGTACCCAAACTGACCATTGGCCAAAAATCATCTTTAGCTTCTCCTCCACTGTAAGAAAAGGCATGCAATTATTGCATGTAACTTACATTCAAAATTTAAATAATATTTGAATTAAAAGATGCAGTGTTTAAAACTATAGATAAAGGCAAAACATTAAAATATCAATATTTTCGTATGGTTTTTAAAATAATAGCAGTATCTACAATATTTTGCAGCAACTCCATTTTAACAACATTGCATTCAAGTTTTAAATACATAAAAAAAAAAAAGTATGCCCATTTCCATTTCAAATATTTTTAAACTTTTAACACCTTAGTCCTCCAATAGCAAATCCATTAACATCCTTAGTCATATGATCCCTTGCACTTTTCTCTCTCAATTCTCTATTCAATAGTCCTTGTACAATAGGAAATATGCTTTGTTCCATGGGCCTCTTGTGGGCACTCAAGCATCTGTCCAACCATCTACTAGTCCTTTCTGTGGCTTCTTTAATGCGGTCATAGTCTTGGAATGTTGTCTGTACAACATCATCCAGTTGCATGATAATATCAGCACCTGAAACATATTTTTTCTTTTTTTTAATGGAGATGCTAATTGAGTGACAATTCAATTAATTAAAGGTTAATATATATTATGTTCATGTAAGTAAATTACTTGAATCTCTCTACCTATACAATTTTGAATTTCAATGGACTTCTCCGGTGTCAACATTATTTCAGAGTTGTCATAAGGTGATCTGAATTTTACACCTTCTTCGGTAATTTCCGCTAACTTTAATAGAGACACCATTTGAAAACCCCCTGAATCAGTAAGTAATGCTCTGTTCCATCCCATAAATTTGTGTAGACCGCCGGCTTTGGTCAACACATCAGTGCCTGGACGATTTCCTAGATGATAGGTGTTGCCCAAAATTATGCCACAATCTAAATTTTCAAGCTGATCTGGTAAAAGACCTTTCATAGTTCCCTGAAAAACAAGTTTGTAATAGTAAAATGCTTAAAAAAAATATTTAAATACTTTGGTATCTGCACTTACCTGTGTGCCAACCGGCATAAAAACTGGGGTTTTGACTTCATAATGTGGTAATTTCATCACTCCAGCACGAGCTCTAGTCACATTACATTCTGCTTTCAAACTAAATGTTAATGCTGCTGGTTTTGGAGTCATTCTCAGTTGAAAGACAACCTAGTGATAAAAGAATTTAGAATAAACAACAAAGGTATCAATACGAAATACATAAGCAAATGTTATTCAAACAATTTGTACCTTTCTATCTGTTTTATTTTGGTAAACAATTATGATTACCTAGATACGTAAAATAATATCTAGGCAGTATGAATTTAATGGACTTATTGAATTTCTTCTTTTTCTCCTTCTTCTTCTTCTTCTCCTTTTTTTTGGCAACAGAGCCGACGATTGTGTCAGCTATTTCTGCCAGCGTCAAGTGTAGAATTATATTCTTGTTGATGATAATGGTATATTACAATGATAAAATAGAAAAAAAGTCTAGGGAATTTCTAACAAACTCAGTTCTTTTGGGGCACAGAAGAATTTAGCAGATTTGATTTGAGCAGATGTTTTGAGGGAGGAGGGACCAGAGAGACTTTGTTTTGACACTAGCTGTCACATTCAGTCACATTGACATTTGACACACTAGTGTCAACCAATTTTCGGTTTTTCGATTCATTTCGATTTTGCACTCACTGAGCGGAGTGGAAGTTTTGATGCAGTTCTATTGGTATAGCTCCGATCTTCTCCGCTTTAGCGGTAAGAAAGCCTAAGGATACACTTGAAATGGCTGCCAAAATTACAATTGCATGTTGTGTCCTACACAACATGTGTATGGATGCAAGTTTGGAGCCTGTGGACTTGCAGTTGGAGGAGATATTGGAAGAAAATGAACTGCAAGTCAGAGCAGCAAATAATGCACTTCCTCCTGAGCAGGGTCAACAAGTGAGGAAAGACCTCATACAATTGCTCAATAGAAATAGGTAAGCAAGCATAATTATACTTTTCTGAGATTGTTACGCATGTCTGTGTGAATTTAATTACTTAACTATATGTTTTTGTTTCAGTTAACTTGTGTTACGATTTTTTAAATAATATACTCTTTTTTACAATTTATCCAAAAGTTTATTAAAATTACTATTCAATTTTCGAAGCTGGCCTAAGATGCTAAGCACTCAACTACGGAGATATGGTTGCGCAGCACGCAAACTTCGTCGAGGTCGCCTCAAGGCTGTAATAGAAAATTATTGACACAAATTATATAGTCTTAATTATTAAAGCCAACCTATACATAATTATATGTATTACTAAGCCTATATTATACCTATCACTGCTGTAAAAAAGTCTGTTACAAATTACGGTGAGACAGTGATTAGGATTATCTTTACATTTTTGTAAATCAGCACTATTTTTTTCAACAGAGATATCTAAACTTCCTATAGTTAAAAAAATATAAGAACTTGAATAATATGTTATTTACCGAAGCGATTTGGGGTGCTCCTTACTCCTGGACCAGCTGGAATAGAAGGGAGAGCTTCAGCGGGAGGGACAGGCTGAACTTCAGCAGGCGAGGCAGGTTGAGCTTTGGCAGAAAGAGCTGAGTGCACTTCTTCAACTGTTATACATATGTCTTCAGCAAGTGTGGGCTGTTCTAATGGCTGCAGCAACTTTATAATAAAATATATATAAAATTATTATTAATTTTTTTTGTTAACAAAAATAAGATGTGTGCAACCAAAGCAAGATTGCCAAATAAACAAAACATATTTAGAAGAATATGTTTTGTTTATTTTAATTATTAAATCATGGCAAATTAACACATATCAGCAACAATTTACTACCTTTGGCTCAAAGCTGGCACAATGCATGCAGTATATCAGGTGCACCGAAGCCTTCTCCCATAATGGAAATCACCCTCTGGTCATTTTCGGAGAGAGGCAAAGCTGTTGGCGGCCCACCACTGGTGCCAGTAGCTGAACGCTGAGCTGCTGCATTGGCTTTTTTTGGCATATATTTTCTGTCAGCCCACACCTACGCAGATATTTACATCATGCACACATCCTAGTTTCAAAGTACCTACATGCTTGGTTAGCGAGTAGAATATAAAGCATGTATCCAGTGACAAACGGATACTATCTTGAAGTAAAAGGTGAACATTAGTTATGGAATATTATTAGAAATTATTAGTGTAATAAATGTACATACCTTCTTCCACTGTTGCACCGTTTTAACAGCAACTCCAAGACTGTATAACTGTGCAGCCAGGGATTCCCACAGCCTTTTTGCTTGTACCGGCCCCTCTATGCTGTGTATGAGGCCACGGCTAGGTCTGGATGCTCAGACAGAAATTCTATAAGAGCCTCCACTTGTGTACTCGTGGCCTTCATTTTACTGTGAGAAAACAAAATTGCAATAATCAGCAAGTCGTAAAATTACAGATTGTTTATATCAAGAATACCAAACAAACTACAGAATAAATACATGACTAATATATTATACAAAAAAAAAACAAGGGCTAATACATTAAAGATCTTTATGCTTTGAAATTAATTTTCATCCTTTTCTTGAAATTCAAATGTACCGCAAGCCGCGAATCAACGTTATTATAAAATACTGCCACCACACCACCCAGTGTTGCCAGTAACCGATTGTCAAAAGTTACACGAGACAGCTCAAAAAGTAACATTATCTATAACTAGCTGCGCCCCACAGTTTCATCCGCGCCTTAAATGTGTTTTGTCTCCCTCGGGAACCACACCTATTTTGAAATGAAAGGTAGCCTAGGTATGTTCGTCTCCGGCATTTATAATATTATTAGGATGTTGAAAACTACTGTAATACTGAAGAGAGTATTATTTATTACGCAAAAAATTAAAGTCTTATTTCCCTTTGTCAGGCTTCGGTCACAAAATTTAACCTTTTTTGTTATTTTTATGTTTTTTACGTGGGAAATGCATTACGCAGCATACCGACTAAAACTCACGGTGTTCCTCCAGACGGCCAGAGTGTCGGGGTCACGGGAGTCGCTTGCGCATTCATCCGCGACCCCGACGGGCCATGGCCCGCTCACCGCGAGCGGGCCTCGTCCGATTTAGAGGCCTAGCCCCCCCTCCTTCGAGAGGCGCGTGGGGAACACGCGCACTGCCGTCTCGGGCCCGTGCTGTTCGGGCGGCGACTGCCCGATCGCCGCCCGCAGGCCAACTCGGCCGCAGAGGATAGGGAGAACGACGCATCGCAATACCGACACTCCTCTTCCCCTGCGGCCCCACCGCGTCCGCAATCTGGCGATTGCGGCCCCGCCGAGGCCGCTGAAGGTAGGGAGAGCGGCGCGTGGTCCTTGGTAACCACGGCTACTAAGCCCCCCCCGCCGCGACAAGGCGAGAACCCCGTTGGGGGGAACAAATTTTAACCTGAAACCTAGTCATATAATTAAAAAAAACCAATTCTGTTTCTTTCATTAGATCGGTAACACTTACTTGGGTAGTAATTTTTTTTATATCTAGATATTGATGAGGTTTAACAATAATCTAATCATGAAACTTTGTTAAATTAAAAATCTTTGTACATTTTTAACTCCTAAAAGTTACGGAAAAGTAACATCATGTGTCGTGTAACATGGAGGTAACATGAGAGGGACCAAAAGTAACGTTAAATATTACTAATGTAACATAATGGCAACGCTGACACCATCACCCCCATCACCACACTGCCACAGAATAAAAAAACGCAACAGCACGATGTAAGGTTTTTTAAATGTCATCAATTCAAAGTATGTCTCATTTTTAAGCAGATTAATTGGTTTTACGGTTTTACGTATAAATTATTAGGATAATAACAAAAAATTCAATTCAAGATACACCAATAGATTAAAAAAACAATTATTGATTTGTCGGATGTTTACCGCAATAATTAATAATTAATTGCAATCTATTTAGGTCTTGAAATTATTAAGGCATTCACTGACTTGTAATATAATGTCAGTGAGGGCATTGTAGAAAATGTGATTTATTGTTTAATTTATATTTATAATAATTAATCATTTAAAACGATACATAATTAGGATTGTATCGTGTACATGATACTCTACTCTGATGATCGTCTACTGATTGTATAATTGCGGTCTAAGATTGGAATAGTACAAGACTAAGAACTATATTTTATGGAATAAAAACTTTATTCGCATTCAACTATTCGTGTAACTTACTAATCGTCACAGATTACTAATAGTACTCACAGACTAAGTAGAGATAGTACTATGTAGTATATGATTCCATAGATTATACACTTTGTAATATTTGATAAAAAGGAAAAAAAGGCGGGAAACTTTGAAAGTGAAAAGGCGCGTTTTCTCTATAAATTTACGAAAAAATTCACAATTTGTATTATAAACAATATTTTTGTAAATATTTTTGTTAAATAGACTGTCCATAGTGTACATATTAAATTAGTAACCCGAAATGGGTAAAAAAAGGCGGAGGAAGGACGAAATGTCCTATGCTGACTCGCCGCAACAGCAGCAGGTAGCTGAATCTTCGGACTCCGATTCAGCGGAGTCAACAGTAAGCTGCAAAGACACAACAAAGGATAAGTACGCCATTTACAAGGTAAAAGGATACAATCGCAAATATCCCGAGGAAACCAAGCAGACGGACCTCATAGTATTCCTGGCTCATCACGAACAAAACGCAACATTTAGCGATAGGGATCGTATGGCCCTATCAAAAGGTTTACGGGAGCATGGAGTTTCAGGCGTCATGCATCTACGTACTATAAATAAGTACAAAGTCGGCATAACATTTGACCTGCCAAACAACGCCAATATGTTTCTTCAAAACAAAAAGTTGTTAGATCAGCTGTCTCTTAAGGCAACTATACCCGCTGGAGATACCGAAATAACGGGAGTACTTACTTCGGTTCCCGTGGAAATGTCCAACAAACAAATTTTTTCATTGATTGGCAGCTCTAAAAACGTAATACAAGTTAGGCGCTTCATGCGCAGGGTCAGAAGTGACGCTGGTGTAACTTTCGTCCCTACACAGGCTGTCGCAGTAACCTTCGCGTCCACTATTCTTCCTCAGTACATTTACTTGGACTCATGGCGTCACGAAGTTAGTAAATACATACCACCAGTAAAACAATGCCTTAAGTGTCTGCGGTATGGACATATTGCTAAATTCTGTCGCAATACTGAAGTATGTTCAATTTGTACATTAAACCATAATTTTAAGAATTGTCAGGTTGACCCAAAAGAAGCTAAATGCGCAAACTGCAAAGGTAATCATATAGCTATCTCCTCATTATGCCCAATTAAAAAACAAAAAGTTGAAGAAAATAAAATTAAGTCACGAAGTGTCACTTACTCTGAGCTCTTTGACGCTAATACATTCCCAGCTTTAACTGCTCGAACTTTAGATGTACAAATTAATAATCTAATGAAATCCGATAAATTTATAAGTACTTTAGTAGAAACAATTACAAAAATAGTTACATCTAAAGATGTTCCTATTAATTCATCATCGATTAAAGAGGTTTTAAAAACAACTATAAGTAAGAAATTTCCATCATCCTCATAATGGATTTGTCAAACTTAAATATAGTTCAATGGAATGCACAAAGTCTTAATAGCAATAAACATATATTTATTCATTTCCTCTATGCACAAAATATACATATAGCAATAATTTCTGAAACATGGTTCAGACCTGATCAGTCTTTTAAAATAAAAAATTACAATATTGAAAGGAATGATTGTGGTAACAAACACAATGGAGTTGCAATTATAATTCATGAAAGCATTACTTACACTAAAATTAACACATATTTTGATAATTCTTTACAAAACATTTGTGTGAAAATTAAAATTAAAAATAAAGAAATAAGTATAGTCAGCTTTTATAGCCCCCTAAACTCAAATCCAGTTTTTAATAAAGATGATTTTGATTCATTGGTGAAATCTATTCCTGGTCCTTTTATATTTGCTGGAGACTTTAATGCCCATCACACTTCCTGGGGATGCGTTTCTGACTCTCCAAGAGGTAGAGAAGTCTTAGAAGTCATTGACGAAAATAATTTGGTTCTGCTTAATGATGGTCAAGTAACAACTGTTGGTTCTCTAACATGGCGTCCCAATGCACTGGATTTATCGTTGGTTTCATCCTCATTGGCACTTAATTGTGAATGGTCTGTACATGATAGTCCTCTTGGTAGTAGTTATCACATTCCTGTAATCATAAAAGTAATGATTAGCAGAAACAAAAACAATGTTTTTTATGGGAATTGTTTGAATGTTAAACATTTGCCCGTTCACCCAAATTATAAACTCGTAGATTGGCGAATGTATAGCAATTGTGTGGAAGAATTGCTAATTGATTTTCAAATAGATAATAAAAGTCTTCTTGATTCATATTCTCAATTTTGTACTATTTTGCGCACAGCAGCTGCTAATTCCAATAATTTAAATGGTCATGTTATCACAAATACCACCAATCACACATGCAAAAAAAATAAGATTAAAGGACCTTCCCTTCCTTGGTGGAATCAAAAGTGTACAGAGGCTGTACTAAATTTCAAAACAGCATATATAAATTTTAAACAAAATCCAACAGAAGAAACCTATCTTCAATTTAAAAGACTCCGGGCAGTTAAAAAACTCATTTTAAAAACAGAAAGACAAAAGAGTTGGTTTTCTCTTTGTGAAACTTTTAATAGATGCACACATTTATCCGTTATATGGAAATTTATGCGTAAATATAATAAGACATATAATTTTAATATTCATGAAAATGACGCATGGGTTTTAGATTTTTTAAAGCAATACACTCCAGACTTTGTGCAACATTCTTCAAAAACTCTTACTGACAGTATTAATTCCAAAAATAATTTTCTACTTAATCCTTTTACAATTAATGAATTAATATCTGCAATCTCCTCCCGAAGAGATACTGCTTATGGTCTTGATGGAATACCATATATCTTATTTAAAAAACTAAGCACTGCAAGTTTACAAACATTTCTAAAAATACTTAATTTACTGTGGGAAAATAATGTTATACCTCAAGATTGGAAAGTGGATTGTCTTGTACCAATTTTAAAACCAGATAAGCCAAAGTTATGTCCTGATTCTTATCGTCCCATAGCACTTACTTCTTGTGTAGGAAAGTTATTTGAACAATTGTTGAAGCAACGTTTAGAGTTTTACATAGAACAAAACAATATCTTACCTTCTAATCAATTTGGTTTTCGTAGGAATCGGTCTGCTAGGGAAAGTGTCTGTCAATTACAGCTCGATATTCATAACTCTTTATTGGCAAAAAAAAATTTGGTTGGAGTTTTCTTTGATGTTGCAGGAGCTTTTAATAGTGTAAATATAGATATTCTCTGTCATGAATTATTGCAAATAGGAATTCCTGTAAAAATTATAAATTGGATTAAAAGTTTTCTGAGCAATAGAGAAGTATTTGCTAAATTTAATAGACATCTCTATGGTCCTAGACTCTCGTCAAAAGGAGTTTGTCAAGGCGGTATATTATCGCCTTTAATATTTATATTGTATATACGTAGATTAAATCTTATTTTAGGGTCTCAGGTTAAAAATCTACAGTTTGCAGATGATTTGGTTGTTTATACATCTGGGAACAATTTATCACAAACCGTCCAAATAGTCAATGATGCATTGGTAAATCTATATAAATATTTTTCTTACCTTGATCTAAATGTTAATCTGTTCAAGTCCAAAGTTGTTATGTTTGGTAAACAGTGTCATAATATGCCCAATGTGCTTTATAATAATTGTGCATTACCCACTTCACTTGAGGTTAAATTTTTGGGGGTTCTTTTTTCATATAATTTAACCTGGAATAATTACATAAAACATATAATTAGCAAAGTAAATAAAGCTTATAATGTACTGAAATCTTTGTCTGGCTCATATTGGGGTGCAGACCCAAAAATTTTATTACTGTTGTATAAATCATTAGTTCGTAGTCATTTTGAATATGGTTTCTATTGTTTTGCTGCAGATATTAAAATTGTAAATAGTTTAGATCTTCTTCAAAATAAATGCTTGCGTGTAATAACTGGAGCATTCAGGAGTACTCCTATAAATGCAATGCAGACTGATTGTAATATCCCACCATTAAGCATTCGTTTTAATTACTTAAAAGAAAGATTTATACTAAAACTTTATAGTGTATCTAATAACAGTCTATTGGTCAATTTGTTACACTCGATTACTCCTTTAGTTTCTAAACCAATTTTTATGATACAGGGTCTTCAAAGTTTCATAAATTTTATTCAAAATTTAAATATCTATCAATCCAAACATATTTTGCCTTGCTATGAAGGAACTTTTATTAGTAAATTTCCAGCAATTAATCTAATTCTAAAGAAGAAAAAAGAATTGTCCACAAAAGAGGAAGTAAATGCAATGCTATCAGAGTGGTCAGATCATAAATTTGTTTATACAGATGGTTCTAAAAATGATAAGGCTGTGTCTTTTGCCATATATGAGCCCTCCTCAAATATAGGCATTGGCAGAAAAATTGACAAAAATTCAAGTATTTTTACAGCTGAAGCTGTTGCTATAATGAGTGCTTTGAAACATATTCAAAATTATAACTCAGGACATAACAAATGGGTAGTGGTAAGTGATAGCATGAGTGTTCTGCAAAACTTGTCAAACAACAAATTAAATGCTAACACAAATTATATAATTTATTTAATAAAGCAGTTATGGGTGGAATTATATCAATCAAATATTGTAATTAGTTTTGTGTGGGTGCCTTCACACATTGGTGTTGTAGGGAATGAAAAGGTAGACTATTTGGCCAAAAAGATTGTTGATTTAGAAGAACTAATTCCTAATTCTGACCCTGTTATGGATGTTTCCATACCACCTACAGATGCAGTTAGTCTTTTAAAACAGCGCATGTGTCAAGAATGGGGGAGACATTCATACCAGTACACTCAGGTTGAAAATAAAGGTACTTGGTTTGCCACTCTAGACGTTCAAATAAACTCCATACCTTGGTTCTGCAAGTATAACAGATTCATAAATAGAAAATTTTATTCAATTATCAGTCGTATGCGTTTTGGTCATTGTCGTTTAAATTATCATCTTCATCGCCTTAGAATGGTCAATTCTCCTAACTGTGAGTATTGTCAATCACAAGAAGTTCAGTCGCTGCATCATATCTTTTTCCAGTGCTCGTCTTTCAACATTCAGCGCCTTGTGTTGTCGGATGAGCTGCTTAAAATTTATAATAATCCTGACGAGGTCCCGCAATGCATTCAGGAGCTACTTAAGAATGTCTCAGTTTATATATACTTGTACAAATTTATAGTAGAGACTGTAAATGATATTTAGTTAAGTTTTCGTGTATTTATTAATATTATTTGTTTTAATAGTAATACTTATTAACTTTAGGTATAATTCTCAAAAATGTAAATAAAACAATTAACTAGGTACTTGAGGAGACAGCTCGGCAAAAAAGGACAAAAATATTTGAAAATATGAAATAAAAATAAAACGATGAATTGAAGACTAGAAAACGATTGTCTTAGAAAAAGGAGGTTATTTACTATGACATTGACAGTAAAATGACATGAATAATGGTTTGACAAAAATAAAATTACTCTATTAAAAAATGGGTTAAATACGAAAGACAAAATAAATAAAACAAACACTACAATGAGTATAAAAACGAAAGACATTATTTTTACAAACTTACCACGTAAGAAATCCTACACGGAAGACTAGGCAGTATGGTCGAAAGACTATAGCCTGCCCTTTGGGCAAATAAAAAAAAAAAAAAAAAAAATTGATAAAAAGTATAACCTACAATAAAATTTTCATGTGAATTTGTTTGACGTTAAATTATTAAAATCTTGTGGAAAATACGTTTAAATCGTTATTATGCAGAAGAACCTCTAGTGCTAATCTGTTACACTTACTTTTGTAGCAATAGCCAATAATTATTGCAATCAATTTTCAGTTTCTTGTGGTGTGAACAGATTATTTGGGACTGTCAGATTCTATGTAAGTAGGTATTTTTATTAAAAATTAATTTCGTGACAAAACTTTTTTTTATTATTTATTTTGCAATAGTAAAAAGGAAATATAAATTATACCAATGTGCAGAGTCGTGCTTCTGGCTTAGTTGCGAACACATGTGGTCACAATATTTTGATGATCATGGTTCGATCCTGGGTTTTAGAATAAAGTTTTGTTCATTTTTATTGCATGTTTTGTATTTTGTGAGACGTGCAAAAGAAATAAAATAAGTTATGTGCTTATTACATCATCTTTTTGAATTTTTTTTCGCTTTTACAATAAATTTGCAATAATCTTCATTCAGATTTTTATAACAAACTGCATCAATGTATAGAAATAAAGCAACAATTTCAAGACTAAGTTTATTTTCATTAATAAGTGGCCAGAAGTAATAAATTTATTGCCTTCCTGCTTACATAATTTAAATTAATACATAATAATTTGTCTAACTTAATTAGTAAGTACCTAACTAATTTTGTTTTATTTTATTTTTAGGGCAGTTCTCAATGATATTAATTTCAAAGCCAAATTACAATGGACAGAAAAATGAGACATAAGCGGTCAAAAAAGATTAAAACTCATAATGATAAAGGAAATGGTGATGTTCTTGTTGTACCACCAGACATCCTGAAAAAACTTGGCATTAGTATTGGCAATACAGTTACAGCTAAAGAGATTTCTAGCAACATCAATACTGAGCAAAGTAAGTATAGTAGCAATAACACAACACTATCTAGACCTAAAGTAAGAATGTGTTATAGCTGTGGTATTGGTTTTAGAATGTGGTTAAATATACATTAATATGTACTTTTTTTGTAATCCCTGTAACCAGAATGTGCCGATTATACAATGACATGATGTCTCGACATTCTACCTTAGATATATTTAATAGTAGTCTCAGTAAATTCAAAAGTGAAATTAGACGTATTCCATGTATCAGCAGTTCCAATTCCGGTTAATAAAGGACATATAATATTTTTGTATTATCACAACTAGGTAATTTAATATTTGGAGCATCTGTGCACACATACATAGAGTTACAAACTAGCTTTCTATTTTATATATTTACTGTGTTTCTTTAAGTTTGTATCTTGTTTTGTGAGCCAATAAATCAATAAATAAATAAATTAGAGAAACACCCAACCAACATGATAGAAGACACTATGTTCAATTCTCTTGTCCAATAGAATCCTATTACCTAATATTATAAATGCGAAAGTTTGTATGTATGTGTGTGTGTATTTGTTTGTTTGTTTGTTTGTTACCACTCAGCGCCTAAACGGCTGAACCGATTTTGATGAAAATTGGTATGTCGATAGATCCGGAGACGGACATAGGCTACTATTTATTCTGAGAATCGGTCTGGTTTCCGGGGATACAACAAAGCACATTTTAAGCTCGAGTGGAACGGCGCCGCAAAAATCTAGTTATAATTAAATATCACAGCAACTACCACACAACACTATCTAGACCCAAAGTAAGCATATAATTATAGCTTGTGTTATGGGTTCTAGGATGCATACATAAATACTTTTTTTTTGTAAATACATACATAATATACATAGAAACACCCAGACCAATGCAAATAGACTTGTTCATGAACACAAATATTTGCACTGATTGGGAATTGAACCCACAACTTCTATGTGGCAGTCCAAGAACAACAATATAACAATTACTTTTTAAATTTGATTTTAGGTATTGGCACAGTGTATAATGACAATACGTCTATTAGTAATGGTGAACAATCAAATGAAACATCTATTTTAGAAACTGCGAATCTGATGAAGAAATCAGTCTTTTTGAGCCCTACCTTTGTTGCCACAGTTGCCAATGTAATTCCAGGTGAGATAGAAATAACAAGTAAAAAAAAAAATTTTGAACCATTGGCAGTAAAAAATGTGCTTTTGAATAGTGAAGAAGCGAAAGAAATTGACACTGGGTCAAATACTGTCAATGGAGCACAACAGGTAGATAATGAAATTAATTTGAATGGTAACTTAAGCCTAAGAAATTTGATAACAATTCCCAATATTAGAAGATCACCACGGAGTACTAAAAGGTTAAGTGAAAAAGCTAACTCCACACAAGTTTCATCTTATAAAGACACATTAACAAAAAAACAAAAGAAATTGAAGTCACCAGTAACACAAACAGAATATGATGTGACAGTAAATGATGTAAATACTACAGAATTATTACAACATTTAGTAAATAGAAATACAGTTCAAACAAAACATTTTGAAAGTAATTTCGATACTTCTGAAATAAGCGATATGCAAATTAAACAAGCTGAAAACGATCTATTTTCTTTAGAAGAGCGCCCAATTCAAATGGATCCAACTGACATTGCGAATCACCTTATTTCTTTAGAAGAAATTTCAATACAGATTGAAAAACCTAAGACTGTGAATAATCTTAATTCTTTAGATGAAACTGCTATTCAGTTAGAAAGAACTGAGAGCATTGCCTTTGTGGAAACTGATGCTGACATGGAAAATCACATTGAGGTTGACAATAATCTTAATTCCTTAGAAATAAATACAGTTCAAATAGGCACAGGTGAAGTTAAGAATCAACTTACTTCTTTAGAAGAAATAGCAGCACAGGTAAAACATGTTGAGCCTCAGAATAATGCCATTTCCTTAGAAAGTGTAATTCAAATAGAACCAGCTCATAATAAAATCCCATTGGAAGTAAACACTGAGCTAGAAAATCAGATTGAGCTTGAAAATTATCCTACTTCTACAATTCAAGGAAACGCAACTGAAAATGACAATCATCTTATTTCTGTAGGCGAAACTCCATCTGAGATAGATCAAACTGCTACCAATAGTAGTTTTCTTTCTTTAGAAGGTAGTATAATCGATATGGACCAAGCTGAGAATATTGTATATTTAGAAAAAAATAACATAATTGCTTTAGAACCTGGCAGTTCCATTCAGATTGAACAGGCTGAAAAAGATGCTATTTCATTAGAAGAAGAAAATATTCAGATAGAAGTAGAAAATGTTGTTCAAGACATTTGTGAAAATTATCTAAAAGATTTCTTAACTAAAGATGGCAAACTAGACTTAAGAGATAATAGCATAAATTATGATTTGTCAGAGGAAGGAATAATTTCTTCTTTGCCAATAGTTAATGAAGACTTTCCAGATCTGTCTGTAGATGGGATTTTGGTACACACAGAAAATTCTATGGACAAGCAGCCTGTTAGCAACATGGTTATTTTAAATAACCCTGACAGAGAAAAGGATTCTTGTTTGAAAGCTTTACCAAAGCAAAATAATGTCCAAATTCTTGGAGGCTCAGACTTATCCTATGACAGAAGAAAGCAAGATCTTGGCGTGCCAGCAAATAAAATTGCACAAAAGGTAAATATTATATCTGAAGAAATAATTTCACCAGTGAATCTTAAAGATTTAAAGAGGTCAAGATCTCCAGTTATTAGAGCTTTGACACTAGTACCATTAAACACTGTTATTGGTCCTAAACAATTAAAAAGTAACGGAAGATATTCTGATAAAAAAGTTAAAAATAATCTCACAACAATAGTTAACAACACTGATTTGTTCAATTCTGATACAAACATAGAAAAAACTAAAAGTATTTTTGAATCTAGAGATGATCAAGCAAATTTCATTGCTCTGGACATAGATAAACAAAATTCAAAAACCTCAATACTTACAAATAATATTACTGCTATGGCTGAACAACTCGTAATAGATAAACATTTAGAAAACAAAAATGACATTTGTACTGAAAAAGAAATTAAAACTACTGTTACTAATAACAGTAAACGCACAAAAAATGTTGATAAAGCTCAATCAAATGAAACTTCTCTACTTAAAAATGATAGCTCATCAAACTTAAATAAATTTGAAAATGACAGTAAAAACTGTAAAGAAAAATTAATTGGGAATAAAGAAATAAATAGTATTCGACATGCTTATTTAACTTTAACACAAAATCATTCGATACAAAATTATCCTTATATTGAGATTAAACAGATTTCCAAAGAGAGTAAGCAAGCTTTTGATAAAAATAGTACTTGTGATGAACAAAAGGTAAACGCAAACGACAATATTTCTTTAAATAATGAATTGAAAGCTGATGATAAACAGCCAACAGATTTAAAAAGAAAATCAAAGAAAAAGAAGAAGAAAACAGCAGAAGATGTAAGTATGAGTGAAAAAACTGTTAATGACTCAGAAAATAAGGCATTTACCAATGAAAAAATTAATAATATTTTAAAGTCAAGTAAAGATAATACTAATACAACCCCACAAATAGATAAAGTAAAAGAAATAGCTGAATATATTAAGAAATTTGCTCAAATGTATAAAGATAAAAAGAAAATAGTTAATGATCACAAGAAAGCAACTGATAATAATAAAGAAGCAATAAATTCGAAATCCAATACAACTAAATCCAAGTTGTGTATTCAAGGAGTAGAAAAGCCTGGTGGAATAAAAGCCTTGAATGAGTTGAAAGTTTTAAAAACATATGGTAGGGAAAAGAAAAAGTCACAAATAGCATGTGCATCCATAAATTTTTTACATAGAAATGAAACAGTTGCAATAGTTGATACAACTGAAACTGAATTGAATTCTATTAACATTTCAACTTCACATAAAGAACGTGACTTTTGCTTGTGCTCAGATTTCGGACGTCTAGATACTCGCGAGTATGATAATTTATATGAGCACATTCATTTTTGGCACCATAGTAGTAATTCTAACATAGATGCAATACTTAGCATTTATGATCATGATACAATTATATATAAAGATAGAACTGAATTAGATGATGTAATTATAAAATCTACAGAAGACAAAACAGATAGCAGTTACATTTGTTGGAGTTTCTTTCTTAATGATGGAGATTATGAAGCTGTAGAAACTTGTGATGAAATAGATTATTGTGTTGATGAAACAGGTGTTACTATTAGCAAAGTAAACAAGGTCACTTGTTCTGATATTGCTACTGATGATAGAGAACTGCGCAAGTGTGGTAATAAGGTAAAAGATTCAGAATGTAGTATAGATACTCATAAGTGTAAAAATATAGACACACAAATGAACAATGATGGAAGTGATAGTTATGAAGTAGTCACTATTATAGAGATTGCAGATAGTCAGAATGACAACACGGACACTCCGATCGGCGCATCTGATCCGATTGTAAGTACATAACATCTACTTTTTATTGCTATTGATGGCAGAGGAGCCAGCGACTCATTGGATGGTAAGTAGTGCCTGTTGCTCGCAAAAATCGAAAGTCCTTAAGTTGGCTATGCTTCCAGCACCTACAAATATAATTACCGTACGCAAATCACCTACATTTTTGAATAAAATAATTATCGACAATAATTATTGTGGATCACAAATATTTGTTTCAAGTAACAATTGATTCGACGGCAGTTGTCTTAACAGTAGTAGCTGGGCGACGGCCCTATTCCGCTAGAACACATTATGTGTAGTTAAAAACACGTATGTAGATAATGTTGTGGTCTGCCGTAGATGAGTTTCTAGCACGGATTTATATATTTTCATTAATAAATCAATATTTTTAGATTGGAGCTGAATGTAGTGACACTAAAAACGATAACGTTGATGACAACAATTTAAATACTGATACAAATAAACCAGGGACATCTAAGAGTACATTGAAAATAGTGAAAGTCGAAAAAAATACTCCTGACAACAGCAAGAAAAACATTATAGTGCGTATATCATCCATAATTCAAAAAAAATACTATTATTTTGTATTTTTGATTTTGATGAGTTTTGAAGAAAAAGCATTACCTTAAAGTCTATTATTGATTGATGGATAGTAATATTATTATAATGTATTCTTTCTTAAATATTTACAGAAACGTAAATTGTCAGCAAGGCAGTCACAAGAAGATAGTGAAAGCGACAAAGAGCCATCTTCAAAGAAAAATATTAAATGTGGTGTTTGTAATCAGTTACTATCTGAATCCGAATGGGATTATCATGTTACTAAGAAACATTATGGCATTGGTTGGAAAGCAGGCAATTCTTTTGTAAGTATTGATTGTATTTTAACTGGTTACAGTGACCTGAATAGGTAGTGTACAATTACTTCATTTTGTCTGATTGTAAGCAGTCAGTCATTCAGAGGGCCTAGTGCGAGTTTGTTTTACGTTAACGCAATCGACACGTTTATGACGTTCGGTGCTCCGATTGGCCTGCTCCAAACTCTTAAACAATCAGAGAGCCAAACGCGGTAAACGTTTCGATCGCGTTAATGTAAAAACAACTCGCACTCGGCACCCAAAACTGATGGGCGCCATCCCAATTTTTATCATGGCAAACTGCTTCTATTGTGGCTCCCTCTATGGGGCGGGCAACTAACAAAATCCTCAAAATCATGTTATGCCGTTGTTGGCCCGTCAGTGTATGACAAATTACTACAAATAATACTAGATAAAATATCAGATAGTTTTAAGACTAATCTTACATGCAGGCTGATCGAGCAAAAGTTATACTCACACGAAGAATTTATGTTATCTTAATTTATGTTATTGTATTTTGATTCGCTAACATTTATTTTAATTTTATTATTGCTCTGACATGTATTGTAATTGTATTGAATATTGTATTTTAATTTACTGACATTGATTTTAATTCGATGTATTTGAATGTTCAAAAGACCTGTAATATTATTATTTCCAATAAATGACTATTGATGACTTTTTAAGATGCTTTTTTAACGCCCCGCTTATAAGAGTTTCAACATTAAATTTAGACGTCAACATATATGCGCTGATAAAAGTTCGGGGTTAGCTTTTTTTTGAGCGTTAAAAGCATTAAATACGAATTTATTCTACTAAAGATCCTTTAAATTCCACTGTAAAGAGGGAGCCATTATGAATAGAAAGGAAGATTTATCAATTCAATGAGTTCTTCAATAGGTACATTATTTGTGGTAAAGGTTGTAAACACTTGAGAGTGGCTTTTGGGCTTCCGATTATACGGCAGATCGCGCTGCAAATTATCGAGTTTGAGTTTTAGTGGTATTGAAGAAAACAGGGTGCCGTGCTTTGTCAATACTGGTGTCACGATAAATTGTTACTGCGAAGAAAAGCGTTTTCTTTTTCTAGCTGGTGGTATAGCTAATTCCTTCTGGCGCGGTCGAAGCTTATGAGCTACGGCGACGGTTATCATTTAATATTAAATTACTTTTTGGCTCATTTGTCTTCAAAGGTATTAGTAAAAAATTTATGCTTAGATTTATTTTTGTTTCAGGATGTCGATGATCCCATATTGTCGAAGAAATTGGAAAAAAGATTACAAAATAAGGGCTCCTTGAAATGTCCAGTTTGTTATATAAAGACTGCAAAATTAAAAAAATTTTTGAAACACCTCAAAATTTGCATAATAAATCCGAAGGTTTGTTTTGTTATACATTTTTATAGAAATGTAAATGTACTAAATGTCATTTACACGCATCATTGCATCAAAATATAGTAAAGTTATTGTTTGGTGTAATTTCTACAGGAACACCATACCAGAAACTCATCTCTAGCAAAAGATACAGTTACTTGTGGCGTATGCCAGAAAAACGTGGAGTATGAGTCATGGATTGAACATATAAAGAAACATCATAATTACTTAGCTTGGTTTGATGGCCAGGATGTTTTGGTAAGCTCAAAATTGTTCTCATCATCTGCTTGTATAATGTATTTAATTTACTTATGTTCCCTTCACAATATTCATTTGCAGGACTTGGAAGACGAAGCGGAAGTTTTGAAGCACTTGTGCAATATAATAAAGCTGCATGGCAGTCTTGTTTGTCACAAGTGTGGTCTCAGCCGCAAACGTGGCAAGAATTATTTGGAGCATGTTCAGACTTGCGGCGGTAGTGAGGTAGGATACTCTCATTTTACTATATCGTATCTTCAGCGAGAGAGAGACATAAGATTAAATACGACTATTCAGAAATATATGTCTTCGGTTCACTGCCACAGAGCTTAAAAAACTAAAAACGAGTTTCTCAGTTTTCGTCACTTTTAGATTAAGGGTGGATGATAAACACACAATACTGTAGTATTTGAACTCATCAAGATTTTAGTTGTTGTGACGACGACTAAAAATAAGTTAATCAATAATAATTTATATATTTCTAGCTTCATTTTGATGACACGGGCGTTAATTTGAATTTAAGTAACGATTCAGAGGATACTGAAAGCACTGATAAGAAGATTGTGAAATGTGGAGTATGTGTGATGGAAGTACCTGTTATACAATGGAATGAACACATTGGTAGAGAACATAATTATTTGGCTTGGGAACATGGATCTACACCTTTGGTAAGATTTTTTACAATGCTTAATATTTTATTCCTGCATGTAGGTATGTTTATTTACAACTGACTTTACACAGTCAGTCACAGTTTTCTCGCTAATAGATTCCATATATAGGCCACAGACACGCACAACTTATACCGATACTCGTAAGTATAAGAATTTGCTACGGACACTATATGTGATTTGATCATTTTCATGTCTCTTATTTTTGTAAGCTAGAGTTGGAACAAATAAATTGTAAGAGCGTTCACACATAAGAGTGACAACGTCGCTCATAGCTAGTCGTCATATTTTTGTGGTTTTCAATTATTATCATTTTATCAGAGCTATATTTTAAAAATATTAGTAGAGTTTTTGTTTGAATTGCGTAAATGCTGTATAAAAAGTAAATAACCATAATCCTTACAGTACTATTTATATGCAAATAATACATTGGAAACATTCACGGCGTTATTTTCACAATAAAATTACTGTAAGCTTTATGGTTACTTATTTTTATATAGCTTTTACGCTATTCTAAAAAGTGTACTACTAATATTTTTAAAATATAGGTCTGGTTAATTGACAAAAATTGAAATCCACGAAAATATGACACTAAATTGCGACGTTACCACTCTGTGTGAACGCTAAACGCTCATATTGCGGTATTGATTATGGAGTAACCTATGTTCGAGTGGAATGTTTGTGTACCAATAAATATACAACTATATTTGTTTCAGAATGTGGATGATGAAGAAGCTGTATGGAAGCATTTGCAGCAATTCATTAGACATTATGATGGTTTACTCTGTTACAAGTGTGGCCTTAAACGCAGACGAGTCAAGTTGTATTTGTCGCACATAAATGCGTGTGACGGTGAAGGAGTAAGTGAATAAGTATATGATTATTGTTTTTTAGTATACTCGTAATATGGATTTATTCTCGATTCTTGAACTGATGATCTGTGTCCTTTTTTCCAGGTCAATTTCGATGAAGATATGAATGATACGACGGAGGAATCTGATCAGAAGATCTGGGAGTGTGGTGTTTGTCAAGCGATGGTGCCTGTATTGGAATGGAGTGAACATATCGGCAAACAACACAACTATTTAGCGTGGAGAGTTGGCAACACTTTGGTAAGATTCATATTTTCGTAATAGATGGTTGTGGGTTGATGAACACGTTCATACTTAACAATGATTGTCGTATATCAGTCTCAAGGACTTTAGCAGTTAGTTCTTGCTCCTTTGTAATGATATTATTATGTTTTGACGCAGATGTAACTTTATGGTGTTACGTTTTTGTGGAATAACCAATATATAACTAATTCTGATTGGTGTATGGGCTATACTTTTAATTCTACGTCATTATAATATAATACTTGTACTCACACATTTATATCAGTACACACTTGCACATATATACGAGTAATAACTACTAGACGATACATACTTAACCCTATCTCTTATCAAGTAAAAAAAATTATACTGAATTGCCATGATAATGGTTGTATGTTACTTATTTATAGGATCTTAATGACGAAGATGCAGTAAAAGAACATTTGCTACACATAATAAGGAACAGTGAAGGCTTGCTCTGCTACAAATGTGGTTTAGTTAGCAGGCGAGCCAAAGCATATTTGGCACATGTTAAAACTTGTAGTGGCTCAGAGGTAAACCAATACTAATATTATTATAAACGTTTAATCAATTTCCTACAAAACGGATGTTAAAAGCTATACAAAATTTTTGATACCTTCAGTACTTACAACAGTATACCATAGTCGATTTACGCTAACATAGATCGACATGTGTTAACACCCTTGTCATTATGTGTCACACTTGTAAATTAAAAGAAAAAAAATCTGAAGTAGTGGTATAATATTATCATCTGTGAAGGAGGTCGGTTATCAGACTAATAAGTTGCGACCGAAAGTAAGTCTTTTTTACAAAAAGCGAGCGCTATTGACCTCCCACAACTAAAGTAAGAAATCTCATTTTGAGTAAATAAGAAGCCAGACTTTGTAACCATGATAGCTCTCTTCGTCATAATTTGCGATGTTCGGCTGACTGTAACCAGTTTTGCCAGCCACCGGTGAAACAAAAAACATCGCTCCATATGGGGTGGGTCCTACTTTACTTTTCTTAGTATAGTCCTCCTTGACGTGTCCGTCAACGGCGAACCTGGCAAAACTTATTGTCTATTGTGGTAACGGACATGGCTTACAAAACCAAACTTGGTTTTGAAGGTCCGATTGCAAGGCACACAGTACAATTACTGCCACTTTCCACTTCAGAGTACTAACTCGGAGGTATGTTGGTAACTTTGGTTCGCCGTCGTTATAAATATATATAAACTTTTAGAATCGATGGCAAGAGTCAAGTAGCGGTACCAACCAGGTAGAAATTACGATAGACGTAGCAGACAAGGTTGTGCAGTGTGGTGTCTGTGATCAAGAAGTATCAATGTCGATGTGGATAAGTCATATACAAAAAGAGCACGCATATCTCGCTTGGATTAAAGACGAGAAGCCCTTGGTAAGAATTTATAAATCTGTTCAGCACTATGCCAAATTTTACTACAAAGCTCTTAAGGAAAGCTATTAATTTGGAATATAAGAAATTCTAATTTGTCTTCGATTTAACAATATGAAAATTAATGCCAATTGAAAATTAAGTATAAAGGTAGGTATATGAAAATGATGGGATCTATAAATGTTTGTATTGAGTCTGGGTGTAGGTACATTGTGTGCGTTAATTGTATGTTTGTAAAGTTTGTTGCGACACAGGGCTTGTTTCCTACTGCGGGAGTTATCTTTAAAAAAATATATTATTCCTTTCAGGATGTAGACGATGAAGATGAAGTGAAAGCACACCTGATCAGAATATCTAGAGAATGTAACGGTCTTGTATGCAACAAGTGCGGCATTGTTAAGAAGTATCCTAAATGCTTCTTGTTTCATGTCCAAGAATGCACAGTAGATCCGGTTAGTATACCTAATAATTTGTATTTGTATTATTGGCTGTGCTTGTTGGTTTAAAGAATAATGAGGAACTGTCAGACAATTATTGTTTTGAGTGTGGATGCAAATTGTATCCTATGTTCATAACTTCAAAATCTATAATGTTTTATAGTGATAATGATAGTGATAGTGGTATTTTGAAAATCGCTTAACATTAATATAATGAACTTAATTTTGTTTTTCATCAAATACCTACTGTTTTTGTACTAGGATGTCGTAGAACATAAACCAAAATATGAACCCGATATAAGTTCTTTCGACATCAGTGACATTACTACAGAGACGGTAATGTGTGGCGTTTGCAACAAGGAAATAAAGACATCAGACTGGCTGCAGCATATCGACGATGATCACGATTATATTGCGTGGCTTGTGGACAGACCACCTCTTGTGAGTATGTCTGGTAATATCTCTAAATAAGATAATGCAGAATCGCAGGTTTGTTTCAGCGGATTTCAGTAAGGTTTTTACCAATCAGAGATTTCTTCCGGAAGGTTTCATCTAATCTCTTCCAGATGTTGTTGTCTACTCTTAAGTAGTCATTTGTCTTTTACACTGAATTTGTCAAAATTTAAATGACATATTGAAATATTTTTAAATATCACTGTGATTCTTCTTACTCAATTGATAATTAATATTTCAGGATACAAACGATACCACAATAATTCAAAGGCATTTGAATGACGTATCTAAATTAATAGGCGGATTAAAATGCAAAAAATGTGGCTTATGCAGAAAGCATGCTAAGGCTTATTTGCAGCATGTTAAAGATTGTGGCATCGATGGACGTCACGGATTTAATGCTGTGCTTGGGAAAGGTAATAGAGCTTTTCAAAACAATACATATTTACTATCGTCATCGTCGGTCCACTTTGTGAGGGCTACGCTGCGTCTCTTGGTTCGTGGTCGCCACTTAGAACCTTCATTGTTATATACCTACAGGTAAAACCGCCTGGATGATATAGTAAGTGTGCGTGATATGGCTGAACGAGAAATTGTAGATTCGCTGTCCACATAGGACATTATTTTTATTGTCACGAAAATCTTTATAAACATATATAAAATTTTTCGTGACCTCGTCGACTCTCTTACTGGCGTTGTTCTATCAACATATTTTGGGCAACAGAGTGGTGGCAGTTAATGTGATGTGATGATGATAGTTTATCCATTCCTTGTACCTGACTTTTTGTAGATCAATTAAATTCAATCGAAGTTATTACCTATTATTGAGCAGTTTTCTATAAACCGTTGTACATTTTAGATCCAGTTGACTGTGCTGTTTGTCTTGAAAGAGTAGAACCCAAGGACTGGCGCGATCATGCTATGAAGAAACACTATAACGTGGCCTGGATTGTCGGCGGCACTCCTATTGTGAGTAAATTTTAATGTGAATGTTTAATTTTATGATGATTTTCACCATTTATTTACGATATTTGTATTTTAAGCATGAAGTGTGAAGCTTTAGGACATTGTTGGCACGAGTAGCTAAGACATTTCGATTAATAACTATAATAAGTATATGTTTTTATCTTCTGATTTATTTTTTAGGAAATTAACAACCCATACGGTGTTGAACCATATATAAAACAGTACCAAAGTATGCACAATAATAAATTAGTCTGTCAACGATGCGGTATCACACGAATTTCTGCGGTCGGGTTTTACGCTCATATCATCACTTGTGGCAAAACTGAAGAGGTAAATGCCAAAATAAACGTTGAACTAAAAAAATATTATAAAACTGATCTTACCTTATAATTTAAAAATTGTCTACTAATATTTATAGGAAATGGAGATGTACAAGAATATATGCGATATCTGCAACTGTAAATATCTGTGTATATACAAAAGTCAACACATGACTATGCATAGGGAGCAAGAGTATGCACAAGAACGTAAAATACTAATGGCTAAGGACAAGCAAGTTAAAAGAGAACAAAGAGAGTCCCGAGCCGAGACCGAGGTCGTCGGCGGACGTAGGAAAGCTGCAGAGAAGTACGATTAAATTAATTGTCCCATGTCATACTAATAAAGCTCACGTGGTCACAGCACTGATCTAAAATATCCTTTTAATTCACGAATAATGCTATAATTTAAACAGCCAAATTTATCCTTGCCCGACTGACGCAGTCAAGGAGGGTACCTAATGTTTTTCGAGCCTATGTATGTATGTATATGTATGTGAGTATTGTGAGTATGTCTATTTCTTTCGCACGATTTACAGCCTAAATGGCTTCATGGATTTTAACGTATAAGGTGTCATTAGATTCGTGTTGATTGTGGGAGTGACATAGAGTATAAAATATCAATGTAGCGTCAGCACTAGAAAAAGTGGGTTTTTCTTTTCACTTCGTTTTAGGCAGGTGGGCTTTCTGTTTTTTTAATTATATATATTGCTTGTTTTGAAAGAGCTCTTTTAATTTAAACATTAGCTTATTAACATTATAAATGCGAAGGTTTGTGTGTATGTATGTGTGTTTGTTACCAATCAGCGCCAACCGATTTCGATAAAATTAGTATGTAGATAGATTCGGTGCCGGAGACGGACATAGACTACTTTTCTCCCAAAAATCGGTCTGGTTCTTGAGGGAGACAAAACATATTTTAAGCGCGGGCGAAATGTGAGACCTAGCTAGTTAATAATAATTTATATGGTCTTTGGAAAAAGATTTTGCACTCGGTCAGTTCTCAACGATTTCCTACATTGTTATTGATACTGTTTAGTCGTTGCTTATTGGGTCAATGGTGAAGGTTGCGCGCCACTGACTTGTTCCAAGATCATATTTGACTGTGTCCATCTGGTCTGGTCATGAACTGTCTGGTCCGAACGTGTCCAAGTATGTTAATTACACTGTTAATACATATTTTAACTTTTTTAGGGCAAAGACAGTAATCGAGAAATATTCCAGTAACAAAGATGAAGACGTGAGTAATATCAATAATTATTTAAAGTATCATAAATGGATAATCTGTAACTGATCACTTAAACTGTGGTAACATCCACAACCAGAAGGCACATCTCCTATGATATGAAATTAAGAATAAAATTCTACGACTTGAGTATAATTATAAGGTGTAGTCAATGCCATGCTTTGGTTTTTGAATTAGAGGAAGCCACAAGTCAGTTGGGGCGAACTTGTACACGGAGCGTAATATGCGATTATTTATTAGACACTATTTATCATTTTCACATCTTCTATCTCAAAGCCGAAGTAAAATATTTGATGAAATTTAAAGATGTATTTTCAAGAACAGCATTTTTAGATAATAAGTAAATTATTAGTTTCGAGGCAGCACTATAGATCTTACAGGATTCAATTGCACTGACCTGGTAGGGATTGCTCAACGTAAAGAAAGCAGATAACTTAAACCAATTTTGTATGAATATATATTCGTATTCTAGGGTATACACTGTCAAAAATGTGGTTTTACATGCGAAACTGAATCCGAGATGTCAGACCATGCGTGCGTATGTGAAGATTATGAGGAGAGTGACTCTGACGTATCATTGGAATTGGAGAACTATAGTTCCGATGATGATGATGATATAACCGATATTGATTCTAATATATCAGAGGAAGAACGCGAGGCGCAGTATGATGAAGAAACAAAGGCGAAAAAACATGGAGAGTCTAGTAAGTATGGCCTTGTTTTTAAATGCTTGTTTTTTTTAAGACATCTCCCGCACTAGAGAATAAGCCCTGTGTCGTGGGGGAGTTGACAAACATACAATTAACGGACACAAAGTACACCTAGACTCGGAATAAATATTTATGGATCACACAAAGTTTGTCCCGTGTGGGGATCGAACCCAAAACTTCGTGCACAGCAGTAGCTTGCGCTCCCACTGCACCACGGAGGCAGTCAAATTGTTCAATTACTACTGTTTCATTCTATTGATTTAACGGTATAAGTTTAGACATATATAAATGGAAATGATAGCATTGAACATCATACAACAACAAAACATAGATACACATTCTATTTTTTTTATTTTTATAATATGGTAAATACAATACAACTAGCAATAATATAACACAGTAAAATCAAGTTATGCTTAGTTAAAAGAATTTGTAACTAAACAAAATATTTGTTCGTTACTTTCAGGTGCAGCAAGCAAAATACAGAGATTGCCATACCAAGTTAAAAATGTTAACGTTTATATGAGAAAAAGCGCTGAAGAGTTGTAAGTTCAATATTGCGTTCATATGTTAACCGAATAACGGCGGTTTAAACCTATTATTAATAATGTATCTACAATCCTAGATAGAATGTATATTAGATATGTGTCTATCTATCGATAGTTCTCTTATGCCTTGCCAAACAATACCTAAAAAGGAAGAATACCTATTTTTTTAAACAGGACGAGCGGCTGCGTTCTGTGATAGTGTTGTCGCGCTTCGCCAATTAGTCTGCTATGCTTGAAGATTAGTGTAAAATGTGTTTAGGGTTCATATGTGGACGTTTCAAGCCTAAAATGATAATGATATCTGCTTGGAACACATTAAAAACATAATTAAGTACTTATACTACGAATGGGAAAGTAACTGCATGGCATAGGATTATATTATTATAACATGCCCATTGTTAAACACTGAGGCGCTTTTGACATAACTTTATGTTAATCAGTTACGTTATCGCTCGTTTTCAAACTAAAATAATATAAATGATAAATGTACACTAATTTAGCCTCTATTCTAGGTCTTACGATAAAGCTAACTACAGCATCTTGTAATTCAATTTCAGCGTTAAAATGCATTTAACAAACGACGACTTATTTCCGCAATGGCGCCGCTTTGATTATAAGGTATTATCCGAATCGGAGAGCGCTACATACATGCCGCCACTAGAAGAATCCTGTAAAGTTAGATACGCGAATGATGGAGACTGGATGACGTTTAAACGGTTCCAAGCTTATAAAGATAAAGGTAAACTTTCTGAAACTAAATAGCATCTATACATACTTTAGGAAGTTGCTGGAAAGCATTTGTCTGTCTATAATCGTTAATCGCAAGAACCGCTTTGGATTTGGATACAGTTATACAGTTGTATAGTGCATTTTACGAAAAAGGTAATATTAACCCATCACCTATCCGAGAAGCGACGATAACAGTGAAGCAAGCCAGGAATTCGCAACTTTAATATCGATATGCGAAGCGAGGGCGGGTCGCTAGTTATAGAATACATAAGAATTTGGTTTATTATGTCCAGAATAATTGTATCTTAATGGATTTATTATATAATTTGATGTTTTCAGATATAGTAACAATGTTCATGGGTGCTTGCATCCAGAGTATGTGTTGGGTGCCATCTCGTATAGACGAGAGTGAGGAGCATCAGCAGTACTTATCTATAGTGACACATCAAGACTCAGATATACCCAGACATTACTGGCATGATATGCCTAAACCACAACCTGCGCTATTACAGATTTGGAACTGTGGGAACTTGGTAGCGTAAGTATTTTTACGTAGATATATATGTTGTGTACTAGGTTTTAGCATCTATGCGCGTATAAAAAGCTAGTTTGAATCAGCTCTTAAAGCAAATAAGTTTGTGAAGTTTTATTTAGTGATCATTATAAGGGACTACTCACACTTATTCAGCTCTATTCAGCTTATGCCCATAGAAAACAACGATTTTGTATGGAGACGCGTACGCATGCGGAAAGCTGAACGGACGCGTACGTGTCTCCATACAAAATCGTATATAACGTCGTATAAATCGTAATATAACTGTTATATTACCATGATTATTTGTTACAGTGGTATGCCAGAGTTCACAATAGGCGTGGCATTAGATTGTGGCGTTATATGGGCGTTAGATTGGTGTCCGTCCGGTGCACGAGATATACTGGATGACAAAATGACTGATAAAATGCATAGACTGGGTTTATTCGCCGTCGCTAGTGCCAACGGCTCTGCTTACGTGTTCGCCATGCCTCATCCTTCTTCGATAAAAGAAAAGTATGTAGTGTATTAATTGTTATTTTTTTAAGGATTATATTTATTATATTTTAACACACTATGTATGCTTTTCAGAGGTCCACTGTTTTGTAAACTAAAACCCGTTGTGGAAATGAGATTAGCGACGGATGCGAACAGAAAGATTCATCAGGCAACCGCTATAAAGTGGACTAAAGTAAGTACAGATTTTTTTTTATAATTTGTCAATAATCGCGATAAGTATAATAAAACATAATAAATTATGTATTTATAATATTTTTAGCAAAAAGGACACGCATACATAGTCGTCGGTTATTCAGATGGAACAATGGCATATTACGATCTGGCAAACAACTCCCCACTATTGACGTCCATAGAAAACGATGTAACAATTGTATATCCGTTCTACGACGAACGCGCTCAAAACATGTGTATCGAAGGTAAATAAAATAAATAAATACTCTTTAGATATAATTAAGAATGAACGCGTTAGTCATCGTGGCTAATGATTACGGCACCCGCCGCTATATCTATACTAGGTTGGAGGTTCGAAACTCCAACCCGTACGAGGGCTGCTATTTACAATTCCGGAATAAAATAAAATAACTATCACTGACTATTAAATATGGTTTTATTGCTTTTCATAATATTCGCCGTGATGATCGATGCACTTTTCGATTCGGTGAAACCAGTTTTCAGAGCACTTTGTACAATCGGCAGGCGGTATTTCCGAAACATTAGTGTCTCAGCGGCTTGTTCTCGGGCTGAAAACGTAATTTATTCTTCACGGTTGTGAATAAAAAAAAGTCGTCATGTGCCAAATTAGGGCTATAAGACGGATGACCCGTTAATTCCACCGTTTCACCCTCCAAATATCGGGTTGTTTTACTCGACGTGTGACAGCTTGCATGGTCGTGATGGAGAATGATTCTGCGTTGTGGATTGTTCTTCCTAATTTCTGCAAACAAATGGTCGTGTACCACTCCGAATTTACAGATTTATAGGCACAGTAGCCACGTGTCGAACTATACCAAAAAACAAGCGATCATTTGCTTCAAAGTGCTTTGCGCACGAGCAACTTTTGTTCAGTTCAGCTTACGTTAGAACACTCAAACTGTTGTTCGTTGCTTAGTTTCGGGATCATATGCATAAGTCCAAGATTCATCACCTGTGTAGACATTATAAACAGCTTTTGATAAACAACGTTTGTTTTATTTTAATAATTTTTTTGCACCAATCGACACGAGCTTGTTTTTAATCTATTGTCAAGTTATGCGGTATCCGACGCGAATAAACTTTTTTGCAGGCAAGTGTACGTGTAATATCTTATGGTATACTCGTCATACTAATGCTCAAGGACGCCTCTATCTTTCGGTATTAACATGACGATCTTGCATTATTAGTTCACGGACTGCGTCGTTGTTTTGTGACACAACAACTGATTTAGGCCGACCATCTCTAATTTCGTCCGTGAGCATACGACGTCCACGATTAAACTCACTAAACCAGTAATATATAGTGGTCTTCGATGGTGCTTGATCCCCAAAAGTCGAACTGAGTTGATCGATGCACTGCTGTTGAGTTAGACCATGTCGAAAATTGTAATTAATCATTGCACAACAATTTTCTCGAGTTGAATCCACTGTCACTCACACGCAGTTTTTTAAATCGCTCTACACAATGAAAACAATTTTCTGTCGTATGAAACAAACTGTATTCTACAGACAAAAAGTTCAATTTTTAAATGTAATAATTACTTTTTAAATATTATTTATGTAGTGGCCAGTTATGAATACTTAAATAGCAGCCTATGTATTAATCAATGTTTGTGTTTTCTCTATTTATGAAGTGACTTTCACCGGGCAACATTATATTAACTGATGGTATTGTGACAGTGAATAATAAATATGGTGGTGTGACTCGCAGACGTGGACGTGTTCCCGTGCTCGCGGTGGGGCGCGGGCGTGGTGGCGGCGGGCAGCGTGGCGGGCGCCAGCGCGCGCGCCGCGCCGCCCGCCGCCGCGCGCGCCGCGCCCGCGCACGCCGCCGCCACGCGCGTGCTGTTCGCGCCGCACTGGCCCGCCGGCCTGCTGGCCGGGGATGACAACCTTGGTAATTATATATTTGCCACATTTTTTATACAAAACTTAAAGCTAGCGGAGCTAGATCTCGCTATCAGTTCCGACAATAACGATATCGTATACATTTTTTAGTGTGCCAAGCGGTGAACGAGCTGGAGTGGTACGGACCGGGGCGCCGCGTGGGCAGCATGCGCGCGTGTAGCGGGTGCGCGTGGTGCGGACGCGTGGCCACGGCCGCCGCGCCCGTGCTGCGGCTCATGCGCGCGCACCCCGCCTATAACGAACTGCACCGACAGGTACGTGTACACGTGTCACTACATACAGCTAGAGTGGCGCGGGCAGCACGCGCGCGTATAGCGGGTGTGCGTGCCACCTACACACAACTCATACTGGCATTCCCTAGTATAAGAACTCATCACGGTCACTACGATTTGGTGGATTTAAGTGCATTCTGCTCGATATTTTGCAAAACAAATAAATGTTAATGCGTTGTCGCTAAGGTGTAATCTACGTGTTGCAAAATTTAAGATAGCATTCGGTTGCAGTGACCGGCGACCCGCGATCAACGACCAATCGACTACGTCGTTCTCTAGCCACGCGCTCCGTGGTGAGAGCTGCGAGGTAGGCAATGCTCGCCGGGTTGCGAGTCGGCGCTCGCTAACAGTCGAATGCTACCTTAAATTCGCAACACGCTCGCATGCTGCCCACCCGCTCCGCGTGCCGCTCCAGTCCGTACCACTGCAACCACAGATTACCCCTAATGACACTGCATTAACATTTATTTGTTTGTTGAACGCTAAGAACCGAAAAGCACAATGAAACTCTGTTCTTCTTGGACATTTAAGTGCCCTTACGCCTTATGAGCGGCAACGTCGCAATTTAGTGTCATATATGGTGGTTTTCAATTTTTATCATTTATCCGGAGCTATATTTAAAAAAAATATATTCTGCTAACATTTTAAAATTAGGTGAAAGCTGCATAAAAACGGCAATCATAATGCTTTCAGTTATTTTACTATGAAAATAACACAAAGCAAGTTTTCAAAATATGTATTATTTGCATATAAATAGAACTGTAAACGCAATGAGTTTTTACTTTATATATGTATATATATGATAAAAATTAAAAACCACAAAATATGACACTAAAATCAACGTTAACAACTGCGCGACTGCGACGCGAACCGCGAAAATCATTTGATATAGTGCTGGTGTCTGCGACGTCTGTCAGTGACATATGTGCTAGTGATGAGGACAATCTACCCGTGATTATCGATAAATTTTGATATTGAAAATATATAACCGAATATTATTTTAATGGCTTATTATAATAGATGCAATCAAACGAGAAGAATTAGTTCTTAATTTAGACTTTTATTGCCTTGAAGGTGTACAACACAAATTTTATTATCATCGTAGTCAAAATCAGATTCATCTCTGGAGCAGTCTTATAAATGAATAAAAAATAAACGGGATTATTTTTAACGCATTAGCATTAATTATTTATAAATAAATTCATAATTTATTTAGTAATACATTCAAATTATAATTAGCATGCATTTATTTTATCGATATTGTCTATGTCAGTTGATTACGCATCTCTAACCAGTCTTCAAAAAGCGTTTATAGGGTTAGCTACTGTAAATTTTTAATTTCGGAAAATATTTTTTTTTTATAACACCGTAATTATTCTACAAATTATTATTATGTAGCTTTAATAACATGTTTTTGTAAAAAAACTTATCATAACAATAAAAAAAAGTGTTGATATTAATTTCAAACTTGAACTTTTTTAACATGAAATTTATTATAGCTGTCCTTAAAAACGAAGTGGCTAATGTCGCAGGCACCAAGCTATATTTTAAGCACTATTGTGAACAATCACTAAAGCTGCGCGTCTTTATCTGGTACTAGCTGCGACCTACGGTCTCGACCGTACCTAAAATCGGTTTTGTGTCCCTCAATAACCAGAACGATTTTCAGGATAAAAAGTAGCTAGCCTATGTCTGTCTCTGGCACCAAATCTATCTACATACCATTTTTTGGACTTATTCATTACCTGGGACTTTGCGAAGCCGCTACCTACCGAAAAGGGAGTAGGAGAGGTGAAGAAAGTAGGGTAGATAAAAGAAATGAGAAAATAGGGAAGGGAAGAAATTTGGTCTCCGGCGCTCTCACTCACCGAACGAATTTAATACTACTACTCTTACGTCCATCTTTTATGAGAGGGTTGTACTTTATTCATACTACTTACTACATACGTCTGAGCACTAGCCGCGTGCGTCTCGCTCTGCCGATGCTGCAGTCCCGTGTTGCAAGTGTGCAAAGCGTGATAGATTTATATGGGCAGCGACCGCCGCGCAGCAGACGCTTCCGCTTAAAAGTCATTTTGGTCGCGCATGTTTGGCCGGAGCGATAATAACGATCTTACGATTTTCGCTTACTAAATGTCTTAGATAGCGTTATGTGGTTGTTGTGACAACATCTTGTTATTGTTTTGTTTGAATTTTGACTTATTATATAATTTACAGGTGATAGCAACCTTACAAATGATTCCCTTTGGAAACAAAAGGAAGAGAAAGAACGATGAATTGGCTATGATTATGGAGCCGTTGACTTATAATGAAGCTATTGCGAAATATGGTGTAGAATTACAACGGATTACTGCTAAAGATAAGGTGAGTCTATAAAATATAAACTTAAATCAGCTTCGGGTCTAACACGGTACCCTGTGGTACGCCATAACGCCCCATTTCACTTCGGAGTTATAAATAATGTTTAGACATCCTATTAGCTCTCGAACACAGTAAGAACTCTTTCCGAAAATAATTGACAAAATAGCTGGTCTGAAGGATAAAAACCATAATGTTGTGCCAATAGCAAACAGCTTTCGCTTCATTTCATCAATATTTTTAATTAACAGCAAACACAGCAAAAATTATCCGCTATGCCGCGAGAGACATTCCCGGAGCGCTTCCCGTTATCTGACGTGACATCTATGCAATTCTGTCCGACGTCAAGAAATCATCACAAGTTGGCAGTCGCCACACACTCGGGCATTACATTCATCATAAATGTATGATCATCATAAATGTAAGATATTTTATATCATATTTACAGAACTACTTGTCTTAGGATTAGGTACAAAACCGAACTTTCCTATGCTTCTATTCTTTTCTGGAACCAGTATATAAACTGAAAAATACTTAGAGCTAAACCAGGTTGCCAGTGCAAAACAAGATTTTAAATCTATTACGTCTACTAACTAGTAGTATATTTTATATAATATCTATGTTAAGGTACATAATTAGAAATTAGGTTTTTGTACAGTGATTTGAATGGTGAAAACAATATTCAAGATGAAAGGTAGTTAGATGCTAGGTGTATTTAATAAATAATATATAAATTGTAACATGTGGCTGTATAATGTATATTTGGTAATGACTAATTTATTATTAGGGTATGTGATAAACCACCAAGTTTAGGTTAGACAAATAGCTTTGCATTTAAGCAGCAAATATTATATGTATATAACTGTTATACCAAAGAAAAAATATTAGTAGGACTTGTTAACTTGCCGATGATCCTTTTAAATTATTATGCTTTTAGTTTTTGGTCACAATCATTTTATAATTATGCTATGGTCGTAATACATTGCAATCACTTTACGTAACACTGTCCCTGTCTTTTAGCTGTTTTGATTTTAAATATACCATACGACCATATAAGACCGTTATTTATTTGTATAATCAAATATATTGAATAAGCAATACGTTATAATAAAATACAGATTTAAAATAGGTGTATCTCTGGAATATCTGCAAACACAATGATATAAATACCATACCGAAAAGGCCGGTATTTATTTGTATAATCAAATATATTGAATAAGCAATTCTTTAGAATAAAATACAGATTTAAAATAGGTGTATCTCTGGAATATTTGCAAACACAATAATATAGAGTTAATATGATAATTTGTTAAGCAATATTAATTTGGAATACAAATAAAATTACTACTAATTTCATACTGCAAAATACTGTTTTCAAAAGTACAGATGTATAATAATCTTATTATGTCCCATTGATATCTAATTTCTTCAAAGTACCCTGTCTCTATATATTATTATGTGTGTGACAAAAATCACTATTTAATTATAATTGAATACAGTTTTAAAGCTTTTAAACTTTGTATTAATTAATGTACTATTTAACTCCACATCTTAAAATATTATTTCAGATTGAAATTACGAGCTATTTTTGATTGTTTGATGGTGCGTGTATCTTAGTGCTTATGACATTTATGGTGTAATGCCCTCGCTACACGAGGCTAGTTTTTAAGCTAGGGTAGCAAGCTAGTTCTCTTCTAATCTATACTGACTTGCTGTCCTAGCTTGAAACATGCTAGTTCTGTTTACATGAGGCTAGTTTATATTAAGCTAGTATTACTTATTGCAGTGACTCTGAGGTGACCATCAGTTTGTCTGTTCTTGGGAATACGTTGCTCTTAAATTTTTTATTCTCCTTTTTACGCCTTTGGTAGTCATATCAATACCCAGTGTTTTTAATTTGCCACACATTTTTTGTAGTGCTGAATCACGTTAGGGCTTGCCTTTATAACTTGGAAGGATGGCGTTCCACAGACATTCATGGTCTTGTTACAGTTGTACAAACTTAATCGCCTTACTTAGTTTGGGCATCTTATAATCTCAAAAACTCGTCGTGGTTAGAAAAACAGTAGTACTACCTTGCTAGCTTACTGACACTAGCTTACTATCCTAGCTTGAAAACTTATAGTCTCGTATAACCCGGGCATTCGTCTTATTTCTTGGTAAGCTATACATTTACGAAATTATGGAATCATCATTGTTTAAGTAACAGAATATTAAAAATGTTATAATAAATATACGCTGCTTGATCGCCTTCCATAATTATTATAATTCTCATTATTGTGTATTGCCATATTTTTCTTATAAGCTCGTATAATTTTAGTAGATTCTATTAACTGTTCCACCAATTTCGTATGAACAAATCGCATTCGATGTAATAATTATTCCGTAGCCGAATGTATAACATGACGTTACTGTTGTGAATTTTATGGAAAATTATCCATTTATGCTAAGTTAATTACTAAGAAACTGTACACATTTAACAAATGAATTTGTATGTCAATATACCATAATGCGATCTGTTAACACTTCTGACTCACACTCCTTACAGCTTTACATAAACGAGCAACTTTGTGAAATGAAATGGAATGCTTTTTGCGAACGTTGCATGAGCTATAAATAAGAGGTTTACCAAACCTTTTATTCTAAGAATAATATTGATGTGAAAACTTTGTGTCTTTATAATCCTACTTATGCTTGTTGACACTTTGTACCAAAACAATGTAACTTTTTTGTTAAAATAACTTGTATTTGCCGAAAGCAGTTACGGTACATTTGCGAAATGTGTACACACTAAGATGCGTCAAGTGATTTGGTGAGAACACAGTGATTTTTCATAGAAAAAGAAAGTCGAGTCTTGTATATATTGTCACCATAAAGAGAAAAGAGCATCTAAGTAAATGCCGGGAATTAGATTAGTAATAAATTGTATTTTTTATTTTCTTGTATAATATGTATAATTGTAAGCTTTTAAGTATATAGGAATAGCTGAATTTTCATTTCAAAACAATATAAGTTTCTTCTAAATCTGTGGTTTATTCTAATGTATTTAAGTGTCTATAATCTCCCTAAAGAGGACGGGTTTTCAGAGCCCGCTTTGCAAAATAATTACAATATAGTTTAGCACATGTCATTGTCTAAAGATTAAGATGGTAATGAAATGAAACTAAGTCAATGACTAGTCTAGTCAGTTTTAGACAACTATGTAATCCGGAGTTTTAAACACGTAAATTACTTTTTGCTTGTATACAAATTTTAGCTACTAGTTTCTTTCTCCTACACAAGGGTTATGTGACGCTATAGTCGCGACTAACTATTTTTTTCTGCTAAAATAACGTAAAACAATAATTTACGATTTAATTTATGCCATATAAATCTATTACCTACATAATAAATGAGTTCTAACTATCTTGAGTCGAATAATATACTTGCCATAAATTGTCTGCTTGTAATCAATAAAGTTAAACGTTAATTTCTGAAAATATTTTTTTGAAATGAAACATTTAACAGCATTTTTTAACGTTGATGTTATAATTTATATTGTTATTAGTTTTTTATAGTTCAGTTTGTCTCAAATTGTAATATTAATTAAGAATTAGCTAATTAAAACTAATTTAAAAAAAAAATTAATAGAATGGACACTTAGCAAGCCACACGTAAAAAATATGGTTTGCTGTGCGTGATTTAAAGACAAATAAACAAGTGTTGGCAGTGTTGTCATAATGTTAAGACGAGTTGCCATAGTGTTGAAATTTAATTACATAAAGTTAGTCACTTGAAATTTTGAAAAATCCTCGATAAAAAATACCATCAAACACAAAGTGAGTTAGTTAATACATGTATTTCAAGTACTTCTATAGAAACAAAGAAGACTTGGCATCGATATTCGTTCCGTGTGGCAATCTAATCTACTATAACTACTCAACGTGAACATAGTGCCAGATGTCCATCTTGAGGATTCTAAAAATCTGATATATATTTATTGTCATTGACTTCTTTGTCACACACAACTGTCACAACTAGTTTGACAGTGACTTGTTTGTCAGAACTGTCATTTAAACTTGTGCTTGTCAAAAGCTCGTCAGTGTCCGTGAAATGTTTATCACCCGAAGACTACTACATTTTATTTTAGATAGGTTACTCTGTATATAGCCACTGTGTATTTAGCCATATAGTTATAATATTGAAAATGTATGAATACTGTATTGTGTAACAAATATTCTGTTCTCATTCGGGACAGTAGCCAGAACGACATTGAAGGGTATATACGATAGGCGCAAAGCACACTTATTAGGGCCGGCTCACATTAGAATCTTTTTGTCTGCGGGCAGTTTTGTCTTATTATTCCACGGCATTACAATATATGAAAGGTTGCACATTACAGTGCACGAAAACTATGGACCTAGTATAAAAAAACACGACTGAAAGTCCTATGTGCGTCCGCCCGGCCTTAGACCCGAGACAAATATTTGTCTCTCACCCAAATATTCATCTGAGATGGCTATCGAACCCTCGATATGCTGCGTTACGGAATACCGTTTGCAGCATATCGAGCACCGCACGTACAATAGTACTTGGCGGTCTTACCACTAGACCACTTAGTTTTATTTATATAAACGGCATTTATTAAAAGCCTCTCCAAAGTGGTTATCAGGATATTTGTTACATTCGATATTGATATTTTTTTTTGTGTTATTTTATGCTAGTTGTAGTTAACTTTCAGGATATAAACAGAAACGTATATATCGGATTCTACAGTGATAATATTATTTAACTTCTTGTATATTTTGTGTTATTGTTATTTTATGCTTACTTGCAAATAAATTTTTTGGAATACCTATATTTCTTTTGTTTGGGAGACGCCTAACATAGACGTTCGGATAAGACCCGTAGTTAGCGACCACTTTTCTGTTCCGTATGTCGTCACTGGCAACACACTGGTCAAAGACCTAAGTCTTGAGACACTGCGGTAGTGAGGACGAGAAGATATGTTGTAGCTTCCCGAACGCTGCCCAGTCGAGTTGGATTCGACGAGTGACCTTTTTCTCGAAATCAGACTGTTTGTCCCAGGTATATTGTACTCGTCAACGAATTCGGGCATCGAGCCTCCGACCGTAATAGGAGTGGGTGTAACATGGACATTGGTCATGACTTTAGTCATGTCCATGTTCATTTTTAGGCCCACTTGTCGAGAGACTGAGGTCATCGAGCATTACACTAAGCTCCTGCACGGTCTCAGCCATGACCGCGAATCGAAGGTGAGTGATGTACTTACCGTTTATGTTGATGCCAAGTCCATTCCAGGTCAGAAGCTTGAACACGTCCTCCAGTGCAGCGGTTAACAGTTTCAGAGATATGACATCTTCCTGTCGTACTCCTCGCTGCAAATGGATAGGCCTTGAGCTCTGACCATTAATTCGTACTGACATGGTGCCATTTTTATACAAACACTTCATAATGTATAATAATGTACATTAAATATATTGTATAATAATACGCATAATTTATATACATGTCTATTAATAAAATTAACATACAAATGTGTACATACAAGGAGATGTGACAATACCCAGAGCTGTGACGAAAAGAAAGCTGCTATTTTAGTTGCTCAGAAGTTTGAGGACGTCCTGATTTCAAGAGGTAGGGTTTCAAAGAAGGATGGATTGAGTAGGGAAATAGGAGAGAATAAAGTTAGACGTGTGTGAAGTAAAGAACATAAAAGGAGGAGATTATTGCAGAACGAAGGTTTCGTTCATGAACGGGGTTAAGATACTCATAGTACCTAAGGCGTTAACGAGAGAGGAAGAGTAAGCGAAGTCAGGATGGAATAGAGGGTAGTGAGAGCACGCAATCTACGGCGTTGGACAATAGATAGCCATTTTAGTTGAAAACGATAAGTAGATACATAATCATACTTACGAAGATTAAAAACGAATTGAATGAAGTTATTAGGAAACAGTCTAAAATGTTGAGAAGATGTGCATTCAAGATCAAAATAACACACATCACCCTAGTCGACTTGTGGAAAGATCAAAGACTGCACAAGCATTACCTTGGTTCTATATGGAAAGAAATTTTAGCTAAGAAGGGTTGAAGACCTCCCGAAACCGTCCTTGACGGGGTTGTTTCCTAATTAGTAGGTGTATGGGTGAATTTTGTTGAGATTTCGAGTGGTGTGTCTTTGACTTTGTACAATGAATCACCATTACAAACAGATATCTAAAGCATCTGACGATAGCCACTTGCATATTTTTTACATTAGGTACGTTGTGAAAAATGTTATTTTCAAAGATGATAAACTGTAAACTCTTCGTTTCTATTTTTATATTGTGATCCTCTAGACGATATTTATGCTATTGCAATTCGAAGAGTCATAAGATTGCTATCGGTAGGTATTCTGTCAATAAATAATATGTTAAATTTATCTAATCTATTTGTCTCTTCAGGTACCTAAACAATATCTAGTACCTATCAAATCCAAAATTGACATTCTTTTTGATTTACTCTTCATTGGTAAATCGGCTTTGGTCTGATTTCTTCCCTTTGAGAAAGATGTGACAGAATTTGCTATCAGCTTATTTTTTGTAGGTACTTTTATTAGGTATGTAGGGCCTGGGCATCTGTAGGTAACCGATCGCTGATTAGTCATTACCTACTTGACTCTTGATGCTTAAAATGGATGATACATTTAGCTACTCTTAATTTATTATCCAATAAGGTAATTGCACCAGTAATGTACGTGGCACTAGTGATGGACAAAAAAAAAAACTAAATCTTGTAGAATAAGAGTAGAATGAGTTTTTATATGTTGAAATTATTAGACTAAGATAAAAGTCGAGCTATCAATGTTTAAAGTTTTATTTAAATCTATTCTTTTAACAATATAGTGAGAGGTACAAAGTGCTCAGCTCCTGTTATTAAAAAATTGTTACGGAAATTGTTAGTCAAAGTCAAAGTCAAAATCATTTGTTCACATATGATAGTTAAATTAACACTTGTGAACGTTAAAGGTTAAAAAATGTCAGCCAATTGACCTACAGCCAGTTCGCTGACGAGGTAGAGCCATGAGAAGAACTGGCAAGAAACTCAGGCCACTCTTTTTAATGTAGTAGAGGTACAATTTATCTTTGCATTTATTATAACTTTATTTAAATCATAAGTATTTTTTTTTGCTTAAATTAACTAAGAAATTAAGAAGAAAACACACTGTAGGTACTGTTACTTCAGAAAGGTTATGTTTCACGTTTTTATGGCAATGTCTGTTACTGGTCACATCATATTAACTGACCTGGCATGAAACTTCAAAACTACGAACACTTCAATAAAAATTTCGTAAACAAAAATAGGTACCTACCTAAGTACCACAGATCAGATACCTAAGTAAAAACTACTAATATCTGTACTTGATAAAACAAGCAGAGTTATCATTATCAGTCAAATATGTTATTGTCTATACAATCGAGACATTCTTAGTAAATAAATTTTAAACTATTTATGACTGGCCTGTTGGTCTAGTGGTTAGTGATCCTGACTGCTAAGCCAGAGGTCGTGGGTTCGATTCCCACCCAGGACAAACCTTTGTGTGATGAGCATGATTGTTTGTTCTGTGTCTGGGTGTAATTTATCTATAATATGTATGTATTTACAAAAAAAAAAAGTATATATGTAGTTCATCCGTTGTTTAGTATCCATAACACAAGCAAATATAATTGCTTAATTTGGGCTAGATGGCGCTGTGTGAATGTGGTAGAATATTATTATTATTAAACACGACAAAACGAATAGACCCTAATCCTATTAATATTATAACTGCGACAGATTCTGTGTGTGTGTGTGTGTGTGTGCGTGCGTGCGTGCGTGCGTGCGTGCGTGCGTGCGTGCGTGCGTGCGTGCGTGCGTGCGTGCGTGCGTGCGTGCGTGTATATACTGCATTCGATTCATTTTTAATCTTCGTAAATATGATCACATCTTTATTTACCGCTCTGAACTGAAATGGTTACCTATCCGTTAACGCCGTACCTTGCGTGCTCTCACTACCCTCTTTTCTATCCTCAGCTCTCCTTATTCACCTAACTATTTAACGTCTTCATTTCAATACTTGTCTTCTGTTAATAATTGAAATCTACGATCTTCAAATAACCGTTTACTTGCCTGTCCCTCTCATACTTCTGGTTTCGTACACTCTTCCTTTGTAGTGCAGGTTATTCTTCTTTAGAATGCGCTTCCTCTCGAGATCAGGATGTCCACTAACCGATATACATTTAAGCAAAAGATTCGTACTCTCCTGTTTGATGGATTGTCGGCAATATCACGTTAACTTATACTTTTATATATATATATGCATATACATATATTATATATATATATCTATGTAAGTATTTATGTTTACTTATATGTATGTTTGTGTACCCACTTAAATGTATATAATCTAGTATATCAATATTATTTATTTTGTATATATATATTATTTTTCTTTAAGTAATTTAAGTATCTATTGTATTGAATACCTATTTTTGTAATATGATTTAAGCCTTCCTTTTTCTCTATCATAATTTACAACTTCATTGCACCTTCTTCGCTTGTCTCTGCATTACCTTGGTTGACTGGTAGAGAATGCCCATAGTCCGCCATTGTACATTAGTGCATTTAGTTTTTATAAATAAATAAATAACTTTTCTGCGGTAAACGCAAATTCATTAGTAACAATATTATTGTACTTATTAGATTAGTATTTTCTCTCTAACTATTTCATTCGTCCCTACCTAAATATGAACGTCTTATGTAGGAAGGTACTTACCTTACTATGCAAATGATGAGAAAGTGATTGATAAGACGGTGTATTAATATTTTAAAATGCGTAACTATTCCTTAAATTAGTCATAAAATACGTCTTTAATTAACTTGATTTAAGATTTAATTCAGATTTATTAAAATATCTAAGCAGTTACTCACTCGGCAGTGGCAGATTTCATTCTAAGAATCGTTGTCAAAGAGATGGAGTTAAAGATTTACTAGTGACATTATCTAAGCCTAAGATTTATATTATCATTATTGTTGTATGATTTTGATAACGGTTATTATTGCCTATGGTGACAAAGAAGCAAACAGCTTATATCTGATGGTAGAGTGTGAGAAGCACTAGAAGAATTCATATAGGCTATTAAGATAACCAAAAGAAAATGTTAGCCAATTTATCTGCAGCTAGTTTGCTGGTCAGATACAAACAGCCGTGACAAAAACTGGCAAGAAACTACAACAAAAATATTTTGCAAGTTATAATTTGAAGTAGCGTGCAAATTAACGCACATAAAATCACCACACTTCATTACTAATAAATATGTATTAAAAATAAACTAATTAAATGGGCTTCCTCGATTTACATATACCTTATATGAAGCTAATAAGCCATAAAGAAGTAGCTTAATTATTTAGACAACGATTTTATATCCCATTTAAAATCAGTTCACGCATTTTAGTAGCAACTGTTGGTCAGTAGCCATCCTGATTACGAGCGGAAGCATATTATTCCATACAAGGATAGTTTGGACAGGGAAGTAAGAATGAATAATGGCAGAACTGTCCGAAGGACATGAGAGAATAAGGGTACTTCCTGAACCATGATGCTTCAACATAAGGTAGAAGTCTCTCCAATTCAAGCGAGATGTCTCGACCGGCTCCTCTTTTACAAATGGTAAGTAATTTAACATTTCTCCGTGCCAGTCCGATAAGAAGCCCACAGGACGAATATGAAAAGGGACCTCCTTTTTATATTAAGACTCTTCTCTGTAAGTCTTCTGTACTCATTAAGAATAATAAAGTTACTTCCAAGTTGAAAGAGTTTGCGGACATAAAGCGACTCTATTTAGTCATCAAATTTGACCGCGTTTAATTTTTATGAAAATGGATATTACATTAGAATTTTATCATTGTAAGATGTTTTATTAAAAAGTTATGAGTAGTTAGGTACTTTACACTGACTCAGTTGCTATATAAACTATGTAGGTACCTAATCCCAGCTTTGCATTCGTTTTGCAATCTTGTTGTCCTAGTTTTTGTAATCTTTTTAGCTTCATTACATTATTAGACTGTAATTTTAAGGTTACTTGGTCATCTGGAAAAGAAAATATGGACAACTATAATGGATTTACCATTGCGTCCGATAGGTGCAGGTGAATTTTCTTTGTATAGCTAGTTATATCAAACATGATACGCAGTACTATGAAGTTGGCAGTTAACATTTCTTTATTCAGTTTTGTATTGTAACGTTATCACTTCTTTTACAATGAGTGTCTAAACTAAAACAAAGAGTCCAGTTATATGCGGTTATTTATAATGAAATTAGAATAAATGTTACATTATTTATATTTAAACCATATGTTTACGTATCTAAGTATTTATTCTTCAGGGACACGATGGTGCTCCATAATAATGTACAAACGCCATTGTGTACCAAAAGCATGGTAGACTTTGTGACCAACATTGCGGGCAGCAGAAACAAAGTTTGTCAGCGTTATTTTATCGTGGTCGTCTCGTAACACGTCTCGCACAGCGCCGCAGTTGACAGTGGTGTGAACCATAGTGTGAACTGCGAGGCCCGAGGCCGGCCAGTGAGACACAAGCCGCTGTGCGAACGGAACGCTTCGTCGATCGTTCACTTCAACCGCGCCAATTTTCACGATAACGCAAATTAAATTAAATATTAATAAATAATAATTAATATTTTTTTTATATATATATTCTAAATATTAAATAACACATTTATGTCCAATGCCTTGACATCTACAATTTAAACAGATCATACTTAATTAACAAGAACTATTTCGCGATGTTTAATTTTGTTTGGAAAAACAAAAATATGAATTGATTTCCTTCCAGTTGAGACTTTTTAAATTTTGTTCATTAGTTGTGACTTTGACTTTTTTAAAATGATGATGGCTAGTGCAAAAATGGTGAGGGACTGCAGCTCAGAATTGAGTTCAGATGTGCGGTCCTTGTCTGTAGCGTCGTCTACGGAGGAACAGGACTCTACCACCACGGAGTCCGAGTATACTGAAGAAGAAAAAGAGTATGAGCTCGAAGACCTTCAAATATTGAAAACTATTGGTAAGTCTAAATTAAATAAGCATTCTATTATTATATTTAATTTACGATTACGTAAGTAAATCTGTCCACAATATCTAAGAAAATATATTATGTCCTACGTTATATTTTTGGAACTAAAAATCCTTTAGTTTTCGAAAGCGTACAAAGTTTTGCTGAAAAGTAATTTGGCTTATAGCTGTTGTTTAAAATAACAAAATTTGTAGCAAGAGAAGCATTGACTCCGTGTGCTGGCCCACGTCTAATAATAGTATAGACTCACATTTTGCTAATTTTACAAGATAGTCACCGATATAGTCAAACTGATATGAATCATGGCTGCCACTGCCCACATAATAAATTAATATGATGATGTCGTTTTTGAGGTAATAGGTACTTATATTTTATTTTATTTTCCATTTTTATTTAAGTTTAGGTGTTTGCTGATTTACTTTTATGTAAAATGTTAGTTGGCCATTTGTTATCGTCATTTGTTTGTTTTCGAACATCCCTCTTCAAATATGCATCACGTCCGTCATTAGCTGCCTATCATTTTTAATTATTTGTAGGAAAACGCGGATAAAGATGAGAATGTTTTCATATTTAGTGTCAAGATAGGGTCACAATCCACAAGGTAAGATGTCGGAAGTCATTTAGAATGTAGGTAGTAGGTACCTTCTTACTATTAAACAGAATTTCATAAAAATCAACAATATTACTCAATGCACGCTGACATAAACGTCACGTACCTAAGTCACGATACAAAAATATCCTTCAATCATTTTCATTGCATTTGTAAGAAAATAGAAAAGTTTAAAATTTACATCAAAATTGTTATTTATTGTTGTTTGTCATTTTTCTTGTTACATTTTTTAACGTGTAAATTCATGAATACATGTTTTTAGATCGATAGAATTGCAAAAGATAAGTTGTTGCACTGCACTATTTAGACATTTGTTATCATGTTGAGTCTTAGTATGTTGCTAGCTATTTTTCTTGTCATCAATAATTTTTGGCTATTTATCAGAGCATCTAAAATAATACTTACATGTATCAATATAAATGGAAGTCAATTAGTTAATTAAGATTGAAAGTTTCTAGGAAAATGTTTAATTTAGTAGTTAGTTTTTATTTATCAAAGAACTTGATCAGTTATTTGATTTGTAGGGCATATCGCGCAATTAGTAAGTAATTTTTTTTCTCCTGCAATATGGAAGATAACGTGTCAATTTTCTTTAACACAAAGTACGACTAGAGTAGGAACAAGTATGAATTTTTTTGGGACCGTTAGGAAATGGAATCTGGTAGTGGAAATGGTTTCATGATATAATTGCAATGCTGTAAAGGCAGACAGCTCCATTACCGTGCGGTACAGTACAGTTGGATATAGTGCGGTCATATCAGGTGGTCGTCTGGTAATACTTTATTACTACATTTGCTGCAGCTGCACGCTATGAGGTGGTCCGCTACGCGGTCGTCTGTTTATACTTTAAAAAAACACCTGCATATAACAGAATATTGCTGCTAACACGATGTACCCTAGTTAGTAGACTCTCTAGAGTTCTCTGTAAACTGACATCACTGTTAGTTGAAAGGACTTTAGTTAGTATTCTATACGAGTTGTCAATGTACAAGTAATACACGTCACACAATTTAATAGACTATGTTAATTACTTACCATCAGACAGGCCAGGCAGTATATTGTCAATCAAAAAATAAATGCCGTAAAACATACATATGTGCATAATTAATATCTGTTCATAAATCACATGTTTTACGATCATTTTATTTTGGCAATTTACAAGCTACAATAAAATAAAACAGTTGTCTGTCTAAATATACCCCGTTACCTGAAATTAAAATGTATAACGAATTACCTATATACCTAATAATTTTAATAATAAGCGTAACGTGAACACATTTTTATTCTTTAGTTGGCACTGTAATGTTTACACTTACAGGACAGTTTTAAATTGTTTTATTTCAATAAATACTAGAACAATGGTTTGACTAAAGTCACTATTTATTGTTAGTATTACATCACTTAATCAAGTTTGTTTTTATTGTCTGTCTATGTAGTATTTCAAAAGATGTCACAGGACTATTTTCTCGTTTCCTATAAAAATGTTCCTCATAATTTATAGTCGGCAGTACGGGGAAGCATATAGGTTTTTATGTTTCTTTTACCAGACTCTAGGGAATATCGAAAGCTCTTTTGAATGGTTGAGTCTGCTGTTCTCAGAAACGTTTACATTCTACTTTTGTATTATCTTTCTATGCACTTAGATACATTTATTGTTTCTTTTACAGCAATTTCATGTTTTGATTCTATGAGTGTAAAATGAAATGAACGAGAAAGTTAATTGAATATCTAGTGACTGTTTGTTTAAGCGTGCTAGAGACGTAATCTTTCTTTTCTGATAAAATATGCATGCAATATGCATTTTATTCAATGCTTAAAACATCGGTATACTTATTAATTAATTAAAAAATGTTTAGATGTTTAAAAAGTTGTTTCTAGATACCTAATTTTAACTAATTTTAGTAGTTCAAGATAGTAATTTAGAAATTTAATAGGCATCTGAAAGTTATAAATATATTCCTTTTCCTAGTACGAATACCAGTCTCCCACAAAGGATCAGTAACCTAATCACTTTTACTTGTATTTTTAGCATTAAGACGCCTTTGTGGAAGAGAAATAAATTATATTATTATTATTATTATTATACGAAGTTACGAAAGCTTCGGGAAAAAAGAGCAGATAATGAATGACGACATGACGTGCTTTAATAAGTTCGTCATAAAACTTAAAAAAACGATATCTGCTACTTAACATATCAGTATAAAACCTGCTACTGATATTATTTTCGCATTGTTTTATTTGTCACGCAAGATACATTTATTTATACTTAATACGATTTACAATAAGATAAAAAATTATGCAATTGTGTTTACCTTAGTTTTGCTTAAAAGCTATTTTAAAAATTCAACGTTACATAGGTACGTTAAAGTTTACAATGGAAAAGCATTTTATTTATCTAAGCCAACTATAAATAAATAAATAATAATAAAAATTATTATTTCAGTAATCTTATTACATACAAATTGCTGAGACTTCCCAGTGAGTAATCACAAGATACTCGTGTTGGGAATGACCCGCTGCTTCCCTTAAGAATAGTATTAGATTTAACTATATTTTAAACTATGGCGAAAACAATCGTATCCAGTAGATATATAGGTATTGAACTTAAAAGGTGATAACCACTCTTAAATTTCACTAATTTAGAGAACAGAAGTCATTTTGCTTCACAAAAAAAGTGTATATGATATTATTTATAAGTAGAAAAATCCTAACAATGCTTTTAAATAGCGCTTCCAAACTTGTCCTAGATAGTAACTAGGCTATAACACATATACTTAACCAAATAGATAATCCCTACTTTTATCAGCGTTTGGTGTTGTTATTATGTGCCAAAATAAATAGACCAAGGACGGAATCACAAAGTAATTATTGATATGATTTTATCGTAAAATTTTGAGTGATTGCAGGTGATTACGAGGTGACCTAATTCTAGATAAGCGACGCGATATATGGGGCAAGGTCGGGGCCTCAGCCCGGCACGACCCGGTAGGATAACGATTTGTCTAACGGTACTTCCTGTTATTTTAACAACACGAGACACTGGTCACAGCAAAAAAATTACATATATAATAATATAATAATAATATTCTACCACATTCACACAACGCCATTTAGCCCCAAATTAAGCAATTATATTTGCCTGTGTTATGGGTACTAAACAATTGATATACTACTTATATACATTTTTTTTTTGTAAATATATACATATTATAGATAAATTACATCCAGGCACAGAACAAACATTCATGCTCATCACACAAAGATTTGTCCTGGGTGGGAAACGAACCCACGACCTCCGGCTTAGCAGTCAGGGTCACTAACCACTAGACCAACAGGCCAGTCATATGGCTTCTTTTGTTTAAGTACCTACTAACTTTCTTTTGCGATGTTTATTTGGTAGGTATTTAGTTAAAGTGAATCTTAGAAAGTCACTTTATTTAAAGTTGTTTACTAGACAGTGATTCTATGTAAATGATGAAAATAAGTTTAGCAAACAGATAAAAAGACAAAAGTAAACAATTTTAATTCGTAAAATATTCAATATGGGCAAACAATATAGCTATGAAGTGAAAAAGTAAGTATTTATTTGTAAACATAGGTACAACATGATGGTAATTAAGCTTATTGGTTCTTCCATATTATATTGCTAAAAAGCATACAAATATAAAATCAAGTCATTTAATAGAATTATAAATCGGAATTAATAAGATTTAAATTTAAATACTAATTACATAAAACATCACAATTTCATCAGGACAGCTTAGGTAAAACTCTAACCAGTTATGTGATGTTAGCACATATAAAGCGCTATCTAAATTATAAGTAGGCATGACATAATCTTTGCAATTACTATCATTTTCTTTTTCTAGCGGAAAATAAATCTTGATAATGATGCTTTGATGATATGCTTTCATGCGGTTTACAAAAATAAAAAATGCGAATGATATTACATGTCGATCTTGCAACAGATCGAGATACCTATATAACAGGTATGTTTTGACATTCTAAGGTGTACCGTAATGGAGCTTAAAGTGATTGATGATGTGGCTTGTTGAGGAAGCTTAATTGGATAATATAGTTGATTGTAGTTCTTTCAAGTCGTATATCTGAAAATTTAGGAACTAACAAACTAAAATAACAGGCAATAATTGGATATTTAGTGAAATAGCAGGTAATCACAAGGCTTCGTTTTTATTATTATTATTATTGTTAAGCTAACAGCTGGCATATTATGAACGATACACAAACTGTAGTGAGTTGATCCAGTTACATGTTAAATGTTAGATAATTAATATCGCCATTGCATTCAAACTTGCACTATACCATACCGTAAAACGGGGTGAATAGGGACGATTTCAAAGTTTGGAGTAGATTTTAACTATTTTGTGCGATAATGTATTATTCGACAGTACTTTAATATCTGTTCCGGTGACAAAAACTGCACTTAAATCTACTTTTCACACGGTTTTCGAGAGAAAAACTAAAAAATGTGGCCGATTTCTAGTCATTTCGTGGTTGGGGTCAATAGGGATGGAAGAGGGATGAAATAGTAATTCAGCTAGGACTGCCTCTTAATTGATTTTTATCTGACATAAAAATAACACAAAGTAAGTATTGTCTTCATATAAAAAAAAGTACCTACCTTGCCTGATAACCGATAATCAGCATAAGTAAGTAGGTATCTACCATTTAAAAAGTTTTTCGTAACCAAATTTTGGCGCTTTTCACAGCTTTACTTTGTTTAGCTTTTTTACTGTCACATTGCGTCTACGACACTCGATATTGCCCGTATGGAGAAAATAAATGTTATACTTTACAAATAAATCTAAATCAAAAAATTTTCGATGGGTATGAGAGAATACCAGTGAATTCAAAAAAATCCCGAGTTTGTCCCTATTCACCCCTGCATCCCTAATCACCCCGTTTTACCGGTACTTTTTGATTAAAATAATATCTTGTTACACCGAGATTGGACTACTGAATATTCATTGCTTAATAACTTAATTAACCCATTCATGGACAGTACTGTAGACACAATAGATATTTTATTGTCATCATAGCCATATCCGTTTACTGTTCCGGAAAGTGTTAAATTTAAGTTTTAAGTTGAAAGTGTTTTATGTGTAACTAATTTCGATTTAAGCCAAAGCTCGAACGGTAGATATTGTTTTCGAATCTGGGTGCGATCAGATTGAATCCTATTCAATATTAATGGATGAATAATTGAAATAAAATCTTGTTAAATTAAAAGCATTTTTCTACCACATTCACATTCACACAGCGCCATTTAGCCCCAAATTAAGCAATTATATTTGCTTGTGTTATGGGTATTTTATGAATATCTAACAGATTTAGATTTCAGTAAAATCTGAATATTTGGTTCTGGTTTAGATAAAATCGGGTTTCGATCGGACACAAGTTAATATAGATGTAAGATAATATTCTAATACAAATTTGCATATTAAAAGTGAAAGTTAGTGAAGTGGTAGCACATTTTACTTGGTAATTACAAATTTGTTTTCTAAGCTTAAAATAAAAATTTATGCATTTATATCGGTAGGAAACTACAAATATTTAAACACGTTATTTATACATCACTAATTGGCAAAAAATCGTAGGTACTGCAATACAAATAGATTTGTTTATTAATATGACTGTTAGTGTATTGGTAGTGCTAGAATTAGACTATCATCTATTATCCTATGAAGTTAACAACTATACCTAAAGTAATTAAATATAACCTTACTTGCGATGTAGATAGGTAGAACATAATTTTAGGTAGGTATATGAGTCTTATGAATTTATATTTCAGAGTCGTGTTAGGAATGTTTTAATACTATAAGACGATTCACACACTGCCCCGCATCACGGAGCGTAGTGCGGGCGTGCGTGTTCTTGCGTTGTTTGTGAGTATCTCTCTTTGTATAAAACACGCGTGGTGCAACACACTGAAAACGCATTCACGCGCGGTGTAGATGTTCCTTTGCCACGCACCCAGCAGCGTAGTGCGGGGCAGTGTGTGGATCGCTTAAAAAGTAATAAGCTACGTCCTACCTACTATCAGGCAGACCATCTAAGTTAAAAAAGAAAGCAAGCATTTCTAAAATACGCTGACCAAAGAAGGATCTCTCTAAAATCGTGTAAACAGTATTGTAAAAGGAGATGGACTACGCAATTAATATTGGACGCTTTGTAGTTATAGTGTGGGCAGTATTCCAAACGGTATCATTATGAGGTGTGAATAACATGTTCAAAGATCTGGTGCATTACTTTGAGCGAGCGAAGTAGCAAACTTAAAATAATATAGGTTCGCGCTCAAGGATTTTAGCATTTCGTTACAGTTTCTCATTTTCAGTAACACGAGATGTACGGTGCGTACAGTGAAGCTAATTGTGGTTGTGAAACAGAGCACAAAAGTTTGTTCGGTAGGTATACATTATACGGTTAGCACAGATCTAGTTTATGCATTATCCTAGCCGTGCCATTCGATGCTCCTGTTACTGCGCTAACTACTACATCACATTGTCCAGCGCGGCCGCAACTTGACGGTTTTCATTTTACGTAGTAATATAATAATAAAATAATAAATTAATAACTAAATAACGCTTTTGACCTAATTGTCAATCCAATTTTATCTTCTTTTCTATTTTATCTTTATTGTAAAATATCTAAGTGGTAGCGAATTTAATTAAAGGAACTAAATGTAAACAAATAAATAAGAGAAACTCTAAATTCTGTCTATTATTTTGAAACACATAATTTAAATCTAGTATTCAAATTATATATCCAAAAATGTTAAAATGAAAAAAAAACCGGTTTGTTTCTGTAGAAACGACTAAACTGGGTTTTTTAGATTACATTTATTTTCAAAGGCAGGTGATTAGATAGATGTATTAAATGGTATTAAATCAATCATCAACCAAGAACCAAGGGAAGAAGAATTGACTTAATTGACGAAAATATCCATAATTTTTTAGTACTATTTTGCATAACTTTGAAAAAGTCACATACTCGTGCTCCGTTTCAAATTTTCTATTCTTAACCGCTCCTCGTACTGTATCAGTAACCCCACAACCAGACTAGTACGACTTAAAAGAAAAAAAAGTAAATATAAATCAAAAGCAAATTTTTGACAGATAAAAAACAAACTTGTCTGAATTTATGTTTGCTTTAGTATATGTAAGCATTTAAATGAATCGTTGCGGGACGTCCGGTAATTTTATACGAGTATCTAACACGGGAGAATTCATTTTGCTTATGTTTACGCACGCAAACAATTGCTTGTCACGCGTGATTAACAAAAGATATGTGGGTTAGTGTGTTGCATGCCGAACTGTGCAAATATCAAGATAATGTTATAAATAAAATTAGCCTAGTACCTATATGTACTTAGTAGTACTTAAGAATGCTTTAAAATATCATTGTCGTAGAAATGTCCAATTGGTGAAGAGCTTTTCGAATTTAGAATTTTTTTGGTTAGTGCACACCACAGAACAAGTACATACATAGAAGGAGTGTTAATCGCCCTCATATACTTGTCCTATTTTTCCAAATAAGCCGGATACATTGAAAAGAAAGAGACAAATAATTTTGCTAAGGACGCCCGGTGTACACTGTAGAAACGTCAATTTGGTTACCTTTGGTTACCTTTGGATGCCGAATTAAAAAGTGAACTAATGTCAAATGTTCCAACTTGTCAAGGCCTCTAGACAATTTAGTCGGATTAAACCGCCGCTCGTAATTTTCATTGTTGTTTATCTGTTGTGTGAAATAATCTAAGTTATTTAATAATTACATAGTGCTATTGTGAAGTAAAATTCAGCCCATTGGATAAGCAAAGTCCTGCGTTATTGTAGGTTGTAAATTACATTCTTTTCGCAAAGAAAATCAAGTTTAAATCGTCAACTTCCATCGGTGAGTAGATAACAAACCAATAATATATACTAAAAACCTATATATACGTGCAAAATACCTAAGTGATTTATACTTTACTATACTGCAATCATATTATAATCGTCTGTTTGCCATTCGATTCAGTAATTTTTAAGTATTTTACATTTTTACCAATTTGTGTAGTCATGTTCAATAGTGTTGTGACTTGTGCTGCATATTTTATCGATGACAAAAATATTACTATAATTTGTGTTAACGATTTTGTGGTAACTATCTTTGTACCTTTCATAGTGTTTCATACATTGTGTTCTTTTGCAGGTTTCCGAAAGATCAGACCGGAAGATCCATGAAGCAAATTAAGAGAGAATTATGTTATATATTATATTGTTACACGTTTAACGTTCCAGCGGTGAGGACGAATCTACTCAAATTTGCTCCATTGTCACGCGCCATACGACTTATTAATATTATTTCTATAGAAATTAATATTTTCAATGTACCCTGTCAAAATTCAAAGATGTTGCACAAAAATGTATAGTATTGGATAAATAGGTATATTTATTTAGTAATTTTTTTAGGTTTTTTTATGATATCGTATTGGATTTTTTATCTGTAATGATATTGTAAATACTTTTTCAATAAATAAATAAATAAATGTTCTAGATGACTACAGAAATTTATTGATAAAATTGATCGGGAAAAATTTCTAATAGTACCAATTCATAACATAACAAAAAATATTTTAGCTGTTGTTTAGGAATGTCCTGATTATTTGTGCATAACAAATAATCAGGACATTCCTAAACAAAACTGTAATTTTAAGGGGCAGTAATAATGTGTTTCAATATTATTGGAAATATAATCATACATTTGTGACATGAATCTTACAGCTGTGTTTTATTTTTACCTTGGGGTATCTGCTATACTAAGAAAGTCAGAAAAGAACAGAAGTCTGTTAATTTACCATAGCCCATAGACAAATTTCATCTATCGATATCGATAAACTGTCAGAAGGTATCGTAGCACTATTAAACTTCTATTTGTCTCTGAGTGTGTACGCTTTATTCTCCTAATAGTCCTTCTATGCTTTAGTACTTGTTCTGTGGTGCACACATTACACAAATACAACTCTATTGATAATGTCATTAAGGGCGTTCCGTCACATATGACCTTGAGCGTTTCGCTTCCTCACCACCCCGCGCCTCACCCGAAAAAAACATTGCGTGCGAGTTCGCCCTCTAGCGGCAAGTAGCAGTAGCACAACTATAAGACAATGACCTTACTTGTCCGAAACCGCAGAACGAAAATCTGATAGACGCGCCAATAATGAATTATTTTTTTAGTATCTTTTATTATTTCGTTTAGTAAGTATGTATATTTTTTAGTATATATTATTTATATATTTATTATTTATATAGTAGCGAAAGCAAAGATAAGTGTTTAGAATTATGACGTTTGTTAAATATGTAGTAGAAATAAAAATAACTACTGTGGGTTAAAACAATAAACTCAAAACCCAGTTGCTGTGAAATGTATTACCTGATTAAAAAAGCCGTTTAAAACAATTTTTATGAATTAAGTCCCAATGACAATACACCATTGTGATAAATTCCTATAATTGACATGATATGTATTCTTCAACTAATACTAGTACACTTTAGTTTAGTAACCCTGCCGAGTTTATACTTATTTAGTTATAGTTATATATATATATATATATATATATATATAGGTTTTTTGTACATGAACAAACTAAAATATTTTGACTTAAAAAATGTATTAACATCCTATTAATATTATAAATGCGAAAGTTTGTGTGTGTGCACGTATGAAACGTATGCGTACCTCATCTTCATTTATATTTTTACTATTTGCAATAGTGTCGCTAGTATCATGAAGCCGCCAATTTCTATTAAAATAGCAGAGGAGTGCGTTACCCCAGCAAAATGTTGATAAAAATGTGCTTATAAGAGGTGAGAGTATAACAGATAATTAGTGCGTCGTAAGGAGTAATTTGTTTGCCTATAGCAAAATTTGTTTGCATTATAGTTTTAAAGTTATTCGGAAAAAAACAGATTTTGCTGGGGTAACGTTTGAAACATTACCCCAGCAAAATGTCTTTTCATTAAATTATCCAGGCAGAGTCACGTTGGTAGACCAGTATGAATAAAATAACTGTATCAATAGTACTAGTACATGACTTTTTAAAACAATACTGAAAAATTCAATCTTTATTTATGCCCGTCTGATTGTTAAGTGTTCAAAATTAGCTCTTACAAAAGCCAAGAGTTTTCATAACTTTCTAACTCCACTGCGTCTTCATGGACTGATGATATGAGGTCCTGCATCAATAATAAAAAAAGCATCTCATAAAGACCACCTAGCCAGCAGTTTGAAACAATAACCTTTGGAATGGTGGCTACCACTTAGTCTTTTGGATCCCACTGACTGTATCATAAGGCAGAGTGAAGTCACTTCGATAGGCAATTCTACGGCACGGTTATATTGATGTATGTAAAGTAAGGTTTTGTGCAAGACAACTTTTTCTTGGTTCTGTAGATACGTACCGCTACCAAACTCGAGTAACAAATCAGACTACACTTGTGCATTGTCTACTATACATTGTACTTGTATATTGTATTAAATGGCAAATCTTGCGGAGTGTATAGGCTTGGAGCCTATTAAATGCAAAACAATTTTGAAGTGCTATAGACTGTGGACCTCCTAAACACTATTTAATTTTATCAGCCTTAGTCCACGAGGTAGGAATAACAGGCACAGTCTGCCGAAAATGAACACAAAATAGTAGGACTGTGATAGCCACTCATGAGTTGGTGTTGTCTGATATCTGGTCCTCTGCTTTTAGCGCTTTACAGTTTGCCATAGTAAATTCATCCTTTATAATAAGGCTTCTATCGCGCAGCCAAATCAGTAGAAGGATTATCTACTCTACGAACACGAATCTAATCGAAACAAAACGCTGTTCTGTCTCGGGCAAAGATGTATACAGAATATTATACTAAATGATTCATAATTTATTTCCATCCTGTAATCTCGCTTATTGATACATTTTGACATAAAATGATTTTTTTTTGTATTAATTATATATGACATAATGCCCGAGCCATAATTGTACAGTTAAGTACACATTTTGTATTGTTTTGTTAAAATTGTATACTTAGTATTATTAAAATTATACATTGTGATTTGTGAAATAGAGGTGTTCACAATGTACATTGTGAACTCCTGTGGTAAATTAAGTTCATCTTACTTTATACTTATATCGAATATTAACAGTTTATATAATACTTACATAGAAACATTTATTACAGTTCACATGTTGCCTTTACCTTTTGTAGCAATATGCAAATTGAGGCAGCCTGTAAAGCACACATTTTACTTTTTATTTTTCTTTGCAACATAGAAAGCTGTAAGTATTTAATTACCTATAGAGTTAAGTGTATTGCCTGTGTCACTTTGCATGCTACTTGAAACTGTAACTTACAAAAATTGTAATAACCTGGCGATTAAAAAGAGTGGCCCGAGTTTCTTGCCAGTTCTTCAATTCTTCTTCTTAAAATTCTTTTAAAATTGTTCTTAAGTTTGTCAGCTAACTGGTTGTAGGTTAATTTGCTGACATTTTGTAAATTTTGACGTTCATAAGTGTTAATTTAATTAACCTATATGAATTAACATATTTTCATTTTCCTTATTTATTTTTGGTTCATCTGGATATAACTTCAGTAAATCGTTCTGTATATTGTATAGCCAGCAAAAACATTTTACGGAAGTAGATCTTTTAGAATAAGCGGGACGGTTTGGCTGGAGATGTGCATTTAACATGTACATAACGACGTAAAATGTAAGTTTTGTCTGAAAATCAGTGGTCCGAAGGCATAGTTACCTCCTCGGTCCTCTTTATTTCCTTTTTCTCCCACAGTATCTTTACTCTGTATGGCCACCACTGCACTGAATTTGAAACAGCACCATACACCAGCAAAACTGTATTCAAATGATGGAGCTGATAAGGATTTTCAGTTACACATGCTTTAAACAAAGCGTCATCATTCCTATGTTGATTATCTTCTAGTAAGTGCCAGTACGTAAGGTACACAACATCATGTACCCTTAGCAAAATAAGTAACACGAACAATTTCCAAAGTAGACGCATTGTACCCACAGTTTGAGTGATTTGGATGTACCGTGAAAATTACCTCGCTAGAGATTCATTATAAGTATAGATTACTGCAATATGTACATACAAATATATGTGTACATACATATATATGTATGTACGTACATATTGCAGTATTGTAAATGTATAATATAATGCAAAATCGGTAAAGTAGAACTAATGTAATATTATTGCTAAGTAACGGATCCATGCGGACGACGTCACGGGGTAGTTTTACAGTACATACACTTATAATCAGAAATCAGAAATTTTATTAGTTAACATAGGTACATAACAAAGGTCTTGAGATCATAAAAATAGTGCGCTATGTTTTGCCTACATACAAGGCATACAAACATTTTACAATAAGTTTATATATAATATAATATAATAAAGATACATACATACATACATAGAGTGCTAAAACATAATTCTTTTGCCTTTACCTAGTTAGGTAAAGACTGTACAAAAAAGAGTAGAATTCTTTATACTGTGCCACCTTGCCGGGTCTATTACTTTCTACATACACCTATCACTCGAAAAATACGGTATTAGTTTTGTTATGTCCAGTAGGCACTCAACAATATATTATTTAATTTTAGGATTAAAAATTCATATAGTACGATAATAAAGGAACAGAGAGTAGGATTTTTAATTTATCTAATTGTGATAATTTCACTGTCTTCAAATATTTTAGTTTGGTTAGAGACTAAGACGTTTTGTAAAGCCTTTTTTTTCTTCCTTTCTTGCAATCAAATAAATAAATTAAAATAAGATGCATTGAAAGTAGAAGGGTAGGTATTTACTTTAGCCTAGTATCTTATCACTGATTTTATCAGCTCATGAAAAAAAATCTAACGAGGTAAATACTTGAATATTTTATCGGCATTACTTACCGATAGAATATTCAAGTACACACCGTATGTATATATAGAATGTATAGGTATTTATGCTCGTGCAAGATAACGTAGATAGTTAGGTACCTAACAGCAGCGTGTATGGTTGTTTTGTGTAGGTACCTAACTAGGTCGCAAACCGACGCATGTCACGTATAATCATTCTAATTTGAGTTCTATGCTAGTTGTACGACCGACGCCGACGTTCGTGTTCCGACCGAAGCACCTCGTACATGTCGGTCGGAATCGGAAAGCGCCCTTGCCACATGAGTAAATATCCAAGTTAGATATTTTACTCATGTGCCCACCTACCACACACCTAGTTCGAAATGATAGTAGACATAGACAATATTGTAGCAAGCTCATATTCATATCCCTAGGGTATATAACAGCAGAAATTTACTGATTCGAGGCCCGGTGTTGCCTTGATCTTATCATGAGCGACAATAGGCTCACCACCTGCTACCTAGTTTACGTGGAACTAAACATAATTAAAGGATATCCTAGGTAAGTATCTCAAAGAAGGTATTTTACTAAAAATATGAAGGTAGGTATACACCTACTTACAGGATATTCATGTGTTGAATCTTTTGCATTTGTATTTGTATCAGTCGTGAAATTTTAGTCATTTTGATGAAAAATAATAATAAATGTAGGTAAATACCTATGTATTTAATACACTAAAAAAATCTAAATAACTAATCTAATTTATTTGCAACACTAAATCTATCCACACAATATTTTTTTTTTTGATATTTTTTATTTGCAATTATTGAATTACGTAAATAATTTTTAAAAAAACCGCATACGTCCGTCCGTCAGAAGGGCTTGCGCCGCTCTGCCGCTCTGCCTCCCGTCGCCCGCGCAGAGCCCCTGCGACGCTGATTCAGCCAAATTATCAATAACTATTGAAACATTATCCTAATAAATGAAATAAATCTATAGAGTTGACATTTGGTTTATTCCGGTTGATTCAATATAACTTTTATATTTATAACTATAGTAATTACAAAGTAATATTTCGATATAAGTGAAATCACGTTGTTTTAATATCGTTAGTATAAGTTATATAATCAATTATTGTAAATAATTCTTCTACTATTCTAAAGTTCATGAATCAAAGTATATTGTAGGCAAAAAACAAAATGAATAAATAGCATTAAAATCTACTAAATAACGAGATGAAAGTCGCGGATTTCGGCGAAATTTCGTCGGAACCACCTTAAAATGTACGAAATATTACTTATTTTGTACAAATAATAAAAAAAATAACTACACGTTATTATGACTTTTTGAATTTAAACAATTTACCTACCTACTCATAGCGAATTTCGTTACAAATATTATTTAAAAAAATACTTATTTATTTTAAAACATTTAGACCACCTTTAACAGCACAATTTATACTAATATTATCTAGTTTATCAATATTGAAGTGTAATACGCTTTTGAACACAAATGCCGTTGAATCTTGACTAAAACTCTGGAGAGAAAAAATATACGTCACCTATACCACTGACAGAGCACTTCCGACCTGGGAATGACGTTGCTTGGCCGTCTCTCGAACTTAAGTCGGCCGAAGTAAGGACAACATGCAGGCTATAGCTCAGGAACCTCTTGCTGCTTGTGTGGGATTCTTTCCCAACCATGGCACACCTATTGTCTCGTCCTGCGTGTCCTGTCACCTGCACATACATGAACCTTTAATACGTTACAGATAATGTTCTATTAGTGGCAGCGTATTGGTCCTCACAAATTTGACTCACCCGTGTCGACATGCTAAAAAGAAGAATATTCATCAATATTTATTTTTAAAACTGGTAGATTTACATTACATTTACATTTAACAGATAAGTATCTAAATGTCAATATAACGGACGATTTTATTATTTTTAATTTATATAAATTAACAATAAAAATCATTCATTATTGATGAAAGTAGATGATATTCAAATAAATTGTGCTGTGAAAGTGTCATTGAATTATTCTGTTATATATATATAGTAAACAGTTATTAATTAAGTAAGTATAATATTGTTTTGGAATTTTCTGTACAGTTGATCAAAACGTTTTTAAATAGGTGATAATAATGATGAATAATAATACTTACATATTATGCATATCTTATAGATATTTACTTTGTAAAATCCTCATGTCAACAGAAATACGAAAAGATAAAACAATTTCATTATAGTGTAGAAATATGCACAAAACATTCTGCGAAAATTAACTATGAAATAAAGAAGAATTATATTATGTTGTAAGATCATCGGAATAAGATGTTCCCATAGTTCACTAGCGCACAATTGAAAGTAACTTATTGTGCTCTGAGTAAAATTAAGAAAAGAAAGTTGTATGGAACAATGGAGGCACGACACGAATGGTGGTTATATATAACTTTACACGTAACAGGAACCGGTCCCACAGACATAAAACCTCAAACTGTTACAGCTGCCCGACAGTCACGAGATTAAAAACAAACTCCAATAACAATGGTCGTCACAAACTAATTTGTCGCCATGCCCAATGTCTTGAACGTGTTTCTGGGTTTTCGGTTTTGTTTGAATGTGTTTTGCGTTTTTGGATGCTAACATTAACTCATTCATGTTTTTTTTTAATTTTTTATCATATACCTACGTCTTTTTCATCTTTGATTTATGGAGAAATGGTCTAGAAAACAAAGAATGGTGGCAGTGATCGAAGTTTATTGTTCAGGAGCATTTAAAAATGCAATAGAAATTTCTTGTATTTACTAAAAGTTGAATCTGATTTTATTGCTATATGCTAAATGAATAGTTTATGTTAAAATTCTGGGGTATTATATCGGAATTCAAAATCACACATTTAGGAATTCATTGGTGCACCAAATTGAATTAATTTAATTATAATCAAGTAGGTAATTTACCTGTCTCTGGTTACTGGCTTCTAGCTTTAAGACCATAAATAATAAAATAATTTTTAACAAAAAGAAAACCGACTTCAAACAGGAAGGAAACTAAAAAGTAAAAAATAAATTTACATAGCACAAAGTAATTCGTATTTTGATTTTTATTTAATCAGAAATAATTAAATAAGTATTTTATAATTTTGAAGTTGGTGCGTTTAGAAAGCGTCTGTCTCTCTGTTTAAACAGAGAGACAGACGCTTTCTAGCGATTTCCGTTTACACTATGAATAGATGATGCTTCACTAATTTCAGTAAAGAGATTTTCCATATAAACTTATACCTCCTATTTCACCCCTTTGTAAGGGTTGGTTAGAAAATTAATTAACGTAATTAAATAATTAAAACTATAAAAGTTTCATACAAACTTTCCCACCACTGTTTACCTCTTTAGAGAATAAATTTTGCAAAATCTAGCCCTAGTGAGCACCTACCTCATATAAGGAACCCACATGCAAAATTTAATACTTCTGGCACTTGTAGTTTCTGAGATTTCGTGATGAGTGAGTGAGTAACCTTTCGCTTTTATATATGTAGAAGATGTAGACAGACTATTCCATGTATGTATGTTTAATATTAGATACAAATATAAGGTTTTATCAGAATTCTTATTTAAAAATGAGAAACTTCTTCTTCTTCTTCTCACCTACTTTGTTTCTCTGCACCATCTCAAGAGGTAGACTGGTAGAAAATGCCATTGGCATTAAGTCCGCCTATATACAATAATATATGTATTTGAAGTTTTTAAATAAAATAAATAAATCAAGAGAGATATCTCGCAGCATTACTATAATGCTATAATATGCAAATGACATTGCTTGGTCGACATGGAAGTCTTTGAACAGGCTCCCAAGGAGTCGACCGGAGAAGGGAGAACATGCACAGTTGGTGCTATAGCTCGGCAACTGCTTGCTTGTGTGGTTCCCTCACCAGACCATGGCACATTTATTATCCAGCTCTGCGTGCTCTGTCACCTGTACACGCATGGACTTGTACAACGTTACAGACAACGCACTGTTAAGTGCCAATGCCGGTGCTCGGCGGCGGCGGCGTGTATTTGTTGTTAATATTGACATTTTGAATATCCTAATATCTTTTGAATGGAATGTCCGATTTCAATAATTCAAAAAGTAATTAACAGGTATTGAAACAGTATTAAATACGAAACAATTTATGTAGATAAAATTATTAAAGTGGGGATAACATCGTCTTCATTTGATCGGAATTTTTATCAACTTTTAAAATGTAAAAACGTAGTTATAGTGACATAATTACAATAGTTGGACATATGGTCTCGCAAAATTTTTTGTAGATATTTATATGTTCTTTAATATTGTAAAACATATTTTTGTTCTATCATCAATACTTTCCGCAGCGCATGCGATGAAAGACATTTTTTAACTAATTTTTTTACACCTTGGGTTGGTTTTAGTAAGAATTTCTAAGGATTCCTATTTTTTTCTAAATATATATAGCCTATAATGTAGCTTTCTAATGGTAAAAGAATTCTTGAAATCGTTCCAATAGTTTTTGAGTTTATTCATTGCATACAAAAATACAAATCTTTCCTCTTTATAATATTAGTATAGAAGTATAGATGTACTCTGTGTACTGTTTACAACACTTGTTATCATGTCATCATGAAAATATAACAACAAACAATTTTTTAAATTTCTTTTGTTGTTATTGAACCACTCGGCTTAATGTATGCAAGTTACATTCATGAATGTGGCAAGGTATGATGTGTCACTCGCACGCATCGCCCTTGACCATTTTCTACATTTAGGTATTGTTTTGTATTTGACTATAAATTATTGTTAATGTAGATAATACAGGGATGCGGGCGGTCGAGGTCACTTCACAATCGTGCATCTCGCTGCCACTGTGGTAACTTTGTAAAGGTCAGTTACCTGATTAGGTCAGTTTTTCAACAAGATAGATAGTAAACGATGTTATCGTAAATTATTTCTAAAAATAGACATTAGATCTGTACATATTTCTTCACCTGCAATAGTAGTAAACTTAGAGATTTAACCCAGTAAAAATATTCTTCTTCTCTGGTATGCCTCACAAATCTATTCGGCACCGGCCGATGTTTACGAGCAGTTAATTCCTACTTCTTTGCCAACATTGTTCTAGTTTTTCCTATAAGAGCGTATTAGGATTATAAATAGCTTAACTACTGAGTGTGCAAGCCGTGTTACTCAATAACGTTATTTGTACAATATGTTTCCGAAATTCTTCTCTAAGATTCGCAAGTACTTTCTCTACCATTAGCGCACGAGTCGGCGGAACAGCCGTGACATTGCGTGCTTATCGCTTAAACGATAGGTGCACAGCAAAAACTAACCGGTTAATAACTAACAAGTACAATAGCTATTCGGAATTACAAACAATGGATTTGTGCAACAATCCGCTTAATAACCACTTCGCTATATATAGGTACATGCTTCAACTTTACATTTTCAGTATATTCTATTTCATTTTTGTTTGATTAAATTTAACAAAGAGTATTTTTAAGTATTTGTATAAAATAAGACATAATTTGATACCTGCTGATTTAGGACGCGGGATGATAATAGCAAACTATTTAAAGGTAAAATTTAATTCGTGCGCTTCAGCATAGCGTATATTATTGAAGCCTACTTCGAACTAAAATTAGGCATAAACAAACGAGTAACGTAACATTCAAAACGATCGTAGACAGGTTTGTTTATGTAACACCGCGTAATCAAATAATATTTTCGGCGCACCGAACAACCCGCCGAGAGATACGAAAAAAGTGAAATGTTCTGTAGAGTCAACAAACTCGAAAGTAGAGATGCGCAAGCGATTTAAGGCGAAGTGACTATTTGTCCGAGGAAACTTGATTGTTGGCCGTCGACAGATTTCACTACTGTCTATTCCCGTCATGATGTGAACGGTGGACTTCGTGTTTTGACTGGTTACACACGTAACTATAAACTCTGAATATGCAATAGCCGGTAATTAGCTAATAGATTAATTGGCGTGAATATCAGAAGCATTAACTAATCTCGAGTGGTCAAACAACATCTAGTCGAAAGTTGAAACATAAATTAAGCGTTGAGTTTTTTAACAACTATAAATTTAGTTAGTTTTAACAAATTTATAAGTGAGTAAAACTATGAAAGTAGTAAATTGAATACATATTATATGATTGGGTGATACTTATTTTCTATATGAATCTAAACTAATTACTATTTAAACAATCACAAACTAGGGCAGAAATTAAATCAATTGAAACTAAAAACGTGCAATGATTTGATTTTGTAGACTGAATATAAAAAATATAGTAAAGTAGTATAATTTAAGATGTGCAACGCAAGTGTAAATAAGTAAAAAAATATAACCTAATTTTCGAGAGTAGGGTATGTTAATAATATACATAATATATGAAATAAATAAATAAAAAGTAATGAAGAGTGCAGTTTTTTCCTTATTCCGGTGAAGTCGACCTAGTTTTCGGCACAAAATGGTTTCGGCGCACGTCGGCCGACGGCATAACATTGGCCACTCCCACGCTTCTGGGAAGCTCCCATTTAGTCTTTTGACAATTTAATAAAACGTCAAATACGACGTGTGAATTGAAAAATTTATGTTTCTTAGTTATTAAAATTTATTTATGTATCTACTGAGTTTTATAAGGGTTCTCAAGATACACATGTGTAATTATATCTTTTAATAACGAGTGTTGACTTTTACGTTTTAAATAGCATTACGGAAAAAGGAAAACAAACAATTTCACTTGGCGTCATAGTGGTAGCACGTACGATTGCGTGTTGAGACCATCGTTTCAAAATTATCTTATACAAAAATATAATAAGGTTAGGACGCATCGCCCTTTTACATATATTTGTTTTGTGCACAAATATTTGTTTAGATAGACTGAATGTGCTCTGTATCTTAATGAGATAATAATATTTTAAAAGAAATCTTGCATAGTAACCTGACGCGTTTGCTGACGGTACAGTCTCACTCAATATATCATGTCTAATCTTCTAATCCCATTTTTTACCTGCGTGATTTATATCTAATAATATACTAGACTGTAGTAATGTTACTCTATACCTTCTCCTTGATTTCTGTTACAAAGCTTATATGTATTCGCACTCGAGAGTTTCATGCCAAGGTTAGGTTATGTTTAACCCACAGCTGGCCGTAACTAACGACAAATTATATCACTAACTAAATTGTCTATTGCTTTCTAATAATTACCAGCCTTAGAACATTAAACCATAATGCTCTAAGTTACCAGCAGATCGTTTAATTTTACGAACACACCTTATTGAGCTTTACGTGTAGTGAATGATCAATCTTAGAACAATTATTGATTATAGGGCCAAGGAATTTGTAAACGGTTATGTAGTCACTATTGCATGATACATTTGAGACCCGTATTGACGGCAATTATAAATTATATACTTATTTGGAAACCTTATCTGCTCTTAAATATACAGAATTTATGTCTAATATGTATTATGGGTAGTTAAATGTCTTCAACTGAGCAGTAGTTTTATACAAGCTGAATTATTTATTTACGCTTCCCTGTATCGTTTTGATTATTATCTCTTTGATGTACGGCGAACATCATAAAACAATGCAATAAAATACTAATAATATTATATATGGACCTTACGTGTCTCATCTAATTCATCACTATAATTGTAATTCTTGGAACATTTTATGGCATGAACGAATTTGAGTTACGGCATTTCGTATCGGTCGCATTGTACGTACTAACTCAATACATGTCAATTAAATTTCCTGTAAGAAAAAAATGCAGTAAGCCAAGAGTTTTGTAATTAGTAGGTTGAAATAAAAATGAATAGATAAATCTTTTAGTTAGTTCTATTTATTTTGTGTTAAGTTCTTCGATTTATTATAAGCCTAACTAAATAACCTATATAATATAATTATATATATTTTAAATATCAAATACAAAAATTGATAAAAATTAAAAAAAAAAGGTTGATTAGACAAGGCTAGACTTATTAGCATTAATTTTCAGTACAGAATGATTAAAAAAGATAATTTCTTGATGCGTGATCGTGCAGTTTTAAATTACTTTAAATTTGTGGCGATATTGAAAATCTCATTTATTTTAACTAAGAGTGTATTTATGTAACTGTAACTGATATAAGTGTGTAATTATAATTAATTTTACTATAGACAGTATAGAAATGTGCTTATTCATTTTTACAGTGCAATAACAAGTGAAATTCGAAGCAGATTTTGTAATTGAGATTTAAATAATCTAATTCACACTGTAACCAACCTACGGTTTTCGAAAATTGGCAAATATGACTTAGACCCAGAAAAGAAAACTGATAAGATAGTTATTTTAATATCATTGCCTACTGACCTCCCATATGTCGAATATTGAGATGTACATCAGAATATATATTTATTATCTTTGCAAATATAGCATGCCGCAACTTTCTTCAGTGTGGACGTCGAGCAGCTAACGGCTGACGTAGATAAATTACTTGAAAGGTTTACCGATGAAAGAGTAACTCATCGTGCGTCAATGGGCAGCTCAGCGCAAATCACATGCGCGATATAACAGATAACTTTTACGATATCTCGATTATAGTTTCAATAACTAAAATAGTATATTAGACTTTGTTATGAAAGATTATTGTATAAGATTGCTGCCAAAACGTGCCGTCCGTTCGGAAGTTAAGGGAAAACATATATCTCTACAATGTTCGAAGGATTTAATACCATTTCCTGACGTCATGTATATCATAGCAACCACTGCAACATTGTATTTGTTATTGCGTGCTTAGTTTCTTTTATCCAAGCAGTATTAACCCCAAAGTTCAGATAGTTAAAAGGAGAGCCGGTGACGTACTGACGTTTACGTCACTAGTGCACATTCCCAATCCGATCAAAAAATTACAAACAGCTTCGCTTTCATCATATTATTGCAACTTTAGTAAGTGTATCAATAAATGTTTCCTAAAGTCAACGGAACTGAAGAAATCTCCAACTTAAACTACATTTTTAGTAACCTATGAATGCCTGCTGGCTATGTATAATATGACTTTATTTATTTTTCATTGAAGTTTTTTGATGTTCAGTTGTTTAACACAAGAATTAGAATAGATTTTATACCGATAAATAGCTATAACAAATACAAATATTGCTTTTATCGTAATCGATATCTAATATCAGAAAGAAATCTTAATCAAATTTTGTTTTTACTGTGATTTTATCTGTCCCTGATGTATTTTGTGCGTTGTTATAGTGTCTAATCAGTAGGGAAAAACTTTTGTTGTTGTTTTAAATTAACTTTATGAATATTATGATAAGAGATCTAGGTGATCATTATTATTGTTATTAATTCGTTATATAATATAATAAAATATATGCAGTTTTACAGCAGCTCTTTTTAGTTAATATAAATAAAATTTTACAATAATCTAGTAAGTTTCTGGTAAATTATGCTAAAGAGTCTACCACCTAAAGTTTTCTAATATGTCTAAAATACGACAGACTTATTGATACCGTGCACTATGATCAAAGACCGTTGAACCATCTGAACTTGCTCTCCATGAATATAAAACAGCCTTTATGTCCACGCCCACTAAATATTCATTGCTTACCTGCGGGAAAATTACCATTTCGATTGACACTTCGATTAAAAACCTTATTTACTTATTACGTTAGGATAACAATATATAATCGCTATTAACAATAAAAAACCTAGCATTTTTAAATAGAATTATATAGTTCATGTCAATAAACAGTCCAATTAATTAACAATATGAGCAGGGATATGTCGTTCTTCTTACTGTGAGAGAAAATTTCTAAAATTGTTTTGTGAGACAAAACAAGAAAATCACAAGATTTGCTGCCAACATAATCTGTTTGTTTTAAACAACAATATTTTACGTTGTCTAGTATTTAAAAAGTCGTACTTCATTTATAAATACGTATTTCCAGGCTATTAATAAACATTTTTATCGACAGTAGTTTACGTCTTTGAAACCATTGTATTTATTTAAGTTTTATTCTATTTTATGTTTAGAGCTGTTTTAATAGGAAAAAATATGTTTTAACAAAAAAGAAAACAGATTTCAAACAGGAAGGAAACTAAAAAGTAAAAAAATAAATTTATATAGCACAAAGTAATTCGTATTTTGATTTAGTTATTCAGAAATAATTGTCTATGGTCACCTGTAATGGCACTTATAACCCATATAGGAGCAAAGTTCTCATTATTAGAAATGAAATAAGTCCAAACACGAAGTAATTGCTGTAAACCGTTGAGGAGTTCTCTCAACTGTCTTTGTGCTCCATCATCAGATCGATTCCAAACCTTCTTTGAATAGTAGTGCCTTAAAATACTTAATGAAAAACATAACAAATACACTAGTCGTCAGTTCGAAAGTTCCCCTCGGTTTCTCTGGGATGCCATCATCAGATCCTGGTTTCCTTATTATGGTACCACCCTTGGGATATCTTTTTTTCTACAAAAAAAGAATCATCAAAATCGGTTCATAAACGACGGATATATCCGCGAACACACATAAAAAAAAAAATATACGGTCGAATTGAGAAACCTCTTTTTTTTGAAGTCGGTTAAAAAGGGAACTTCTTTTTATTTCTTTCAACAAAATTTTCTGCTTTGTTTCGCACTGTCTAAGTTACCACGCAGTGTTTTCTTAATACATCAATAAATAAATCCATTTCTGTTTTTGATTTAGGCCGAATACAATATTTAGATTTGGTTTCAATAAAATGTTAATTAAAATATAATATGAATATGAATGGGTATTTCTCATTCATGATTTAAATAGGTACCTATTATCTTATATTTGATGTTAAAACTAAGCAATGTATCTTCTCGGGCGCTAACTAGAGATATATTTAAGATAAATTTCATGATTATTTACACGATTCTTTTCAATGGGAAGAACTGTAAAAGTGAAACTAAATACGATGTGAAAATATCAACAGAATGTTACATTTTACATTATTGTGACATGAACATAAATTTTATATTATAAAAAGTGTAAGAAAAGAGATTTAATCCAAATTATTTATTTATAGATAAAATTGGTTATGAAGCTTGTAAAAATAGTAATATTAAAAAATAGAGATGAGAAAAACATTGGCAAGAAACCCAGGACTATTTTACCTACTGTTAGCAAACCTGTCTATTGAATTATTAAATTATCTAATTTAAACCTATGCAGCTCATAGCATATGTACGGAAGCCACCTAAATGCGTTTGAAATAAGTGCTCTATATCCAGCATGCGTAGCCAACGCGGCGGCGCGGCGGCGCGCGCGGCGTAGTTATTTTTCAAGTTACGGTATTCTCCTGATGTGCACAAAAATGAGTTCTAAACTGAGCATGAAATGTGTAATTGCTAATATTTAACTGCAACTGCTAAGTGGTGTTAGCATAAGTGTGTAGGTACTAAACTAGCACGATTACTAAATTTGAGAATTTAAAAAAGATACCATCATCTCGTAATAACAAAGAAGGGATGGGATGACCATTGGTTTTAAATTCAAGTGAAAAAAATGTAGGTGATTTGTTTATATAAATATAACATGAGTTTGCTGAAGTACTTATAGCTACCTACATGTTTAATGCATTAATTAATACTTGTCGTGATGGAGCACTGCACGCGACGGAGGAAAAAGCCTGAATTTCATGTTAAAACCTTTTTACTTCTGTCACGAACTACCATTGTATAGCATAAAAAATATTACACTGTAAAGTAAATGTAAAGTGTAAAGTTTTGCTAACGACTTGTTGGTGGGCTCGCTGTCCGCATTTTAGACCTCTTGGTCCTTTATGCGTCCGGTCTGGCTGGATTATTTAATCTAGCCCAGCTCCGCCCAGAAGCGCAGAAGCCTCCTGGGATCTTCGCAGGCTTTGCATAGAGGACTGTCGTTCGGCACAAAATACTTTTTATTTAAATATAGTGATATACTTCGATTTAAGTTCAAATTCGAATTACAATGGTCAAATTCAAACGTTATTGTGTTTGTTAGAATTTACAAATCATTTTACAGTAGTATGCCCTCGTATGTTATCGTTTTGAAGCGAAAACTAACTGAAACATTTCTGTGAAGTGAGTTAGTTATGTCACGTTTCTGAGATTTTTAATTTATTTCGTCACGCAGCGTAATGGTTCTATTAGTTCATTATAATAATAAAGATACAACGCGTCTTCATGAAAATATAATAATGCACTAGTATTTGACAGAATAAAGATTTTAAATTATTTACTAAAACAATACGTAATTGTTGTTACAGAAATAGACAACAGCCGTTGACAGATAGTCATTAGAAAATAGAAGAAGAAAATGTGCTAATAATAACGACAACATTTTAGTGATTACATAAACTATGCCAGGCTGAAAATTAGCAAAGCTTGCATAATTCATTTTTAAGGCATAAGTTTTGACCCCATAGGTCAAAACTTAGATAAACCTTTAAAAAATTTTACCTGAACGTTTTCGGTTGCAGGCGAGCGAGTGGTCTACTGGACTACCACTGATGGACCTGAAACATGGTTGATAACTGATAAGAACAATACTGTTGTACTTGATACTCTTGGCGCCTTCACTTACCGCTATCACCATGGAAAGGAAAACACTCCTTAAGAAACGCAAAACTATCTACTTACTAATACATCGCGGTGCCGTACCGTGCACTTTTATGTAGGTCTTCAGTCTAATGGGCGACTCGAATAGATACAGTCTATGCTCCTACTAAAATAGCATTTCCTTAATAAGTATTGAATACCCTATCCATAGAAACACAATGTTACCCAAGTAGTAAAATATCCCCTTTTGTAAGTTGAAAATACTAGGCTATTCAATTGGCGAAAACACACTACCTCTCTACTCCTAAATTGTTTACAGGACGCAATGTTTAAAGTAGTCAAAGTGAGTTATGGTCCCGTGTCGATAATGTATCATCGTTCGTTATATACTAACTCACGAATAGAGTAAATTTACACATCAACGTTGGATTTCTAGCACCTGCTTTTAGCCAGAAAATGGAACCGGCTGTTACTTGTAAAGGTTTATAACTGTATGTTATCCATACTTTAATACGAATATTATAAATGCGAAAGTAACTCTGTCTGTCTGTCTGTTACGCTTTCACGCCTAAACCACTGAACCGATTTTGATGAAATAGACCTTGGAGAACAACATTATTTTTCAACATTTATTAAAAATGTCTTAAAGTCGTTAAAGTAGGGGATGAAAGTTTGTAAGGAAAATGCGATATAACCGACATTCACGAGGGCGAAGCTGAGGGCAACAGCTAGTAATAAAATATACTTTACGTTAAATTTTAGTCGAGGGACAAAGGACACAAAATAATCCCGTAGTCTACGCTAACATAATTAGCGTGGGCTCTGTCGCAAAATGACCACTTCTCAAAATGACTACAGGTAGCAAAATGTCCCTTTCTCAGTACGTCCCTTTCGCAAAATGTCCCTTTCTCAGAATGTCCCTTTCGCAAAATGTTCCTTTTTCAGAATGTTCCTTTCGCAAAATGTCCCTTTAGCAAAATGTCCCCTTCATCAAACAGGCATTAAATTACTTTCATCAGTAAAAAACTGGTCAAGAGCCAGTGTACAACACAGAGGGGTACTGTATTAATGTTCAATCATTAAAATATGGGTAGGTAGGTGCATGCACATAAACTAAAATAAAAATAATAGAAATCGAAGTTTGTCAGATTTACTCTCAATCAAAAGATCTATTTATACAAATAAACAATCAACAAATTAAACTTAACCTAAATAAAATAAGAAAAAATTAAATGTCTTACAAAGATCAATTTACACAAATAAACAATCAACGAATTGGGTAAAGTTTAATTTGTTGATTGTTTATTTGTATAAATAGATCTTTTGATTGACAGTAAATCTGACAAACTTCGATTTCTATTATTTTTATTTTAGTTTATGTGCATGCACCTACCTACCCATATTTTAATGATTGAACATTAATACAGTACCCCTCTGTGTTGTACACTGGCTCTTGACCAGTTTTTTACTGATGAAAGTAATTTAATGCCTGTTTGATGAAGGGGACATTTTGCTAAAGGGACATTTTGCGAAAGGGACATTCTGAGAAAGGAACATTTTGCGAAAGGGACATTCAGAGAAAGGGACATTTTGCGAAAGGGACGTACTGAGAAAGGGACATTTTGCTACCTGTAGTCATTTTGAGAAGTGGTCATTTTGCGACAGAGCCATAGCGTGAACTACGGGTTTATTTTGTGTCCTTCGTCTTTAATATTGTTATCGATAATGTCATCGGATTTGTTAACCTTTTCTAGACTAAGTCAATGCCGCTCGTTGACCACAAGTCCATTATTTTGTTTTAACCAATAAATATCAAGTTAGTACTCTATTTGATATTTTCGTGAAAACCAAGATCTGGATTGATAGTGGATTGATGATCGATTAGTAAAAGAAATTATTGAAATGATTCTGTTAATTACCGGCAGAGCGATCGAATATTTATTTAATTTAATTATACACACTTTATTCTCGTAAATAATTTATGTTGTAACTTTATCTGTACAGTTTCACTTTTCATTTCGCCTTCAAATGTACTACGACCAGGTTCCGGTTTTTAGCAAGCACAATGATTTGGTAATACGAAACTGTGGACAATTGTTTTATTCAAGGATCTGTACCGATGAACAAATACTAAGTAAATAATAGAATAAAATTACTGCGACTAATGTTTTTATTACCTTTTTTATAATTATAACTTAATTTTGTTTATGTTGCATTATCACTGGCAGCTTTGTAGTGTGGTATCCGGTCCAGAATAAAGCGCAGGGTAAAGGTACTTTAAAATGGAGTAGCAGCGTTGCAGATTTTTTTATAAGCGAACCTATTATTAATCTGAAACGCTGACAACTTACGCAATGCTAAAATCTGCAAAGCTAGCTAACTTTACTGCTGTGACTAGCCTACTCGTGAAGCGATTGTACTATGACAAATTGGAGAAGAAGGAAAATTTCTTTATATTCCAACAGTAAACGTTTTCGATCTGATGATTTATACAGACTTTTGTTTCTCATACGAATGACTGACCTGACGTCATACCTAATCTATTGTCACCATTGGACGCTATTTATGAAATGGACTAAAATTATTGCTGCGTAATATTTTACGTTAGTTATTGTAAACAGATGTACCTACCTATATACTATAAACTACCCAGATAATTTATTTTTATACTCAAAATAAATCATGTCAATTGGACCAGTAATTCTCGTGCTTTAAGCTCACAAATGAACGGACAGGAAAGGTGGTAATTTATAATAATGTAAAAGTGTATAGTCGCCATCCAACTGACATACTGGAATGAAAACGACTTAGGTCAATTCATATTTCATATAGTGTCTGTGAAGTTTCTAAATCTACAAACTCATATGCACACGTCAAACCACTCGCATGCTCAATTAACTAATAATCGTAATGAACTTATAATATTTATGTTTATGGCCAATCATAAACATCATCTGCTAATAGCAATAAATACAATCTCTGCAAAGCGTTTAATGTTATGAAACTAAATCAAATTGCGAAGCAACCAAGGCACTTTAAGAGAGGCATACGAGAGGTACTTAATATTAATCTAGGTACAATTATATTGATAGTTCAGTTAGTTCTCAAGGACAATGAAGTGGTTTTTATCTCTATGTACTTAATTGAAGCATTATCTTCTATTTTATCTTAGTTGTATTATGCTTTCTTAATGAAAATAATTGCACGACAAATGTTATCTCTTTGTATCCCTCTCTAAATGTTTCATACGTAGCATCACGCCTTTTATCCCCAAAGGGGTAAGCAGAGGTGTTTGACCACCCACGTTTCGCCATTTTATTTTGGGTTCCATGTAGCAGTGGGCGACCCTGGTGCCATTTATATTATTTGTTTTCCGGCACAATCCTCAACTCCGGGCTAATACTGAGAATTTCTTGACAGAAAAACCCAATATCACCTAATCCGACCCACAGAACACTATAAGTTGTTCTGAGATCCGACCTGAGGATCGAACCCTCTGCGTTGTAATGCGTACACAGTATCACCGAACTACAGAGGCAGTAAATGTTTCATAAAACTAACTATTTGCATCCGCCATACATATTTCCCTCTTACTGACTCTTACATTCAAAATGGTTTGCATTCATTACATTATACATATTCAAGAACTTAGATTACTACCAGTTTTATAACTTGAACAATATAACATTAACAATATAAGACCTTTATCGATTGAATTACAAAGGCATTTCGCAAACTAGTTTTAAAGCGAGCAATTCGCTGTTATGTCATCGTACGTACCTAATTCCAACCTCATAAATGCATCTGTATAATAAACTTGAATATTGTATTACAGTTTAGTGACTGTACAGTTATTTAATTAATAAACAATGAACCGGTTTGTAGAATTTTAATATAGACATGCAGTACTAACTCGTTTGGATATAGAATAATTGTAATGTGCTGTAAGCAAACGCAATGTTACAGTATTGTATTGTATAAAAAATCCAAACAAGTGGAGTAGAGAATAATCTAAGCCAAGCGTTATATTTATGAAGAAAATTGTTAAAAATGGATGAGATCGTATAAAGTCATCATCATTATCATCAGGCGCGGGACTTCTAGTGGACATGTTCGATCGATATAAAAACAGGTCCGATTAGAAACGTAGAAAAAAAGCCTTATAAATATGTGTATTTACCTAATTAAATAAAAAGACAAGAGATGCAATACTTGATCAACACGGTATAAAAATACAATTGAAGGACACAAAATACTAATTCGCGCTTTTTTTTCACGTATACTCTAATGTATTGCTACTTGCCAGACATTAATTACCTATTTTACTACTTGTCTATAATTTATTATGAATTAAAATTGAAATGAGTATATAATATTAAAGTAAAACTGAATAACGCCGTGTCAAATTAAATAATAATTGTCTAAAGTCTGATCGTTAAATTGGCGGCATTTTGTTAGCTTTACCCTTAATTCTTAATGGCAGCAAAAACCATTCTGCGTTTTACAAAAATATTACAGGTGTCGTAATTTTTTACAATATTGACCTGAAGTTGTAATTACACATAAACCATCTCGAACGTGATTCGACTAAATTATGAAATTAATGAGACGGGTATATTACGCACTTCCTTAATATAAAATTGGCAGGGTTCACTAGCAGCTTCAATGTAGACCAACTTGTCTTACATTTTATTAGAAATAGTTAAAACAATAAAAAAAAATTATTGCTGTCGAATAAACGATAAATAAACTACATAATACAGTAGCAGAGTTATTTTACTTTCAATAATTATTGTCTATTATCCGTGACTAGAGTTTAGTGATCGGAACGGAGGTACATTCAGTTTAACCTTTGTTTATTAATTGCATCTATTCTTAGGCGGCAAAATTATTAGTTTCGGTTATTTGATATCGAACGATGCATTTATTTCTAGAGAACATAATTACGTGCCAAATTTTGTCTTGCTTACGCCAATTTGTAAATTTTCTTATAAAAACATCATTGTGCATTCAATATACTTAATTATTTATTTTTATTTAAAACTAGCTGACCCGGCGAACTTCGTACCACTTTTTTATTTTCAGGCAATTTTTCAATTTTCTCCCCGTAAGAACCATGCTCGTACTTCAAGGAGTATTATAAAAAAAAATAGCGAAATAGGTTCGGCTGCTCTCGAGATTTGCGCGTAGCAACACATTCAGCGATTAATTTTGATATTATAGATATAGATAAAAGACTTCTTAATGTCAATAACCTTATTTATTAAATACATTTATGACAACTGTCATCTCGTTTTACACTTTTTTCGAAACATAAATAATTTTTGGGATACCTACGTGCACGTATTGGCTACACGCTTTGACACTGCTTCCGACGTAGTAAACCGATCTATGAAAATGTATAATTGCCTATTTTGCGTACGACGACGTACGTGCCATATAAAATATTTGTACATCATCCACAAAGTTTAGTGCGTTCATTCATAAATTAATGTAATGGAAATGGTGACATTTTGGATTTCGTCCAAAAATCACAACTTTGACTTTCATCCTTGACACGAAGTAGACGGTTACATATAGCGTAGTTTAGTAACGTAAGCGCAGTTTATAATAAGACAATGTATTCTAATAAAACGTTACATTATAACGGGCCGAGGCCTCAGTGTGACTAATGGGATTGTGGTTCTCCGAACGCATAATATGATTGCCGTTGACCACTTAACGAGCGCAATAAATGTTTTCAACAGTGCACCCATATTTTTCTTACTTTCCAGAATTTCACTTTTATAACACCATTAGGTTATATTTAACATTTCTCATCCTCGAGAGTTGTCCCCAATTCGAGTCAGGAACCGCTTTATGGCTTGTATTATATGTATACAGGATTAATTCCTGAAACTTTTTAAGTCCAATGCCTTGATGATATAATAATCTATGGGCAAAAATAAATCATAGGTATATACAATATTTCTGTTGCCAAGAACTGCACACCAATTAGATGAAAATTGACATGAGTGTTGTATGTAGCATAACAAGTTATTTGGAGACCATTAGTGCAAAGTAATGTGTTCGTTGTCAAACAATAGAACACTAAATTATGTTCATGATCGACAGTTTCTTTGATGTAGAGCGTACTATGTACTCGTAGTTTGATTGTTGACTCTATCGTGTGTAGTGCCACTTCACTTCGTGTGTAGTGACAGTCGTATTGTTACCTACACGTTACCTATTGACATTAAACAATACGTTTAATTCATATCAGTAAAAGACGTAAAATTGACAATTTCTACCAGGCAATTACATATCCAAGGTATCCAAAATATTATAGTGCATGACACTGACCTACCTCTAAGCAACGGATTTGGACTCGGTTTTCAATTTATCTTTGTTCTGAGGATTTCACTATCGTTTACACCATTTCTTTCGGAAGGTTTATAAGCATAATACATGCATATTGTATTAGAGAAAAGCTGAGAATTTCAACGATTTATAATCCTATCATAAAATGTATAAAAGTACCCACCGTGCCCAGTGCTAAGCAGAGGCGGGTCACTAGTAATGGATTTAATATGTGTTAGTGACAGTTTGCAATAAACTTTTTCATCAAATTTAATATGAGCAAGTTTAAAAATTCAGGTATCTGTGAAATTCCATGACTTAGCTATAGACGACACTCGACTCCACACTTACCGTACCTATACTAAAGGGTATAAATATCTTCGGAATTGTTATGCTTACCTACTAATCAAAATTTCGACAAACTTGTGGTTTTGATTTATTTACGGGATAATGCCAAAAAAGTTAGTTAGCTGTGCGGGCCAACGTTATGCCATGTCATTGATGAATCAATCTAAATCCACTGAATAATTTTATGAAATTGCCGTCGACGTCATAAATAATGAGCTCACAAATAATAAAAGATGGCATGTTAGATATTTTTTGTTCCTATGTAATTTTGTTATTAAATAGTTGCTTATATGTATTTCTTTACAATCTATAAAATGTTTTATAGGGAATATAGCACGCTGATGCCATCATGGCTTTTTCCAAAACTTCTAAAGTAGGTACTAAGGCTTTGTACTGTTACCTTTTTAAAAGAGCACATTCGCAATAACATACTTGATTGGGTTTACAAGAAGAGACTTTACAAACATACAATATTGAGGAATACAAAAAAATAGTTTATTATTATGTCTCATGTTGTCCCTATCCTAATGAACATAGCAAAATCTAGATAGGTACCTATTCTTCACTTAAAATACATGTTTTGTCAATGTAACTAAAATTGTTTAAGTAATAAATGAACTGTAACGGTATTGAAATTAATGTTGGTTTTTAGGTGGATGTTTTTAGGTGGATGTTTTATATTACCTTCAACTGAGGCCTCGCTAGTTGGCCCGTCAAGACGTCACCTACCTCTTCGTTGCAAAAATGAAGAATAATGCTGCTAGAATTGCTCTACAATACAATTATTAGGTACTACCTACATTATATGTGTCACGTTTCTGTAGACAGAGACAGCTGCGTGCTTACGTCACTTCATTTAAAAACATCTATCCACTTTGATTCTTTATTATTATGATTTATTTAAAACTGAAATGTGTTGTACAAGTTTACGTGTGTTTAAAAATAATAGCGATTTGAATATTAAGAAAATACCTACTAAACGGCTGCCGCTGCTAAATTAAGCAGCCATAATGATTATTGCTTATCCAGCATGTTATTACTTGCTAATATATTTTTGCATGTATTTATTTTATTATAGTATAAATTAATTATTCTGAATTTAAAACATACATGTGAAGGTCAAGAAACTTTCACTAGACTAGACTTAGACGTTAAAGCCGATTAAAATCGAATCGAATCCCAGGGGAATACAAAAACATTACGTGTTAAAGAAATGGGTCAAAAAACTAATAAACTATCTGCATAACTAACGGAGTGCTGAAACGATGTTTGAACTTAAAACTTCTACTTCATTAGAAATTTTCCAACTGGTTGGCAACGGACAAATTTTCGCATCAATTTGCGGGGACATTTTCGTCAAGGGTGAATAGCTGACTAGACGATAAAGAAAACAGGAAAAGTAATACTAGTAGTTAAGTGCTAATTCTACATCACGACAGTTGTCGTCACCGTACATTCACTTCCGGAGATAATTGTTTAATGTTATAGCAATTTTCTGTTTTTATTTATTGTTAAATTTACTTTAAAATAAAATTTAATCTTCAGCGCGATTAAGTTAGGTAACAGAAATAGAACGTATTACAAAATTACTTTCGTGGAATAGTAACCGCAATTAATTTATTTTTTGTTATTTACGGAGATATAACAAACTTGATTGTTTTATGCTTGAACAAACAAGATAAGGTATCACATATGTCTCTGATTTTTCTATTATAAATCTTTTACAATGGTCTATGTATGTCAATGCGATTAACAGTGCATGTTGGATTTATTCGTCTGTCTTAAGATTGACAAGGTGTTATTTCTAGTTCAATGGTTATAAGGTTTTAGTAACACGCTCGGTTCTGATGGGATGAACGGTATTTTCTATGGGTTGCCACTTGCTAACAGCTTAAGATTTTATCGTGATGGATCAGAATACACAAAACAAACGCGATTATAATGATTACTTATATGACATGTAAACTAGTTACAATACACCTATTTGATTTTCACCTTAAATAACACAAGTCCACAGCAAAAAGAAGGTTGAGTAGTGTATAATATTTGTGTTAAACGACAATTAATAATAGAAAAGTAATAATTATGATGTAATTGTTCATTAGACTGACAATTTTTTAGGATTGTATACCACTTAAATAAAAAATGTGAGTAATACATGCGAAATTGGGACAAGGCTCAAACACAAATAAAGTGTGTTAATATGGTTGTAAAATGAACCAAAATATTTTCAATGATCCGGTCAATATTTACATATAATATTTTAATATTCAGGTTTACAACTAGAGTAAAACTGAGATACTTCATCGAACGTTTAATGAGCTGTAAATTTTTATTGATAGTTGTATTTGAATGTCGGTTACACGATTACATGAGAGAATTGGTGGGCAGGTTGTTAACCTCTTGAGTAATTGGTTATACACACGTGTTCGTCTACCGTAGTAGAGCACATAGAGCTAAAGGGACGAAGTACACAGCAATTTATTTGTGTCATTGAAATTATAGAAATATTTATAAACGCTCTTTGCCAAAATAGCGATACGATATGTGAAAACGTTTGTTTCTAAAATTATTTTTGCCATTAAGAAAATATACTCAAATAAAATTTGCCTGTTAACGAGTAAATTATGATGGTTTTATTCTATAAAATTGACCACAAAAATATATAATGAATACGGAAATATAATCAATGTTGATAAGATTTGGAATCAAAATACTTTAAATAGGAGTTTCTATACAACATTTTAAATTTATGTAAAATGTGCATTTTTTAATGAAGATAAAAATGGATTTGACTCTAAATACTGTTGAGTCTAACTGTTTCAAATTTATTAATACGAAATTATTAATTTATATTAAAAAATGCATCTATAATTGACTATATTACTGAGATAGATGAATTTAAAAGTAAAATGTGCGATATTAAGCTTTGTGCCAAATTGTTAAAAGAAGCGTTATTAAACCATATCAATGAGATGTAAAACGTGCACCTTTTATTTTCACAACTTTTGCACACGTTGCTTCTTGCTTGTAATCGATTTAAAATTTTAAATATTAATCTATAACATTCCGTTATATAACAAGGTTTGAGCCAACGTTCCTACTCTGTAATTTCTTCCAAATGACTTATGAAAATAATCTCTATTATTAATATTGTAATACCAGTTACGAACAACTCGATATAATTACGTATCATTGTCTACTGAAATAGACTGTTGGACATACTTATAAGGGTTGATCGAGGGGGGATTTGTGGAATAAGCCGCGCTGTGACCCTGATATTAATAGTTTTCAATACATTGCGCAATTGTGCCTACCTACGTCTACATTATATTGCATAACCTTAATATTGAATTGTATTAGAGGTCCAGTGAAAATTATTATTATTATCTTATTTCAATATTAGAAACTTAAAGGGTCACACATAAAGTCAGTTTTGAGACAATATAATTAATAAACCGTAAGGTTAATAAGCTAGAAATCTATCGAGTAGAGTTGAATTAATAAATTATACAGTTCGCTGTTATCATTAAACGTGAAAGTGTGGAGATGTGCAAGAAATAGATGACGGCGCTTACATACGTAAGATTACGGAAACGTTCTAGCTTCCCGTCCTATAAACGTAAAGTAACATATCAAAATAATTGCGTTTTCTATTTACAATTTGTCGCAGAAGTCATTGCCAAAGTCGCGTGTTTTCATCTTGGACGCGATATTTATCAGCGTTTCATAGGCACCTGTATCGTGTCAATCATTCGCATTATATCTTAATTTGTGTAGTTTTAGGTGTTCATATAACATGCGCATAGTATCTGTTGTATAATGCAATATGATGTGTTCGAAATGGTGTATTTTGATTACGCTTCAAGTACGAGTGCTAAACGTATGCAAAGAATTACGACTGTCGAATGCACTCCTTTTTTTTATAAATACCGTTTCATGGATCGGTGATTTTAAAGTTAACACAGTGATCGCAAAACGATTTTATGGAGAGAAATAAAAACGCATACGTACTGTCATGTGTGTTAGTAGTTTTACCATAGTCTATGTGCCCTGAAACAGAATATACCTATATAAAAACATGTAGAAATGTCATAAGAGTATGCAAGTGTTTGTTTCTGAATCTATTACTTTCCCTTGCTGTCTCTGTACGTTTTCACCAGTGATAGATTATCACCTAAGCTGCGTCTATTACTGACATAATCTCCCTCTTCAATTTCGAAAGAGACTGATTAGAAGCAACGGACACGGCGCCTTTGAGCTACCTTTATTAGATCTTCTGTCTCATCCTGTTAGTGGATGTTCTACTCTGCGTTGTAACTTGATATCTTGTATTCGTTCACTTATGTCAGTGACGTCTGAGATATACTTCCCTAAGAGATCAGATACAGTGGATCCTCTTAGAAAGTATACAAAGACTTATATTTACCTAAAATTGTTTCATTGTTACCTGTCCAATTTTGAACCTTCACCTTTGTATCGTACATAGTCGTATAGAAGTCTCTGAAGCATCTCTATTTCTTGTTTCATAAATAGAGATCAGAGTCAACATAATAATAAACAATTATTTCAATTACCTACTATGTAATTTGACATAATAATTTATATATTTTCTACAAGGCTTCAGTATTACGAGTATTAGTGAATTTATTTAATGATATAAACAACAATATACGATACAGATGAAAGATTCGAGCCGCATCGTAGGCGTGGCAAGTTCTAATCATTTTTTTTTTTTTTTTTTTGAAATAATTGGCCTACAACGTAATATGATGTTGACGGAAAGTCATCAACTGTGCGTTATGTTAAAGAGTGAAAGTGGTCGGACCAGTATGCGCGGCTCAACTCTGATCAAATAAATTATTGAATGCCCTTCACTGATACACATAAGTAACGCGTTATCGGTATTAAATTTTTATATAAGAAGATTACCTAAGGTAAAGGTCACTTATAACTGTCGCGGCTTTCTTTTGTTATTGTATTTAAATATGATGTCACCTTTTTGTTTGATAACGTTGCGAGTGCACGGTTAATGCTCGGTGTTTTATGTGACTGACTTATAGGTATGTCTGTAAAGTCTCCTACTTTAAAGAATTTAATACCTAGTGCGGGAGTGGCCTTTAATAAGGAAAATAAAAAGTATTGCGTATAATTTTGTAGGTTTGGTATTACCACAGTTGCCGTGTTGAGGTTACAAATTTTTACTAAATTTCCGTGCCTTAAATACCAACCTAATCTGCATGCCGCCGATACAGTGTTTGTTTCATTGTGTTCACTGGAATTCAACACTAAGAAGGGATCTTTTAAAGGATGGAGGTGGATACTTCCCCCTTCCCTTCACTTCTTCCTTGAATGTAGGTAGGTACTTACGTAATCTATGCCTTACCGCGCTCTAATATTATATTTTGAAAATACTTTTCCATGGCGTTTTACGGCCTTTACTTATATGAGCTCTAAATGTCACTAAAACCATTAAGTTAATCAGAGAATTAAAATCAGATTTCAACAGTTATTAAAACCATGTCTGTCATCGATGATACTTTTAGACTCAAAAAATCAGTAAAAGTTTAATAAATATGAATCACTCACACCCACTATTTTGTTTATATCGTAGATATATTAAGAGAACAAGTTTTCATCATAGAGCCTTGAGATAATAAATGGGTTCTTGAAACGAGTTTCCAAAGGGCGAACGAAAGGTCGGGATTGAAATACATACACGCACGGTTTTCCAAAAGAAAACTGTTTATATCTCGTTGTTTCAGCAGGATTATACTAGGAACTTAAACTGAAAAGAACATAAAATAGAAGCTTTTTGGAAATATCTATCTTGAGATATTTACAAATTTTAATATTGCTAAATCATGTTTTTTCTTTTATATTACTTTGCCACTAAAAATGACAGTCGTAATGCGTGATGTTCTCTCAAGCAAAAGAGTGCAAGTCCATAATTAAGTCATTTTTTAAGTTTATCTTGGGCCTTACTGACACATCATGAGAAAACCTATTCTGAAATTGCTAATCCAACTTGAGCAAACGTATTGATTAATTTCTCAAGTCTTATATACATGAGAACCTTTACTATGCAGTAAAAAATATAACGCAATGATTTTATTACGTCTATAATTCAGTAAATGGTAAGAGCTTGATACTGATCTTCTCAGAGTGTGAAATTGCCTGGTATATAACATAGACAGTCAATATAATGGCACTTCCACGTCTAACGCAACGCACGTGTGATACCATCTTAGTTCAAACGTCTTTAAGATTGATCGATCGCAGTTCAACTTATATTTCAAATAAACATACTTATATTACCAATCAATTTTAAAATCATTTCTACAGGGAAAAAGTTCGCAAGGTGAGCATAAATATTAAGCAATTGGTAATTACTATAAGACAGACATCTATTTCGTCTTAAGACTTGGCGATTGTAATATAAACGTTTATTTAGTAGGTACCTAGTAACTATCGCTCATAGACTTTTACAACGCCAGGGGCAACCAAGCAGGTACTGACCGTGAAGTTAGTTATCTATTTATTAATCTAGTTTGAAGAAGGACATGTCACATTATATTTTATGACATATTTACGGCGATTTTATACTTTACGAGCATAGAGCATATATTTTAGTTTAGAACGTTAATGAAACTAGCTAATTTCTGCACCCTTGAATATATAAGTACCTATTTAGTTTTACTAGGAAATGTTTATTGTGAAACGTCACACCTTTTTCGCTACGAAAGGTAACTCACAGGCGATTCACACTGTTGTCCAGAAAACGTACATATAGTACTTTTTCTTTAGCCGTGTTTTGTTCTAAATTATTTTGAAAGACCACTCATCGTTTATGAAACGAGTTCTATGTAAGCCAAAAAACGTCTGCCCCGAAAATCTCAAATTTGACCGTACTTTGCATCATGTCCACTACCGTTTCTAGGTACTTCGTAAAAGGATTACATACCTACTTCTACCTATCTGACAAAACGTACAAAAAAAGTATGTTACAGACTTCTTGACAAGATGTTTGTCGGTCGGTGTGATTCATAAATATTTTTACTTTATTATGTTCTTCATTGGGCTTTCGCGGCTGCGCCTAATTCGTAAGTAATATTTACGACAATAATATAAATAAATTCAAAAACACATTTATTTATAAAAGTAAAAGTGTCGTTTGAAGCAGTTTAGTGATTTTCCAAATTAACTGGTCTATAATAGCGAAACATGTTTTAAATAGTCAATGTCGTATAAATTAAATGCGTTTTTAATATAATATACTTGAGTTTTATCTAAATTTGTAGCTAATTAAAAATATTTGACATGTTTTAATTAATAATAAGAGCAAACGTTATAAAGAGAAACTGAACTACTATCTACAGTTTTAATCATATTATCTATAGATATTAGGTTTATCCTTTTCACCTTTAAAGATAGGTAAATTTTCTAACACCTCAAAATATTCTAATATATTGCAAAGTGAAATAAAACGATTTATTGTATTATTTGATATCTTGTTGTTTGATATGAATATACTATACACTTATGTAGCTACCTATCACTCAATAGAACTTAGCGAATATTTATCTATAATTTACACTTTTGGTCTTAGGTCTTTTCTTTTTTAGTCCTCCAAAAAATTATATTACATGTGACTTATTTTTTTATTGTTATAGCTCTAATATTAATTTATATAAACTGCATTAGTGCATTTATTGACGGTCTCATACAGGTAACGATATAAGTAGGCATAATATTACAGAGTTATGCCGATTTTTCAAATAGAGAAACCATTCGTTATTTATTTAAGTATTGATTGGAGGTCAACGATGACATTAATATATGAATCAGTTTCAATATTGATAAATTTGATGGTTGATATTTGTAGTAAAATACTACCTAAGTTGTAGGTTTGCATCGTAACGTAAACAAGGTTATAATAGTTACTGACAATATTGTTTTGAGTAAATCCACCTTTAAGACCGTTAAATAAATGAATGTCTAATCTGCGCAGTATCAGTAGGTACGACGTAGATAAAATAAATCAAAGCCTATATTGTTTCAGAAATTTCCGTAGAGATTATGGAAGTAAATCTAATACATGTTTCAGTGAGATTAGATTTCATACGAGACAAGTAATATATTTATTTAAGCGAAATATATGATCTTATTTTGGTAACTGAATCATCCCTCTCGAGATCACGCTATAGGGCGTTAACCTCATCTATATGTAGATTCAATTCTTAATTTAATAAAAGAAAATAAGATTCGTTTGTTCATCAAATCATCACTCTGAACTACGAAGAGATAAGTATATGCAAGGTAATAAAAGTAGACCCGACGATAACTATATATCTGTTCTCGATAAAGCGAGTGTGATGAAATCTCTGATTCACCGTCCTCAAACTATATTTCTACAATCCGTATTATGTTATCGGCTCAAAACACTGAGTTATCGCACATTAAACCGCCCGCCACATCCTTACGACAGATTACTATGAATTTTGATACATAATAAAAATTAATGAAAATATTAAAATGTATGCACGTGTAATAGTAGTGTGTTTCCTCTGCGTCGGCGATTATTATATGGCTGATGTTTCTATTTTCTGAGTCAGACTTGAACCTTGCGCAACAGACAGCAGAAAATAAAGTGCGTAGAAGATGCTCCCTCCGCGTCATCCACACATTAACTAGTGTTACGCAAATTATAACTCGTATTAAAAAACATCGACCTTCTGACCCAAATACTGAGTTTCATTACTCATGAAATATTAGTTACCTACTTTGAAAACGATATGATATCTCGGACGTGTACTAGGGTGTGCGCATCGTATACGCGTATCTGTCTGGACTAATGTTAAGAACGCTTAGTTGCGCTTAATTAAAGGTAGTCAGCGGTTCTTATGTTTCTGTTTCCTATGAACTACTACTTGACACCAAAGACAAGTATAATAAGGCTGTGTGACGTTCGGTAAAATATTGTTATGATGACTTTAAAATTCACTATCAAGAGGATGTTGTTTATTGTAACTTTCCGTTTGTGGTTATATGTTATTCTTAAAGACAAATACTTACCATTAGTATACAAGAACAAATAGAGTGTTAGTTTTGATTTTAAAATGGCTTTAATTCTTTACGTCATTACCAGTCATTACCAGTGTTGACAAAAGGTCCCCTGTTTGCGCTATATACTGCGACATGACGCAAGCGTTTGACTACGTAGACCATAGTATCTTAATAAATAAACTAGAGACTTATGGTATAAGAGAGAATATATTAAATTTAATAAAATCATATCTCAAAGACAGATTTCAAGTGACCAGCATTTCCAAAATTAATAAATCTACAAAATTTGAGGAAACATACATATCTAAAATACGTTCTGTGAAATACGGTGTGCCCCAGGGCAGCGTGCTAGGACCACTCTTATTTATTCTTTATATTAATGATATGCCTAAATGCACGAGTCATCCACTATCCTTGTTTGCTGATGACAGTACCGTGACCATTCAATGTAAAATAAAAGAACAATATGAAAATTATGTTAATAAATGCCTGTTATCAATTATTCGCTGGTTAGATAATAATAACCTAAAAATAAATCTAACTAAAACTCAAATAATGCATTTTAGCCAAAGACCCCAGATAAATCAAATTAAAGTGGGTTATAATAATCAGTACATACGTGAAGTAAACGCTGCAAAATTTTTAGGAATAACAGTTGATAAACAGTTAAACTGGAAACGACACATAGAAGAATTATGTAGAAAAATAAGTAGTTCATCTTATGCTCTCTACAAACTTTCATTCATTGTAAATATAGATTCTGTCCTAGTTGCTTACCACAGTTTTACGGCATCCTTATTACGCTATGGTATTATCTTTTGGGGCAACTCAACGAATAGCATAATGGTTTTCAAAGCCCAAAAGCGCTGCATAAGATCAATATTTGGTTTGTAGTCAACAGACAGTTGTAAGCCATATTTTACCGAACACAAAATCCTGACACTTCCGTCGCTGTACATATTAGAGGTATCATGTACACAAGAATCCTCACTTGTTCGAAAGAATATCAGACGTTGTACAACGTAACAGGCGCAATAATCATAGGTTGTGTGTGTACAGTGCAAAAACGACTTTAATGAGCAAAAGTTTGTTGTGCTTAGCCCCCAAAATCTTATAATAAATTACCTCATGACATGCACCTTCTCAATATTGTAATGTTTAAACGTAAGCTAAAGGGTATCTTATCCAAAAAATGTTATTACAATATTAGTGACTTTTTTAATGATAATAATATCTCTGCGACATGAATTACTTCTGAAATTTTACTATATTCACTTATATATATTTTAGTCATTTACATTATCTACCTACATAATCATAATTGTCTGTATTATTTTTGTTCATGACTATTTCTAATTCTATCTAATGATATTTGATTTGAAATTTTTATTTTTATTTTTTTTATTTTTTATTATATAAATTAATTATTAATTACGTTTTTCTATGACTACGAATTACTATATTCATACGCCCAACCGGGCAGATTTTGGTGATACCTATTTGTGATATGTATGATACCCAAAATGTAATGAATAAATAAATGATTTGATTTGATTTGATTTGATTTAGATTAATGTTGTTTGTATCCATACCTACAGCTCATTCTGTGACAATCTTATCGTTATAGTAAGTACGTAATTAGAAAAATATTATCGATTTATATTTCCCCTTCTCAACTCTACTAGTACCTACATAATAATAGTGTACCTAATCAAATAAAAAAAACGACTGCTTATACAATTTTATCAGAATGCAATCTAAATATTATACTTTTTTATGAGTCTTTCTCTTCTAATTGGTGATGTCTATCTTATAATGCATTTGATATTTTTCATCTTTTTAAATATAAAGTATGATGAAAGCGTCAATGCTGTTTTCATTGTCACGCTTGGCGACATTAATATAAACATTTTGTATTTTTTTAGTTCTACGTTACAATGTTGACGTGAAAAATATGTTGCGTTTATTAGAATTTAAATGCAATAATAAATAAGATACAAGACACAGCATAGTCAGAAATGTCAGAACCCTCACAAGATAAGCCGATGACACAAATAGGTGTCGGGTAACCGATGCTTGAGGGCGGCGCACGACCGGTCAAGGAAGCGTGGACGTCTGTCTAAAATGATGTTAATTGATATAGGTACAGAAGTTCAATACAATAAATTAGTTGCATAAAATAAGCATATTTCGAAAAAAACTATTTAGACACAATATCTTTCATGTTTGTTTTTGGGTAATATTAGATACAACTTTAATTTCTGTTTCATAATGTTAAACAGAAAACATTCTTTTCGGTTATTAGTAATGATAAAAACTGTCTAATAAACAAACAATAAATTATGCTAAAATAATTTAAACTGCATTTAAATAATTTATTTAGCTCATAAATAAATATTTGCATGTCAAAAGTTTGACAAGCTGCATTTTAAGAGCACTGATTAAAACACTGCAGACATGATTTATTAAGCAATAGCAAAACATAACCAAATATTCATACATTTTATTGCCAATAATTTATAATCTAGCAATCCACCACACGACGTTGGTCACTGCTGATAATAGATCGTAGAAGCACAAAGAACCGGTGTCTTCGCTCCTTTCTTCATTCTGCCAAATACCTAGAAGAGTCTCCCAGAAGAAGTCTCGCATAATCTATCTCTCATAATTTAGATTAAACTTTAGACGTTTATTAGAATCGACGTTAATATCTTTTAACGTCATTATTGAATCGACGAGTAAAAGTTCAAAAGTAGTTACGGCACAACTGAAAAAAAAACTTCTCATCATCTTCTGAATATGTTTTACGAAGCCGTAGGTGTTTCAGGCGTGGCTATGACGTCAATCCTCACGTTCCAAAACATGCAAGTGCAGGACATGTTCATTATTATCTCTACACGTGTAGGTATTTTAATCATAGTCAAAATATCATAGTTAAATTGAATAAATATAATAATTATGTTTTATGGAGATAAACGTTTTAGTTGTTAATATAATATTAATCATTAATATCTAAAAAATATCATAAATTGATTATAACGCGGTACCGTAAATGATGTGTCATAATATGAAAGCTGACTCAAGTATACGGCCGTCCTATCCTCGAGGCGGGAGAAAATATAATACTTTATTAGTTTATGGTCTTTACGTGTTTTGATCTTACAAAAATACTAAACATAACATGACTATCAGGTGCTATTAAAAACAAAAACATATTCTAAGGCACGCAGCATACTGGAAGCAGGGCAGATTCAGCGATTGTCTTCTTTCTTTTTCTGTCACTAAAAAAATTTTTGCAGTCGGCTCGGTATCATTAGAGTAGGTATGTACCTATACTTTTTAATTCCAGTGGGTACCGTAGGTTTCACTATATATATTTTCTTAGATAATTTCTGTACTTACCAATATGTAATAATTTTATCAATATTTTTCTTTACTTACCTTCGTTTTTTATGTGAGAGTTGTAGTTTAATTATAAAATCTACTAATGAATACTTTTTATTTGGTGATAGACATAAATTTGCATATTTTATTAGTGATTTGAAACGACAATTTTGACAGTTTATAGCCGCTATATTTATTATAATATGTATTTTTATTATCATAGCTCAGAAGACTTTCACAGCACGATACTTACTAGGTTTATTAAAATTCATCCGTTTAGGCTTCACGAAATACTAAAGAAAATACAATAAATATGTAGACATCCGGCAAATTCAACTTTCTTTTGGCAGTTAAGTAAAAAGACAAAAAAATATTTTACGAATTTTAATTTAAGGAGTCGATTCGCACGTTTTGTGCGAAATCAATTCGTGCCAATCGTCCAATAAGCCCTTGAAGCCATTAGGTATAATCCGTATAATGATCGTAGGTTTGTTTGTTAAACTCTCATTTGGATCAAACCATTTATGAAATTACCAACCTAAGGTTAATTTGCTGTTGAAAATAGAGCCATGATAAAAACTGCCAAGAAACTTAGGCTAGTTTTCTTAATCGGATAAATAATACAGATTGTTAAGTTAAATTTTTAGTTAAAGCTACATATTATTATTTTAACTTTGTGCTTAATCAATTTAGAAATCAAAAAAATATAAAATAATTGAGGGACATGAATGAAATGTATTTGTGCAATCTGTTGTGTACAATAATATCTCAGGCGCAGATGGCTAGTATCCGTGAACATTATAGCCACTGTGACCGAATTTCGGTCCTGCCTGTATATTATAAGAAAAAGCATTTTAAGATTTTAAGTACCTACTTTATAGTTTATTAGAGGATAATACCGGTGTTACACATGTTTTATATTACATCCGAAATGCCAAGAAAACTAGTAAAATAACACGTTAATTTTAAAAAGTAACTATTATTAAGTACCTCTCATTTTGTAACTTTCTGACTATGTCAAGGACATAATCAAATGTCAGTTCAAAGTTGGACTTGCCATAAATATGCTACATGGACCTTTATATTAATATTTTTATGCATCATTGTTCAACAACTGAAAATAATAATGTTGTAAAACAGAATGTGGATAAGATATTGAAACAGATGGTTAAACTCTATTGGCAGACAGTAATATGTATAGTTTACGAGCGAGAGTTCAACACCCTATTGTTCTTACTGTACGGGTTATTCGTGACATTGATATTGTATCGCATGTTCACCTACTACAATATGAATATTTAGAGTTGCCAGTCTGTTATTGTAACTACGAGGTTCTTTATTTATATGACCTTCGTACCCGTTGTATACATGTAGGTATGTTTGACCATTGTCATGACCTGCTTACATATTTAGAGTTCTAGCCATAGATACCTAGCTTAAATTGAAAAAAATGTCAGACACTTTTAGCTTTATAGGTAGCTAGCGACTCGCCTTGGCTTCGCTCGTTGTTTTTATTTTATTTTATTTATTTATTGAACTTCATGCACAAAAGTACAACGGCGGACTTAATGCTAAAAGCATTCTCTACCAGTCAACCCAAGGTGGTGAAGAGACACTCGAAGTAGGTGCAGTCAACGAAGCAGAGTGATATTAATGGGTGTTTGTAAAAGAACACAGATTTTAATGGATAAGATACGGAAATTAAATATATATAAACATGAAATATACATTAATACTTACATAAAAGTAATATATTATTCTGTTGTTAAATTATCTTTAGATATGAATTGCATGTAATTTACATTAAACCTTCAGAAAGAAATTATCTGAATGATAGTAATAACCCCATTAAAATTCGTTGAGTAGTTTAGAAGATGACTTTGTTTTGTACTAAGTATAGAAGTCACTCAACAATAACACACTCCAATTCCCTAGATTAATCACCTGTTTTAGTATTCAGGAGCGTTTTTTTTTACCCAGTATAGTTATTAATAATTATTTATGATATCGCTAATACAAAGCGCATACCTACATTAATTTTATCGCACTGCAATAATGAAAGGTCGTGATTTATGTGCCGATGTACGATACAATGCGAGTACAATAATAAAATGTTTGACGCCTATAATGTAAGGGTATTGAGTCGAATAAAATAGCAACATCTTCTATTATATAAAGCGGAACAGTTTGTTAGTTTGTTTGAACGCACTAATCTCTGGAACTACCAGTCGAATTCGTTTTTTTTTTTGCGTTTTGTAGTCCAGTTCTTGAGGAAAGTTATAAGCCTGGACTGTCCAGACCGGATATGATCCCGGGACAATATCAAAATACTAAATAGATTGGAGGGCCGCACAAATTAAAATCACATTTTGTAAAAAAAGATTTAATAGCTTTTTTAAGCGTGCTGGGGTTTTAGCTAGGTACAATTAAAATTTGAAAAAAGTGAACAATTCATTCTTTCGATATAATATTAAAAATACACTGCGGGCCGCACAAAAATAAACCACGGGCCGTATGCGGCTCGCCGGTCTTGCTTTGCACAGCCCTGTTAGACTATGTGACGGTAGTAGATCTTTGGTTTCAGCATGAATGGGCCGGATGGACCGGGGAAGTACTCTATGTATACTGTATCCGTACTACTGCGTTTCGTTTGGTGAGTGAGAGCGCCGAAGGCCCAATTTCCACCTTTCCTCTTTTCTCACCTCCGTCATTCCCTTCCCCTTGCATATTCCCAGCCACCATAGTGGAGGCCACCATACCAGCAGATTAAGACGATGGCTTTTGGTATGGTGGCCACCACTTCTGGATTCCACTGACTGCTTACCATCAGGCGGGGTGGAGTCACTTAGGTAGGCTAATATAAAAAAAAATATAACATTCCGCTACTGGCGATGGGAGCAGAGCAATAAGAAAAGACGAGGGTGAAACCGCGCCGCGGGAAGCTAGTTTTTATAATAAAAATAATGACAAAAAATAAAAGTAAAGTCACTGTAGAGCGGAGAGAATAAAAGACGCAGGGTAATTACCTAATTAGTGGTAACTGTAGAATAAAAAACTAAATTCACGTTGTCACCACATAAACAAATTAGTAGTGGAGTGGCAGCAAGGAAAGGCAAAGAATGTTCCGATGTCAAACGGTGAATAGATACTCAACGATCATCAGACTTGTAGAAACAGAATGCCTTATTTTATCTTAGTGTTAGGATTGTCTCATTACACCGACGAGTGAGTAGGTATCTCTTGGTGTTATTTATCCTTATTTCCAGTAGACTCTTTGATATCGCCTTATAATACTACGTTTTTAAGGGTAGAGGTTCCCATGCAGTAAGTCAGGATTCTTTCATGCTAAAAGTATTACAAATAATTTTATATAATAATTTTTTTAAAATGATATGCAGCTAAACGAAAAAGTTAACATCGCTGCATTGATGTATTTATTATCCACACATAATAATAGCAGTTTCATACGAGAAGTGAAAGCTGTCCAGACAAATGGCAAAAAGCTTTAATTAATTAAAATAACATTCACTAATTAATTTAAAAAGAAAAATGTTGCAACAAACATGCTTTGGTTAGTTTAGTTAGTATCTACAAACACGCTTTAGCTTATATATAAGGTTGTATTAAATGTCCCTTGTAATAAAATAAAGAGAAAAAAACTTAATTTTAGGAAAAAGAAATGGAAAGGAAGAAAATAAATACTTAACTTTTTTTTTTAACGACAACTCCCGTTCTAGGGAACAAACCCTGTGTTGCAGAGGACTTCACAAACATACATTTAACGGACACAAAATACACCAGTACAATTATCAATATAATATTTATTTGAATAAATTAGTCAGTATTTTACTATGGCAAGATAAAATTATAATTTAATCTTTGTTGTTTATTTGGTGACAGGTTTTTATTATTGCCTATATATCTTATAGACTTATACCGAAAAAATTGTCCACAAGCTGTTTTTGTTTCTGATGCATGATACCGCGAAATTGCCCATTTGTTGTTGATTATATTTAACCTATTATTAATTGTTTTATTAACAACTACTGAGAAAAATAAACAAATTATTCATGAGGTTACCTAGTGTGTGGCCGACAGTATAATAGCGGGCTGACAAAAGTTATGCAATTTTCAAGCTTTATTATAGCTCAGCTTAGATGAAAAAAGCCGTAGCTTACTCGTAGAGGGCAGAATTTATTTTGTTTATTATTCGTTTGACAAATTAAATATAACAATAATTTTAATAGAGGTAATTAGTTAAGCAAGTTTTGACGGTAGTAGATCCACGCTGGTTTCAGCGTGAATGGGCCAGATCGTCCGGGGAAGTACTACCCTCTCATAGAAGATCGACTTAAGAGTAGTAGAATCCTTACTACTGCGTTTCGTTAGGTGAGTGAGAGTGCCGGAGGCCCAATTTCCCCCCTGTGGAGTCACTTCGGTAGGCTAATAAATATAAAAAAAAGCAAGGAACCAATGTTCCTTTTACTTTTAAATGCAACCAAATCGGCGATGTGTCTGCCATTTATTATTCTGCTAATGTTGTAAATTAAATTTCTACAAGGCACAAAAAATTGTTTACCTAATCCGTAAGTAAAACTGTAGCTATGTTTTTTTCGTAGAATAACCGTAACTTATATTTGAAACCCTATTAAAATTATATTAGTAAAGCGCACGTTAAAATCTGTAAAAGTCTTAAATAAGAATCTAAATTCAATTTAGTGGTGTAACTATTATAATTAATAGCATATCAAATTAATATTCCAATTACGTATTTTTAGAACAGCACTTAATGTCTGAAATGAGTTTTTAAAGGTCATCTTAAAAACATAATATTATGTGTAACACATGAGTAAATAAATGGTAAGGTTATATGTATTTAAAGATAAGCCTGGTTGATGTGTCTTCTCAGTTTTCTTAATGAAATAAACTTTGAGTATTATTATGAAATCGTCACATTTAAATGAAAACTGTTGCTATATAATAATAATAATATCAGCCTGTTTACTGTCTCACTGTTGGGCAAAGGCTTTTTCTCATATAGAGAAAGTATGAGCATTAATCACTTAAACACAAACCGTTGCTATAATTTTATAAGATAAATCAGAGAGAGATTTTATTTTATTAAAAATACACGTGTCAATCGTTAGTTTATGATTTTTAATTAAAAACGGCCAGGATCCCTATGGTTTAATATTAGTTTATATTAATAGGTACCATGTTTATACTTACGTTTTATTTTTAAACTGTTCATAGTTTTTAAATATCCGTCGATATCTTAACTCTTTGATAGGTGTTTTGTTTAAGATGATAGATAATGGCCCCATAAATCGGACTACTTGGAGAAGTGCTTAGTATAATAAATTTGAGATGCAAAATGGGAAGAAAACGAATCACGTTCTAAAATAATCTTAGATTTACATTAATTTATGGCTATCGAATCGTGGGATTATAAAAGAGAAAGGAATAATTATTATCAAAGCTGAAATATCAAAACTAAAGCGCTAATAGCCAAATACTAAAACATCACAGAGCTTTATGTGATCTTCACGCCAAGTAAGAATCAGATTTTTTTTAGTGTAACCTTAAATCTTAGTAGTGTTAATCAGCCATTATTAATGTACTCCCACGCTTTTAAATATTAAAGAACACCACTCTAGTAAAGATTAAGGAAATTATTTTAACCAGTCTTGAGTCTACTATATTAATTCTTTATTTTAGGAGTACCTACCATAATATCCCATAATACTTAAAAATTCGACTAACATACTGTAGAAATGCCTAAATGTTATAACATTATTTTATGATTGGGCTTTTTGCCCAACTGCCGCCGTCAAGGATGGTAATGTTTTTAGAGCCTAAGTATTTATTATGTATGTATGTATATGTATGTCTATTTCTTTGGCACGCTCTACAGCCTAAGTGTCTTAATGGATTTTAACATAATATTATGGGGTGTCATTAGATTTGTATTACACTATTACCTAATTGTGGGAGTGATATAGGGTACATAATATTCCAATGTAGCGTCAGCACAAGAAAAATGGGTTTTTTTTCACTTTTTTTTAGGCAGGCGGGATTTTTGTTGTTTGATAATATATATTGCTTGTTGTAATAAGTGGGTAGAATTTATTTATAGTACCACTAACTCTACTTGTGGGCAGTGGCGTGCACTTCATATAGGCAGAAAGGTACTGCCTACCCTAATAATTGTCTGAAATCATATTTTTAGCAACATAATTAAATAATGCCTACCCTGTCGAAAATCTATAATGCCTACCCTGTCAAAAATTTATAGTGCATACCCTGTCAAAAATCTCTGTGCACACCACTGCTTGTGGGTGTAACTTAGACTACTAAGAGACGACTAAGGAAATACCATGAATTAGGCATTGTCATCTACCTACACGTACTTACCAAATATATTTTACTGCGGTCACCGAACCGCTCACAAAACGCGCGGCCACGCGGTGTTATATTTTTTTCTTTTTTTTATATTATAGCCTACCAAAGTGACTCCACCCCGCCTGATGGTAAGCAGTCAGTGGAGTCCAGAAGTGGCGGCCACTATACCAAAAGCTATTGTCTTAAACTGCTGGTATGGTGGCCTCCACTATGGCGGCTGGGAATGGGGTTAGGGGAAGGGAATGAGGGAGGTGAGGCAAGAGGAAAGGGAGGAAAATTGGGCCTCCGGCTCTCTCACTCACCGAACGAAACGCAGTAGTACGGATACTACTACTCTTAAGTCTCTTCTATGTGAGGGTAGAACTTCACCGGACGATCTGGCCCATTCATGCTGAAATCAGTGTGGATCTACTACCTATCATTTTGCAAAGTTCATGCGCCCGACTGATGTATAACTCACTCAGTTGCAAGCAGCTGACGATTTAAAAAACAATATATTTGCCTTCTTTACCATGCTATAACTTTTGACTCCACTGCGGGTGCGGCGACTTACGCTCACTTTATTGATTATTTATTTAACATTAAATAACTGCTTACAATGAAATCAATCAGTATGAAATTATTAAAAATAATACATCGTTCCCTCCCTCATTAAAAGGTTTATTAGAAGTATTCCAGAAATCTAACGATGACACGTGATGAGTACCTACATATTCGGTACTTAAAAGTCATTCTGATATCGGTCCGGTATCAAATAAGGAACGGGCGTTGTATCTATTAAACCGTCACGATTACTTGCTCTATAGAAAACAGTTTCCATACATCTTCTTAAACATACCTATAGATAGGTACCCTACATTGGCATTGATTGAATGGTTCACGATTCTATATTATCTTTGAAATCAATAGCGGTTACGTCAATATCTCAACAAACAGTTGTTTTTGCGATTGAGTTGCTTGGTGTAGTTTATGCTTATTTAACGACACCTAGATATATAAAACACATTTATTATCGTCAACTGTAGCGATGTCGCGATGGTCACAAGCAATATCGGGCACATAATAATATTAATATTTATAATCGATATTTACTTCTAAATAAACACCAACACGTATTTTACTTTCCTGCATTTTAAATTAGTTCCAGAACAAAATTTAAATTTGTTCTAGTTATATTGGTCTTAGCAATTAAGTCGTTATCGAAATATACCTGTTTATTGCTCCTGAGCGATATTTACACGACGCAAGACATTTTCGTATTTAGATATCGTTAAAATTTCGTAGCTAAAGCATTAATTATATAAATTATTGACTTTGCCCTAGGCATTTTGAACTAAACAAACTTTAGAGTGATGCAAACAGATCAGTGACAGGTATAAAAATCAATCAAAATGAAACAACTCATAAATATTTATTACAAAAAATGTGACATGACCCACTATCAGTAGTAACCTACTGCTATCAGTACTGTTATCTGTTTTGTGCAACGCAATGCAATAAACCCGTGTTGTATATCGCTACGACCGCCATTAATTCTGTGGTAAGTACCTACTACGTGCTACCACAGTGGATAGTATTGTGTTTATCCAGCAGTAATGTGATTCATTTTGTCTGATATAATCGAGGCTATTGGACTATACATAAATTAAACAAGTCTGATAAATAACTTATTAGTCAGAGATGGATAAAAACCAAATACAAATGTGTGATGATTTGTTTGCAGATCATTTATTTTTGAATCTGTTTATTGAGTACTTCGTACAAATTAAGCACATGTACAGAATGATATGGGTTATGGTGTCGAACCTATATTGACTTGGGAATCTCCGGGAGTGAATCATTTATTTATGAAGCTAATACTCAGAATTGTTTTCATAAAACCACTCTTACAAAATAGTGTTTTAGTAATAATGTTAAAACGTGAGTAATAGAATGGGCCTTGTCTTGCAAGAAAACAGCAATGATTTTGAAAGGAAAAAAATACAGATTACAATTGGTATTTTAAGTTTACAAACAACACTATTATGGTACGGCCTTCGTATAATGGAATTTTTGGTTGGTTTGGTGGATACGAAAACAAGTATGGGTGGCTCTACTAGATTACTTGTACATGTACCATATCAACTGCCTTTTTCTCTCCTTGTCTTTTGGCGGATAGCAATTACTAACAGCACTATTCATGGGCGCCGGCAGCATGGTACTCGTACAAGAGGGTGCAGTTGCACCTCCTGTCGAAAATAAAATACATAAAAAAGATTAATTTTTATTAATTTGTTGAACTTCTATATGTTGCTATCCAAATTTGTTTAGATTCCTTAAAATAATCCAGGCGGTGCCTATGGTACTATTGCTAATTAGTATCTTCACTTGCGGTCTGCTCCCTGTTAGGCGGTTAAATAGACAAAGTCATCTCAGCTGTCTGTTTTCTCGGGGTTTGGCATACAGTAAGGTTTTCTTACAGGCTCGGTGTATAAGATGTAGTGTAAGCATACTAAACTTTATTGTTGGCAATCAATTTAAAATGTTATAGTGGAATAATATACATACTAGTATAGTAACTTCGTATACTAGAGCAAAATTTATCTGCCTACTACAGTAATGTACACTAATCACTTGGGTCAAATTTAAACTGTTAGTATAATTAATATTGATATTATTTTGTTAATGTTCATTTTGTATTGTTGCAGGTACAGGCACGTTTGGTCGTGTTTGTTTGTGTCGTGACAAAGCAGCTGATGAATATCTAGCGATGAAAATACTGTCCATGGCTGACGTCATTCGCCTCAAGCAAGTCGACCACGTCATGAACGAAAAGAATATACTTGCAGAGATCAATCATCCCTTCATAGTCAATCTGTAAGTCATTTTCTCAAGTGTAATTGTCTTGTCCCGTCAATCTTGGGCATGCAATTAATTTTCTTGGTGCTTATCCAAAACGTCTAGACAGATGCGACGTATATAAAGGGTATCATTATTTGGTGCGATCATAACAACGATGTTTACCATTGAAACACAGTTGGACGTTTAATTAAACGTGCACGAGCGCTTGTGACGCATGACAATATATGGAGCACTGAACACCGGCATTCAGCCAATGTTATTATATGCGCTTGTTTATTTCCCAAATGTTCCACCTTCCAGCATTGTGCGACAGGTTAACAACAAACTTAGTCAATGTGCTATCTTATTAATAACTGCAATTATGTAGGTAGCTACTTAAATTCTTTATTAGTTTTACAAGATCGGGTGACCTAAATAACGTTTGTTGTTCGAATGGATGCCTCATTTGTGTTAGTTTATTTGACCTAATAACGTTTATAAAGCGTGCGTTAATAGGATTAGATTATTTGTTATGTTGTGTAGAACAAAGTATGCTAGTTTGCCGATAGAAATATTGGCGCCATTTTAGCGCCAATTGCAAGCGTGGCAAGGCGACGAAAGTCATGCGCATGACCTATTGATGACAATATTGACAATCAACAGATGCGGACGACGCACTTGTCAACAGTACATTCTACGACACTTCGAATTGCTTACAGATTGCATCTACATATCTATATAAATTTTGCATTGTCTCCGTATATTGATTTGCTTTTACGCGATAAGTCAGACTTTCTTTTTAGTCATGTAGTAACGATCATCTATATACCTATATAAAAGTAAAAGGTCACTCAGTCACTCATCACGGAATCCCAAAAATAAATTCCAAGGGGGTAAAATTGGGTTAGCAAAGTTTGTATAAAACTTTTACAGTTTTGATAGTAGGATATCCAAATTACAAAAAAAATACTTATTATTTAAAGAAGTTGAAATTTCGTTAATTATTTTTGTAAACAATCGCTACAAATGGGTGAAATAAGGGATGTAAATTTGTATAGAAAATCATTTATTTTTGAGGCTATCGACTTCATAGTCTCATAATAATACTCTTTACTAAAATTATTCAGGCACCATTTTTTGATAGGAGTCACAAGTTTGTGTTACATTTCGTCAGCTTTATTGGTAGCGAGTAAATGCGTGCGATTCGCCATAGAGACTGATACAATGTACGATTGCCGCAAGATCAGACAAGCAATATTCTCATTCAAACATCTGAATTTTCACGCGAACAAAGTCGCGGGCAACAGTTAGTTTATTATATTGCCAATCCTTATTCTGGAAATGTGATCTATTTAAGGTAATAGATTCTTATGAATCTAGACGTAACATGACTGGTGTAACAAGTGTAATGCATCTGTTTACATCTTCTGTAAAAAGCGCGATGCAATGTTACATAAAGATAGATCTAAGATAGATAGATAGAATATTCTTAATTGTACACCATTTAAAGTTCACATAACATTGGTGGATACAAAACCACAGTTATAATAGTAAGTTGTACAATGGAATACTGAAACATGAAATTATATTTATTTAGATTTACTATGAGATAGTATGAAGATTAGTTGGCACGTATCTCTAACTGCAATTATCTAGTGGATACTATTAAAGTTGTTAAAAACGTGCTCTTCTAGTAGCCTTTAGCTTGAAATTTTCTACATTTGATGACGGTATTGATGCATTGCAGGCGGTGGTGGACCCATGACGACTCTTGTATCTACATGCTCTTTGACTACGTATGCGGCGGAGAGCTCTTCTCCTACCTGAGAAACGCGGGTAGATTCAGTAACAGCATCGGTAAGTAATATTTAAGCAAATTTCCACCAAACTGTAGATTGAGTTGAGTTTTAAGACCATAAACATACACAAAACATAAAAACTATTAGTATCATTCGTTGTCCTCCACTTTTGATGACTTATTTAGAAAACAGTAAGAATTTTGGTTATTAATCGATGTAAATAAATAAACTGGAGGGAAATAAATAAATAAGAGCTGGAGATGTGCCAATGTAACGCAGGCAACCGTACCACGCTATACGATTTGTGCGCACGATGCTCTGCAATCACGCTGTCCACTTTTTCAGAGATTTTATCACATCGCTGTAACTTTTAAAACAAATAATATCCTTATTCTTTAAACAATAATGATTAAAGTTGTTTACACATACGCATCTCTTGTTTCGTATCTGTAAAATTTACGACATCTACGACCAGAACGAGTTACTTTTGATACACAATTACAACTTGATAAGTCATACGTATTTGGAGAACGTAGTTGAAAATAATCTAAATGTAATTATTAAATATCAGTATGTACCATTATGTATGTCTCAATGTACAATTATGCACCTACATGAGCAAGAATTGTAAAATTAGAATAGTTAGGTTTTATTCCCTCTTATTTTTGCACGCTTCACCTTTGCGGCACGGTTATGTTGAACAGTGGAGAGCGATGTATAGCCATTATTTTAAACTATAAACGTACCTAACTGTAATTTATCTCTATAGTTTTGCTTTTTATGGCGCGATGATGTCAACCTTACTAGTTTTGTTTTGTTTTTAATGAAGTTTATGTTGATTAGACGAGCCGGTTAATTAATGTCGTATAAAGTCATCTAATGTGTGGATGAATGGACGAGGCGTAGTGATTGAGGCAACTGAGCGTCTGGGAGATTTTGTATGACGAAGTTGCTTCCTACGTCACAGTCTCGTAGGTACATCTAAAATATAGCGTTCATAATTACTTTGTTTTTGGAACTGACATAATGGTTTGCAAACATCGATGAAATAAATAGATTATGTGCGTGTAATGAAATAGAAAGCAAAAAAACACAAAAAAGATATTCTGCAAATGACAGATTCGTATTTCTGGAGAAAAGACGAGACAAAAATAGGGGTTTATGTGGGTTCAGTGACGTGAGAAATGAACGATTAACTGTCGGGCTTCGGTCGTAGATTAAATAATAAAACTTTGTCTTCGGTGCCGTGCGGCTTGAAAGTGTTTTCAGTGATTTTTTTTAGGTGTCTGTTTAATGCGATGACATCGGGGTATTATAGAGAACTGATAATAAAAATGTCTGCGCCATTTGGCGGCTGCTGATGGCCGATGAGCCAGACATCATGACGCCCGGTCCACCTCGCACCGCTCCGGTGCCGTACCACTCTCTCACGTGTAGAACATTAAATCCTTATTATTATTAGTAGGTACTGGTAGTGAATAGATCATCGTATAACTAAAATAAAGCTTTGTCAAATGTGTTAGAGTCGAAAAATTATGGTGCTACTTCTTTACAAATACGCTTGCAAAACATGCCTAATTTATAAGAATCAGCTTATTTCACTCGACAATACATTTTATTTAAAGCAGAGACAAAAGACTTGAGATAATTTTTCAAATCATATTTGTTTGTAACTCTTTACAGATCTAAAGATACAAAATCAAAAACTATACCTAAACCTAAAGTTCTAAAGAATTATAAACATACTTATAGAGCTGTATATTATTACTATATTCATCTGACAAGGTACAGGCCCCATGATAAACGTCAGATATTGAATAAATAGAGTGCACTTGAACACAGGGCTAACACTGTTTGTATGGCTGAAGATGATTTTATAAGCTGATAACACAAGGATAAAAGAGACTGCAAAATAAATAACAAGGTAGTAGATCCACGCTGAATTCAGCATGAATGGGCCGGATCGTCCGGGGAAGTACTACCCTCCCATAGATGATCGACGTAAGAGCGACGTAGTATCCAAACTATTGCGTTTCGTTCGTTGAGTGAGAGCGACGAAGGCCCAATTATTCCCCTTTCCTCTTTCTATAACTACCTTATTCCCAGCCGCCATAGTGGAGGCTACCATACCAGCAGCAGTGTGAGATGATGGCTTTTGGTATGGTGGGCACGACTTTTGGGTTCCACTGACAGGTTATTATCAGACAGAGTAGAGTCACTTCGGTAGTCTATTTCCTCTCTTTCCTTTTCCCTCACCTCCCTCAATTTCTTCATCTACCCCATTCCCTTCATGTAGGTAGCGGCTTTGCAAAGACCCTGGCTTGCTTGTTCGAGCATGCCAGAGACTTTCAGTCGTCCATGAGTGACAGTTACCATTTACCATCACACGCGCTGTTTGCTCGTCTGTTACTAACGGCAATAAAAAAAAAGCACTATAATGTATTTGAAATTACCGACAAAATTCAAATTGTGCCAGCGAGATCCGACGTGAACTAAATTGATTTTCGAAGTCTGCGATCTCTGCTGGCTAGTTAGGCTAAGTGGTATTGGTATGTGTCCTAATTTAAGAAAGAAAATACATTTTAAAGAGGTGGCCACAAAAGATATATTATCAACTATTTACACACTATTTATCTTAGCCGCGTTTTTCTTTTCATATTGGAGTAGGTAACCCGGCTGGGCAAATAACTTCTAATTGTGCTCTTTATCTGGGTAGTTATATATCAAAGCTGCCTCAGATTTACCTCCGTGTGGTTCAATTCATATGGCTCATAGAGCTCTATTAAACGTTCTTTTATACCATTAAAGTTTTGGCAAGATATAATCTTTGTTTGCTCCCAAAGATTCTTGAACCGAATTAAATAGGGTTCAGCTTATGCCTATGGCTGGGCCCATAGCTTTTATATCAACAGTATATTTATATATTATCGATTTGACCCTAACGCAAATTGGTTTTTCACGGTTACTATTGTATGAACGCGTTACTCATAGCGTGACATCATTGGCCGCGAAGACTCCATGTTCGTGATAGTTCCGCGTGGTACCATCAAACAAGTCGCCTACTATCCCTTTCTGTACGATTTTGCTTTGAAACAAAAGAATGTGTCATTCTTGTGGTAATTCTTGAGATATCAAAGTATATTAAAAATCTACACTAATAGGTTTATGAGATTTTAGAATGTAGTAATATTGTAGAAAGATTAAATTAAATTATTTAAGTCTTTCGGTGACACGTGGCTCTGTTTTCATTAAAACATTTATCGAGAAAATTTACAGAAAATTTTAAAACTATTATGAGTCTAGTACATTTTCTTTCCTCAAATCAAAAAAAGAAAATACATGTTCTAACAGTGTATCTACAGACAGTAAAATGTAATTTATTAAGTTTTCAATGGCCATTATAATTTAATGATTTGTGAAATATCAGTGTTTGCCCACGAGATATTTTCCACCACACAAATAATACGAGCGTGAAGTGACACCGCGCCTCGTCCAGCTGGCATTGACTTTCCGAATTATAAAAATAAACATGATTTAGATAATCCTGGGCTAAATCTTACATGTTTTACAATTACGTAAACATCTAACTTAGACATTTTATGTAGGTATTGAAGACATTTGTACTATGAAATAGGTGTCAAATTCAGAGTGGGTAGTGGATTAAGTAAAAAAAATAATATTTAACAACATAAATAATTTATCCATACACGGAATCTACTGTGGCATTTTACGGTAGTTTAATCAGGCATAAAATCGTAAAGTTCTCAAACATAGGTCTGTATGTTATGAACTAAATGTATGGTTACGGTTGCGGTTGCAATAAGAAACACTTTATGTTTATATTTATGTTGATACACTTAATATTTACTACTAGTACCTCATTATTTCAGTTTACAAGCGGAAAAGACGACCGTTCTGTTTGTAATAATAAATGAAGCCAATCTTCAAAATTTTTATTTTTTTTTGTCACAAGTTATGATGACTGACACAATTTTGAGTTGCTTGTCTATGATATTAGCTATTGACACACTATTTGCATCCGAGTGAAAAATATATTATAATTATGATACACTTTTTTGTTTTACGAGAAGCTACGCTAAAAGTAAACAAGGTGACACGTAGTGTTTACAAGAGGATGTAGTACGTAATTACCATAGTAAATACATTGCTCTGCTTAATGCTTAAATAAAATTTATCTTAATGCTAATTAATGAACGGCCGATCTAAATCTGCTTTAGTTTAATTAGATTTAGATGCAGATTTAGATCGGCCGTGCATTAGCAAATAATATAAATATATATGTATTATAATAATATATAATAACAAAATATGAATAAAATATGTGGTAATAATACTACATAGCGAAATCAGTGTAGTAATGGCGATCAAATACCAGTTGAGAAAGATGTGGAAATATCGTCCAACACTTCACACACAGCAGCGTCTTGTGATACCTATGTAGGCCTGCCATTGTTGCTACTGCGGATCGATCCATCAGGTCAAGCGGAAGCTTTCATAAACCTTTCGAATGCACCTAATATTTATTTTCGAAGACCTTTGTCCTACAGTAAGTATTTTCGCCTGAAATTATGAGGCTATCATTCATCCTACACAATAAATAGTTAACTGCGTAAAAAGTTCGTAAAAGAATATAACCATATACCTATTTCATTTTAAAAGAACCTTTGTTGTTTATTTTATAACGTTTTTGAAACTTATTTCATTAGTCTAAAAATATTGTTTATATAGTTATAGAAACTATAAATCCATTGATGTCTAGTTAAAAGGCGCGTTTAGAAGACGGACTATACAGAGATGACAGTAAAGATTTATGACAGTTTGAAAGAAGTATATTAAAAAACAAGAGAAAACAATGACCGGCGTCATAATTTATGTATTTAAAGTGAATGGGATATAACATCTAATCGTTATAAATCGGTGAAAGTATATATTAGTTTAGTAGTATCTTACCACTCGTGTCTATGTAAAAACATGAATACATTAGAATGTTGTTCTAAACCGTTTCTTGTTCAATATAGAAAATTGTGCGGTTCTAGATATACAAATCTTATTTTTTATTATCTAGAACCAATTGTTATTATTAAATAACTTGACTGCACCGTTGGTCTAGTGGTTAGTGTAACTGACTGCGACGCCGGGTGTCGTGGGTTCGATTCCCGCGGAAGGCAAATATTTGTGTGATGAACATTTGTATTTGTCTTTAGTCTGGGTGTATTCTATGTATTATAAGTATGTATTTACAAAAAAAAAGTATGTATATGTATTATATTTCAGTTATCTGGTACCCATAACACAAGCTCTGCTTAGCTTGGGACTAGACGACAGTGTGTGATAGTGTCCACATATTATTATTATTATTAAATTGCAAAAAATTTTTTTTTAATAATATTTTGATTTGCTTTTTGTTATATAACTGGCAGAACACTTCTAAACTTGAAATCTTTTGTACATTATGAACTTATTGGTTTACATAAATTCATGTAAAATCCAACCCCTATTAACCCGAATTTTGCAAAAAAAACACAATATTATATTGTAAGATCAATTATTATTTATGGTACAGTTCGTTATATCTTATATAGAGAACGCAGCAACCAAAATATCACAAGAGAAAATTCAATCACATTGTCGTAAATATTCTATTTACGTTTATTTATTCGTAGATTAAAAGAATAAATAAAAACGTTATCGCACGTCAAATAGCACTTGTTCAACAAAAGACTTAAAAGCTTATAATCGACAATTTTTACGCAAACGCATAACAATGCGTTTCAACAGAGAAATGACTAAAACCTGGTTTATGAGACGACTCAAAATAAATATTGAATCCTATAATTGCTATATTCATAATAATAGGTACCTATAAACAGGCATTTTATTCAATAGTTTGGTACGATCGTATCAAACTAAAATACAGAGCAAATAATATTTTATTATTTCGTCGTGCAAGTTTATATTGTTATGTGATGTGAGTTTTATTTAAGATATTATGGATCTCGGCGCAATGTACAAGTAATAAGCTTGGCCTCTTTGGAAATGGATGCAAGATTCAATTCCAAGTTTTACTTTTTAGTAGGTACTTTCAATATCAGTAAATGCACTATTTATGTAGATCACGCAAAACAGTGATCATGAAGGATGAACTAGGGTTAACTGTGTCCATGTGGAAAAACGCAATAATCTGAGTTAAGTATTACTCCGGTTCGAGTCATTCTGATAACTAATGATGGCCATACACGCAACCCGAGACATGTAACTATCTAGGCAACATGAACTTTATCTGTTGATTATATTATAGGTGACAGCTTTAGATTAGATTTGTATATGAGATTCAGTTTATCTCGTACCAATTATCCTATCGATATAAATGTAGTGGCTAATAAAAACACAAGTCGTTAATTTACACCCTTTAGATTGAACTTCTTAACAATCAATGTATTTTAATTTCCTAGGTAACTTCTACGCAGCAGAAATCGTGTCAGCGCTTGAGTATCTACATGCTCGGAACATCGTGTATCGTGATTTGAAACCCGAGAACTTATTACTAGCCAGAGACGGACACTTGAAAATCACAGACTTTGGATTTGCAAAAAAACTGACTGATCGAACTTGGACTTTATGCGGCACCCCTGAATATCTCGCACCTGAAATTATTCAAAGCAAAGGACACAACAAAGCAGTCGACTGGTGGGCTTTGGGTAAGTTATTATTTCGTTATAATTACTACGGACACACAATCTAATAAACATCAAAACAAACACATAATATGCCTGGACTCAGGATAACAATATCTACAGGGATTACACAAATTTTGTAAAACAAAACCACAACGCGTCACGGTATTGCCATTTAGCTTTTGAATTTAAAACCTAATTACATAAGTACACAATAGTTTCTCATTATTAAGATGACCTACATCTTAATTATCACCAAAAATATTATGATATGACACTTTTAAATATTATTGTGATCCATTTTCTTTGTGATTCTTGGAAAGCGTTGTCATTTTGTTGTTTGATTTTATGATTTCTGTTAATTATTTACTATAATTTCTGTTATAAATTAATGATTTTAATACCAATCTTTGAGCTTAGTTTCAAATGCTTTTACTGCTGACTGTACAAGGATTGAATTTAAACAATAAATTTTTTAATCATATTTTAAGTGGTGCCAGTCGCCCAAAGAATATCAATAAGAATATTCAATTGGGTAACTGACCACGCGGTCCCACTTTTAAAACGAATCCAGTTGCCTCCTTACCCGCCATTTGTCCATTGTATTTTGTAGTAAATACAATCTCTTTATACTTATACTTTTCTTTCTTCCATTTTATCTTTATGTTCAATACATTATATAATTTTGTGCTGTCTTAATTGGTTTTCCGAACAAAACGATATATTTTTATCGTTAAAAATATCATTGTGGTAACGTACCTAATGCAAAACGGTGGTCAGTCACGCCATCAAACTCTTTGTTTTCGAGGAAACTCTACCCGTATTTATGAGCTCACTATTATGGTTTTAGCGTAACTGAAAGGTTAAAGGTACTCTTCGCACGGCAACTGGATTACATTGTTATTACTCACAAGTTACTAATAAGGGATTAACCTACAATTTTTTATATAAAACTAGTTCATCGATCCCCCAACTCAGTAGGCCAAAGGCTTTTGAATTGAGGGTGCAAATGCAGATATAATTTTTTCATGCGTACTTCGTGTTTAACTGTGGTCTAACTTGGCACGCAGTTAGTTTATATCTAATTAATTCTGTTCAACGATTTACGCATGATTAAGTAACAAGTACCTAAACGTATTCACAAATTTTTCCATAAATATTATTAGGATCGAGCATTAGCAGATTTGTTAAAACAATAATGTTTAGGTTTTGTTAGTCATTGAAATGGTAGAACAATCAATAGCAGATGTCTATTTAGAAAATTGAATATAAAATCAGTGCTAGCTAGTTTGTATTCAAATATTATTTACTAAATGGCATTTCTCACTTGATAATGACTTGATTTAATTTAATACCATACTTATAAGTTGCCTTAATTTTGCTTTTAGTAACAATGTTATTTTACATAATTATGTTGTCATTGTTTTGATTCGTCTTCGTCATGAAGTCATATAATTTAGAAGTACTCCCTTTATGACGTCATACTAATAATTGTTTACGTGTAATTGATTGATTGTGATGATAAGGCATACTAGAGATTAACTATTCTGCTACACATTATCGCATAGATTAAGAGCCAATTTATAAACTAGAAGATTCTGTTGCTAGCTGCAACTTCACGTGTTCGGCATCATGTCTTCGAAAGAAATTAAAAGTAATATTTGTAGCCCGTGGCCAACTATGTGTCAAAATGCCGCCAAAAGGCCTTTGTCTTGTGACATAACTACATCTAGAGAAAAATTAATAGTAGTAGTATCAACGCATTAGGTATGCTTATAGCTATCTCTTTTAACTATTACAAGTAATTAGTTACGTGATAAAATTCGAAACTAAATGATCACCATTTTGGCATATACTCATATTTAAGTTGCAATGTATTTATATGTCATTCTTGTTTTATTAATTGTTATGTCCCATTAATTAGTCTTGACGTTAATCTTACAATTAGAATCGATTTTACGACTTAACGCTTTTATTAACTTTAGATTTATAATTCATTGCTAATCTCTTAATTGATGAAAGATCTTGTTAGTAATTTTCTGTAAGGTTGTGTTTACATTGCAACATCTCCAAATTAATCGTTTAATACGGGTTGTCCTCGTGGTCAATAACACCAATGTATTATACAGTTTAAATAAAAAACCGATCTACATTATCAATTCTAAAAAGCGGCTAAAAGTAATACCAGAAAACGAGCAGCTGCGTTAACTGCATATTAAACATCTATTTACTTTAAAACTTGCGCGGTACATGATATGATTTGATTTATTTAAATATCATCTTACCGTGTCACAAACCATAGCGTGGTGGCATATGGCACCGGTAAACTCTTCTGTTTAAAAGTCGTCTATATTTATATCCTGCAGTTGACGTTTTAGATTAAATTTTTGTCGTGTAGATTTCTGTAACTGTCAGAGTATTATTGATATTAAATTTTTACGTTGGACGAGCTCAGATAGCGCTGTCTAGAAACTAAATAGAACGTGAGAAAATAAGTGGGGTAATAAAAACTAGCGTATGAATGATAATCAAACTTTTTCTTGCGACACGGTCCACTTGATGTAAATGCGTATAACTTTTAGGTTCACCCGATAGACGACTATCTCACAGCTTGCTTACAATTTCTGCGGGACTCGGCTAAGTCTCTGCTAATAAGCAAAGTTAAATTTCACTTTAAACCTCATTTGAAGAAGTATAGACGAAAACAATGACCAGTTTTAGTACCACTTTTCGTTTATAAATCATGAAAGTCTCTTCACTTCATCAGCAGTCACCTAAATCTACATCAAACTTCACTTGTACTTTAGCGAACTCAATTACAAACTTTAGTCCGATCTGACAGAACCTAATCATTCTACCGATACGAGCATTGAGGCTCCATCAATCAAATTATCATGTGACGTCACTCGAATGTACTTTTTATTTTGTTTCCAGGCGTACTCGTTTATGAAATGTTAGTCGGATATCCTCCTTTCTACGATGACAATCCTTTCGGTATCTACGAGAAGATCTTAAACGGACGTGTGGAGTGGCCTCGGCATCTAGACCCTGTCGCCAAGGACGTCATTAAGAAGCTGCTGGTACAAGACAGGACTAAAAGACTCGGGAATATGAAGGTGTGTAGTAATTTCACTCTGTTTATTATTCATACTATTATCTTCGTATGGTAGTTAATTGCCGATTTGATATCGTGACCGCGAAACGGAGTGGATCGAGTGCAATAGATCAGTAGGTACAGTGAGCTAACGTAATATTATCTCACCAACCACGCGACTGGTGACAGTAAGTATAATATTTTTCAGCTATTTAGTTATAGCTGATAATTTTGTATACAAATATTTTTCACTGATACCGACGACACAGATAGGAGAGAAATAGGTATACTTTAGCTTACAGTACATATATACCATTTCTCAAGTTAATATTTTGTTCTACTGCAATTCTGCTAAGGCATTCTGATTTTCAATTTCAATGAAACTGTTTTTGTTATTGCTACGATCTTTGAATATAACGTGTATGTACACATGTACGAATAGTGTTCAAATTAATTAACATCGGATAAGTTTCGGTTTACTTGCCAAGTAGAATTCTTAAATTAATTGACCAGGTCAGGTGTTCATCGTTATTTGTGATAACCTTAGAATACAACAATTTATACGGTTTTTTTAATGAAAGATAAATTTCCACGTGTTTTGTCTAGTGACGTGTTGTTATTGAACTATGGTCAACAGGAAATTTTAGTAACTTTTTAGGAGCGCATTAATAAATAAATATTTACGTTACATACGACATAATATATTGTATTAAAATTTTCCGTACGGTCCACGCTCTGGAAAGAGGCGATCAGGCCTCGTAATTTGAGTACGGTCACCAATCTGCCTGACTAGCGTATTGACTTTTGCAAACACCTACTTTTACTTTTAAATTTAAATCTAATGTTGTTCGGTTATAGTTGATAAAAACATTTAATTAGTTTCCAAGACTCAGTTGTGCGTTTACACAAAATGAAAATACTTTAGCCTTGCGCTTGACCAGCTTCAGCAACAGTTTCAGAAAATATTCACCGTTTCGTTTGAGAATAAATTTGCACGACTATCGTCAATCTTTGATCGCAGACACTGCGTCGTGTTGCCAACTTCTTATTAATTTTGCCAAAGTTATAAGTAACGCGATAGAGATGAATATTTTGGCAAGCGTTTTTATCCAATTACGAGGCATTTCATTTTAATGCAAATATCCTAAAATGGTAATTATTATTGTACGTAGGTATAATACGCTAATGCATTTAGTATATTTTTTAAAATTTACTGTTTTCATTTTAAAATACAAGTGGCTTCTGTCTAAAAAGAAAAATTTAAGTGACTTTTGAAGTTGGCTGTATTCCAGCTTTTTCCGTAAATAAACTGTAATCTAACATTTGACATTTCGTATGTATGTATAAGATTTTAATTCATATAAAACTACCTACTTGGATTGTCGTAAATATTTTGATGTTTAGAGACCATTAATATCAGATTTTTTTTGAAATCGAAAAGACGCATTCACGAAAACAATCAAAAAGATGACTGTGTGTGATCTAAAATTGAATTAAAACAACAGAGTTGTTTGTTGCATAATTTAGTGTTATACTGATATAAAAAGTTGGAGTGGCCTCAAAAGTCAACTGAAAAGCATTCAGCGTAAAATATTTGAAAACTAAATTGCGTTCTATAAACAAGCCACATTGTCATTATTATTTAACTGTGGACGTTGCGTATTAATTGTCATCGGTATCTAGAACAGATAGGTTTGGAACATACAATGGTCATTTAGCGGAAAAAAATAGGTTTACGGGTTTACAGTCAGGGCAGCGGACTAACGAAGCAGAACTAGTTTGTAGGCATATTAATTCTCAGTACACAATAAACAAGAAAAGCGCTTCTCGGATGTCATAAAGTACAGAAAGTTGCGACATGTAGAAAGTTGACGGTTCTCTACTGACGCTTCGCTGCGAGCGTATGTTATAAATATCTATTTTCTATGTGGTCATGGTTAACGCGAGAAATCGGGATGCGGCGCACCCGATAGTGCCGTTTGCTATCACGCTAAGAATGTATTTTTAAACGACTGCAGTTTGGTTGTTTTCTCCAAGCTTTTTACCTCGATGTCGGCGAGATGTTTAGAAAGCCATCAGTCAGGTGGCCGCCAGCGACATCAAACGACGGTACTCGCCGCTGACTTATGTCTCTACGTAAATACCTCATATTACCTATATGGCCACTGCTCACTGTGTGCTACAAAACTAGAAGTGTTGTTAATCTCGATGACTTGCAATCGCACGCTAAAATTTTTGAAAGAAATATTAGCTTTAGTTTATAAAGCAATTTATTAACCAAATGCTGCTTTATTAAACTTGTAATAAATATTATATAAACTTATAATATAAGAAATGCAAAAATAATTACATTTTTAGATAATAATAATAATCTTTATCTTTATTTCTCCTCACAATACAATCAGTTACAAGTTTGGGTACAATTTTTCATACATTTTGTAATAGTTTGTGATTGGTGTATGTTACAAATATGTTTTGTGAGGAGCTGGTGTCTGATGTAGGTTAGTACCTGTATTACAGATCACCAGGACAAGATGATGTTCTTTTTTACCACTCAAAAACGTAATATCTATGGCAAGTATATGTGTTAAGCATGTATATACGTAGATATGTATATTTACTTTGTGCGATGTGAAAGCAATTAGTGCAAAGATTTTATAGTTATGTCATAATTATAAAATCTTTGCACAAATCGCTCATATGAGACTAGACGTCCGAACGAACGAATGACGTATCAAAAGTTTCATTCGGTCTTACAACCAACGCCTACATAAAATAATTATGATTGCAATAATACGTTCGCGAAATATTATTGCTATACTGCAAATTTACTTTTGCTGTCTTTTGAATTGCAAATTTACAAATGGGTATTAAAATTCTGAAAATTGCTAAAAAGTATGTTAAACATAATAAAATATAGCCTATGTAACCCGCTTAATTTATTGATTTCTAAAGGTGAAAGAATTTTTCAAATCGGTAACGTACATTTTTAGTTAAATCGTTGCAAACAAACAAACATACGATAATTCAAACCTTTTCTCTTTATAATATTAGTTTGGATGAGACAACTTTTACAGCTACATACCTACATGACATACTAATTTTTTTCTATTATTGTATAATTTTACCTATAGTACCTACATAGCAAATAAATTCTTTTTTTCTAAATTTTAAAATTAGTGCAAATAGCTATGACTATAGTTAGAAAATTCATTAAATCACAGCGTTTTTGTACTATTCCTATAAATTTCATTTATTCATTCATACTTATATAAACTTATTTAGCTAAATCAAAATCATGAATTAGCATTTGTGGTCATTTATATTTTTAAGCATAAAAATTGATTAAGAATCAAATAATTTAAATGTTTGAACAAACGTATTCGAGAATAGGGCTCATCGTAGCTTCTCATAATTGCACGACTTTGCCGAAGGGTTAAGTAGTGGTATAACAGTACACGTACCGCCAATTATATCAGGTCTAATTTACAGAGCAACATATTTCCATACACTGGTAAAAATAAATAAAAAAGAAAAAGAATAAATCTGCTTTGGGATTGGGTGATTAAAGTTAGGGTTTGGTGCCTATTGGGTACTATCGCGCCAACCTGTTAGTCTTATCAATGTGATTTACGTGTAAAAACACACTAATTAAAAGCATATTCTATTAAAATGTAGTCTAATTTTGAAGCGCGCGGAGAAGCAATAATCCTTATTATTTCAGGTAAAAGTCATTCACTTCTGAACTTAACCAATGATTTGCATAAAATAAAATGTAAGAATCACGGCGACATTACAATGGTATGTTATTTCCTGTAGTAAAACAATGTTAGGGAATAATAGTCGGTGAACTAGGATAATATTTAAGCAAGCGGCCCGTTTGTCATCGCGGTATAATAATAAATTAAGCCCCGATATGTATTGCTAACTCTAAACCATGAAATTTACGATATCTGACGATCGTCGCAAATGCCAATAATAACAAAGTTGCTCTAATTCCGGCCACCCACAAATACGAATTATAGTCATAGTCAACATTACTCGTATTCATGGTTGATTGATATTTCTACAGAACTCATTTTACCACCGCAACCGCCGCGCCGTGTAGCTTTACGTTTTGAGGCGAACGAAAAAATATTATTAGCAATATTTAACCAAAAAATACACAATGTCAGTGTGGTGAAAATTGTCTGACAGCAAAGTGATGCTTTGATATACTTATATAATCAATAAATATTATAGTTTCTACGAATTAAGTACTAAAGTTTTGCCAATAATAAGACAAGTGTAATATATACTTCTAGTCGGCTCCCGTGCACTTAATGCACGGTATCCTATATCAAAATTTGTAAATAAATTTAATACTACGATACGTTTGAAAAAGTATAATCAACTTAAACTACGCTAATTATAAGAAATGTAAAAACAAAGGCGATGCAGCTTAAATCAACTTTACGCGTTTAAAACGCGTAGCATCTTTTTGTTTTAGAACTTGAATTACCCTTTTATAAATATTTAAAATCGCCATCGTTACCCCGTTTGTTAACGACCCAAAGACGATTAACTTCTTAATTTTTCTGATTCCTTCTGAGCTGGCGGGTCTCAGTGATATTAGTCAGCATAATAGTTCTAGTTTATGGAAAGCATGAAGTCTTTGTTTGTTATTAATATTAGAATATATGTTTTTGTTACAGTGCGGCACAGAAGATGTGAAACGACATAGATGGTTCAAGCATATAGACTGGGCCGATGTCTTCCTGAAGAAACTACAGGTATATTTCATATTATTTATTTTATTTCTATGTTTTTTTCATTTTGTTCTCTCCGACCAAGAAAGTTTGTGCCGTGTTATACAAATCAAATCAAATCAAATCAAATCAAATAATTTATTTTGCTGAAATCACTGTTTACAAGATGTTGTTATTATATCTACAATGTGTCAAGTGTTTCTACCATTTTGGTGACATGCAAAAACAATATAGGTGGATCAATTTACCTTTATAAAATTAATATAAGTGAACATGTCAAAAAATAATAATAAATTAATAATGAAGTCAACAGAACAACAATCGAGCAATGTCAATGAATATACATTTATCTAATCTAAAAACATGTCAAAAATAAGTCAAAAAGAAGTCAAAAATAAAAATAAAAATATATATCTATGGGCAAATAAAACTATGTCAAGATAAACTACAAGCTAATAAACATGTCAAATAAATTATTGTGTAAGTAATATGAATTAATAATTTAAGTTACAGTAAATTTGTACTTTAAATAATCTTTTATGTTATAGTAGCATTTATTTGCCAATAGACACTTCAAGCTTTTCTTAAACAGGTTCAAGTTTAATCCTTTTATATCTTTTGGTAATTTATTGTATATAACTGGTGCCATATGAAATATGCTTTTATTCATTAACGCAATGTTGGCCTTACGCATACAGAGCCGATATACGTTACGTTGTTGCATATGATAAGTTTCTGAAGCTAGTTCATAAAGGTTTGGATTGAGTTTGACAAATACTGCAACTTCATAGATATATAGGCTAGGCAGAGTAAGGATTTTATATTTTTGGAGATATGGTTTACAGCTGTCAGTAAATTGTAGTCCAAATATAGCTCTGATACACCTTTTCTGAGCTTTAAATATAATCTCTCTGTTAATAGAGTTTGCCCAAAAAATCACACCGTACCTTAGTACTGACGCGACTAGTCCGTGATATGTGGTCAGTACTGTATCAACATTAGCAACCAGTGATAGTACACCATGAAGAGCGTATACACACTTGTTAATTTTATTGCATATGATAGTTGTTCAATGTGAGGTTTCCATGTTAACTTAGAGTCTATAGTTAGACCAGACTTTATTGACTGGTTCATCTTTGTAGCATATTTTAGGAGATAATGTCAGCTACATACGTTGACTAAAGTGCATTAGATTTGTTTTACCTATGTTGGCTTTTAATTGTTTGCATCAAGCCATTCGATGATAGCATGTAGAGTATTATTAATATCTTCCTCATATGTCTGTTTATCATTACATTTCACTGCTTCCGTGCTGTCGTCCGCAAAGAGAGTCATTGGGTTAGCAGTCGCATTTCAGTTAGCAGGTCATTAATATAGAATAAAAACAGCAAAGGGCCTAACCCAAACTTTCGCAACAACAAAATAACAACCTACTGTTCATCTTTTCTTAAAGCTTCTTCACCATGCATGCATTTCTACTTCAGTTAATCTAAATGAAACATGGTAATGACTAAAGAATAATTGAAATTCAAAATTGGTACTTTAATAAATTGCGTTTTAGGCAAATAAAATATTTCTATTTCAAACCCATCACAGCGCGTTAAATCGATAATTTCTTGTGACGCAATACTGTCAACGTGAATTTAAGAACAGTTTTAATGAGACTTCGAGGTCAGCCAAAATTGAAAAAGTTTGCCTGATTTAAATTTTAAGACATTGGACGTCAACGTTAATGTTTCGATATAATCCTTATTTACGATTCATTTCATGAAAACCATATTTGGTACCTATAATGCACTGGCAAAGTACAATATACCTATAATAAGGTTAGGTTTATCCATTTTTCTTTAAGAACATTCTAGATATATTTTTGTTTAATGTGCGTTATAAGAAAAAAGGCGACTTAATTCTAGAATGTTTGGTTGACATTTTAACCATGTTGCATTTTCATTTGTCCACAGCCACCAATCATGCCGGCGGTTTCATACGAAGGCGATACATCTAACTTTGATGAGTACCCTGAGACTGACTGGAAAGCAGTGCGTTCTCTAGATTCTGATGAACTTAAACTATTCGCCAATTTTTGATGAACCAAGTTAACATCAACGGTGTAAGTAAGTTAATAGCAAATATCGCAGAAGCGAGGCTGAGAAGTCATCTAATTATTGAGAAATACCTACCTATAAAATATAAAATATTTTTTATTAATTATATTTAACATCTAAACTTTAAGTGTATTTCATTAGGTATGGAGGCAAGTAGGTGAGTTGACAGGAAACCGTCCGTATTATTTGAATATAGTAAAGTAAATTGTATTTAATGAATAACATATTGTAGATTTCTAAGTTTGCAATGAAAGATGATACAAGTGTAAGTAAGTAGTCGTAACAATTCTGCGTGTAATCAAAATGAAGTTTGAAGTTACGCTCTGAGAGGTCATTCACATTTCTTTGTAGACACAAGTTTGATTGCGAATCTGTCGACTGATTGGGAGGATTCTAAATGTCAAGGGATACTTACCAAGTTTAAATTGAATAGGCAGTTTAAAAAAGCTACAGAAATACATTGCGATGAAGCTTTTCCTATGGGATACTTGGCTTGGTTTTGTTCAAAACTTAACAATTTGACGAAATTTTCTTTACAAAAGACACCCATTTTTATGTAATACCTACTAGTCTATTATATGTCTTTGTTCTATCCGTCTTTTGTTGACAGTAAGTCCCACCTTTTTCTTTTTCTACTCGTTCGTGTTCCTAAATTGACAATGTTACCAGGACGTGGTGTATATTGAAATACCTGTACCTACCTATTTGTATGCTTCGAATATTTTTCAAGTAAAATGTTTGTAGATACGAGTACTTATGTTAAGATTACATTAGTAGATTAGAGCAATAATAAGTTGTTTAACGTCCTGTGTGCATTTAAAAGAACAATTTGGTTAAATCTAAATATAAAACTTATTTTGGTTAAATGTATTTTAGTTTTTATTTACGTGCCTAATATTGTCTATATCTCGGTCTTTTTGTATCGGGGATATTATATTAAAAAAGTGTAAATATTTTATTTATAAGTTTTGCGTTACATTTCCAATGCTTTCTAGTTCAAATGTTAGTATGTAAGTGTTTAGACTAGGTTGTCAATGATGACAAATAAAAAATAATGTTTGTGATTTTCATTTATCATGTAGTAAGTAGGTATTGTACCTTTAACTTATCACATAGAAATTAATATTGCAAAATGTATAAAGATATTTTTTGTTACTCAATCCCTTGCTTATGGAGTTTGTAACGCCATCTAGCTAGTTAAGATTTTAACTAAGGATGTATTTATATAAATTTTAATCATAATCACATTTATGTAGGAACAGTGTATATGATATTGTTTAACATGTTTGTTATTAATGTCATCACTCATCAATGAAGATCTCACCAAATGTTAGGCAAGAAAAATGTGTTTCGTATCTTTGTAGTAATCTTCATAATATCTGTATTTATGTTATTCAGGCCATACAGTATTCCTGTGATCTATTTAGTCTTGACAAAATGTAACTTATTGATTATTATGAAAAATATCGTGTCATAAATCAATACAACCAGTAATTTAAATATATTTATTTTTGTATATTGAAAACTGCCGATTTTAGAATAAATTATTAATTTAAAATATACCTACTAACAACTTCAAATAACGCCATTATGTCAAGTCGTTAGTGCTCTTTAGAGTAAATCATTTATTTGACGTCGAACGTTAAAAATACATCATCTAGTTAAAAATACGGGCAAGTGTTATGGCTCGCTGTGAAATTTATCTTTTTACACAAATAGCCCACTGACACCAATACCACAGTGTTCTAAAATCGGCTTTGATCAATAACACTATAAATAAAATTAATGTAACAGGGTTGTAGATAAAACTAAAATTTATAAATGTAAATACACAAAAATAAATGTGTTGTTTAAAATATTGATTGTGTTTAATTTATTTAACAAGGAAATTATTACAGAAATTTTTAGACAACATTTACATCAGTAATATATTTAGGTAGTTCTTTAGTTTGACGTCAATTACCGACACTGTACCTAACCAATCGTATTTTTTAACACTTGTTACTAACTGTTTCATACATTGAGTTGAAGTAAACACCCTATGATTTAATGAAATATATATATGTTGGCATAAATCGTTCATCAGATCAATTAGTTATGTATGTTTAATCATATAAATTCATTCATTAATATAGCCAGCGCAATTTATCTGTGGTATGTGGTAATCATAGTTTGTAATTTTTTTTGTTAAAAGTTGTAAAGCAAATATGTTGGTCGACTATTCATATACTTTTTCAGCTGGCCTGCAGCAACTTGCTGACAGTGCCATAAGGTTGCTGGCATTTATTAAAACATATGTAATCATCATTACTATACCACACATCATCATATCAGTTCGTTATTATCCCACTGTAGGGTAATACCTATTCTCATAGAGAGAAAGCATGAGCATTGGTCACCACGCTTGCTCAAGGCGGATTGGCGATTTCATGGCTTTTTTTCTTCACGATGTTTGCCTTTACCAAAAAGCCAGTAAGTCTCCAGAAAACATATGAATTTTAAAGAAACACAATAGGATATTTGACAACATACAAAATATACTACCTACTAATGGTGGTCATCCTCAAAGAAAATGGCTTAAAAAATATATTTCACTTCTATTTGAGCTAAAAAAAAGTGTGTCTTTTGAAAAATAAACGAACAAAGTACTTATGTTTAATTTTTAAATTTCACCTGGTACGTGAACGGTCTGTTATTGGTTGCAATTCCAGTGACATCACATGCAGATAACATACACTTCAACTGCACTGATAAACCCAATGTTTAGGTACATTGTTTATCTTTACTTTTAAACTTTCTGCATGCTACAGTAAATCTAAATATACGAGAATTCGCGCGATCATGCATTAGGTATTTACATACCTTATTTTGTTTGACGTTTCGACCAGATTACACCGGCCGTGGTTACAAGCAGACTGATGTGGCGATGTCACGGTTCCGTATGCGAAGTAGATTCTAGATCTACCCTCACATTCTTGTCTTTCCACGTACTATCACAAAACCACTCACAGTGTCTTTATTCTGTATGCCGTCCGTATTCCGAGCGTTATCCGACTGCGCAAAGCGAGGTTTTGTGATTTGAATCGATTATGTTCAGGAGGTACTTAGTCGAAATGGATATAAATCCACCTGCCTTTTTGCCCTACATTAAAGGTGTGACGTGACGTTTGTTCCTTCGTAGCAGACGCACTACTGTTGGTCTGGGAAAGTTTATTGCGTTGTCAGCAGTAACTACACGTTTAACACGGGGTCCGACGCGGGCTACCCAGTCGATGTCGCCATCTGCCAGTTCCACGCCCACTTTCTTCGCAGCCAAAAGGACGATATGGTGCGTATTCTCGTTATTGCACTCGGGAATACCTGCTATTTCTAATTCATTTCGCAGATGATTTTGCGCTTGTTCATTCATATCCTGTTTTAACATCGATACTTTATTCTCAAGCAGTATAATTTCTTTGTCACGTTGTTCAAGATATTTTAATCGGGAATTATTGGAAGCTACAGAAGTCGCTAACTCTAAACTAAGATAGGAGATCTGCTTAAACAATACAGCATCAGCGCAGTCTTTACACCTGGGGCTAAAGTAAACAGCATGGTAGGCACGCCAAAGGATGTTTTGCCCTTAAGAAGAAATACGAATACGAAGCGAGTGCCTCAACCACTGAGCCATCACAACTTAATTTCTACTTATGTTAAATCAAATTCAATGCAAGTATAAGTACTATGTGAATTACTTTTAGTATGTGTACTGCTGAAGGTAGGTACTAGCGTATAGCGGTAGAAAGTGTTAATGCTACTTAGCATGGCCATCTAAGTATAATTATTATAAAACCTTAAAGATTTAAGTCTTGTTTTCAAACAAAACTTAACACTTCTAATACTTATGTATCTTTACAGCTGAATAAATGTTATTCCAAACGTCGATGTATATGTACGTCAGTGTGTGAAATTCTGTGGACTTTCCTCATTAATGTGAATTTTAAACATTTATCTAAGAAAGCGGAATGCATGCAATTCACACTTCATCATATCAGCCTAAAGACGTCTATTGTTAGTCATAGGCCTTCCTTGATTAATCTTATTTTGTTATAATGTGCTTCAATTATCTATACTGTTCCTACTGTACTCGTACTATGATAAATTTGTAACGTTTGTAAATAAATATAAAATACCTACCTGTATCGAATTTTTCATATACCTACTTTCTTAGTTGTGGAAAATCTTCAATCTTTATATAAACTTTTTATAGGTTAAATGTTTAGTACTGTAAAGATAATAATAAGTATTAACACTTTATCTTTTGTTTCAACGAAATACACATGTAATAAACCATTAACATTTCATCAGCTAATAAAATAATATCTCATAATACACTCGGGTAGTAGCCAACTCTTCTTATTTATATAGAGAACGTTGTTATTCGTGCTGTTACCACTTTAGATTTATCTGTTCAATAATCGCCATGCTTGGCAGGCAGATTGGTGATCATGTTGATGGCAATCTTCTCATCAGATGTTGGCTGCCCATCCTGTTTTGGGAGATTTGGTGTTAATAGTTGTGCAATATGGGTATTAAAGAATTGTTTTCTAGAGAGTTAAATTCACTAGACTTATCATAATCAAAAATTATTATTGCGCGATTTCGAATAGAAAGATATTTTATATTATCTAGACTAGAGCCGTAAATAATTACAAACTAAATCGATTTATTGATAACTAACTTTTAGCGGTCGCCAGATAATACAGGGTAACTGTGCATGATAGTACCCGGATTATATGCATGATAACTAATCACAAATTGTTTTTAAATATCATCGTTGATTACTGTAGAAATCGTTGATTTCCGTACGGACGCCTTTGCGATACAATGGCTATCAGGCCTCTAACTCCCGCTCTGGCGGAAAAAGCTCGCGTGGAATTAAACGAGGATCCAAAAAGGTTGAAGAATGATCTGGATAGTATTAAAGAATGGATCGCTAAACAACCTCATCTGAGGGCCAGGACAGGTTAGTTACAATAGTATTCAAAATTTAGTAAGTTGTGTTGTACCTATTGTATTGTATGTTCATCATCTTCTATAGAGAGTGGCAAAGAGATCTTGATATTTTTATTGCATTCCATGTAAAGCAAATAAAACAGTTGTAATGTACGTAATGCATGATCATTATTTAATGTAATGTTTAATGATGCAATTAAATTAACCTCGAGTTGTTGAAGGACATACCGAGCAGTAGACGTGTTTCGTCTGTTATGATGATTATGATGCTGCATACATTTATATACAATTTTACTAATCATTTACAAGCTACTAAATCTAAGGGCAAGATTCACAGACCGCACTTTGACTTTACTTTGATGCAAAGATCTACTTTGTACCAAAAATATGTTTGAATATGAAGTTGAAAGTAACCTTTGGCAATACAAAGCTTACTTTGCGAAGGTGCCTTTGCTGTAAAGTAAAGTCACGATTGTGAATCTGGGCCTAAGAAACATATTTTTGGTACAAAGTAGATCTTTGCATCAAAGTAAAGTCAAAGTGCGGTCTTTGAATCTTGCCCTCAAATCATAAGTAGTCCATTCTCAGAAGAGTCTCAAATGCCTTGAATTAAGCGATCTAGTAGAACGTAGAAAGAATAAGGTATTTAGCTCGTACCTCACTCGGGGTTGCCATGATAATAAGCGTTATTGTATGTTTCCCTTTTTTGTTTTTTTTTGTAGCTTTCATGTTCACAAGCGTTCTATTTGTGATCTAAAATGAATGCTTCGACTTATTAATCAAGCTATCTTACAAATTATGATATAATTCTGCTTACAGATGACCAATGGTTGATAGCATTCTTGCGTGGTGCCAAGTTTAGTTTAGAGAGAACGAAAGAAAAGCTCGACCTGTATTACTCTATTCGGTCTACTGCACCCGATTTATATCGTATTAAGTACACTGATCCACTTTTTGAAGAAATTTTTAATCTTGGGTAGGTAATTTCAGAATATAAAATATCTAAGATAATAATAATAATAATATTCTACCACATTCACACAGCGCCATCTAGCCCCAAATTAAGCAATTATATTTGCTTGTGTTATGGGTACTAAACAACTGATAAACTACTTAATTACATTTTTTTTAAAGATAATATCATTACTTCTACTAAACAACCTTTAAAGGATTTTGATTTAGTCAGTAACTATAATATTTACTCCATCAAAAGATTTTTAAATAAATACTCTTGTACGTTAATAACATTTTAAAAGAACCTACTAATTGGTTCTCATTATTTTTTTTTCATTTTAGAGCTGTTATGATATTGCCTAAAGTCGGAGGGCCTGATGCACCTAGAACTACCCTGGTACGACCAGGGAGGTACGATCCTAACAAGTACAACATACTGGACGTGTTTTCAGTCAGCAGCGTATTAATGAGGGTGAATTTATGATTTTTTTATGACTTGATATTTTTTTTTGGGTAGAGAGCGCCGAAGCCCCTATTGTCTCCTTTCCTTTTTCCTCCTCTCCCTCATTCCTATCACCTACCCCACTTTCTTCATGGTAGGCGGCTTTGCAGTGTCTCTGGTAATTTTATGAGCAACAGTTGCCAAATTACCATCAGGTCGGCTGGTGGATAGAGTGCCATAAAAAAGGCTTTACAATTTATTTGCTTAAATAACTTAATTTAGTGTGTATACATCGTCATCTTAGTTAAAATAAATTCACTCCTGGACATTGGTTTACTCAAGAATGTCTTTTCGGTGAAGGTGGAGGCCTTTACCGGCAAGTAAAGACACTACTCGTGTATAAATCCTGTAAAAATTCGATGTCTATGTATGTATTATGTCTTTGTCCAGAAGCGGCAGTACGGAGTCTGATACAGTCATAAGTTGGTTGGTACCAACTGTATGTTGTGACACGATTATGCAATTTGCTTAACAAAGTGGCAATGACGATGATGAAATGATTCTCTGATGTCATTTATGTTGTGTTACATTGTAGACTTTTTTTTCAGATAATAATAGTGGACGATGATCATGCGACAGTAGCCGGTAGTCAGTCTATTATAGATTTGGAGGGGGTGACAATGGCTCATTTTCTACAAATGACACCGGTAACCATGAGGAAGATGGTTACTTTTGGGCAGGTGAAATAAGATTACATTAATAATAATATTTAATATTCTACCACATATCTAGCTAACTGACATATTAAAACATTTGTTTTTGATTAGGACGCATCACCATTACGTATGAAAGGAACGCACTATCTGAACACACCTCCAGGCTTTGAAACTGTCTTCAATGCAATGAAACCCCTACTTAATGAAAAAAATAGAAACAGGGTGAGTTTTGCTGTACCATTTATCGTAGTTATTTATAATTTTTCTATTCTTTATAAAGAGGACGGGTGAACATTACATTATGGTCGACTTATTTCAACTTAAAAAAATATATACGGTCGAATTGAGAAACCTCCTCCTTTTTTAGAAGTCGGTTAAAAAAAATTATATTAAATAAACTACATATTATGTAATGTATGATGTCCTTAGTGCCTATGAGTGACTTGTCAATTTCATATACTTATTATTTACATATTTCATGATTACAGCTATACGTGCATAATAAAAACTATGAAGCATTGTATCAGCACATTTCTAAAGACATTTTACCGGCTGAATACGGTGGATCGGCAGGTACTACAGAAGAAATACAAGGTAATATTTAATGGTCTGCTATGCGAATTTATATATTGGCCGTGTGGTCATATTATCTCAGTTTTGGGTGCTGCAAGAGGCATTTTCAGGAAGTATCAAAGGGTAGCAACCCGCATGCTAAGCGTGTTGACTTAGATATACTACTTTTGGAAGAGGCCTGGTAGTGAACTTAAACGAATTAGGCTGTACCTTACCGCAGCAATGTAGAAATTTTTGGTGCCACACTACGGCATTTATGAATATATAGCCACATAACCTTTTTAATTTTACAGAAAACTGGAAAAATAAAATTAAAGATTACAGTTCGTGGCTTGACGATGACCAGAAGTATGGTACTGATGAGTCAAAGCGGCCCGGTAAGCCCAGGACTTCTGAAGATATGTTTGGAGTAGAAGGATCCTTTAGGCAACTGAATTTTGACTGAGCGATACGAAAGAAAACAATGATGGTTCCGGAGTGGATATTTCAAACACTGTTATGTTGTGCATATGAAAAATGTATAAATGAATAAATAGTTTGTTTGTTACTTATTTAAAGTAAATAATATAATAATCTTTAAAGCAAGTTTTGTTGTATGATTTTTTTTAAATAAATTTTTAATTTTTTTTGCATTCACCTTATAATTAGCAATATTTTGTATGTAGCATAATTAATTATATAAAATAAGCTGAATATATTTCATAGACATAAGACTACCTAAAGTTCTAGTTTTGATATTCTTACTCATAAAAAACAAAGTTTCTTCTATTGCCATGCATATTAAACTAGTTATATATAAAAGCGAAAGGTTACTCCACTAACTCATCACGAAATCTCAGAAACTGCTAAGAGGCTCAAATTTTGCGTGGGAGTTCCTTTTAGGACATAGGTGCTCACTAAGACGGGATTTTGCGAAATTAATCGACTTAAAGGGTTGACAAAGTTTGTATGAGACTTCTATAGTTTTAATAGTAGGATTTCCAAATTACTAGAAAATACTGTTTTGTTTAAATTTAAAAACTGTCCTTATTAAGTGGGAAAATATTATAGGAGTTCATATTTAGTGGTAACGGATGAATAGATGGGATTAAATGGGATTCGTCATAGAGACGGATTATACTGATATTTATTACTGATGCAATAAACGATTGCCGTAAGATCCGGCAGGCAATATTCTCATACAGGCACTAATCTGAATTTTCACGCAAACGGCAAGCAACAGGCTACTAGTTTTTGTACTTTGACGACAGGCTACTAGTTTTTGTACTTTGACGAGTTTGAGTTGCCCATAAGTAAGTTTTGATAAAAGATAATTTGTTAACTTTATGTTTGATTTGATGTTGAATACCACATATGTATAAACTACAAAACACAGCATGTGTATTGCGGCAACTATTAAACTGCTACGTAACTACCTAAGGCCAAACCGTCTAACTCCTCATTGCTGAAATTAGCAAACGTCTCGTCTTCTTGCCTGGTCATAGTCACTTTTAAACTTTCGCGTTGCATGATATAAATATAAAATAAGGTATGTAAATACCTAATGCATGATTGCGTTAATTCCCGTAAGATTATAAATTTATGGTCATAGTCACTTTCCTGGTGACCTTTCAGTATCAAGATCTGTAATTGACTTTTTTAATAGTTATATCTGCAATGCTTCTCGTAATACTGTCATCCAAATACTCTTGTTCTTGTTCCCAATTCTTCATTTAGATATAAGCGATCAAAACTAAAATATAAAAAAAAATGTCAACATTTTTTTAATTTAAACTTTAAGTCTGCCAATATATTATGTGTAGCTATGAGAAAACAATCATAAATAAATAAAATTATTACACGTAACCTATAATCCTTTATCAGTTAAAAGCACGATAATCACGAGTGGCTAATATGTACATTGATAAGGAAACGAAGATTATTTTCAGTCCCTTTGATCGTAACAGTAGGACGACATACTACATCCAGCAGTCTTCGCAATACGATGGCTGTCAGAGTTTTACCTCCGGCTCTTGCGGCTAAAGCGCAAGCGGAATTGAACGAGGATCCAAAAAGATTGCAAAGTGATCTCCAAAGTCTTAAGGATTGGATCGTGAAGCAGCCGCATCTTAGAGCCAGAACAGGTATGATTCAATACAATGCTGTAAGTTCATTTTACAAAAATCTTTACAATGAAATAATCTGTGATTAATAGTGAATAATTTTGTTTACAGATGACCAATGGCTAATAACATTTCTGCGTGGTTGCAAGTTTAGCTTGGAAAGAACTAAAGAAAAATTGGACGTATATTATACTCTTCGGTCTACAGCACCTGAATTGCATAGAATCAAGCATACCGATCCATTGTTTGACGAGATTCTTAGTCTAGGGTAGATAAATTATAAAGTTTCTAATAGCTTACGACTACGAGTATAACGTTTGATTGATTACACGTGAAATATTCAAGGCCAGTTATAATCAATATTGTTATCAGTGTGAAGTCCATCATGCCGCTCAATACCGTAGGGTTAGCCGTCCCATATGAAAACAAGGTTTCATAGGCCTTAAACTTTTATTAATTAGTTGTAGTTATCAAAAATAATTTTAAAATTCCACGCTAACAGAAACAGCGCTATCAAGAATGTGGATTTCTGTATGCTGAATAAAGAATGACCTGTCTGCTCCAATGCTTCAGAGAGCGTTTAAACAGAATGCATTATTCTATAGGCAAAAATACCACTGTACTCTTGGTCTTAACGATGTCCGCGAGCAATGATTGCGGTAATAACAATGAACTCAGTAGTTCAGCTAATAGTTATATCAAGTGCGGATATATTATCATCAATGTCAATAATACGTTAATGGTTTGGAGCCAGGACGTTTCTTTCAATCTAAATGCTTAATACTTACTGAGCAATGTTGGCAGTGCCATATTTTTTAAGACTAGGATAATAATTACAGCATATAAGATGTTATGAAATTTAATTGATCTTGCATACTTGCATCAGATAAATTAATTTTAAGATGTAGCTTGTATCAGCTACAGCTCAGAAAATAAAACTATTTCTACAAAAGCAAATTTAAGTCGTTACATTTTTTAAATATATTTACAGATCTGTTCTTCCATTGCCCAAGATAGGAGGTCCTGACTCACCTAGACTTACTTTGATTAGACCAGGGAAATATGATGCTAACAAATACAACATACTTGACATCCTCACAGTATCCAATATCTTAAACAAGGTAGGTATTTATCTAAATTATTTTAGTTGGGGAACAGGATTCATTGCTTAGACTACTTAAAGTTTTATTTTTATACATAAACAGTAACCTTTTAAAAATGAAAGATTTTGTTTGTATTAATTTTATTGCTCATACAGAGTAAATTCAAACTAAAAAGATGTGACTTTATATCTCTCTGTTTTGTACCTAATCTGATTGTAAGTAAGTAATAGTTTTTAAAACTTTATCAAAGCAATCGGTGACTAGAAGTTTTTAAATCATTATAGCTAAACAACATAGGTACCTATATGCCGAGTTAGATCATTAAATAATTTTTTGCGGGTTAAAATGATGAACTCTTGTTTCAGATAATGTTTATAGATGACGATCACATCACTGTGGCTGGTGAACAGGCAATATTAGATTTAGAGGGTGTAACAATGACACACTTTCTGCAGATGACACCTATTAACATGAAGAAAATGGTCATGTTGGGACAGGTAAGAAGAGAATGAGCAAATTCTTTATTTATATATATTTTTGCCCGACTGCCGAAGTCAAGGCGGGTACCTAATGTTTTTCGAGCGTATGTATGTATGTATGTCCATATCTTTGTCACGCTCTACAACCTAAATGGCATGATCGATTTTAAGGCATGAGGTGTCATTAGTTTGTATTGATTGTAGGAGTAATATAGGGTATATAAAATTTCAATGTAGCGTTAGCACGAAAAAAAATGGGTTTCTTTTTTTACTTAGTTTTAAGCGGGCAAGCTTTTTGTTTTGTTATAATTAACAACTTGTTATTACTACTAGCAGTGATATTTTCGCAAAGTTAGGTCCATATAAATTTTAATAACGACAGCCACCTAACTTTAGACACTGGTTGCACTTATAAAATCTGTGTTAAAAGTAGTCTAGCCTTTAACAAAATAGCTCTTCTGTATGTAATAGACTCTGGAGAGTCTTCCATCACATTATACTAAAATTGTTAAGATGACATCTTGTCATTTATATTATAACCCAATATTAATACAATCTGTTTATATTAGAATGAACTAATTATTATTTGTTATATTTTTATAGGAAGGATCACCAATACGTATGAAAGGAGTCCATTATTTGAATACGCCTAAGGGTTTTGAAACTATTTTTAATGCAATGAGACTCATGCTTAATGAGAAAAATAGAAGTAGAGTAAGTATTGGATTAGACAACTCACGGAAAGGCACTAGTAATGGACACTTTGTAGTATTTTTGCAATTTCATTAACAATAGTGATTGTTTCATTACAATACATCTTGAAAGTTAAATGTAGGTACATTTCTGCTGTATTTACTCGTAATGTAGGCCACTGCAATTGGGTTTAATGTTATTAACAAATAAAAACCTTAATTTTTTGCTGCAGTGATGGACAGTAATTATGATGAAAATACACTGTTTTGTTAAGACTGTGTTTTCATCTTAATTTCATGCTTAACCCAAACAAACTTTCTGGTTTGAATAAAGCTGAATTTAAAGGCAAACTTATATTTTCTTCTTCTTTTAAAAAAACCTTCCTACTCTTATTCTATAAATTATCTCCATCACTGGTTTCTTGTCATTACTGGTCCTGTTACCTTATCGAAATAAAAAAAGTACTATTACACTGAATAAAATTATTTTTGATATTTCCAGCTCTACATACACAATAAAGATTATGACGCAATGTATAAACATGTTCCTAGAGAAATCTTGCCCATTGAATACGGTGGATTGGGAGGTACTACACAAGAAATTATAGGTAATATCTAACACTTTCTAACAATCTGTTTGAACTACGAATTTTGTGCGTTCTGACAGTAAATACGCGTAACCTAATTTACTCGCACGATGTTTGCTGTGTGATTTCTGGTAATGTGCTCTAAAATTATCACCAAAATTAATCCACATGTAAAAGAAAAGTTTTAATTACCTAGGTATATAGAAATTGCAATTTATGTATACCTACCGCACTCAAAGTTTAACAACGTTGCTTAAAGATTAAATTCTAATGGAAAGGCAAAATGGAACGAAACTTTCTAGTAAATAAGTTGGATTAGTTTTATAAATTTATTTTCGCATGGTAGCAGTAAATGTTTTAGCAGTCTTTAAAATGTCTTTCAATTTGATTAAACTGACAGATTTGCCTTAGGGGCCAGCAGCAAGAATAGTAGTAATGTACTTACTTATAGTTTTATATTATTGTTTGTTTTCAGAACACTGGAAAAATAAAGTAAAGAAGTACAGTTCTTTTCTTGAGGATGATATGAAATATGGAACTGATGAGTCAAAACGTCCCGGTAAACCTAAAACTTCAGAAGACATGTTCGGCGTAGAAGGTTCTTTCAGGCAATTGGAGTTCGATTGATCGTTAATTTCACGTTAATAATATTCAAAGTTATAGTGCTAGTGCTGTATCTAAATCACTTTAAACTTTTTTAAATTTTTATATTGAATATAATTTGAAATGCATAACGTACCGTCTTTCGTTTCACTATAAAAACTTTTTTAAGTACATACCTATACTAGGAGACATTGAGTACTTACTCTACGCCCACACTCAACCATAAAGTAATCATACGAGTTTGTTCCATGTAGCTCATGTACGTGCTCATATACAAAGTTCTCTACTAATAAATATTAAAAACATAAGTTGTTTCAATGTTTACAAAACACTTCTTTTTCTAGATGATTTTTGGTTTTAAAAAAAACCATTACTACAATATAGGACAAGTCCTATGATACAGGGAACTAAGTCTACATGATGCAGTTATTATCACATAGTTTGGCGGTGTACCACAAAGAAAAAAAATGACTTGAACTATTGAATTAGAGATTAGCGCATACTAAGGCCGCTTTTATAAGCATATAATTTGAGGCTAGGCCCGGTCTACAATAAGTAACCATCCTATATCTTTCCCTGGGGGTCGTAAGAGGCAACTAATAGAATACCAGGTAACGGTTCCCAACGAGCACACTAGTGGCGATGGCAGCTTATTTTGTAACTTTCAGCTGTAAAATAGCGGTTTAAGGGTTAAAAAGCAGTTCAAAGTTGCGTAAGTGCGTCCGGTAACGTCTAAAGTTATAGAAGTTACTAAAAGTGCTAGAACCTAAACCAAATGCAACTTTGGCATTTACAGTAGTTCACAGTAGAACTCATTTGCTGCTTACACCTTTATGTGAGAATTAAGAAGATCATTCTGCTACCTACAGCTGCACAGTTATTTCTATTGTAACTTTTATATGCTACTTGATTACAGAATAGGGTTAATTGTAGACTGTTTGCAGCAACTGTATATGAGTTACAGTAGCAACTATTACACTACTACAAGTTTGATTAAAGAAGTAATAGATGCTCTTATGCACATTATAGTTAGAAAAAAACATCAGTGTAACTGAAGACTATATTGAATCCCTAGATAAGCAAGATGAGCTGCCTTTAGTATTACAATAGACATAACATGTTCCTTAACGATGCTTTTCATTTAAGTCCATTCAGGTTGGACAGAGTCGTCCATTTTGCAAAGTTTTTCTTTTTTGGCCATCTTAAAATGCCCCTCTTTTCCCACCCTGAAGGGCAGATTGACAGCTCTGTCTTGTTGCCATTTAATGTTTTTACTATTTTAAAAGGCATTCTGTAATAAAATAGTAATAGATAATAAGTATTTAAAATGTTTAGACTTCACTATAAAATTACTGTATCTTATTTCTAATGGCATGTATTATATTATATTATGTATTAAAAACAACCTTTATTATCATGTTTATATAGAAATATCAGTAAATTCAAGTATCGCAGTTAAAAGCGTTAGGTAATGTGGGATATCGTTTTAAAACTTAAGACGCGTAGCATTTCTGTGTTGAGTAAAGGTTTTTCAATAAGGATCACGGACCTCCAGAACGATAACCATACGAATAAGTGACAGATATTATACTTAGCCGTGTAAAAGGAAGAATAGCAACTCTTTTGTGACTGTGAATTGCATTAGAGGATCAAAAATCGCTTCAAGCTTTACAAAGGAGAAAATTAGCACTCTAATTATCACAAGTAAATTATTAGAGCCTACACTGCAGGTTATGACTACATAACAATGACGCCATGATTTTTAAGAAAACGTGAAAAATTGAAATAGTTGAGATGATTGTGATGACGTTAAATTGTTTAATTTACACTAAATTTACCATCAAACAAACGGCTACTTCGAAATAGTAAGTTGCCGACACATAATAATACGGCAGTAAATTCTACTCCGCCAATAAAAATTATCACACCTATTTTTTGATTTTTAATAAAACCCTGAAAGTGCGTCAAAGATACTCGAAAATTATCTTATATATCCACAGTAAACTGGACAGCGTTTTAAGCCACTTTATATAACTTACTAATACATAATTCAAACTGTAACATACTTTTGTTTTATTTTAATGATGGCGACGAAAACCTATATTATCATAAATTGACAAATGAATACAATAAAACTTCGTAATCAAATCATTCGTTCAAAGCAGTTCAAATTAAATCATTCAGAAGAAGCGCCACTAGAGCTATAATATGGTGTTTTTAAATTGTTATAGCTCTTGAAGCACCTTTAAGCAACCGTTGTACAGGTTAAAAAGAACTTATGGCTGCATAATATTGTGCCCAAATGGCGCTAAAGCGGCTGCATTATGTCTGTAGTAGACGCTCTACAGCTTACGTCTAACACCATAGGTAATAATCGGATACGCTCCAAAGCCCTAATGCAGCATAATTGTGCTAGTTGGGTTGCAGCGTACCTACAATAAAACAGCAAAAACTTTTGAAAACGAAACTTTTGAAATTGAAATTAAATCATGCAAATGCAGAACGCTATATCAAATCTAATCGGCCCATATGTAGAGATGAAAAGGCGTTTATTATTTTATGAAGTAGTTAAGTAGTTGTAGTACTCGTATCTATTAAATCATACTAAAATTTGTTTATATTTAAGTAAGTACATATTTATACAGTAAAAATATAGAAGAGAAAATATAGAATAAGAAATAATTCTCGAGCCATTTTTAGCTGCTAAACAGGCATTTAATCTGGCCATGAGCCTATGAGTTCACGTATTGTTTCGACGGGTAATTTTGCAACTGCTTGTTCTAGACATTTAATTTCAGCGTCACCGTTGCTGCGGTGTTCCGGGAAAGCCATGTCGTTTATAACTAATAACATTGTTGCTATAACAGGTCACAAATAATTCTTTTTGAAATATAGCGAAAAAGTGCTTTATAAAATCGTATTGGATAAAACTAATAAAGAAGTAAATTTTCATACGTAGTTCGCGTTTTTCCCTTAAAGGGTAAGCAAGTAACCACACCTAAGCTTATCATTAAATAATCATTTAATTAAACAAATAAAATGGCACGTAACTATAAATTTATAGCAACTACTTAGATAAAATAAGATAATAGCGAGTATCATTGTATATTTGGATTACGTTATCGATTGCTAATCAAAGATAATGGACAAATAATTTTAATCGATATACCTAATTGTAGAGCCGTAGTAGAGTTTTGTAGAATTGGACGTCTTCTTGTTATAATGTCTGTCAGGGCTCTACCTCCGGCTCTCGCGGAAAAGGCGCGTTTGGAATTGAACGAGGATCCAAAAACATTGGCGAGAGACTTACAACTCCTGAAAGAATGGGTCGCTAAACAACCCCATCTGAAAGCAAGAACTGGTTAGTGACATTTCAATTCATATTCGTTCCAATAAAACATAATATCTACGTATCGTTAAAACTTTTATCATTATTTTGCTGTAAGTACCTAATCACGTGTGTAATAATAATCCGATTATATCAGGATCTATCATGCGCGTCGAGTAATGTCTACTCGAAGTTAGAAAGAAAATATATTATAGCTTTTTTTGAAACCTTATATTTTCTATGACGAAATTGGTTTATCTAAAAATATTTCTCTTCTACTACAGAGATTAAAATTGCCAAATCGTACTTCTCATGTTACTTTGATTTTTTTTTTAAGGAACGCTAGATTAGCTAGGGTCTTCAGGAAACTAGCTTTTTAATTTTTAAATTAAATTACTTCAAGTGAGTGAAATCTCTACAATACGTGCTACAATAAAGGTGAAGACACTGATTTTTAGAAACTTCGCTTATAGGATGTCATGAACATTATTAATATAATAATTATTAATATTAAAATACATTTTTGTAAATTAGCTCCCTGAGTTTGTAATAGTAAATGAATTTCTGGATTTTATTTTCGAATTGGTACATTATTTAGAAATTTTTCCGTTAATAATTTCTCCATAACATTTCAAAGTGCTTAGAAAGCTGATTGACTTTACGATTGATCAGATAATGTAACATCTGTTTTGTGTAATGGTGACTTGTACTATTTATAATGTATATTCTTTATTATTTGTATACTTTTACAGATGACCAATGGTTGTTAGCCTTTCTGCGTGGTTGTAAGTTCAGTTTGGAGAGAACGAAAGAAAAGCTCGACTTGTTTTACTCTCTTCGATCTACCGCACCTGAATTATATCGCATCAAGCACACTGATCCTCTATTTCAAGAAATTCTTAGTCTAGGGTAAGTAGCAATGATCCAATTCATATGATATTTTTTTTAATTTCAACAAATCTTTATTTATTTAATGTTAATATTTATACTTGCTGACAAGATTAATAAATCTTGTCAGCAAATAAATATATTTACCTACCTACAACAAACATATTTTGCTTACAAGAGTGGTACTCTCCTTTCTGTTTTATAAGATTTTCATAAACAGATAATACATTTCATTTATTGTATAAATCGGGTAAACGTAAACGTAAAAACGTAAAATCTCGCTATGCATCTACCATAAAGATAAAATCAAGTTGTAAACAAAAAAAGTTACTGTAAAAGTGAAACTCATTAAATTTTATACATTTATATCGTAAGAATGGTACATATAAGTGTTTAATGTTTCTCTTTTTATGAGTTACAAATTTATAGTAATAAAGAAGGAGATGCACCCAAGATACCATGAGAAATATGCACTGTAACTCAAAAATAGTCCAAGCGTATTTTCAGTGTGTTTTCTACCGGGAGAAACGGTGTGTTCTAGTAGGTGTTTTTATATTTTGGCGACAGTGGCAGACGAGCTTAAAGCCCACGTGATGGTAAGTGATAACTCTCGTTCATGACGATTTAAAGTCTCTGGTATTGTCTGGTATTATACCATTGCTCCTGCAATGCCAGGGACTGCGCGAAGCCGGTGCCTACTGTGAAGGGAGTGGGGTTGTAAGGGAAGGAATGAGGGAGGTGAGGATAAGGAAAAGGGGGACTAAAGGAAAGCTTTATTAATTACATTTGAATTATTAATTTTCTGTTTTCAGGGTCATCCTCTTACTGCCAAAGCCTCCAGGACCAGATGCGCCACGAATTGGTTTAATTAGATCGGGGAAATATGATCCTAATAAGTACCACATTGTAGATATCATTTCTGTTTCCAACACGATTATGAAGGTAAGACTATACTCAATAGCTATAATATATATATTATAAAACTGTAATGTATTACGATTAAGTTAATAGTGGTTCAATTATGCCGCGAATTACTTTCTTACCTTTTATTTTCGAGGTTAGCAATAAGCGCCAAATCCTCCAAGTTTTTGTATTCCAACATCGAACATTTGATATCTTTGAGCTGAAAAGAAAAGTTTTGATTGAGTAGTGTTACGTTGTGTACGTCTGATTTATTGTTTCATTTTATAACAAATAAAAGCAAGCTCAAACTAACTTATAAATATCGTTGCAAAATTAATATTCCTATATTCAACAACGGATTTTGAGCTGAATTTCATTTAAGTAGGTATTTAAATATGATCTAAAATAAAATACCTATGAGTATCTATAACTTTATTCATTTTTTTTCACACAGCGCCATAAAGCTCCATATTAAGCTATATTTATATTTAGTTATATTTGCTTGTGTTATGGGTACTAAACAACTGATATACTAGATATATTCATTTTTTTTGTAAGTACATACAGATTATAGATAAATTACACCTAGACACAGAAAAAACAATCATGCTCTTCACACAAAGGTTTGTCCTGGGTGGGAATCGAACCCACGACCTCCGGCTTAGCAGTCAGGGTCACTAACCACTAGACCAACAGGCCAGTCAAGTAGTATTCTAGTTAATGCTCATTTTATTACTATATTCATTTATATACTCTGCAATTTACGTAATCTTATCTGATCTATGATTAAAAATCAACCACTAACTTTGACATTAAAATAAGTATTTTCAGTAGTAAAAATATTAGTATTTTGCTCACTACCGCTGCACTGAGCGCTGCACAGATTAAAAATCGATAGCCTAAAGGCCGTTCCACAACGCACTGGCAGAGGCTGTCAGTACCGCTGAAATTCAACTTTATTATCGCTTGTCAAGGACCTAAAAGGCACGCGGTTGCCAGCAGCACCACAAGCAGTATATAAAGTTTTTAATCATGTACACGTTAAAATTTATTTTACACTGAAATTTGCTCTCTGCCAGCCTCTGCCTTTTCTATGTGGAACAACCCTATCGAAATTATCCTCGGTACAGTGGTGTAGAGAGGCAAGGCAATTGTATTGGTGTTTCAGATTGTTCTTATGGAAGATGATCATGCGACGGTGGCTGGTACACAGAGTCTCCTTGATTTGGAAGGAGTCACAATGACACACTTTATGCAAATGACTCCTCTTACAATGAAAAAAATGGTCACTATGTCTCAGGTGTGTTAAAATGATCTTTCATTTTTAGGGCTTCGTTCCTTTTTTTTTGGAAGAGACCTATGCTATTAGCAGAGGCCTCTCCCAAAGAAAAGGAAAAATCTTGTCATTATAGATGTCTTCAGATGGATGTTGTGATAATGATAATGATTATAATAAGCGATTTTAATGTAGAAAAAATAAAGCACAAATCTAGAAATAATCATATCATAAACGGTAGTAGATCCACGCTGGTTTCAGCATGAATGGGCCGGATCACCCGGGGAAGTACTATCCTCTCATAGAAGATCGACGTAAGAGTAGTAGTATCCGTACTATTGCGTTTCATTTGGTGAGTGAGAGCGCCCAACTATTACCCCCCTTTCGTCACCTCTCTCATTCCCTTTCCCTAACCTCATGTCCAGCCGCCATAGTGGAAGCCACCATACTAGCCGTTTGGGACGATGGCTTTTGGTATGGTGGCCACCACTTCTGGATTCCACGACTGCTTACCATCAGGCGGGGTGCAGTCGCTTTGGTATAATAATATAAAAATAAATTACATAAAAATACTAATCCAAAATATTATTATAGGATGCACAACCATTACGTATGAAAGGCGCTCACTATGTGAACACCCCAGCGGGTTTTGAAACGATCTTCAACGCGATTAAAGTTCTTCTCAACGAGAAAAACCAAAAGAGGGTAAGTGTTTATATACAACATTGTGGCCTAACAATACATACCTATTAGAATAAAATGCTCGCTTCTCATGATACAAAAAAATATAATTAAACATTTGAATTACAATCTTTGGTAATTACACTGTGTACTTATATGCTTTTTTCAGCTGTACGTGCACAATAAGAATTATGAAGCTATGTATGAACACATTCCAAAAGATATTTTGCCTGCAGAATATGGCGGTAATGGCGGTACTATCGATGATATAACAGGTAACATACGAGTAAAAATAAAACTTAATTGTTTGATAAAAAAACTTCTTTCATATTAATAGAAGTTAAAAAGTAGGTACCTACACTAAATTACAAGACATTCCAAAAACTACTGGAGCTTAAAATAAATGTTACGATCACGACCAATAGCGAAAATTCAGTATGTAATTCATATTTTTTTTAGGATAGAATGTTATTGAAGTGACTATGTCTACAATAATAATTATTTTCAATTTAGTTTTTATATTTTTCATTTTGTTTTATTTTATTTTGACTTATTTATTTTGACTGGCCTGTTGGCCTAGTCGTTAATGACCCTGACTGCTAAGCCGGAGGTCGTGGGTTCGATTCCCACTCAGGACAAATCTTTATGTGATGAGTATGATTGTTTGTTCTGTGTCTGGGTGTAATTTATCTATAATTAACATATTTACAAAAAAAAAATGTGTAAAAGTAGTCAGTTGTTTAGTACCCATAACACAAGCAATTATAATTGCTTAATTTGGGGCTAGATGGCGCTGTGTGAATGTGGTAGAATATTATTATTATTATTTATTATTATTATATATCTAACATCACGACGAAACAGAGTGACTGCATGTGATGCTAAATGCCGTTGGTTAGATCTTTTATGTAGCAATAAATGACTTTAGACTATTATAATACTCGACTCTTTCAGAATACTGGAAGAACAAAGTTAAGGAATACAGCTCGTTCCTAGAAGAAGACTATAACTATGGTACCGATGAATCCAAACGCCCCGGCAAGCCTAGGACTTCGGAAGAGATGTTTGGAATAGAAGGCTCTTTTAGACAACTCGAGTTCGATTAAAATGCATACAAACACCTTTTATTTTAATAAACGTTTTAATAGGTTTATTTAATATCCAAATTATTCACATACATTACGTTTATTTGTCTTCGTTTACCAGGTACCATAATAAAGTAATTAAAATGTAATTTTTACAAGTTTATTTACGAATCTTACTAAAAAATAGTCGGCATATAATTTTACGAAGAAAAATAACTGTTTCTGAACAGTTTGATTGGGTTCGAATTTTAAGGTTCAAGCTTATATAAATACATTTATTCTTGCAATCGTATAAAGACATATTAAAATGATTTGATTAATTTATTTAAAACCCTTTCTTAAGCGTAAGTACAAAAAGTAGGTAAGCTATTAACTATAATCCATATTCATGAATTTAATTAATATTTCATGTTTGCCTGTCTTTACTAGGTTATTATACTTGTATCACAGGAGACATAAGTACTAAAAATATAATATTATGTAGTTTGATTGGAAATTTTTTGTTAATTTATTTACTTATTAGCAAAACAAAAATATGGATTGTGTGTGGCATAATCATAATTTACATCTCTCATATTCGGTAAGTAGGTCCTTATTACCCCCAAATGGGGCTTGTAGGTGACTAATTAGCGCTCTAGGGTAATAATGTATCTAGAAAAGCCATAGGGCGGTAAGTAATTATAAAAAAAACACTTCACTCTTTCAAAAAGTTCACGTACATCTAACCATCATACTGGCAATAGACATCATGCATTCAGCCCAATGCATGACAAAAGAGGTCGCTTCGCTATTCAGCCTTGTCTTCGTATGAGTATAATAGTCATCAATTTTAAATATCGAACGGCGAAGCTCAATTTGGTTCTTAAAAATAAAATAAAAAAAAAGGCGGGAATAGAAAACTTTTATTCTTGTAATGCCGGTTTTTTTCTACTTACCTCACAATCGAGATGCAAAGCAGAGTAGTTAGCTCGGGTATAAGCATTAATTGCACCCTCGAACTATAGGTGCCCTCGTTGCGCTCGTGCGCCTATATCTCGGGCTGCAATTGATGCCTTACAGCCCTTGGCTACTAATCTACTATTATTACCTCAGTATCTATTAAACAACAACAACAAATAATAATAACAATATAGGCAAACATTTACTTACATAATTTCACATAAGTACCAATATTGTCTTTAGTTACAACCGTAACCGGTGTTTTAGACAGGTCGGTACTCGTGGTCCCGGTGGATATAACTGTGTTGTTATGTCTAAGCATTGCGGCAATATTGCTGAGAGTAGGGAGAAAGGGATACGAGGAAACAAATAGAAAAAGACCGAGGAGCTTCCAGAGCGCTTAGGTACTACATACCGGACAAAATACCTTATTGTGGCAACTAGTACTTTACTATTCTATGAGAGGGTAGGACTGCCCCGGTCGAGCCGGCCCATTCATGCCAAAACAAGCACGGATCTCCTACCGCAAAAGCTCTAATTACTCCTAGGTACATTAAACGGTTAGTTAACTATAATATTATGTTTATTATTTTGAACTAGTTGCGCCCCACGGTATCGCCCGCGCGTATAATATGTTTTGTGTCCCTCGGGCACCAGACAAAAACCAGATAAAAAGTAGCCTATGTCCGTCGCCGGCACCGAATCTATCTACATATCAATTTTTATCTCAATCGGTTCAGCTGTTAGTGGTAATAAATATTAAAAGTGCAAAAGTTATAAAAAGTTAAGGTAAGTATTCGTTTAAATGATTCAATCATTAATATTATTATCTACTTATTTATAGATTAGGTGCTAGCAAAAAATCATTGTCTGGTATAGATGGTCATAAGTACCGGTTTAATTATCATCACAGACGAACAACTGTATTATACCAGTTGTATTGCAGCCGTGCAGTACGATGTTTGTTTGATAATAGTAATGATTATGATAATATTATCATAAAAAGTAACATTTTTAATTTTATTAAACGGAAGATATTGTTTTATATATAAAATATATATAAATTTATTAAATATAATATGGTATTATCATCAAATATGAAGGTGTTAGTAAGACCGTTGAGTCCTGAATTGGCAAAGCACGCAGAGGTGGAACTAAACGAGACTCCGAAGAAGCTTGAGGATGGAATACGACATCTAAAGGAGTGGATTGCAAAACAACCGCATTTACGAGCTAGAACAGGTGATTATTGCACTTGATAAAAATATTTTTAATGTATGTAACGAAATAAAAATGAAACATCGATTGCAATGCAATGTAAAATTAATCTTTAAATTTATTTCTGTGCTGTAAGTGAAAAGGGATCAAAGTTGAATATCTCAATGCCGCTTTTTATACTCTATTGTCTCTCTTTTTTAAAATATATCAAAATTACCCAGCTCTTTGGACGGGTTTTTTGGGGATATCCATATGGATCCAACTCTTGAAGACTGTTACACAAATTAGAATCCATACTTATCCATACTAATATTATAAATGCGAAAGTAACTCTGTCTGTCTATTACGCTTTCACACCTAAATCACTGAACAGATTTGAAATAGAGATAGGGTAGACCTTGGGTAACAACATAGGCTATCTGTTATCGTGACAAAATGGTTTGAAGTGGTTGAAATAGGCCATGAAAATTTGTATGCAAAATGCGATAAAACCGACATTCACGCGGGCGGAGCTGCGGGCAACAGCTAGTATAAAATAATATGTAATCCTTGCTCAAGTTATTTCACGAGTAGAATATCAGAAATTATTAATCATATGAAAAAATACTGAAAATTTTTCCATGTAATAATATTATTACACACTATACAAATGTAATTATTTATTATACAAAGTTTAAGGTTTCCTCTAATTTAGCAGTTCTTTTTTGCTTACAAATATTATTTGTAGATTATTACCTTAGTATTGAATAGTAAATACTGTTTACTTAATTTTGCTAGCATCCGTATTAAAAAATCCTTTCAATCGCGCCTCAAAATGATATTAATAAAAACTGCAACTGCAACAGCCTTGATTTACCATTAAAAAATACCCACAGAACAAGACATGCCGTTTTTTCCTATTGTTCTTTCTATAAAAACTTTTGAAACCCCCGACGATAATCGTGGCGCTTTGAGACTAAAACTAATCTTAAACGGAAGAGAATTAGCTTTTCAAGATTTTGAAGTACCTATCTGCTAATATTACCAGCTATTTATTGGCTGACTGGAATGAAATATAATAATAATAATAATAATATTTTATTGCCATACATACATTTGGTAAATTAACACACATAGGTACATATTACATATGACAGTAGGGCAAAGGGGATGGTCTCAGCTGTATGCTGATATGGATAGGTGCTTATACAGCGCTGATTTTCAGACCATTCCACTTGCTCGTCCTTGGCTGTAAGAGCGAGACCCAGTTGCAAGTGGGTTGTTCCAATGTACACATTAACAATTAGGCTATACTTTATTATTTTTTTTAAATTAGGTATATTACTATATTTATAATCACAAACTGTTACTATTTATTAACATTTACTAGGACTTTTTGTGTTGCCGTACGGACGTTTTATGTGTGTAGATGTGTGTATACTGAGTGTGTATGTAGTATGATAGTGATGTAAGTTATGTGAGTTTGGTAGATGAGCTTAGGAGATGAATGTATGTTGACTATCCTGCTCTAAAGGTTGCTTCGAATACTAGTCTGTTACGCTCCAGCAAAAGTGCCCTATATTTGCCCTTAAATAATTCAACGCTTACCTTACTCCATAGGGGAGGAGGAATGTTATTCCATAATTTTGCCGCAGTGTATTTAAAGCAACCCTTGTAACCTGCGGTCTTGTGTTTCGGAATACTTAGGGTTAGTAAGGATTTACTGCGAGTGTTAATGTAGTGAGTGTCCTTTGTTCAAGCCAGCTTTTCGAAGAGGTATTTTGTATTTTTAGTCCAAACTACTTTCTGAACTGTGCAGGCAAAGTGCAATTCCCTTCTTGCTTTCATGTTTAATATTTTGTTTCTTACGAGGAATGGCGTAACGTGTTCTCTTCTGGATATGTTAAAACAAAATCTGGCGCATGCGTTCTGTACTCTTTGTATAGCATTTTCAGTTTTAGAAAACAGTCTTGGTCCATATACATTACAGCAGTAATTAAAGGGTGACAGAACCAGTAAGTCGCATAACAATGTGCGTACCTCTTCAGAAACGTTGTTCCTAATACAATAAAGGATCCTTAACTTATAAAAACTTGTTCCGATTTTTTCGTTTATGTGCTTTATAAACCTCATCTCGCTGTCTAGCATAAGCCCCAAAACTCTAGCCTCGTTCTCGATAATATCAAGAGTGTCCAAAGCATTCTTAACTCTGGGGTTGCGCAAGCTTAACTGTAGACTCTAGGATGAATGTGATACATTCAAGGACATTACTTGCAAGAAACCTGTCTCCAGATCTTATGTGGAGACTAGCGATATCGAAACATGATCCTTAGCGCTTGTCATCCATAGCCAAGTAATGCGATCTTGCAATAGCTTGAAGCCTGTTATGCTCTTGTTGGTAGTCAGCAGGGCTCACTTAGTTTAGTGTAAGTATAAGCGAGTCACTGTTTGCCTGCCAAATTTGTGTTAAGTAACTTGGTTAATATTTTCTTAATCTCTTGGTTAATACTAACATTCGCAGTATCATTTAAAGTGTAGTATTTTTTTAATAAGTTTACTTATAATAGTACAGGGCAAGGTTGTGAATACACCATAACTGCACATCGCATGTCTCGACTGGTGTAAAATCAAGATTATTTATTTTAGATGACCAATGGCTAGCAGCATTCCTAAGGGGTTGCAAACATAGTTTGGAAAGAGCTAAGGAAAAACTAGACGTGTATTATTCTTTGAGAACAGTTACACCAGAGTTGTTTGCTTTTAGGCAAAGAGATCCAAAATTTAAGGAACTACTTAAAACTGGGTGAGACTCTTCTTATAATAAGTTTGTTTACGTCGTCTATAAAGTCTTTGTCATTATTATCTTAAACTATTATATAAAACAGAAGAGTTTGTTTGTTTGTTTGAATGCGCTAATCTCTGAAACTACCAGTTGTAATTGATAAATATTTTTGCGTATGATAGCTTAGTTCTCGAGAAAAGTTGTAGGCTATGTAACATCACGCAACTGGCGACGAGAGCAGAGCAGTAAGCAAAGACGCGGGTGAAACCGCGCCGCGGAAAATTTGTTTGACTATAATCCCATTTGTAGTAGGTCACGTTGTTAACAATTGGCTCTTAAAATATAGTAGGTGGATTTTAACAATATAGTGCTTACATTAAACCTTACTTGATGACGAGAAATATAATAAAACTAGGGAAATATAATAAAACTACGAGAGGTAGTTATTCCCGAGCTTAGTCTGTCTATAATAAAAATGAACGTATAAACGAATCCTGCTGGATAAGCTTCCAGGTAGTATAAGTAGTAGCCGTTAGTTATTACGAAGTCCAGTGGTGTGTGATAGTGTAGTATCATAAGCTATCTAATTCCTTGCATTTTTCAGATGCGTTCTAATTTTACCGAAGCTCTCAAGTCCTGAAGAGCCCAGATCACTTATTATCAGGCCTGGTTTATATGACCCCAACAAGTTTAGTACTTCCGATTTTATATCATTTTCCCACATCATCCAACAGGTAAGGGAATTCGATTCAACACGTATAATAATAAGTGCCAAAATAACTCGAGTGCGTTCTTGCGAGTTTGCATTTGACGCTTTGAACTGTGTTATTATGTTATTTATATAATAATCGTATTGGCCTTGCTATGCACGATTTTTGGCCTTGATGTTGATTATTTTTATAGTTTTTGCCTATGCTACTTATGATAGAAATGTGCAAAAACATATTTTTTGCAGATATTATATCTTGAAGATGATGCTTTTTTAGTCAATGGAACTAACAACTTCGTAGATTTCGAAGGTGTTACTATGACTCACATAATTCAAATGACTCCGGTGCAGATGAAAAAATTGGTTGTTGCTGGTCAGGTAAATAATAAAAATATGCCCCGTTTATACATATAGCTCGCTTACCTAGGTACGGTAAGGCTGTTGAATTAACCTCCCGTCGAGGTTTCTTAAAATGTAGATCACTACCTACATGTAGATCGCACAATTACCTATTTTATTTCCAGGACGCTTCACCGTTAAGGTTGAAAACTATACATTATTTCAACTGTTCCTCAGTAATAGAAAAGCTCTTTAATATTGCAATCAAACTGATTCACGAAAAACTCAAAAACAGAGTAAGTACTACATACATCTTTATAAACTTATTAATACCTACATCATCATAAGCGTAAAAATGTTTACTAAGTACTGAATATACATACTTAGGTCTCTTCCATACGGAGGACCTCATTATAATCATCAAGCATTGTCAAGACGAGAGGGTTTGTGACCACACTAATTAAAACATCTTGTTAGGTATGGAATATTACATTCCATCCTCAGAACCGTGAGTGCGCCGATACTGTTAAACAAAAAGAATCGGCGTACCGCGCTTGGATCAGGGCCCGAGCACGGCGCGACCCTAGCTTGGATCGCCTAAAAGCAGCGTACAACAAAGCCACTAGGGAATGCAAGAGGGCTTACATCAGAGCGGATGCCTAGCGCATTGCACGGATTCGGCAAGAACTCATTTCGCATCCTACGGGTAGCCGTAGCTACTGGCGACTAGCCAAGGCCGTGCAATCCAACTTCTGCAAGCCTTCGCTGCCCCTCTTGAAATGTCCTGATGGATCGCTGGCTCACGAGCCGCAAGAGAAAGCAAACTTGCTTGTAAAACTCTTTGCGGCTAACTCCCGAATCGACGACCGTGGCTTGCACCCGCCGACTATATCTGGCTGCGACTCCGTTATGCCTAATATTCGTATTAGGCATCGTGATGTCCGTGCGGAACTAAGGTCGCTTGATGTTCGGAAAGCCAGCGGACCGGATGGTATTCCAGCGGTGGTTCTCAAGAAATGCGCAGCGGAGTTGTCTCCTGCATTGACGCGCCTATACCGCCTATCTTTCCTTTTTCATTCGCTTATCTTTCTTTCTTTCTCAATTCCTCGGGAATTGTGCCGGAGGCTTGGAGAGAGGCGAATGTTCAACCCATTCCCAAAAAAGGGGATAGGTCCGAGCCAGGCAACTATCGACCCATAGCTGTCACCTCAGTTCTCTGCAAGGTGCTTGAGCGGACAATAAACTCCCAACAAGTCCGCTACCTAGAGGGTCACTCGTTAATTAGTGACCGACAATATGGCTTCAGGTAAAACGGTCTACGGGTGACCTTCTAGCGTATATCACGCACCAATGGGGTGAAGCTATGGATAGGCATGGAGAGTCCTTGGCCATCAGCCTTGACATAACCAAAGCCTTCGATAGAGTCTGGCACCGTTTGATTCTGTCCAAGCTTCCAGCATATCCTGGGCATGGACATCAGCCGAGATCTCAACTCCAACAACTACATCGAGTGCGTCATTAAAACCGCCTCCTGTAAACTCGGTGTCCTGCACAGGGTGAGGCGGTACTTCACGCCCGAGCAGCTCTGTCTTCTTTATAAGACACAGGTGCGTTCCTGCGTGGAGTACTGCTCTCATCTTTGGGATGGCTCCGCACAGTACTTACTGGATGCACTCGATAGGTTGCAGCGGCGAGCAGTCCGTATCATCGTAAGCCCGGAGGCTACTAAGACCCTTGAGCCTTTACAGCTGCGAAGAGACATCGCCTCAATGGCCGTCTTCTATCGCCTTTACCATGGAGAGTGTTCTGAAGAGCTCTTTGAATTAATCCCACTCTCTCCCTTTTTATCCAGAACGACACGTGCGGGACTAAAGTGCCACCCTTTCACAGTGGAATCTAAAGGGTCTCGAATCAAACGGTTCAGCACTTCATACTTTTGTCGCTCAATTAAAGCCTGGAACTCTTTGCCAGCGCATGTGTTCCCATCTAATTTTGATCCTGGGTCTTTTAAGCGGGGCGTGAAAAAGCATCTCACTAAGCCGCCATAGTGGAGGCCACCATACCAGTAGTTTGGCTTCTGGAATGGTGTTCGCCACTTCTGGATTCCACTTACTGCTTATCATCAGGCAGAGTGGAGTCACTTTGGTAGGATAATATAAAAAAAAAAAACACTAACATTATATTTAGTCAGTACGAAACACCGTTACAGATTCCAAAGACGATTGTCTAACCGTAAGGATCAAAAATACTTTTTACAGTTGGCAACGCAAAGTTAGCAACACTTATACTCTAGTTTCGGATAGAACTGTCAAAAGTTTTTGATTTCGTATTTATGACCCAGACAATTTTCTATCGAGTTTAGAAAGATCATTTTCAAGGCATGAGAATCAGCAGATCTAAAAAATATTATTGTAACTCTGACATACATGATGGAAGGTCTCGCGTGTGCGTGCATTGCAAATAACGGTGGCATTCGCACCTTGCATTTAATGACTAGAACAACATAATTTGTTTGTTAATTCTATGTAATTATATCTGCTTGGAAGAGAATTACATATTTGCACGGCTTATACCTAATCATGTTCAGAATTATTTAAAGCGCTGTTATTACTGAACCCAGTTTTCATTTACAAAGCTACTAGATATTCGAGCAGGTAGGAGCAATTAGATATTCGATTCGTTCGTCGGTGTATTTAGCTCGCAGCGTGCCTGATTGCAAAATATCTACCCTTAAGAGAAGCCGTCTTGCACCCTTGACACCATCGTCTCGCACATCATACCACTGGTGGTGTAAAAGGTATTTTTTTATACCCACTACACTACCAAAGAGCTGCAGCACCAAAAAGATATTTTTCATTACTCATACTCGGCAAGTGTTGTTTTGATTTGATTATTGGGTGGAAGATGCTGCTTTCCTTTCACAGGGAGGGAAAAACTCATACAAATTCATCCCGACCTTCAGGCTGGCATGAACTTTAAAAATAGAACTGCTGTCAGCTGTGAAGAGTTTTATGTAAAAAAAAACTAATTTAAAAATGTCATGCATGACTTTCTAAACAGCCAGTGTGAATTTAGCGCAAACTGCTTTGAGCGGAATAAGCCGCGATTGCCGCGACAATTACGCGGCGAGCGGCGAGTTCCATATTTAAAATTTAAAAAGTCAACACAAATTGGCGGGATACTAAAATCTGTTATGTATGTATCTATGACGGACTTTTGTGATAGATACATACATAACATTTTGTTTTAGATAAATTGCGTTATTAATGTGTATTATTATGGTTGCCTTATTATTATTGAGTAAAATTAAATGAGTCATTTGATATTCATTTTAACTTAAACATAACATATCATAACTAAAATATAATGTTACTATGAATACTATGAATACTCTCATGTGGACCCATGAGAGTATTCATAGGTTGTACTGATTTGATATTAAATTTTGTTCCTAACGTACCTTTTTTATTTACAAAGAATAGACTACAGTTAGGTAGTGGTGGCACAGCACTATTTGTCGGTAGTGTAATGGGTATTAAAAATACTTTTACACCACCAGTGGTACTGCAGCTCTTCGGTAGTGTAATGGGTATTAAAAAATACCTTTTACACCATCAGTGGTGCAAGACAGTGGTGTCAAGGGTGCATGACGAAAGAATCTAACGAGCATTACCAGCATTAGGCGTTTTGAGGTAGATGATGTTGGTTTATGATGATGCCTAGTAGGGTCTAACGGACCCTACACTAAGCCTGCTGTTGAAGGAATCATTCATTATCTAGCGGAAGTAAAACTGATATAATACATTACATAATTCGTGCATACGTTTATTTTTTCAGATATTTATGCACAGACTAGATATGAGCATGATGACCCAGTTTGTTTCTAAGGACATTTTACCAACAGAATTTGGTGGCAATGGTGGTACCACACAAGAAATAATTGGTGCGTCTAAAAATTACTTAAACAAACTTTTAACCATTTAACATTCATTATTTTTCATTGATTTATAAACTTTATGTGCCTATATTTTATGCATGATTTTTTGCTGATATTTGGCACAGTCCAACCACTAACAATAGTTATAAAAAAATATTTTTTAACAAAAAGAAAACCGACTTCAAACAGTAAGAAAACCAAAAAGTAAAAAATAAATTTACATAGCACAAAGTAATTCGTATTTTGATTTAGTTAACCAGAAATAATTAAATAAGTATTTTATAATTTTGAAGTTGGTGCCAAGTAAAACAATAACTAGGTAGTTATTTATAGTCATTATCAATCTTAATTTGCTATTGTAGTAAGGTTCTTATAATATTTAGTTACTGAGTATTTACTTGGCACCAACTTCAAAATTATAAAATACTTATTTAATTATTTCTGGTTAACTAAATCAAAATACGAATTACTTTGTGCTATGTAAATTTATTTTTTACTTTTTGGTTTTCTTACTGTTTAAAGTCAGTTTTCTTATTGTTAAAAATTATTTTATTTTACCATTTTTAGTGATGGGTAGAGCTAAATCTTACTTAGGTATTATTTTTGTATACACTAAACATTTTGGCATATTGAACCGTATGAAGCCCGACATGACTGCTGTTGAGGAATTCCCTCGACTGTCTATGGTCACCTGTGATGGCGCTTAAATACATATGGGAGCAAAGTTCTCATCATTAGAAATTAATTAAGTCCAAACACCAAGTAATTGCTATAAATCGTTGAGGAGTTCCCTCGACTGTCTTCGTGCATCATCAGATCGACCCCAAACCTTCACTAAATAGTAGTGCCTTAAAATACTTAATGAAAAACATAACACATGCACTAGTCGTCAGAACGATTTTTGAAAGTTCCCCTTGATTTCTCTGGGATGCTATCATCAGATCCTGGTTTACTTATCATGGTACCTCTCTTGGAATACCTCCATACCAACAGAAACAGAATCATCAAAATCGGTTCATAAACGACAGTTATCCACGAACACGGTTGAATTGGAAAACGTCCTCCTTTTTTGAAGTCGGTTAAAAATGTCATTGCTTTGAATAGCTAGAAAATGCCGCAGTTACTGGCACAGAAAAGATTTGTGCTGAAATTTGCATGCTAAGTGCCTTGAGTTCTGAAAGCCAAACGTCATATTTTTATTTATTCATTGTGCTAGATTTTTATTTATCTAAATATCTATTGGAATGACATTCTATTCATTACTATTACTTTTTACATTCAGTACGCTCAGCATTAAGTAAATAGTTACTTTTAGGCAAATTATAAATTGGCATAGTTTGACATTTTTAATATTAAATAATAATATTGTCCTTTATGTACAGACCACTGGCTGAAGAAAATAGATGAATATGGACCATGGTTAGACGAAGATATGACGTATGGAACAGATGAATTGTTGCGACCTGGCAAGCCTAAGAGTGCAGGAACCATGTTCGGCATAGAGGGCTCCTTTAGAAGTCTTGAAGTGGATTAAGTTTAGAAGTATAAGTCTGAATTTATTATTAATTTTGTTAATATTTATAATGTTAATGGTAAATATAAATTAGAGTAATAATAAACGTATTGTGGAGTAGGTATTTTAACGCGATTATAAAAGCAAAGAATATGGAAATAACAGAGAAGGCTGGGGGAGGAGGGGGGCGGGGCTATTTGCAATACCATTTTCTTTATAATCATATCGATGTGTAGAGAACCCATTAGACAAATATTGTACTATTAATGTAAATACAATAATAGTACAGTATTTGTCTAATCTTTTGTGAAAAATTAACAAGCTTGTATACTTATTTTCATTAAAAATCTGATATCACAAGTTACTAAAAGTTATAATTACCAAATAAACATTTTTCCCTACCACGAAGTAGTATTACAGGTAAATTTATTATTAATTATTATTCAGTAATATTTTGTATTACTGTTTTTAATATAAATCTGAATTTACATTTAAAATGTTTTAGCTATGGTTTATTACCAGATTCTGTAGCGGCTAAATCACATTGTATACATAATTATCTAGATGTTATTGATTTGAGTATGCCATTGCGCAAATTAACGATAACCAAATAAAAAAATAATGATTATACGATATAGGACAACGACGGGAACTACTTTAAATAATGTATTAATTTAAAATTTATAATAAATAAAAAAAAATATAATTTTGCCTCTTTGTTCTACTTCTCCATGTAGACTTAAAACACACCAAAAAAAGAACATGTTTTGCTACATATTTTATTAAGATAAAAAACTAGTAGCACTAATTGTGAAGTAACTAAGAGTTGTGTAGAAGTAACTATATAAGTATTGTGTGCGCACAATACTGAGTACAATATGGCCATGAGAAAAACTAACAAGATATTCAGGTGCCTCCTTTTTATCACGAGCTTATTTCGAGCTTTTGTAATTATTTTGATTTAAGGCAGTAGCAACTCAATGAGATGTTAATATACCACTACAATCTGTAAAGTATAGTATTCTTAACAGGCACCTTTAATTAAAAACGCTTCTGCTTGTATTAATAATGATTGCATTTTGATAGTTACATTATTTACAAATTCAAATTATAAAAAGATATTATGTAAAGAGAAATTATGAGATGTTCATCATGTGATATTAGGTACTCCAGTGCAATTGCGCGATGGCGACTTACGTGCCTTTAAAAAATAATTAGCAAATCTCGCAGCTGTTAGAAAAAGACTTTTTTTTAAGAAATGTGTTACCATATTTTTTTTTTTAACAATTACATACAACATTATCTATACCTAAAATAAGCATATTATATAGCTTGTGTTAAGATGAGTTCTGGAATGCGGATATACTTACTTATTTATTTCCTGTTTTGTAAATAATTAAAATAATTTAAGATTTAATGTCATTACAATGTCAGCCATGAAATTCTCTTATCTATCCTTTCCTACCTAATGGTCTCTTCTGAGGCGCTGGAATGGTTCTCATCGTATCTTCAGGGACGTCAGCAGTCAGTTCGTCTTGATGAATCTTCATCAAAATGGCGAAACCTCGTCTCTGGTGTTCCTCAAGGTGGTATTCTCTCTCCTTTGCTGTTTTCTATTTTTATAAATCTCATAACTAAAAATCTTCAGTGTTCGTATCATCTTTACGCCGATGACTTGCAGCTTTATACACAGGAGAGCGTTGACAGTGTATTCACGTGTATCACAAGAATAAACAATGACCTTGATTACATTAGGAGCTGGTCTGACAGGTTCGGTCTGTCTGTGAATCCAAGTAAGTGTCAGGTCATTGTTTTGGGCAGCCCTCACATGTTACGCAGATTGGATACGTCAGTTCTGCCACCAGTAGTATTTGATGGTTCCGTCATTGATCTGAGTGCAACGTTTAAAGATCTTGGCTTGTATATCGACTCTGCGCTGAACTGGCAAGCTCAAGGAATTAAAGTTAGTCAAAAAGTTATAAGTACCCTTCGTGCTCTTTATCGCCTGAAGAATTTTCTCCCATATAAGACCAAGGTAATGCTTGTGCAAACTTTAGTTTTCCCAATAATCGACTATGGTGACGTGTGCTACTTTGACCTGAATGCAGATCTTCTCAATAAATTCGATCGTCTTCTCAATAACTGCATTCGATTCATTTTCAATCTTCGAAAGTATGATCATGTGTCTACTTACCGTTCCTAGTTGTCGTGGTTACCTATTCGTCAGCGCCGAAGTTTGCGCGCTCTTACTACCCTTTTTCCTTTCTTACAACTCTCACATCACTCTTACATCACTTGTCCTTCCTACCTGAAGCACCATTTTCAATTACTATCCAGCAACCATGACAGAAACCTCCGCTCTTCCAATAATCTACTACTACTATGTCCTTCCCATAGCTCTAACCTTGTTGGCTCTTACTTTCCTGTCCAATCTATTCTTCTTTGGAATGCACTCCCTCTCGAAATCAGGATGTCTACTAACCGTTTTGCGTTTAAGGTGAAAAAAGGTGTAAAAGAAATTTATAAGTATGTTTATTTATGTTTATACAGACTATTACATGTATGTATGTTTAAGTATTAGATATAAATATAATTCATATGTTTTATTAGAATTTTTACTCTAATTTTTGATTAAAACTGTGTAACTTCTTGTGCACCTACTTTGTTTCTCTGCACCACCTCAAAACGTAGACTGGTAGAGAATGCCTTTGGCATTAAGTCCGCCTATATACTGTATATAAGTAAAGTTTTTTAAATAAATAAATAAAATTTCATGGTTTTCCTTTCACTTAATTTATTGAGTTTGTTAGAGAGATTTCATCCTTATATTTGATCTTAACGATCGATGCAATAAAAGTACAGGTTGTAATTTTTACAGATGTTAGACGGTTTGATTCCCGGGTGTGACAAGCGAATTTTCGAAAATTTTTGATTGCAGTCTTTTTTTGTTCAAAAATAAAATAATGTTTTCTTTGTGTAACATTTTCTAACTACCGTATTAAGAGTACTTTATTTTCAGGTGGCAATACAAAATTCCACCCTTTATGTACGTAACAAGCAATTATTATTTAAAAAACAAAAAGCCTGCCTAAAACAAAGTGAAAAGAAAGAAACCCCTTTTTGTCTCTCGTGCTGACGCTAGATTGACATATTATGCACCATAAGTCACTCCCACAACCAATACGAATATAATGATACCTCTGGTAAAATCCACCAAGCCATTTAGGCTGTAGAGCGTAACCTACATTGTTTTACTTGGCACCGGCTTCAAATTTATAAAATACTTATTAAATCATTTCTGATTAACTAAATCTAAATACGAATTACTTTGTGCTAAGTAATTTTTTTTTTATCTTTTTAGTTTCCTGCCTGAAGTCGGATTATTTTTGTAAAATTATTTTATTTAACGATTTTTAGTGATGGGTAGACCTAGAAAAAGCTGTTATAGATCTAGACAAGAAAAAGAATAAATAAATCGCAAAAGGATAGGTTTACGTTGCTCGGAGTCGGGTTAAAACATTGGAAGGAATAGCGTTGTCTAAGATTAGAATTTCTCAAATCCGACTTAATTTAAAATTTTCTAACAAAATAAATAATATTTTAGTAGTAACAAAGTAATACACCATTTATTATGACAAATTCACTTATCTGTAATGAGCGGCAACGTTTATCCTTCGACGTGGGTTATGACTTAAGTCAGTGACCGTTTGACGTACTTACAGAGTGTTTAGAATTAAAGAAATTAAAAAAGTAGTCCTGTGTCTAAACTATTGAAGATATTTAGTTGTTTTGTTTGTCTCGCATATAATGTCACACACTTTATGTAATTGCATTTAATGTCATACCGTCGTGTACACTCTGTATAATAGTATACTCGTAGATTTATTTAATCATTTCTGATTAACTAAATCAAAATACGAATTACTATTTTTTTTACTTTTTAGTTTCCTGTTTAAGTTGATTTTTTTGTTTATAGACAAAAGAATGAAATTTCTTGAATTTCGGCTAGGTTTCAGTCATTGACCAACCGTAAGTTGTCATAAAACGTAAGGAAATCATTATTCTAAAGGTCAGTAACAACACATATTATCTAAATACATATTTGCTCTGTTAAACATAGCACCGGTTTATTTATCATCGGAGATAGATAGTTAAAGGTAACATAAAATCAGTTGATCGCATAGCTGCTAAGTGAATAGATGTTTTTGTAATACTGATATCGTTAAAGGTAACATAAAATCAGTTGATCGTATAGCTGTTAAGTGAATAGATGTTTCTGTAATACTGATATGATAAGATAATAATAAAAATCACAATCAATTTTTATTGCATTTAGTTGGAACAAACGCTTTCATATTTAAATTTGGGTGTTTACACCCAAATTTAAATATGAAAGCGTTTCTAAGATCTGAGATTTTTTTTTATTCTTGAGTTGACAAAGAAGGCGGAGGTGGACTCCGAAGATCCTCCAGGAATGGATTAAACAACAGCCATATTTACGAGCTAGGACAGGTAATTGTATTTTAAAATTTTGTTTGTTTTTATTTATGAATAATAACAATCGTGGTTGAGGATTTGCTTCATGGTAATTAAAACCGGTTGCGCTAATGTGACCTTTAAGAATAAAGTAGGTAAACTTTGACTAATATAATAAAAATTTGCGATTTAATGTACATAATACATAATTTCACGCCTGTCTCCCATTAATGGTGTAAGCGGAGATTATAGAACGCTATTTGAGATCTAATGTCTAAAGATTTAATAGTATCGATAACTTCTTACTAATTACCTCATTGGTTCAATAAAGGAAACAGCACAAAATAATATTTTTTAACCGATTTCAAAAAAAGGTTTCTCAATTCGACCCTATAATTTTTTAATGTGTGTTCGCAGATAACTTCGTCATTTATGAACTGATTTCGTTGATTCTTTTTTGTTGGAAAGAAAATGTCTCAAGGGTGGTACTATGATAACGAAAACTGGATCTAATGATGGCATTCCAGAGAAATCAAAGGAACCTTCGAAAATCGTAGTGGCGACTAGTGCATTTGTTATGTTTTTCAATAAGTATTTTAAGGTACTACTACTATATAGTGAAGGTTTAGAATCGATCTGATGAGGGAGCCGAAAGACAGTCGAGGGAAATCCTCAACGATTTACAGCAATTACTTGGTGTTTGAACTTAATTCATTTCTAATGATGAGAATTTTGTTCTCATATGGGTTATAAGTGCCATTACGAGTGATCAAAGGCAGTCGAGGGAGTTCCTCAACAGCAGTCATGTCGGTTTTTTTTTTTTATATATATATCCAACCAAAGTGCCACCAAACTGACTCCACCCCGCCTGATGGTAAGCAGTCAGTGGAATCCAGAAGTGGCAGCCACTATACCAAAAGCCATCGTCTTAAACTGCTGGTATGGTGGCCTTCACTATGGCGGCTGGGAATGTGGTTAGGGGAAGGGAATGAGAGAGATGAGGAACGAGGAAAGGGAGGAAATTGGGCCTCCGGCGCTCTCACTCACAGAACGAAACGCAGTAGTACGGATACTACTACTCTTAAGTCGATCTTCTGTGAGAGGGTAGTACTTCCCCGGACGATCCGGCCCATTCATGCTGAAATCAGCGTGGATCTACTACCGTACAAGCACTACTTTTACTTCATACCGTACAAGTGTTTACTTCATACTGTTCAATATACCAAAATATTTAGTTCGTACCAAACTAATACCTTAGTAAGATTTAGGTCTACCAATCACCAAAAATTTAAAATAAAATAATTTTTAACAAAAAGAAAATCGACTTCAAGCAGGAAGGAAACTAAAATGTAAAAAATAATTTTACTTAGCACAAAGTAATTCGTATTTTGATTTAGATAATCAGAAATGATTAAATAAGCAATTTTATAATTTTGAAGTTGGTGCCAAGTAAAACAATAACTAGGTATAGGTATTATCAATCTTAACTTGCTATTGTAGTAAGGTTCTTATAGTATTTACTCGGCACCAACTTCAAATTTATAAAATACCTATAATACCGTTAGAGGTAACATAATTACCTTTAACGGTCTATCTCCGATGATAAATAAACCGGTGCTATGTCTAACAGGGCAAATATGTATTTAGATAATATGTGTTGTTACTGACTGTGTTGTGTGTTACTGTTGTTATGACAACTTACGGTTGGTCAATGACCGAAACCTAGCCGAAATTCAAAAATTTCATTCTTCTGTCTATAAACAAAAAAATCGACTTCAAACAGAAAACTAAAAAGTAAAAAAAACTTAGTAGCACAAAGTAATTCGTATTTTGATTTAGTTAATCAGAAATGATTAAATAAATCTACGAGTATACTATTATACAGAGTGTATAAGGCGGTATGACATTAAATGCAATTACTTATAGTATGTGACATTATAAAGCGAGACATAAATAAATCAACTAAATATCTTCAATAGTTTAGACATGGACTACTTTTTTAATTTCTTAGATTTTAGTTCTATACACTCTGTAAGTACGTCAAACTGTCACTGACTTAAGTCATAATCCACGTCGAAGGATAAACGTTCCCGCTCATTACAGGTAAGTGAATTTGTTATAATAAATGGTGTATTACTTTGTTACTACTAAAATATTATTTATTTTGTTTGAAAAATTTTAAATTTTTATTTTTCGTCAAATCATTTTTGTTTATTTTTCGTCAAATCATTTTTGTGATTAATTTGAAATCATTATACGGACTAGTAACAGCTGCCTTTTCATTTAATATCAAATATCATTTCTGATTATCTAAATCATAATACGAATTATTTTGTAATTAAGTAAATTTATTTTTTCCTTTTTAGTTTCTTTCTGTTTGAAGTCGGTTTTCTTTATGGGCATAAAGAAAACCCTTCTTGGCTGCGTCAGTCGGGCGACTGACGCAGTCAAGAAGGGTAATGTTTTTCGAGCGTATGTTTGTATGTATGTATATATGTATGTCTATATGTATGTATATATGTATGTATGTATATATATATAATTAAAATTAATAAATTTATTTAAAGTTGCCATGAAAAACAATACTTCATAATTTCAATATACATAGAATAACTTTGTAATTGATTATAGAACTCTCTTCTTTAATCAATTACAAAACTCTGCTTTGTTTAATTTTTAACTTGGTACATATTAAAAAACTGTCTTGCCAGTAACATGACTCAAATATAATTTTATTCGCTATTGGCAAATTTTTTTTTACTTGTATTTAATAAATACCCTTAATAAGGCGCCGAACCTTTTGCAATAAATTGAAATAGCCGATTGGAAAAGTTCACCTTACGAATAATTTTTCACCTTTATCAGTAGCTATGTCGGCTAATGCAAATGGATTTTATGTTTCTTAGTTTGTTAATTAAGTGATATAGATATGTCAGGGTGACAAACGCTAATGCTTGTGACGTTAAAGCTATGTTTGCCACTAATATCACCGAATTCAAACATGGAAAAGAGAAGTTCCTACACTAAATTTCATTTTCCCCATCTAACTTCAAGTTCAAACTAAATTCTGCGATAATTTATTTTATTTAGTCCTATAGAACTGTGATAGCTATCTATAGCTGTAGCTCTGTTAAAACTTTTTATTTATTAAGGTTATAAATTAATGATGACTATTTATTTTCTAGGACGCTTTTCTGTTGAGGTTGAAAGGTATACATTTCTTCAACAGCTTATTGTTCGAAAAGATATTTAATCAATAAAATAAAAATAAATGAAATTAATTAGTAAGAAGTTAAAATACAAAGTCAGTAAACAATACTTCTTATCAAATCATCATCATCATATCAGCCGAAAGACTGTTGGACTTTTTCGACCCAATTTACAAAACACAAATACATATAGAATAATTCTTTATGTAATAAAATAGAACAGCTATTTTCTAACAGGAGTCAGCTAAATTATATTAGTAATTTTTATTATATGCATAGATATATAATTAAAAATGTATTTTATAAAGAGTTTCCTATGATTATATTATCAATAACCTAAGTTAATTAGTAGGTATTATACATAAATCTACTACAAATAATAAATGAGTGTATTCAATCCATGGCGGTGTATCAGTACTATTTCTACTCATTCTCTTTAGCTGGCCTCTAAACTTATTTAAGTTTTGCATTTGATTAGAAGATTTAAATTGAAGAAAAACGTTTTGGATTTTAATAATAAATACCAATATCGTATTGCAATACGGCACTTTCGCAATGATATTTTCCGTAGGCGTTTGTTGTGGGAATGAAACTTTTAATTCCGAAGCGAATGAGGGCGGATGTCTAGTCTGCGATAAAAGAACATTGTGTTTAATTTTAAACACATAATGTTCTTTTAAATAATTAAGTAAGTAGATTTTTCTGTGGGCTTTAAAATATTTACTTCCTCATAGTAGAAATAAACACTGTACTTTGCTTCTAATAAACTAGCATAAATTGTTAATTATTCAGACGGAATAAGGAGTGCTAAATTTTTAATACAGCGTAATTATCAACAACTAAGCAATTTAATGTACTAAATTTAGAAAATTGTTTTTTTTTTAATTTTATTAAGTATAAAAAAAATGGATCAGCCTTAAATAACAAAACAGCCTTAAATACAAAACTTTTCTCGCATCGCAAGCCTCACTTACTCTTCTTACTTCTTTATTTCGATACTTTAGTTGACATTGATGCAAACTATCTTTAATATTAATTAATATAGACATAGATACTGGGTGATGAAAATAAATAAATATTTGGACGAAGATTTAATTACGTACGGAACAGACGAATTGAAACGACTTGCGAAGACCAAGGCTGGACCAGTGTCTGGCGGTGACCGTCCTTTTAGTAGCGTTGTTTAAACACAATTGGTAATTGTACATAAAATATTACGACAAAATGACATTTTATATACATGATGATCATATGATCACCATCATCCTAGCTAAATAATAATAAAAAAACCGGACAAGTGCGTGTTGGACTCACCCACTGAGAGATCCGTACAAATTTGTAGGTGCATATTACAGTGCAAACTGTTGTACTACCTATATACACCAAAATTAATTTTTATAATCTATGCTTATAAAAATTAAAGAGTTTTTTTTTTATTCTTAGTCATAAATCAAAAACTATACTTACATCATAATAATAATTAACAACATAATAATAATTAATAATTTGTTTAAGCTTGTGCCAATGAAGCCCTTTCATACGATACCACTTTCCACATGACACGGTTAACTCAAAATTTGGATCGCAGTTCCTGGCTTATAGAACCTGGTTTTTATTGATTTGATTAAAAATGTATAGTTTTCAGATTTTCCCTATACTTGTAGTATAAGACTATACTTGCCAAATTTCTTAGTAGATCAACGGAAAATACACTACAAATTTTGTACCACCAATACTAATTTTTATCGAAATCGGTTCAGCCGTTTAGGTGCTGAGTGGTAATAAACACACACACACATACACACACTCACAAACTATCTTCTTCTTAGCGTGTCGATGGCAATTAGATTTTGTCAGACCAGAACTCAGCTACAGATATTGCGTTATCTGTAGCGTCGAACAATTCCTGCAGAGTGCAGGTGTTTGCACACGCAGGACATGACATAAGGTGTTCCATCGTTTGTGGAACGACACCGCATACACAGCTTAGGTTCATATCATCGATGAATCCCCATCTGGCAAGATTATCTTTGCACCGTCCAACCTGAGTCCGAAGTCTATTTAGATACTTCCAAGTCGGCCAAGGCAGCTCATGTCCAGGAGGGAGTTTCTCCGATGGAGGGACGAACGGTATAGTAGCGGAAACACCATTCCGCCACAGCCTGAGTCTGACCTGTGACCTCTCACCGGTAAGTGGGAGGACACGGTTGGCGAAACTGTTGCGACTTTTTAGCCTTTGCGGCACCGGGGTGTAAGCGTGCATCGGATGTCGGTTTTCTTTTTCCATTTTGGTTATATAGAATATTACTTACGTAATATTCTATATATATATATATATTTCGTAGAGCGGTGGCAATAGAACTTGCCACCGCTCTACGAAACGCTGGAGGAGCAATTCCTGCTTGTGGATACAGCTTCGATACCGGGGTCGGATTCAAACATCCAGTGATGATCCGGCACCTTTCATTCAAAGCCGTATCCATCAGCTTTGCGTGCGCTGAGCGACTCCATACGGGACACGCATACTCACCCGCCAGTTTACGTAGGAGACTGTTCCGGGCATGCACTTTCTGCTTAATGGTCTCACAGTGCCGCCGGAACGTAAGTGATCTATCCAGCAATACACCAAGATACTTTGGGTAGTCATTATGCAATATAGGGACCCCGCACCAGACAATGTTGAGTTTACGACCTGCCTCTCTATTGCGAAGATGGAACACGGAGGAATGTGTTTTATTCACGTTTGGCTTTAAAGAAAAAACTACTTTACTCACAAACTATAAAATTTATATTAATAGAATAAAATGCGATTTTTATATAACTTGCTTATTTATCGGTCATAAACAAGTATACCTGATAGTAATTGGCTGTATTCTTTAAACATCGCACAAACAATGCTAACAAAACACAATTAAACCGTTGTCGATTGGTAAGGAGACGGGGATGAGGAACGAATAATAAGACTGAGGCTATAATTAGGCCTTCTGTGTTCTTACTCACAGTATGGATGCTCATAGTATTAAACAAAATCTCAATCGAGTCGGCTCATTCAACAAGGATCTACTAAAAAACTGTTGATCCTGATCAGCAGTCATAAGCAGTAAGCAGTTATAATAGTCGCCGCCGTTACGACCAATCAAGTATGCCCAAGAGCAATGACAGATTAACCGATATTCTTAGTGCTGGGAGCCCTCAGCACTAAGATATAGCTAGGTCTACCACCACCTTTTAAGCTGCGTAGCTTGGAGAGGATAATATTATTATTGTACTGTTATATAGCTGTCAATAAATAAATAAATATTAGTATTACTTTAATCATACTTTGTGTTTGTTCTTTTTCTTTTGTACCATTAAAAACAAGGATGGAGATATCGTAAGATTGCAATAAGATTGCTATAAGAGGTTTTGGTATGGCCCACTGGTCATTGTACAGTGAGTGACCTCTATTTAGTAGATATTTTTATTACACTTTTGGTTATAAAAATCGTCATATCTCTGATTGTATAATTATATTTATAGACTAGAGATCCGCCCTCGCTTGGCTTCGGTATCACAAAATATCATAGCCGTCGATTGCATCAGTTAGAATTACGAAGGCGCTTAAAATATTGAAATTCTAAAAATGACTGAAAATGTTAACATATTAATATATAGCCTATGTTACCCGTTGAATTTATTGGTTTCTAAACATGAAAGAATTTTTCAAATCGGTAATGTAGATTTTTAGTTAAATCGTTGCAAACAAACATACAAAAAAATAAAATCTTTTCTGTTTATAATATTAGTTTAGATTTGTAAAGGACGTTCTGATTGTTCGGGCTAAGGCAATGTAAGTGACTTTGAAGCTATATTCTCATTGAAACATTAAAAATAGGTCGTTGTTCTACGCGTGACTGGGAAAAACAACTTTTTGCCATCAATTATTTGAATTTAGTTTACTCAATAATACAACCTTAGGTAGATATGTATTCAAACTCGTGTGTAGCAGAATGTAACGTCATTATGGTTGATTTTATGCTGTACTACAAATAATGGAATACTTAAGGTATATACTGCATTTGCACCTCACAGGAATTGAGCGACGCGGCTTGTAGCGCGACACTTTTATTTATTTAAGTTTAGACTTGAATAAATCTAAAGAAAGTCATTGATATGCTTAGCTTATAGATAATTTAACATAGGCACGAGAAAGACCACAAATTATGTAATAGACAAGGTTTTTAAGGTTCTAAAAATACGTAAGTATTATATAAAATGACATCAATAACTAACTGGTTTTTATTTAATTTATATTTAGGTGACTTAACTGTGCCAGCTACCAGTATAAACAAAATGTTCAAGAGCAACAGACCGTAGAAACAGACAGCACTGGTCTGCGTGTGGAAATAGATTATTATATTTCAAATAAAATATCTTTAGTTAGAGTAATAAATTATTAAGGAGTAACTTATAGCCCTACTATCTACAATCATCGGTCGTAGTGGCAAGTGAGCGGTGTCATAATACGACAGTGATAAGAACTATACTTTATCAGTTAGTCGATACACAGCCAGTGCAGACGATAGGTATGTATACTGTGCCACTTTCTATTATTACAGTTTTTACAAAGGCGTTTACATGAAATATTTTGTAACCCAGAAATTCTTTTGTTTTTGTTTAACTTATTGCGCTTAGGTATTAGGTAATTACCTAAGTATAACAATTAAATTTAATTGTATTTGTCTTTAAATTTGACTTTGTCCACCTGGCATTTTATATGTTTCGCTAAGAAATTAGGGTAGATATTCTATTTTTTACTGAATGGTAATAATATGTAAGAAAAGCCTGTGTAAATTTTTTGACACCTAGATTCGTAACATTAACTATAGTTATGTGATATTTTAGGCAGTTAATAGTTCTAAACTCTTTGGTTTTCTTCGATCCTTAGGTATATACAAAAGGTTTATGTTTCTAGTATTCTGTAAAAATGCTTCGTGAGCTGTCACCGGACTTGGCTAAAGTCGCCAGGCAGGAGTTGAATGAAAACCCGAAAACTGTGGCAAGTGATTTGCAGCACTTAAAAGAATGGATAACAAAGCAACCACACCTGAAAGCACGAACAGGTATCTTCTTTTTTTTATCTTAAATTAAGGACTTTTGTTAGTGAACGGTTACAATACAAAACTGGGTATTTTATGAGTTTTGTCGGTAAAATAGATTATTACGGCAAATAGAGGCATCAAAAGGGAAACTATTTAAATACCAGGCGCTGCCGAAATCACTGAAAGTCAGCTATTTTATGTTTCGGTAGTAGATCTACGCTGATTTCAGCTGAATGGGTCGCATCGACCGGGGAAGTACTACCCTCTCATAGAAGATCGACGTAAGAGTAGTATCCGTACTACTGCGTTTCGTTCGGTGAGTGAGAGCGCCAGAGACTCAATTTTCTCCTTTCCTCTTACCTCACCTCCCTCCTTTCCTTCCCCTATCCCATTAATTCCCAGCTGCCATAGTGGAGGCCACCATACCAGCAGTTTATGATCGTCTTAAGCTGCTGGTATGGTGGCCTCCACTTCTGGATTCCACTGACCGCTTACCATCAGGCGAAGTGGAGACATTTTGGTAGGCTAATATAAAAAAAAATAAAAAATTTTTTGTCATTAGGAGTGACCGCTTTGCTAGCTCGTGACTAGGGCCTCAAGAGATGACGGTAAAAACAAAGAAAATGTGAAAGAAAAACCCTTTCACAATAGAACGGGCAGTACCGTCGTGTGATAAGATTGCTACTGGAATCGCTAATCAGTTTACCAAGCGTGGTAATAACGGGGACAACCCATTGAAATACTACATTGCTTGCTTCGAAACTTCACAGCCGGCAACGACTTCATAGTGTTTTCTTATCATTATTTCTGCCATTCTATATATAAGAGAATAGCCATGGCTAGGGTAATGACTCAACATCAGGTAGATCCGCCATGATCGTGACCTAAATGTTATAAATAGTTATAACTTCCTATATGCTGACTACACGAATGTACAATCAGCATATCCGTAATCTATAGAAGATAGGTGATTTGTTAGTAATTAAAAACAAAACCAAATATACCTAAAGTACGATATAGATCAGTGAACTTGTGAAGCAACTAACCGTTGTGTAGGTATCGTTAATAACAATTGTTGTTATCTTACTGATACGATGGTCTGTTATTAGCACGGCGTTTTTAGCAACTTCTTTCTGTAGGGTCAATTGGACTATTGGACGTTGCATACGACCTCAACTATCTGGTAATATGTCTGTGAATAATCGTGGTATCAACATATTAATGACTTTATTTCGTACCTACGTAAAAAGTTTTGTTAAAAAAGGCAAGAAAAATATTTAAACAGTACAAGCACAAAATATACAGTACTAGCTTTCCGCGGCGCGGATTCACCCGCGACTTTGGTTACTTCTCTGCTTCCGTCTCCAGTAGCGTGATGTTACATAGCCTGTAACCTTCCTCAAGAATTGGGCTATCATACAAAAATAATTATTTAAATCCGACTGGTAGTTTCTGAGATTAGCGCGTTCAAACAAACAAACAAACTCTCCCGCTTTATATACCTAATAGTATGTAGTATACACATATAAGTATACAATTTATGCAAGTTAAAAGGGTACCAAAAAAAATTTAACATGTGGAAATTTGTTCAAATTGAAAAAACATTAAATATACCTATGTACATATTAGGTACGTACCTATTGACAAGGTTGTAGGTACGTACATTTGGACAAGGTTGTAGGTACGTTTGTACAAATGAACATTAAGTATAAATTCACACTAACAATTATAATAAACGAACCTATTAAGTATAAAAAAAGTAGGTAAGTAGGTACTTCAAATAAATGAATATAACCTATTTTGTGACTAACATAAAAATTATCCCACACTTAGTGGCAGCAGAGAGTCCTATGGGGATCAAATCGGGGGGATCCGAACGAAACTCCTAAAAAGTCCTTTGTTCAAAAGTCCTTTGTTCACTATATTCGAAAAAAACTTAACGAGTATAATTACTCTGATATTGAATATTAGGTAACTCTTACCTTTACTTAGGTAATTAAAATAATAAATTAGAATAGCTAGAAATCTTTAGGTAGGTATTGGCGCAGAGATGTTATCAGTGTTTATAAATAATACTTGACCGTATAACTAAGTAAGCCACTGTGATTTGTGAGTCAAGAAGTGAACTCTATACATTGTACTATAGAGTAAACAGAAAACAATTATGTTATTTATTTAGATATCATTAACAAGTTGTGAATTAGTTAGTACTTGTAAATTAAACAAGGTTCAGAAAAATAAATGATACCTAGCAAATTTTAAAAATGCGTGCCTTGCATTAAGTAAAAATAAATTTAAAATGTCAATGTCAATGTTACAATAATATCCACGGTGACGCCCAGAATCAATAAATTCACTGGTGTAAATACGAATTTAAACTAATTGTGCAATATAAAATTTTATAGTATTGCAATTTTTATTGTAATCATCGTCCCTAGGTACTGCAAGACTATAAAAATATTTTATCTTTATTACTACAGATACGTAGTAATATTTCGAGTTTATTCGTTTTTATTGCACACCTACGTAAAATTACCTATGAAACTAGTGTAAATTCTATCTATTATTTATTATGAAAGTTTAGGATAGGTCTATTTGCCCTAAATACTAAAAAGTCACTTAATTTTTAATAGATCTCAAGGCATAGGTTGTTGTTGTCTCACTGATAATTTAGTATGAATTTTATTGACTTATAGACTTGTTAAACTTCATTGGTATTTAAGTATGTGGACATTTAGCCATAAGTCTGTCTTATACTTGGCGTGGGCTAAAGCTAGCACGAAGTTTCATCACCTACCATTTTAAATAAATAAAATTATTGTATTTTTTATTTTAATATCGAATCTATTTATTATCGACAAAATTTGTAAGCAATTGTAGGACATGGTTACCATCACCTTTATCTTTTTATACTCGTACACTGAACGGATGAACAACATTCTAAAAACAAATAATGGATAATAAACACAAGTGTACATATGAATTTATCGTGCACCAGCAAGTTTCAACGGTCGAATAAGTTAATTAAAACATTAGAATACATGTTTATTTAGTATTTTATATTATTAAAAATATTGGATTATTCAGTAGATCTCAATGAGTATTGGTCAGCTGTGCAATATTACATGGTGTAGACTAATCGTAGATATATCTGTCTACGACTTATTTGTCTAAAACTTCTTCCAAAACCTAATCGTTATAACTTTGTTGACAGATGACCAATGGTTAGTCGCGATGTTGCGAGGCTGTAAGTACAGTCTGGAGCGAGTCAAGAAGAAACTGGATCTGTACTACACGTTGCGTACCACGGCACCCGACATTACTCTAAGGATAAAACCCACGGATCCCAAGTTTGTCGACTTTTTTAGACTGGGGTATGTTATTTTTTACTTAAACATAGGTTCATGGTAGGTAACTATACAATAAAATAAACTAGACTAAGGTAACTATTTGTTTATGGTTACCATAAAGAATTGTGTCAGCTGACGCTCATGACCTCATAAGTACCTCTGTTTCGAACACAGCAACATTCATCTGCTGTTATTAATGACACCATTTCTGCTACAGGCAATATAATGCTTGTCTTAGAAGTGCTGGAATCCACCACACGAAAAGTACGGTGTTTCAGTTACCTATACAAGTTTATAAGAAAGCCTGGGTGTGTGAATCACACCTAGTTTCTGAGAGGCTGATTAACGAATAATTAACTAATTACCTGTTAAATCTTATATGAAGTACCAATTGGGTTGCTAAAAGCATGAATAGTTAGTTTAATTTGATCTAATTAGTAACTAATTAGATCTAAATAAGATCAAATTAAACTAATTATTCATACTTTTAGCATGCTCTTACGGACTTCACATGAGATTTAACAGGTGATTAGTTAATTTTCATTGATCAGCCTTCTAGAAATTGGGTGTTATGAGGCTCGCATTTGTCTAGTTTTTGTATTATTAATTAAGCATTATTACGCTTGTCTAGCAGTACTAGACAAAAGCCAAAACAAGGTAAATTGCCACGCTGTTTCCAGGTACTAAGGCGTGTTTACGACATCCAGGAAGAGATGGGGTGGTTTTTCTATGTTGAAGTAGTATTACTGACTAGAATAGATTTAACGGTAGTTCTACTGAATGCCGATAAATATGAGTGGTACTTAAGTAAACAAGAGTTGTAGCGACTTTTTGAAGTGTAGGTCAAGTGTGCGTTTTATAAAATACCTAGTAGTTTAATTTACGATTGTTTTTTAAAATTCTATTCCCAGGCCAAGTAAAATGTGCTACCAATGATAAAAAATAATAGATTATCAGTCCCTCAATTTCTTTCTCCGGTTTTTAGAGCTTAATTTATATTATAGCTAGTAAAATATGAAGGTGAAATACATATTCTTACCCCTATAAGTAAAATAGCGTATTTTTGCATCATGTTAATTTATAATATCATGAGAACATGGATGATACGTGTTTATACAACACTTTTATCTAGACTTATCTGGTACAATCTGTATCACAGGTTAAAATTATTGTACAGGTATATGTTGCTGTCTAACTTATAGTAAGTATGACTCGGCAAAATGTTTATTTTTATTACCCAATGACGTGAATAGTATTCAGCAAGTAATAACCTGGTGGTACCTTTTTACTACCATTCATGATCCATGTCTCTCACACCTACGTCATCCGAAACCGTGTAAAAATCAAAATGTTCTATTTATAATCTATGCAGTTGCCAAAATTGCACTATTCTAAGAATTAGATACAGAAAATTATTACAACCGAAACACAACACATACTTAGCTTGAATTGTTATGACTACGGTCTTCTGTAAAGAGACGGAAGCCTCACATGGCCATTCTCCAGTTTGATATTCTCTCTTCTTAGCGTATTGTCTTCTATACTATTATATAAAGCTGAGGAGTTTTTTTGTTTGTTTGAACGCTCTTATCTCTGGAACTACCAGTTGGATTTGAAAATTCTTGCGTATGATAGCCCAGTTCTTGAGGTAGGTTAAAAGCTATGTAACATCACGCTACTGGCGACGGAGGCAGAGCAGTAAGCAAAGACGCGGGTGAAACCGCGCTGTAGGAAGCTAGTTCTTTTATAAAGTACTACACTATTTTTCAACAAAGAAGACGTTTGCGACAGAGTGTTTGCCCAATGACGATCACAGAGTATTTTTAAATTAATCTAACAGTCCAATTAATAGTGACACATAAATACACAGCAAAAACAACAATGATAGATGAAAACTTAATACCAGATTAAAAAACATAGATGTCACTATTCGTGATATCCGTAAAGTACTCAACGATTGAAATGATGAGCATTGCCTCACCATTTACAATCATCCAGCCATGTCCTTTAGCAAGTCTTCCATTTCGATGAACGTATGTACGTTCATCGAAATGTAAGTATAATGTTATACTTAATAGCTCCACATCATTACAGCTAAATGAATTCAACATAATTAAAATAATTGTCCTCTGCGAGTTAAATATTCGTATATTCAAGATCTTTAATTATGTAAATGTCAATCAAAACGTCTGTTATGTTTTTTACTGTTTTAACTAAGGTCACATCAGATAGCAACTGTGAAGAAACTTCTCGTATGTTTACAAAATCTTGTCTATTTACAACACATATTTTAAGAAACTTAAATATTACATTCAAAATCATATTAGATCCGTTGGATATTCTTGGATCATTTAACTTTTAAGAGCAATTTCTACAGATAGAAATTCGTGAGCGAGATTTCTATTAGTAGATATTTCCTTATGATCTTCAACATATTAAAGTAGTCGTTGCACCGCTGCCTATTATAATTATTAGTAAAGTAGAGTTTTTGCTGGGTTGTGGTAGACAACAGTCTGCTATCACGAGAATCACCATCACCTAAAAAGAAAAACGGGTGACAAGCGAAAGGTTTTTTTCGCGTAATGATAATTCAGTTAGATTGACATACTGAGCTTTTTTGGTTTGCTTTTTAACCTGAACAATGCACTTTTAATTTCAGGACATGCATCGTACTACCAAAGCCGAAGGGACTGCAACCACGAGTGTTGCTGATCAGGGCCGGCTACTACGATCCTTCAACCCATAGTGTAGCTGATGTCATGTGCATGCTGTATTATCTAGTACAGGTAAATCTATACTATTATATGAAGCGACAGAGTTTGTTTGTTTGAACGCGCTAATCTCTGGAGTTACCGGTCGGATTTGAATAATTCTATTGCATATGATAGACCAGTTTTTGAAAGGGTTATAGGCGATGGGAGTAGAGCAGTAACCAAAGACGCGGATGAAATTGCGCTGCGGAAAGCTAGTATTGTAATATCAGCTGTGTTATTTAGCTGTTTATTAGTGTATAAATGATCTCACATGAAAGGGCCTTAAATTATATGATACATAAAGTCATACTCATGCCTGCCAGGCACGATTTTCCGGCATTAAAATTGCCTTATCATTTTCTGTTCTGTGTGATTCATGGATTGTAGAAAGTCTGAACGTATAAGTTTGTGATCCTATGTATTTGTGAAGTTTCTCGAGAACGTAATTACGAAAGTAGGAATTCACGAAAATATAATTAACAAAGCGGGCGATTTTCTAAAAGATAACTTCACCAATCGAGACGGTTTAATTGCGGGAAGGAAAGTAAAAAGAAGAAAACCTTGTTAAACCTGAAAGTATATATTATAAGATCCAACGAGTGTGCACATGGCTCAGCTCGTGACTTCTTAAGTTTTTTACAAGACACTAAATTTGAACTGTTATGTTAATTATGGCCCTTGTGTAATACTGGTTAATTGCTTTCTTGTTTCAGATGCTGATTATGGAAGATGACGTCGCTACGGTGTTGGGTATTAAAATTTTGGTAGACTATGAAGGTGTATCTATGAGTCATTTCACACAAGCGCCTCCACTGTTGAGGAAAATGATTGCAGTTTGTCAAGTACGTAACTACGAGTATTTCTAATACATGATTTTGTGCCTTGATTAGGTACATGCTACAAACTATTATAGTCCACCTGAACATAAATTGATATAAACTAAACGCAACTTTTTAGCAAAGGATCTAATATAAAGAAACGCTTCTTACTACTTATCACTAATATAACTCTTAAAAATTAAAACCAATTATTGTTACTTAACTCTAAAAAACCAACTAAAAGAGTCAAGAGAAAAATAATATAATTTTAAAAATAAAACATTTAATATGTGAGAATCACAAGTTATATATTTGTCACACGCGATACGGGACTGGTTCCTTAGTACACAAAAAATAATATGAGGTGTTGTCTATCGTAGTGTATCGTAGAATCATGAATTAAAAATTATGTAAATATCTGCTGCGTTGGGGATTTAGCTGATTTTGTTTTAGGCAGTGACTTTTTAGACTTTTATGGCTACGATAGTATGATACATAGATAGATTTAAGTACAAAAGACTATATAAGAAAGAGTGTGACAGTCGGTTTTAAGGCTGAACAATATTTAGAACAACCTTTGGCTCTTCTAAAGTTCCACTTGATTGGTTCTTTCATTTTCTCTCATGGTCGGTCAGGATGGGTTTTCTTAATATGGTTTTTGATACGTTTAGAGGATATGACCATATAGAAGGCTTAATGTCTTTTGCCATCAGAAGGGACATTTGTTGGTATGTCTCTTAAGTTGTTAATTAAAGGAATAAATAAAGAGCGTTTAATTTTAATGCTATTTCAGACATTGTTATAACTGAATGGTTTCAATGTTTCAGGATGCCATGCCGCTGCGTTTGAAAGGAAGTCACCACATAAAGTTATCTGATGGCATCGAGAAGATCTTCAGTTTGGTTTCTGTGTTCTTAAATGAAAAAGCTAAGCAAAGGGTAAATTAATTTTATCTTTAATATCAAGAAACGGACGGCTGAGAGAAACTGGATGCAGCCATAAATCGGGTAAGCCTAGAGAGAGGCCTATGTCCAGCAGTAGGCTAAGTATGATGATGATAGTGATATCTTATAAAATAAAATGAAAACAAAAATCTCTTTATAACCTTGTGGTGATGTAGTGCTAATGTTGTTGTTATGATGTAGAACAGATACCAATTGCTACCTACATCATAACAACACGCTAGTGCGAGCAAGTTGGTGACTGCAATTTGGTGCAATTTAGTACGCAGTTATCGCTGCTACCAACTTTGTTGGATTTATCCGGTCACTTCTTATGACAGTCGCAGAAAGTGGTACTACTACTAGACAACAACATTAGATTAATACCTGTTTTTTTTTTCAGTTGAACATTCACAAGAAACCAGAAGAATTATTTCAGCACATTCCTAAAGAAATAGTTCCTAAGGAGTACGGTGGAGACGGTGGTCCTGTTGCGGACATTGTAGGTTAGTATCCTTTTAGTATCAACATCAACCTCCATAAAACGTTACAGTTTTTGCACCTCACGAAGGCTATTTTGGGTGACTCTTTTGGTGACATTAACAGTCTCGTAAAATGCAACAACAATACTTTATTCTCGTTTTACGTCAATATTATGCGAGAGCATGTTACCTCGGTCAAAACATATTCATGCTGATCAAACTTCATAATGAAGGATCAACTATCGATTTCTTTAAAATCGCCTGTCTCAATCGGTCATCGAACCCACCAAATGTGAAAAAAAACCACATTTATTTTATAATACCGTTGGAAAGGGTTAATCATAAGGATTTTTTTCCTAAATAACAGAGTTTTAAATGAAAGGAAGATCATGAAATATATACCTTTTTATTAAAAATTTTGTTAAGGAAATTTTCCTCTAACTTTGTCGTGTTTTCAACAATTGGCATGGCATGGCCATAGCTTTGGTCGTGGGGACACCTTGTATATTGCAAACCTGATTATATTATGATATACTAGCGACCCGCCCCGGCTTCGCAGAGGTGCAATGCTGATACTATAGGTATTTAGTATCAGCATTGCCCGTACGAAGACAAACAAATGCTGTGAACGTTGTATTTACACATTCTGTAGTATATTTAATTTTACTACCGGCCCCCTGCCGCTATATAATTTTGAAGTTGGTGCCAAGTAAAACAATAACTTTTTTATTTATTTTTATTTATTATTATTCATAAACAATTTACATTGTACTTGAACTAGGTACCTATAGGTATAATCAATCTTAATTTGCTATTGTAGTAAGTAAGGTTCTTATAGTATTTGCTTGGCACCACCTTCAATGTTATAAAATACTTATTTAATCATTTCTGATTTACTAAATCAAAATACGAATTACTTTCTGCTAATTAAACTTATCTTTAACTTTATAGTTTCCTTTTTTTTCTTTTTTTTCTTTTTTTTTATATTAGCCTACCAAAGTGACTCCACTCTGCCTGATGGTAAGCAGTAAGTGGAATCCAGAAGTGGCGGACACCATTCCAAAAGCCAAACTACTGGTATGGTGGCCTCCACTTTGGCGGCTTAGTGAGATGCTTTTTCACGCCCCGCTTTCCTTCCCGTTTGAAGTCGGTTTTATTTGTTTAAAATTATTTTATTTTACGATTTTCAGTGATGGGTCGACCTAAATCTTGCTTAGGTATTATTTTTGTACGAACTAAACATTTTGGAGTATTTAACCGTATGAAGTAAGCCCGACATGACTGCTGTTACGGAATTTCCTCGACTGTCTATGGTCACCTGTAATGGCACTTAAAACCCATATGGGTGCAAAGTTCTCATCATTAGAAATGATTTAAGTCCAAACACCAAGTGTTTGAGCTGTACACTCAGAACATGTAACTAACCGTTGTTAGAAATAATACCGCAAATTATGATAAAGTAAATTGATTTATTGATAGATTTTACACTGATACAATGATACAATATACGTGGATGAATGATAGAGTGAACGCGCCGCGGTTTACGTGCACACTGATTAATTCGACGAAGTACATCGCACAGTAAACCTGCAATGGCGTCAATTGCTGACGCGGACACATTCGCTGTACGATGCAACTCGTACATACTCCCCAACAGCAGAAGAGATGATGATGATATGAATGATTATATGTATTATGACAAATGATAACAAACAAATTGAATGGTTAATATGCATATTGATTAAAGTAATAAAGTTCACATTTGTGTCTTTTCTATTTCAAATTCGTGTTTGATTGGTATAGGAGAGTTACAACTGTCTCGATATAGCTTTGCACTGGAGTTAGTAAAGAACACTTGGCCTGCCGAGGCCTTTTGTACGTTATGCGTACTTAGATAAATCGCACTTGGCTGCGGATCAGCCCTGACTTGCACTGCACTACACTCGGCACTATTATCACTTGTGTTCTGTGGGGAAGCGGACGCCTGCCGACGAGAAATGACAGCCTGGCGCCTCCGCCTCCAAAGGAAGATCGCTGCTGCGATAGTAGCCACGGCTACCAGCACGTAACTGAAGCTGTAGTGATGAATGTCATGTGTTGATAAAATCTCAGGTAATTGATTAGCTTTCTCAAACATGCTCAATGGGATTAAGATGCGGGCTGCGTGCTGGCCAATTCATTGTACGTATCCCAACCTCTTCGCAATATTGTCGAACTTGTGCAGCAGCGTGCGGCCCGGCATTATCCTGCATTAAAGTAAAAATTTCGCCTATGAATCCCATGTAAGGCACCACGTGATCTTCTAAGATCTCTGTTATGTAGCGATGTGCAATCAAACCGCCTCTATTACCGTTATGACGGACCATGTCTATGAACACAAGTTCTGTTCGCCCGTTCATCGATATGCCACCCCAGATCATACACGAACCGCCTCCAAAAGGAACACGCTCCTCAATGCAACTTTGAGCATATCGCTCCCCACGTCGACGATAGACTCTTCTGCGACCATCTGCACCATATAAACATGTCCTACACTCGTCCGTGAACAATACGGAGGCCCATTGCTCTTCTGTCCAATTTAGGTGATCACGCGCAAATCTTAAGCGAGCTTGTCTGTGAGCTACAGACAACTTTGGACTATTTGCTGGTCTAAAAGGGGTGATATCCGCTTCCTTTAACCTTCTTCTTATTGTTCGTGCACTCACATTTACTCCACGCACTTCTAAGCTCTGTTTTGATGTTAACTGACGTGTAACAATAAATCGGTCATCACGACCGGTGGTTGCTCGAGTCCTGCCTGTACCACGTCTTCTTCTGTAAGAACCTGTCTCCACAAACCTTCTGTATATTCTAGAAACCGTAGACTGGTTTAAATTTAAATTTCTACCAATCGTTCGTTGATCCAAGCCCTCCCGCACCAGTGCTACAATTTGAGCCGCTTGTTCGGACGAAGTATCCATATTATGGTTCAAAAACTCTCGATGAGTTAAATAACTAACCCAACAATTCTGCTGGTAACAATAATTCAATTGACAAAAGAATAAAAAATCAATGCGAATCAATTTAAAACTTTGCTTTAAATAACACGCAAATCTGAGACTACGAATAAAATTTTCTTTTCCCGGCTATATTCATTTGTTTTACTGCAGTTCTATTTTTAAATTTTGCTTTTTTTTTAAGATTAAGAGCCAGTCTCTCCATATTTATATAATTTAATCTAAAAAGTTTGCATACTTATTAAAAAAATCAAAAATCATTTCAAAGTAATCCTGAACTTTGATGCAGTTTATGAGTTCGTCAGTTTATAATATGTATGTATTTACAAAAAAAATGTATATAAGTAATATATCATGTTTAGTACCCATAACACAAGCAAATATAATTGGTTAATTTGGGGCTAGATGGCGCTGTGTGAATGTGGTAGAATAATATTATTATTAATTCATATTATATGTGTCCTCCATCGCACTTCTCATAATTAAAAAAAAAATGGAGAGATTCCATTCTTTCTACTGATTTAATTCTGGTAGTCTGAGACTGAGATATCTGGGTTTTTGCAAAAGTTTTATCGCTGTTGAACCTGGCTTACATTATGTAGGTTACTTTACGGTAGTAGATCCACGCTGGTTTCAGCATGAATAGGCTGGATCGACCGGGGAAGTACTAACCTCTCATAGAAGATCAACCTACGGATATTAGTTTTCATGCTAATGTGTTTTATTCGGTGAGTGAGAGCGCCGGCAGCCCAAATACCCCCTCGGTCCTCTTCCTTTTCCCTTTTCCTTCCTCATCCAATTCTCTGTGGTCGGCAACGGCTTGGTTGTGTTTTCTAAGCATTATTACTACTCCGATGCTTGGAAAACACAGCCATCTCTATAGGTTACGGTTACTACTTACCATCAGGTGGGCGCCGTATGCTTGTTTGCCATCAAAGTTGTACAAAAGAAAAAAATGTAGTCACAGTGCAGCGTGTAGATAGTAAAAGTAATCCAATGTTATTTCATTTATTTTATGCCATGTCCTCATAAGAATATCGATTTGAAATTATATCTGTGGCTATCACGATTTACGTCTGTTTACGTCAGACGACCTATAGCATTTGTATCAGAAATTTAACAGTGCCCCTGGTATTTACTTAGAAAAAAATATTCTAAGCTGTCATTCCCGGGAATAACTCATGCTAGTTAGTACTTCTGAAGCCCTAGACAAGTGGCTAAGATTTATATTCTATTCATAGAATAAGATTTAAAAAAATACTGGATTGACATAAGCTAACGCCAACGCTTATATCAATCTCATACATTTTATTATTTATTCTATGAATAGAATAGAGATCTTTGACGGTTGTGTAGGGCCTCTGGTTAGGCAGATAAAGAGTAAATAGTACGTTTGTTGTTGATGTTTATAATAAAGAAAATGTAAATGTAATTAAATGTAATTCTAGACTTTAATCTTACTTGTGCCTAAAAAGGTACTCAAAGAACATACCTACATGTTATTAACAGAATATTTGTATTATTACAGAATATTGGGTATCCAAACTGAAACAGTACAAGTCGTGGATGGAACTAGAAGTGCAACTCGGCACCGACGAGTCAAAACGTATAGGAGCCCCCGCTGACCTGCTGGCTGAAGGATCCTTTAGGAAACTTGATATAGACTGATACGTTATTTATGATCGTTACAAGTACCTACATAACCTATATTTTAATATTAAACTAGCAATTTTATTTCTTATTATTATTTTGATACCTATTGTTATTATTATAGTCATTATACCAAATTGCATTCAACTAAATCTTCTAACGGACTTTTTGTATTAACATAAACTTAGTCAAAAGTCAAATAATTACTTGCATATTACTGCAAATTCTACGAGCTTGAAAGGTTATTTTAGTAATGCTTTGCCTAATCTACAAAGCATTGACTGGCCTGTTGGTCTAGTGGTTAGTGACCCTGACTGCTAAGCCGGAGGTCGTGGGTTCGATTCCCACCCAGGACAAACCTTTGTGTGATGAGCATGATTGTTTGTTCTGTGTCTGGGTGTAATTTATCTATAATATGTATGTATTTACAAAAAAAAATGTATATAAGTAGTATATCAGTTGTTTAGTACCCATAACACAAGCAAATATAATTGCTTAATTTGGGACTAGATGGCGCTGTGTGAATGTGGTAGAATATTATTATTATTATTATTATTATTAAAATAATTTGAAAATATTGGGAGGAGCAGTAAAAATATATAAAAGTAAACCAGTAAGAAGTAGCAACAATAGCTGCTTTGTTTAAAAAGCATGTTCGTAAATCAAAAGAAACAATTCAGTGTACCATTTTTACAAACAGTTTTACCTATTCGATCTTCTTTTAGTCATGCGTTGTTAGGTCAATGCACTTACTATTTACGCAAGTTATTCTTAAACTCTAAGGAAGACAACAAATATACCTACACAATCTATTTATCAGTATTATCAGTGATCAATCATAACAATGACATCAGAAACATTGGTTGATATACTCAGAATAAGTCGAGAGGGTGATGAATTGATGATGCCTGACCTGTTTTAGTAGCAAAACACTTGACTACGACTTGCCTGTTAATAACAAACATTTTATTTAAAATGATCAAATGAAATTCATTTGGTAATTTCAAAGATTTAAGAAAAAGTTACGAATGATAAATATTCAATTTTATTTTATCTAACGTAAGTTGACAATCTGACAAAGTGGTTAATTAGATAGTTACAGGTAGGAATAGATACTTTATGGCGACTTACAAATCGATCAACAAAATGGCAATACAATTCAAATGTATGAACAAAATTATTGAAGCTTTTTAGTATTTGATCTAGGTATTATAAGATATGCTGCTGCTATAGCAGTGAAATTTTGTGTCCATTTGTGTGTACATTTTATTAAAAACAACACGTTTACTACTCATACCTACTCATAATTCTAACATATCAACAACAAAAAACAACATATTTTTAACTCAATTCACATTAATGTATTGCCTAGATAAAAAATAAATTAAAACCAAATGAAGGCTTGTCTTCAACAATGAATTACTTATAGATTTAAGAATGTTCTTTCCTTTTCTTATTGCTTACATAGACAAAGATGCAATTTATACTAATGAACTGTGAGGAGATGAATCAGGCGTACAGTTCGTAATATAGATACATAAAATAGTATGGTAGGTTATATTCAATGTCATTCGTTATTATTTTCATGTGTGAGCAGTACAGTGGCGAACGCTAAAACATTATATACCACAAACATTACCATTTTACTTGTATATAATATTGGTCATGCGAGTGTGATAAGGAATTACATTTGAGTGAGTTTACACAGTGAGGTAACAAGGGATTTGAATAATAAAAGTAAGTAATAATTGATATTTGTATTAAGTAATGTTTATGTGGTCGTGATGGCCGGTACTCATCTCTTAGAAGGTTGAGGGCCGTAAACCAATGTGACTATAGTTTTGAGCGCCGCAGATCTAATTACTCCTTCGGGTTCCTTGTCTCGGTTTTTTTCTTGTTCTTCCTCATAATTATCTTCTTCTTTGCGGTCGGGAATGACTTTTCTTGTTATAGGTAACTCTAAGCATCGGCTGTGCTACTCCCCATTCTCCTTAAAGGCTATAAAAAAAAATCTGTGGCACTCGGGGACTAACGCGGTAAAGCTATGCATAGCATTATATTTTTATTATTATTGTAAAATATGGTACCTATTTTGTATATGGAGAGTATATATATTGTTTTTTATCTATACATATAATAAAATTGGAGTGTCTGTTTGTAATATTGAAATAACCGTTTTTTACTACATGTATTATGAATATATATAAACGGTACATATACCAAAATAACATTTTTTAAAATTTTTGTCTGTCTGTCTGTCTGTTTTTTACGGCTAATCTCTGAAATGGCTGGAACGATTTGACGGGACTTTTATTGGCAGGTAGCGGATGTAATAAGGAGTAACTTAGGCTACGTTTATTTTAGAAAAAATCTTTTATAAATAATAATATGCGACGTAACCGACATTTACGCAGGCGGAGCTGCGGGCAACAGCTAGTTAAATATAGAGTTTAATGTATATTACACATATTTTTTCTAAATACGGGTATTTTCTCGAATAATAGCGATTTTTATAACTTTAGCCGTCAAAAAGTACCGACCTATTTTGAAATGAGTATTAACAATATTAAAACTCATAATATTGGATGTTAGGTTTTATTTTCGTTACGGAATTTATTGATTCAATCGCCGCGCTCAAAGCCCGCGGTAAAAGTTTTGCAATAGCTTAAAATTAAATTTATCTTAGTAAAATCAGACTAAACAAAAATACGGCATAATAATGTTTTTATTGCATGGTAGCAGACGAATGATAGATAAGTCTTGGGTTTTAAATGTATAAAGGCTTATCTTAGTGTTTGTCTATGGTCGCTGAAACTATTAATAAAATTGTTGTGCGAGTGTTCCGTAAATTTTATTGTTGTTTTATCTTAGGCGTTATTATTCTATGATCGTAGGTAAATTACTTGCTAGAACTTTCGTGTTCAAGGTTAAACTTCTTATAATATGTTTTTTAAATACGCACGTATGAAAACAAAAAAAAAACATAAGTATAGACAGTTCCCACATTCAAATCCACAAAGTTTTAGAACGACAGTAGAACTACAGAAGAACACTTTCTAAATTAATCATTTTCAGTCTCACCTTGAATGCAACTTTAGTAGTGTCTCGGGTACACCTGTCAGGAATTTAACGGTAGTAGATCCACGCTGGTTTCAGCATGAATCGGATCGTCAGGGGAAGTACTACCCTCTCATAGAAGATCGACTTAAGAGTAGTAGTATCCTTACTACTGCGTTTCGTTCGGTGAGTGAGAGTGCCGGAGGCCCAATTTCCTCCCTTTCCTCTTTCCTCACCTCCCTCATTCCCTTCTCCTAGCCCCATTCCCAGCCACCATAGTGGAGGTCACCATACCAGCAGCTTAGCAGTTTAAGACGATAGCTTTTGGTATGGTGGCCACCACTTCTGGATTCCACTGACTGCTTACCATCAGGCGGGGTGGAGTCACTTTGGTAGGCTAATATATATATATATATATATATGTATGTATATATAATTGGCAACCAATTGATAAGGGCTTCCCGAATACCAACTGTAACCGTTTATATTTTTAGCTTCAAGTCGAAGAGAGATTTCAATTGGAACAGCATTCGTGTGAAGAGGTAAATAATAAATAAATAAAGAGTTTATTGTTTTCTCTCACATAGAAAAGATACATACAGCGGTAAAAATACAATAGTTGGTGAATACATGTAATAAAACAATCGGGGACCGCTCTACAATCCCCAATAGGCCCCAGGTAGACGATCCCAATGCACTCCCACCGTTCGCAAAATAAGCGAACGGGAAGAGAGGGAGCGATCTAGTCCCCAGGATCCATTTGGAGATTGCAAAGCGTGCCCTGACACTGTGTACAAATACATGAGATTTAATCTATGTGAGAGACTGGTCTCTGTACTAGGAGACCTGTATGACAGATAAACAGCCTCTCCAGACTCCGGAAGCGGACAAACGGTAACCTGATGTACATCAGGTAAGTACAACGTAATTTGCGAAAAGCATTAAAGTAAATAGATTTAGGTGTAATGGCTGTTATAGGGTTTATAATTAGATTTATGTGAGAAAGGATGTGTGTGTGTGTGTGTGTGTATGAGAAGGGAAGTGTGTGTGTATGTGTGTGTGAGAAGGGATGTGTGTGTATGTGTGTGTGAGAAGGGATGTGTGTGTGTGTGTGTATGTGAGAAGATGATTGAGGGTGTGTGTGTGTGTGTAGGTAGATGTGTTTGTGTGTGTGTGTGCGCCTACGTATGTACGTGTTTGAGGTGAAATTCTTTGTGGTTTCAATGTTCACCATTATTAGTAACTTAGATGCCACCCACACAACCGACGCTCAGACTAAGGCCAATAACATAGTATCTAGCGAGATCTAGATTTTACGCTGTTACCTATACAAAATAGGCAACAGCATAAAATCTGTGTGTAAAAAATGAACAGCCTCTGTGGTATTCAATGTAATGCTGCGACAAATCATATTTGGTAGAGTTACTAGACGTAACTAGCTATTCGTTTAGGATTATGGTACCTGATCCATACTCTCTATGTTGCATTGGTTTTGGAGTTTTGCTCCATAGTCACTAAAAATGACGAAGACCCTTCCAATCATAGGTATAATTGGAAAATTCCACAATCGGGTCAAATGGGTATTTCCAACGCACAAGAAGAATGTGGGAAGGTAGATAAGAAGGTAGGTAGATGTAATATGTATGAACTCACTGTTGTATGAACAGTGATAGTTTATTTTATTTTTTAGTAGAACTACTTATATTGATAGAAGTTTCATCGCTGTGTGTTCTTTAGAGGCTTCTCCGAAAAGCTAGAGAAAATATAACGTGGGTTCACTGGTTTAGTTCAAAGGCTGTACTCATATAATTTATCTGTTTTTGTTACGTTGTGTGTTCGGTTCAGACGGGGCTTGGAAGTGTGTATTAAAAAAAATTGAGTAGCGAAATTTCAATATTTCTCCTACGCCAGCAAAATCTTATGTGGTAATAGTCTAGATTGGCAAGTGCGACGATGTTACACCATATTAAGAGGGCGGACAAGGGTTGAACTTATATACAACAAATAAAAGAGAAAATTGGAGTTCAACACGTAAGCTGCGAAAAGAAAAAATTGGTAATCGCTTCTCCGATTACCGTACATGAAAACCATGTATTAAAAAACAGTTGTAGCGCACATCTATTTTTGTAAAATAAAAAAAAATAATTTGTATTAAAATGTGTTATAAACCAGTACCAGGCAGAAAATTCAACATAAACGATTCGTTCGCAAGAATAAAGTTTATTTGTTAAACGTCTGTCGCCTAAGGGAGTAATCCGTTTATAGGCTTTATAAACATTGACTTTATAGATACAAAATTCAGGACACGGAACAACCATTATTTCATAAATCATATATTTCTTTGTCCCTAGGTATAGTTAGAAATTGCTAATTTACCTTGAGCAAGCCTGATTATTAGTGCTTCATCATTTTGTACGTATTTATTCATATTATGTTGACGACGTTATTCTAGCAGGTGAAGGCAGTTTCAGTTCATTCAGCTATAATAGATACATCACATGTAATTTGTAGGCGCCTATTGCCATGTTACTATTCCAAAGGGCTGCTGTTTTAGCTAATTATACAGTAACCATTTGTAAATTCAGTATTATTACGTTTGTCTTATCTTATACTTGTCGAAGGAAAATAAATAGCTAAATATAGGTAATTTTGATTATTTAGACAGAATGACATCGTTGCGATTGAGTCATTTTTATAAACTAATACTATAAAGATAAAAGATTTGAATTTTTGTATTATTTGATATAGATTCATTATATTATGATCGTGATCAGTTCTTGGCCGCGACTAAACGGTTTGGTTGTAGGTGCCTACTTAATTCAAACATGAAAACAGCTCATGACAATACTACTACAATATACTGAGTTACAAATTACAGATAACAAAATTAAGTTAATGGCCCATTTCTTATTATTTTTTGATTACAGCACACCAAGATGACAGTGAGACCGTTGTCGAATAGTCTCGCTAAGAAAGCCGAGATAGAAATAAATGAGAAACCTGAGAAAGCAGCTGAGGATATCATGGCTATTAGAGACTGGCTTAATAAACAATCTCATTTAGAATCTATTCGACCAAGTAAGTGTACAATATTGTATAATGTGATTTAAGTATCTTTTTCTTGTTAATTTAAGGAACCTAATTGCTAAAATATTTGATATTAGGTACCTATATTCCTGTAATCTAGGTTTTCACTAACTTGCTACTGTTAATATTACTGTTAATTACACGGGTATAGAATATGAGGTGCAAATATTCAATTACAAAATTTTTAGCAGCGCCACCTGTGCTACATAGCTAGAACTACAGAGAATTGAATGTGAATCTACGACTTCAAATTGGTTCGACTACGGCGTAGAGCAGAGCTACAAGGCTACGGAGAACAACGCAATGTTTGTTAATAACATTAGTATCGTATAGATGTCGCTAGACGTATCAATCCATACTTTCATAATAATAACACAGGTCTGCAATGGTTTTCCCCTTTCAGTTTTGATGAGCGATTTGGATAGATTTTGGGGCGCTGATTACGGGAAAAATATTAAAAAAATTCCATCACGTCAGGATTTTTAGTTATAGATCATCCTTTTTTTTGCCTAAATTACTTAAGCCTTCCTAGTAATTTATTAATTATTTTATTTTAATCGTATCTTATTGAACAAAAAACACACTAAATGGTTGAAGTAGACATTAATGAATGAGTTCTCATAAATTTTAATGTAGTTAAACATAACTTTTAATTAAGTAGGTATGTGATATACCCTTATTATCAAAAAAACTAGTGGATTTTTAGGTCATTTGCTAAAGACCTCATTTCTTGTAGGCTAAATGCTTTTTTTATAGAAATTAACTTAAATCGTTAGAAGACAGTTAATGAGGGTAGATTAATATTATTTTGTATAAATAGCACCATCACTATTTTTAAAAAGTCAGTACTTCTGTGCAATTCGTAACGCTTACTTGAAAAATGTCATCGCGAAAGTGTTTAAACTCTCCGGACAATTTTTGCTACATTTGTGGGCAATTTATGCTGAGAAAACAGCAGCATAACATAACCGAATTTATAAGGAACGTTTATAATATCTATTTTGGCCTATCAATCGCCAATCAAGATAAACAGTGGGTCCCACATAAAGTTTGTACCACCTGCGTTCGTGAACTTCGAAAGTGGTCAAAAGGAAAGAACAATACGTTTGATCTCCTATCGCCTGTTTTATGGAGAAAATCTCAGAATCACACTGAAGACTGTTATTTTTGCTGCTGCAAGACTACAGGCTACAATTCAAAAACAAAAAAGGACTTGATATATCCAATATGGCAGTCAGTAACACTCGCTGTGCATCGCGACCAGAACATTGCACCGCCATCACCGCCATACTTGGAATCATTACAAGCTGAAGACAGTGACAGTGATGTTGAAGAGGTATCTCAACCTGACGCTGAATTTGAGCCAAGTACAAGTGGAACACAATTATTTTCACAATCAGAACTGAACGACTTAACGAGAGATCTAAACCTTCCAAAAGACGCAGCTGAGCTCCTCGGATCAAGACTATCGGAAAAGAATATGCTTGCTCCTGGCACTTCATTTTCTTGGTATCGCAACAGAGAAAAAGACTTTGTACCATATTTTGCTGAAGATCGTGATCTAGTGTATTGCGAAGACATTCCGGGCTTAGTGAAAATGTTTAACATCGAATATGACGTGAACGAATGGAGATTGTTCATAGACTCATCAAAACGAAGTTTAAAAGCAGTCCTTTTGCATAATGGCAATAAATACGCTTCACTACCAGTTGCCCATTCTGTACATTTGAAGGAGTGCTACGACAATTTGAAAAATGTTTTGGATAAAATAAAGTACGTAGAACACGGTTGGATGGTCTGTGGAGATCTTAAAGTTTTAGGCATGCTGCTCGGTCAACAAGGTGGCTATACGAAATACCCTTGCTTTCTCTGCGAGTGGGATAGTCGAAACAGAGGACAACATTGGACAAAGAAAGAGTGGCCACCGAGGACTGAACTAGTCCCTGGAACCAAAAATGTTGTGAGAGACAATCTAGTGCCCCGAGAAAAAGTTTTGCTACCCCCTTTACACATAAAACTGGGGATGATGAAACAATTTGTGAAGGCGCTGAATAAAGAAGGAGAAGGTTTTAAATATCTACACCAGATTTTTCCATCTATATCTGAAGCTAAACTGAAAGAAGGTATTTTCGTTGGCCCGGACATAAGAAAATTGATAAAAGATATAGATTTCGATGAAAAATTGAGTGAAATTGAATTAGAAGCCTGGAAATCTTTTAAGGAAGTAGTGAGGCATTTTCTAGGAAACTATAAAAGTCCAAATTATGAGAAAATTGTAAAGAAAATGATTGAAAATTTCGGCAAAATGGGATGTTCGATGAGCATTAAACTTCACTTCCTTAATTCGCATTTGGACTACTTTCCTGATAACTTGGGAGCTGTAAGTGAAGAGGAAGGCGAAAGATTTCACCAGGACTTGAAGGAGATGGAACGTCGCTATCAGAGAAAGTAGAATAAAGTAATGATGGCAGACTACTGTTGGCTATTAAAGCGTGATGATCCAAGTCGGAATTTCAAGCGAAAATCTCACAATCGGAGCTTCGGTGAAAAAAAAGCAAGATACCATAAAAGTATTTAATATTTTTAATGTATTTATTACTGTCCCTTCAATGTATTTTTAATGTTTTAAGTTTAGTAATATAATTGTTACTTCATTGTTATAAAAAAAACTTTCTAAAGTTGGCCTTTTTTTTCCGATTTCACATAAAAGGATTTTTCAAAAAAACTGAGGGTGATAGGACAAATCCAAGTACATATTCGTAATCAGCGCACCAAAATACCTCAAGATCAGCAATCAAATCCAAAAGGGGAAAATAAGAGTTCAAATTTGCAGACCTGATTAGAAATGCGCAAGTAACTCTGTCTGTCTGTCAGTTACGCTTTCACGCTTAAACTACCAAACCGATTTTGACGAAATTTAGTATAGAGATAGATAAGATCTTGGAGAACAACATAGCCTGTCTTTTATCGCAAAAAATGGCTTAAAGGGGTTGAAATAGGGGATGAAAGTTATATGGAAAACCGTCAATGTAATAACACACATTGACGCGGGCGAACTGCGGGCAACAGCTAGTTTTACTATAAAAATTGAAAAGTAAGTAATTTTATTATTTTATATTTATAATTTAAGGATAAATTCTTTTTGCCCGTCTGCCGGAGTCAAGAAGGGTAATGTTTTCGAGCGTATGTAGTGTATCTGTATATTATAAGCATGGGTATGTATGTCTATTTCTTTGGACGCTCTACAGCCTAAACGACTTAATGGATTTTCATATTTATACGAGGTGTCATGTCATGACAATTAGCTACACATAATATTTTAATATAGCTTCAGCATGAGAAAAAAAATGGGTTTCATTCCTTTCACTTTTGTTTTAAGCAGGCGGCTTTTTATTTATTAATAATATATATTGCTTGTTGTCATTAGTATACTTATGTAATACATGTTAGCTATTTCGTATTTTAATTTTTATTTAAGTAATATACTTACTGTAGTAATAATTGTGGTAATATTACATTATTATTGTTATATATTACTAATAAAGTAATAATATAATTTAAACATACCGACTACAATATTTCATAGTAATTTAGTGTGATGACCGTCTGACGGTTTGTTAGCATTAGGTATGCTTTTTATTATTTTTATAATTTTAAGAACTTTTAATATTTTAAAACTCCGAATTTCACACTATAAAGTATTCCTCTTCCTATAAATATAGATCAAAACATATTTTTCAGCGGAGCAATGGCTGATTGCGTTTTTGCGTGGATCAAAATTCAGTCTCGAGAAAAGTAAAGAGAAGATAGAAATGTATTACACATTCAAGACCCTAACGCCAGAATTCTTTGGAAACAGGGATCCTTTAAAACCTAATATTCAAGAAATGCTTAAGTGCGGGTAAGAAAATATTTTTACTCGACGGACGTCCAATTAATGTTGACTATGAGGAAAGTAGAACAGAGGCCACTTCTAACTAAAATGTGGTTTTAGAAATTTCGCTAGTGTTTTACTTTAGTTTTATTTTGTGCATGCTGACTCTCTCATATTCTTTAGTAATTCTTAATATTGTTATAATTACCGCTAATAAAATTATTGCGCTATCATTACAAGGAGTAATAACTGCCATAACCTACAAACACCAGGACCAAACCATATTCTTTCGGTCTATTTGGCCGAATATCATATTAAGCGATAGCAAACTTTGAAAATAAAAGTGTTGTCTTCAACTAATAAAAAAAATATTTCTTAATCTTTCAGGGTTTTCCTACCTGTGAAGACCTCTGAAGCGAATTTACCTCGGACATGTATATTGAGATTAGGTGTATTCGATGCCTCGAAGCATCACTTGGCAGACATGCTCAAAGTATCCTTAATGATAACTGAGATATTGATGCTGGAAGATGACAATTTCACTGTTTGTGGTGAGGTAAGATAGATTTTGACACCTCCTTTACACCGTATTGAAAAGAATTCTGCATGAGGTTTTTACTGTCGCTGCTCTGGATCTTGAACTAGGACCACATACCTATAGATACTACTAGGACCGCCTAGGCCTAGAAGGTAAAATGTTGATGTATGCTGTTCAATATTTATTCGTGTCGTTTTAAATATTAAATACTTAATAATATTTTATAAATATAATCTAAATAACATTAAAATTAAAAATTTAATAAACCCCTGACATAGTGTACATTATTCTACTGGTCAAGCCTTTTCGTTTTAGAGATATGATAATAAATATAATTCGCCATTTTGTGGTGGCGGCCATCTTAGTTTTAAAATTTAATGTAGTGTGTAGGTGTAGTATTGTACTAGTCAAGCTCTTATATTTGATACCCATGTTGAAGGAGTTGCAAAAAAATATGTATTAAATCCGCCATTTTGTGGCGGCGGCCATCTTAGACCGATTTTCATCAAAGAACACTCCTGACTAATTCACCTTTACCCCGTCGTTCTTGCGTCGGAGGTTAAAAAGCAACAAATGAGGTGCTATTACTATCCACGTCTTTTAGGTGTCTTTGATAGTAATTGGAATGACAAATGAAAATACTTTAGCATTCTATAAACATAAAGATTGCGTTACGTTTACGTTATGAACTTCTGCATTGAGAAGGCACCACCAAAGACACTGCATTCTGTGAAAGATATACATGCATTCTTTATAAATAGGCTAACAGCCCACCTGATGGTAAGTGGTAACTGTCACTCATGGACTTCTTCAATGCCAGGGACTGTGCGAAGTCGCTGCCTACCGGGAAGTGAGTAGGGTAGGTGAAGGAAATGAAATGAGTCAGGAAAAAGGAAAGGGGACAAAAAAGTGAGGGAAGGTTTTGTTTTAAAAGAAGTTTAATGGAGGTATTGAATGTAATGGTCTGTGATAATGTGCACTGTATATTCCTTTACTATTTAAACCAACTATTACACCTACAACGCCATTATGATTAGTTTAAGTAATATTATATACCTACCTACTTTTAAAACAATTGTACCTGTGTATTGTTGTTTTACTAACATAGAATGGGAAAACATTATATTTTTGAACAACTTCAAGACAGCAACTGGTTTAATTGTTACCGATATTGGTTTTAGTAAGGTGTGTCTGATCCCAAAACCCACACATCGAATGTATGTTTCTTAACAGAAAATGAGATCGTAGTCTGTGCCTTCAATCTGTGACACACGGTTGAGGTACCATGAGTCGTTCAAAAATTTAGAGTTACTTAAACCTAAACGAAAAATTTCGTAGGTTCTTGCTGATTTCACCATGAACAGGCCAGATGGAGAGGAGAGGTACTATCCTTTCATAGGTTACTTTTCGTACTAATGTGTTTTCCTCAGTGAGTGCGAGCGCTGGAGATCCAATAACCCCTTCGGTCCTTTCCCTTTCTCTTTTCCTTTCTCAGTGATTTTAGTTAATCAAAGAATTATTATTAGTTAGCAAAATAGGTAATATTATGTAGGTACTCATTACCACTAGTTGCTTTAATTTTTTATGCTGTTTAGATATTACTTAAATTTTGATTGTATGCTTCGTAGGTGTGTATACTAGATCTCAAAGACGTGGGAGTAAGCGTGCTACGTCAATGGACTCCAGCCTTGGCTAAGAAGATACTAATGTTTTTAGAGAAAGCGCTTCCGATACGTTCAAAAAGCAATCACATGTTAAATACTCCACCAGGCTTCGAAGCCGCATATTCTTTAATTAAATCATTCTTAGAAGAAAAATTGAAGAAAAGAGTAAGTAGCAATCTTTGTCATTTTGTTATTATAACCCTACTAAGTAAGACATACGTGCGATTTTGAGTTACTTTTAACGAGATCTTATTCATAATACGTTTATTAGTAATGCTTATCTGAGTTGTTCCTGAATAACTGTTATATCAGTTGAGTAAATTGTTGCCAAATATCCCTATTGTCTAAAGAAATTTGGAGAAGCCATTGTAGCCGTTTTATTGCAAGAAGAACTGATTAATTATTAAAGTTCGTTGTTTGTACAAATCTCTGGACTATCAGCTAGAATTTAACAGAACATTCAAAATGAGTCATTCTAAGTATATTCTTAAAAAAGTAACGTCTGTTGTGCACGTAACTAACACCTAAATTTGCTACGTTTGTTGATAAAATACGAAAAATCTATAAGGCCGTCAGTATGCATTATAGATTCTCATAAACTGTTTTCATTTTTGTTTGCAGAAATGGACCTATTAGATAAGTAAATAGTACTTTGATTTCAGATAAATGTATACAACAAAAATTTCGATGAGTTGTATAAATCAATATCCAAAAATGTTCTTCCAGCTGAATATGGAGGGACTGATGGCAACGTACAGGAATTAATAGGTAATTAGAAGATATTTAATATAACAATTTAATCAATTTCGAGAAACTATTTAAAGGCCGTCCGCAAATACTACACAATAGGCCAGTGGCCTGTCTTAAACGATGCTTATTAACAAATTATTTCTTCATTGTTAATTTGCATACCTATCTAAGTTTACTTTGTCTTAGTCTAATTATTTTTAATTATAATGCTATTCAAGATTTAACTATCTTTCATGCAATTTCTTGAGCAGGTTTTAATTTCTAGAATATTAGAAATATGGTTAGTGGTTAGTTGTTCGGTCAGAACCAACTTATCAAATTGTATTAAAAATTTCTGACGACAACCACTATTGTAACCTACTAAGCTAGTATACGGCAGAGTTTGTTTGTTTGTTTGTTGGAACGCACTAATCTCTGGAACTACTAGATGAATTTGAAAAAATATTTTTGCGTATGATAGCTTAGTTCTCGAGGAAGGTTATAGGCTGTGTATCATCACGCTACTGGCGACGAAAGCAGAGCAATAAGCAAAGAAGCGGGTAAAACCGTGCCGCGGAAAGCTAGTGTGTAAATATACGCAAAAGTGTAGAAGATATAAATAAGTAGGTAATTATAAAATATCAACATGACGCATGACGGAAGGAGAAATTCATTCAGAATGCAATTTTCGCAGACCACTGTAAAGCTAAAGTAGAGAGTTACCGCGACTGGTTCTTACAACAAGAAGAAGCTCGTTCCAATGAATCCAAAAGGTCCGATGGTACAACCAATAACACTACCACAATGTTCGGCATCGAGGGCTCTTTTCGCAAACTTGAAGTTGATTAATACTTTATTTTACTTTTTTGTTTTATGGAAAATTTTGATACCCAATTATAAACTTTATTGTTGTTTGTTTTTTATTGCTTCGTTTAATTCTATTCTCAATTGCCTGTTTTGTTTTATCACCAGAAATAAAGTGATTTTACTTATTCAATCAGATCTTTTGTTTTAATATTATTATAAATTTTACAAATTAATATATTTAAAAATAACAAAACAAAATGTATGACAAAAATCAGGCGTAACGGTTTCAAATATTTCTAGTCAGACGTTAAGCCTTTATTTACCGGCGTCATTCTTTTTATCCGATAACTAGGTTACCAGTGGGTGGCTACAGCGCAAACCTTGGCCCGTCAAACTCAAAGCCTTAATTAATGCGATCCAATACACCATTGCATACAGCTAATATGCATTATGCCGAAATTAAAAACCAAAAAAGTCACTGACGCATGATGACCAATGTTATTTCTAGAAGCTAGTTCTTATTCTTAACATTAAAATGCATATTTATAAACGAAAAAACACCTACATAAATAATTAAATAGGTAATTTAAATATGAACATAATCGTTTTTTACATTTTCTAATTATGTTTATACGATATTATAATCGTATGTGTAGATATATTGCAAAACTACTTTATCTTTTCATTTATTATTATGTTATTTTAATCTAATCAAACATCCAGTATATGTTGAACTGAGCGTCTGGTATAAACGGACGGTGTACGTACAATATGCAGTGCCGCTATAATGAAAGCGGTGTGCGGTGTGGCGCGGGCGCTGTCGTTCGTCAGTCGTGTTTGAATGTCAGTGGCGCGCGCGTGTCGGTCGGTGCGCACACTGTTTAGTTTGATATGATCCTGTGTATCTTGCGTCGCGCCGGCTTGTGTAACTGTGTGTTTGCTAACATCGCGCCATGACACAGGAAGAGTTCTGTACCAGACTCGAGCATGAGCTGCAATCATCCTCGGGGACTGCCTCTGACGAAGATGATGTTATTATCAGAAAGAACAAGGCCAGCGTGAAAGATATGATTCTACGCTTCGAAAGGACTACTGTAGATAACCTCGGTGATTCTAGAGAATCGTTAGGAAATTTCAGAGAATCCAACTTAGGAAGTTTGACAAGTGTAGTTAATCCTATTCAATCCCATTTTCAGCACTTGTGTCCGGTTACAAAGTCACAAGATAGAAATTCGAACGTTTCTGTGAATTCTATTTTATCTAATGCTTCGGAACATAGTTATGAATCTAGTTCTTCAGGTTTTATATCTGACAGAAAATCGGGAGTAGACATGTTAGTACCTCATAGACCAGCTCCTCCGCCGCCAGTTCAGTTTAGAGATAGTAATTTATCGATAAATAAATTGATCGTCCCGGAAGAGGAGGCCCTGCAAATAGAAAGGCGTTTTTCCTTTACTACTCCGTCTTCATCACCGGTTGCCATCAGACGCTCGAGGCAGCCACCTGTCATGAGAAAAAAGTCTACGGCTGGAAGCCAAGTGGCTCCTGGAGAGAGGCATTGGTCTTATGGTGTCACACAGAAAGATATTGAGAGAATACTGAGACTGAAACGATCCGACCCATCTGACAATGAAGAAGAACCACCAGTACAAGATTCTGCTCCTGATTCATCAGAGAATGATAGCAGTGAAGATTCAAACAGCGACAACATGAGTGATGGAAAGGAATATATAGTAAATGAGAATGATGGTGCAGTGGAAACGATATCAACTGATCATTCTACGGACACTTTAATAAACGAAGAAGAGAGTGACGTTCAGAGTGATAGAGGAGACGATGAATCTGTTTCCTCTCGTGAATCAGGTGTCCGTGCTAATAATTATGACAATGTTAGTATTAAGTCCATATCTTCTTTTGATATGGTTCCATATCAGAAGTACGACAGTATTACTGTGTCCTCGGACGAGTATGGCTCAGAGGTGTGCCATGCGCCGGATACGGAATTTCTCACTGTGAGTGCAGTGAACGAGTGGTGTATATTCAAGTCAAAGGAACCGGTATTATTGCCGATTGAATCGAAAAAGGAGAAATATCGCAGGTGAGGTCACTTGATTTTTCAAGATAACGACTAAAATATTTGCGATATCGCAGCCTGGCTTTGTCACGCGATAAGTTATCTTTAGCTAAGAGCGTGTAACTATCGTTAACGGCCCTTTGTTTCATTTATTTATGATTTATTAAATTATGTGAACCTATAATCGATACATTCATGGTCTAATCAATACTAGGTCACTTGAGAAAAATGTGGTACTATGACTGCATACAATCGTAACTCAATCGTAACTATGATTAGTGCCGTGTATGAGGTTTCACCTTGATGTTTATTCTTATGGTGCTAGCAAGTGGGCAGGTGGCTAATATACTCGACATACATACATCTACCACATTTATAAACTATTACGCTACATAAATATGTGATTACACGTTTGTTTACTGCTTGTCATTAGGAAATCAGTACAATCGTGGAGATTTATATTTAAAAACATCTTAAACGTAACGTTATTATGAGACAATAAAAAAAACTAAACTCATAAACGATAAAATGATTTCAATGTGTCGTTATTTTTTGTTCTTTAGTCATTTCCATTTTTGGTTTATAGTACAAAAAGTAAATATTATACAGAGTCGTAGGTACGTGGGCAGTGAGGACGTTTGATTGAGTTGCTGTGTGAAATTGATTCGATTAAATCTTGTAATCCAGTTGACGTTTTTGATTTTTGTTATTGTTCTTTTGCTGACCGGCACAGAAAGTAGGGTATACCTACATACATATTTCTTTTTCTTTGTTTATATAATGACTAGACGTCCACGCTCGCTTCGCTTCAGTATCAAAAGTTTTATTCGGTCTCACAACAAAAAACAACGGAAAATATTAATGCAAGAGTGTCTATTGCATCATTTGGATTTACAAACGCGCATAAAATGAATGAGAAATATGTTAAACATAATAAAATATAGCCTATGTTAACGGTTTTATTTGTAACTTTCTAAAGGTAAAATAATTTTTTAATCGGTTAATCGCAGCATACGAACAAACAAACAAACATACAAAAAATCAAATCTTTTTTCTTTAAATTAGTTTAGAAGAAAGTAAAAATAAATGTTGGGAATGATTAGTCACATAATAACTATAACTATACATATATACACATAATGGAAGGATCTAAGTAGATAGTTTAAATCTCTTTTTAAAGAGGTGTTATAAACTTATAATTTTAGCAGAATAATTTAATAATAATATAATATCACAACAACTACACACAACGCCATCTAGACCCAAAGTAGGACTATATTCAAGCTTGTGATATGGGACATCATCATCATCATCATCATTTTATTCAAATATCGTCTACAACTAGACACAAGCTTCCATATACTTCTACTTTGACGAGTTCAGCTTGTTGGTCCACCTAGTGAGGAACCGATGCTTTTCATGTATCAACTGAGTTTCTATCAACGCAGATTTTGCAATTTCTGCAAGTTCAGTCTTTAGTCTTTCATTTGTTTCAAAATTTCAATAGCTTTGTGAAATTATACATTTAATCTAAATTGAGCTTTTTGACGTAGGTACCTACCTGATGTTGTTCTGAATTTCATAGGTACCAAAAAAAACATTAAAACGAATTTCAAGTAATTAGTGGAGCAATTAAATAACGTTATTTATAACCAGATACCTATTATTGATGAAGTAGTTACCAAGAATAATAAAAGTATTAACGTCATACTTATAGATTTATCAACCCGATATCATGTTCTCATTCTTTTACAAAAAATGGATCCTATGAAAGGAGTTAGTTGCGATGATGTATACAAAAAGTGAAATAAATACCGACCATTTGTGTTTAGCAATGCCGTGTACTTATTTATTTTTAGTTCGCAATGATCAAAGTCTTTCAAACCAATCTGACAAAGTTCAAGATTGTAGATTTTGCAAATAGTTTTTACTTTAATAAATTACATTTTGCATTATATTAAAATAAAGATAATAAGTATACAAATTATCAAAGAAGTTTGCATGTTTAGTATTTAAATTAGACTTTGAACGATAATGGTAGTGACAATAAACAGTGAGTTTATTGTTTATTATGCTTGCAAGTACGAATATAAACAGGTAAACATTGACTCATTCATTAACCGTAATCACTTCGTGATGGAATACAACATAGTTATTATAATTTTCTCCTCTGAAATTTTGTATTGGTGTATGAATGCTTAAATGTCTTATCAAAGAATGCTACCGGATTCGTGTTGGATGATTTTTCTACTACGTTTTAGGTGAATATCTAGTATGGTTATTGATGGTTTGACCACCATCACTTTGATTAGCTTGGTCCTATCATATACACAATACATTAGTGGGCAACTATACTATAAAAGTTTAGTTGCTAGTGATTACTATGGTTTTCTGTGAAGTAAAGATACTACACCAGTCACAGTCGACATGCGCTAATTTGCAGCAGATGAGTCCAAATTCTTAATTTTTAATGACATTTTTTGAAATTTCAGACAAAAGTCACCAATTTAGCTATTTTTAGTTATCTGATGGTTACATACAGAGAGAAATTTTCTCACCGTTTATCGTACCGAGTAGCTTACTCTAATAACTATTCTACTAACGACATGTAATTATTTCTAAATTCTTTTATTATGACTTTATTATGCTTCCAACTCCCAGTAAGTAGGTATACAGAGTGTATACGACGGTTTGATATTAAATGAAAAGGCAGCTGTTACTAGTCCGTATAATGATTTCAAATTAATCACAAAAATGATTTAACAAAAAACATAAATTTATAATTTATCGATAATATTTTAGTAGTAACAAAGTAATACACCATTTATTATGACAAGTTCACTGACCTGTAATGAGCGGCAACGTTTATCCTTCGACGTCGATTATGAATTATGACAGTGACCGTTTGACGTACTTACAGAGTGTTTAGAATTACAGAAATTAAAAAAGTAGTCCTGTGTCTAAACTATTGCAGATATTTAGTTGATTTTTTTGTCTCGGTAATAATGTCACATACTATACGTAATTGCATTTAATATCATACCGTGTATATACTCTGTATTTTAGATTTAGAATTAGATCAATGCCATTATTGGTCCAATCTCTAACTAAGTTTAATTATGTCATTGGTTCAATCAGTTTCATTTCGGGCCTGCCCCTCCAACTTACAAAAATAAAAACTTTATAGAGGTCAAAAATATGGTTTTCTTTAGCGTAGTGGTTCTAATTTAGTCAGGTACAGATTAATTTACCTGTATCGCATCTTTATTATAACTGTGTTTATTCAGTGTAAATATACAGTGTGCTTAGTTTTATAATATTTATCAGGTCTGATGATAATAATCGCTGGCTTAAGCCAGGTTGTTATTTCGGTTTATGCTTTAATAACATAATTTCTTCTGTGCGTATAACTATAAACTATTTCGAGGGTGTAAGTATTGTGTAAACATCACTGTCTTCCATTGTCTTGTAACGGTTTATGAATTTAGTATACTTAAGTACTTTAGGCTGTAATTATTTCTTTAATTAGTGGTAGTAATGTGCTGCAATGTGCAATGTTACTAATTTAAAATGTTCGCTGTCTATCTGATCCTATATAACTTCTATGTGGCATTGTAATTCTGTACATATATATTCCTATACATTAATATTTATTACCTCATCGAACGCCTACAGTATCATTCAAATAAATATGGCTTGATGGTGATTGAATGTAAATCAATAGCCGCAAAGTAGTCGATCTACGAGTTTAATTATCGCTATCAATACTTAAACGGTAAAACAGTTACTGTTCTTTTGACGTTAGCAGCGTATTTACTAACATAAGTTGTGTCATAAAAAACTTGCATTACGCGTGCTTGCCAGCATCGTAATCAGTGGAGACTCAGCGAATAGAGTACTTCATACTAAATAAAAAATGCTGCATGATTCGGGATCCAATGAAATGCTGAGACCTCACGCGAACTTCTCGTGTTTATCGTTAAACCAGTCAATGCAAGGTCAGAAGCCTTTACAGCAGATATTTGAATTTCATTTTTTCAAGGATTTAACAGAAACGATCATCATCACATCCTATTAATATTAAAGTAATATTAATAAGTATGAAACTGGCACATACAATAAATAAAAACTATATAGAAGATTAATTCTTTGCACCATATAAACAGTAGTTTTACACAAACCTATAATATTCAATGAACTATAAAATGACCAATAGACGGCTACTGGTTTTTGAAACTGCATACGCAAATTAATTTCTAGAATTGCAAACCTACTATAGCTGACCTTCGTTGACGTAGTGAGACCAGTGACCTAAGATTAAACCTGTTATCCATGACCATAAAGTTTGCTTAGACCATATAAATGGTTATAACACCGTACTGGTAATTCAATTTTGTTCATTTTCTTACTAGAAACGTACCTACAAGTATTAAGATTTACTTTATATTTAAACGAGATAAAAATTTAGGTAACTTTATAACATAATTTGCCGTTAACATAAAATTTACTTTAAAAACTGATACCTGTTTTACAAAATATACCACTGCACTGATTAGCACTTTCGAAATATCTCTTAGAGTTGACATATTATCAAGATTTTGTTGGGCAATCTTGTTATTAGCAGTTTTACAATAAATAGCCGTTTGATATTGACGACGAAGGTCTGCTGCTAACTTTTAGCCGATTGTCTTTGCCCTTCTGATTCAAGGAATACGAATTGCGTGCAAAGAACATCATCTAGGTGCATGCAAGGCTATTTTCTTGTATTCAAGAGTAAAGTAGACTATCTTTATAGCTATTAAATGAATACATTTGCACAATAAATCGACGATAGTGTTGATACTGTTAAAATAGTCTGCTCTTTGCAAAAATAAGTACTTAGTCCGAATTTCTTGCCAATCAATTACTAAAAATTGCCCGAATAATTAATCATAAATGGTTTTGGTATTAAAAACTTTATTTTTCTTTGGACTTTGACCAATGGTAAATTATTTTTTCAACTGCAAAGATAAATTAGTTTTCAATCTATTCGATAACTACCTATTCGGACTGCAAACTGATAAAATTTACTTTAAAAACTGATACCTGTTTTACAAAATATACCACTGCACTGATTAGCACTTTCGAAATATCTCTTAGAGTTGACATATTATCAAGATTTTGTTGGGCAATCTTGTTATTAGCAGTTTTACAATAAATAGCCGTTTGATATTGACGACGAAGGTCTGCTGCTAACTTTTAGCCGATTGTCTTTGCCCTTCTGATTCAAGGAATACGAATTGCGTGCAAAGAACATCATCTAGGTGCATGCAAGGCTATTTTCTTGTATTCAAGAGTAAAGTAGACTATCTTTATAGCTATTAAATGAATACATTTGCACAATAAATCGACGATAGTAGACTATGTAGACTAAAGTAGACTATCTTTATAGCTATTAAATGAATACATTTGCACAATAAATCGACGATAGTGTTGATACTGTTAAAATAGTCTGCTCTTTGCAAAAATAAGTACTTAGTCCGAATTTCTTGCCAATCAATTACTAAAAATTGCCCGAATAATTAATCATAACATTACTCAATCGTTTTGTTATAATGTCGTTCAGCAAAGGTATTGATTAAAATACGATTAGTGTACCTACCTACCTACCTACTTGTTCGTTTAGTAAACTGATGCAATTCGCCAGCATGGTGTTAGCGTGTGAACATTTTTATTTATCACAAGAATAAATTTCATCATCATCATCAACCTACGGCAGTCTACTGCTGGATATAGGCCTTTCCTAAGGCTTGCCACCTTCCCCTATTACAGCTGTTTGCATCCAGTTTAAAGAATAAGTTTAATTTCGTTTTAATTACTGCAGAAGCCCTTCAAAGAGTCACATAAAGTATTTGTATTCGAATCTATATCGCTACATAAATAGCGCGTCACGTAATTTGGCAGTACTTGTGACGTCACGCTGTATATATTTATATGGATGCGCGCGCGGCGTGGATGCCAAGGTTGCCTCGTATTTACGTTTCGCTGGCATTCTTTATTTATGTACGTACAGAAATGTTTCTTGTATTTTCGTAGATCACATCGCATTATTTATACTTATACCTACCTACTAGCTCACTTTAAAAAATCGCGACATGGTATCAAGGTTGCTTTACAAGTACCTACCTATGATTATATTAATAAGTACATCTATGTACATACCCGTATAAGTAATCTAATCGATTTAACGACAGATAAAAAATACATATGAATAGGTATTATGTTGCTATCTGTATTTGGGAAATAAATAGATACTAAAGCTACGTCACTCGCTTAACCTACAAACGATGATGACGCAGTTCGAAAAGTGCGCACTCTCACGTTTTAAGAATAAGTGGTATACCCAAACGGTCTTTCTTTTCGTGGCGAAGCATATCCAGTAATTTATAACTTTCTACGAAAAATGTTATAGATTTGATATTTGTACTAACATCCAAATTTAGAAGGAAACTAACAAAAAAGACTAATGTAATCTCTGTTGCGGAATATAGAAGCTCTCCAACATAATAATGTTACTTCTGTATTGCTGAAAAGTATCATCACTACTATTACGAGTATATTCGTGATGTTGAGTATGATTTCTAGAAGTTGTTGAAAAGCTGTTAAATCTATTTTGTATAAACGTACAATTTATTTTTATACTGTGTTAGTAGTAAACTGCTTGCTTACGATCAAGCACCGTCTGCTTACTAGTTGGTGATAAAACAGATCAGCCAACATAGACTTTATTTTATATAATCAGTGGAGATTTTGTAATACCCTAAAATAAATCGGAGAGACAATTGTTGCAGATCCCAAATTAATTATGCATCACCGTCCCGATTTATAAAATCAATAGCTACTAAAAATAAAGATTTAATATCAAGCTGTCTTGCTAACACTGAATATTTAAATTATAAAATCTTCAAATAGTATAAAACAAAGATGCTCTTTTCTTTCGTCTGTTTCTTTGTTAAGTTCTAAACCACGGAATGTATTTTAATACGGTTAACGTTCAGAGAATTTCTTTCGGAAAATTAACGTGTATAAAACTTGCATTATGAAGAAAGTTAAAAATTTTAAAAACAATGGTAGTCATATACTAAAACATATTAGTAGGTACCCAGGTAGAAAGCCGGAGCGGGTTGCTAGTAATACTATAATTGCTTTGGCATTTAGTCATACTAATAGCAAATTTGTGTCAAATTTTATATATCTTAAATATTTGATTTAAAAATTGTAACTTATACTATTTTCAAGATACTTGATGAATCTTAGATTCAAGAGAAAATGTTTACCTGAAAAAATAATCTTGTATATCATCCTTAACTTATGGTTATAATTAATAGGTTAGATATCTTTAATCTATGGAACAATTTACATGATAGTTTAAAGTTAGAACACACAGTCTAACTCTAGTCATCATAAGAATGTGGCAGCACCCCATCTCTTTCCTTGAATGAAGTAAGAGGTTAATCCTAACTAAGTAACGGGTGGTACCTGGCTGCGTAATAAATATATCCTTACTGTGGTCAACAATCTGCCTGCTATGACGTCTATGGCAAACTTCTCCCTTGGTGACAGGCTTAAGTCTAGCAGTGGTCTTCAGGCTGTTAATGAGATTTATCGATGTAACTATATCTTACAAAATAGTATCTTTAATTACTTGTTGTGTCACAGAAATATTAGGTATATTCAGTGATTGCCGCATATCTCTCTTTATAAAGAAAGCACATTTTAGAATTTAAAGGCAATAATTTTTAATGACATATATAGGTTTTGTTGACAGACAGGTTGAAATCATTACCTACATTTTGTTCGTTTTCTCAGTTTATTTTATACGGATATTGTAATCAAAGCATTCCTAAAATCGATTGAATTGATTAAATATTGGACTATAATATCGAATAGGTAGTTTAAAACGAATTACAAGTAAAAGTAATTACTAAGAAAGTGTTACATAATTTACAAATATTTTTCTATAAATGGACAAGTAATTGAAATTTGGTATTTGAGCGATTACATTTATAATTATTACATAATGTTCTGTAAAATCAATCGAATTGAATATTATATCTATTGAAGCACAAAGTAAGCAACTATATTAAACTATGAATAATTAAGTTCACTTCATAAGGAGGATTGAAAAATATTTGTGTGAATACAAAAATCGACAGTTTCTCCAGTCCGAATAGGTAGTTATCGAATAGATTGAAAACTAATTTATCTTTGCAGTTGAAAAAAATAATTTACCATTGGTCAAAGTCCAAAGAAAAATAAAGTTTTTAATACCAAAACCATTTATCATGGTAGACTACGAAGATCCCTGATATATTCTGAGAACCTTAATATATTTTAGGATACAAATATTACTCATATTATCGGTAAGCCAACGCATGTTACTTCACGATAGAGCCATTGATAAAATAGTGTCAAGTATATTACATCAATGATATGATAAATTGATGAGCTTTGTCACGTAGGATTAATTAACCTATTTTTATAAAAGACGTCATAGTTGTACACAATAGTATCACAAATCATTGGTTTTTACTCGCAGCCTAAAATACAGTATCCATTTTGATACTAGAACATAGCATCCATAATAAGACTATGTAGTAAGGATAAAATTCTAGACAATACGTGTGATGTACCAACCTATTTAGTCTTGTTCCTCTATGAAGTTTTCAGTTTTTTATGGTAGTATAATTGCTGATTTCAACCCGGATCGTCCGGCGAAATATCTGGAGATATATTCTACTATAAGTATTTAGATAACTATTGCATAAAATTGTGATAAAATTGAAATAATGTCATGTCAACCCACCAGCAGACAGTTGCAGCTCAATACCATGCACTGCATATGTTGCTAGCCAAAAGTAGCACGCGACTGAAACTGATACTCCTCGTATAAAAGTTATTGTATCCAACAAAATAAATAAACTACCTAACTACCTACCTACTGTTCTAATTTGATGTGTCAAGTTCAAATGAACTCTAATTATCGTGCTAATTTGTTATGATTATTCTTTTACGTCATTACTCATTAGGTACTACCAATACACTCTATACATACCTAGATTTAAGTACTTACTCATTTAGCTCAATAAATTCATGGTATTTAAAAGTCTTTATAGCCATTAAATACCTTTACACAAAGACAAAAACTTCATAATTTCGTACCATTATGGTATAATAGTGTGAACTTTGGAAATCAACAATAAACTGCACAAATTATAAACCCATTACTTAGTTCTTTTGTTGATAATGACCCAAAAGTATGACAGATTTTAGTTACAATTACGGTGGCACACTATCAACTGGTAGTGAGTTGCTATCGTATTCTATTGATAGTTAGTCAGGCGCTTTTATGGTACCTTTTACTCTAAAAACATTGTGCTTGCAGCTTAAGGTTATTTTACTATATAGGATCACGATAACTTATAGTGTTGGAATTCTTTTTAATAACCCATACCTTTGTGGTCTATTGTCTTAATTTTGTTATAGCCCAGTTGGCCTAGCATGCGGCATCTCAGATAGTTTCTCATTAATTAAATTAATGATGAAGTGTTTAAAAATATTATCTTCACTATTGACGTAACAAGCCTAATCATGGCTGTCAGTGTAACCATGTTACTATCGATAGATATTGGAGATAATAGATTTAAAATACGGCAAAAAGATGACAATAGCCCAGTTCTCGAGGAAGGTTATAGGCTATGTAATATCACGCTACCGGCGACGGGAGCAAAGCAGTAATAAAAGAGCTAGTTGTAAAATAACTAAAATGGCATCTGCTTACTATTATCTTTTAAAAATAATTATTTTGAATCGTCATCGATGTTTTTAAATAAAAGTGGATAATGATTATAATTCTTAGTTTGGAATCGAAAATCAGTTTATTTATATTATTTAATTAGTATTTCATAAACCTGTTACCCTTCAACTCCTTTCTTTATGAGTAAGGATCTTAAAGAAAGAACTGTAGGTACCTAGGTGAAAAATTCCAGCTTCAATTCACAATAGGCATAATTATGCCATAAATTTTTCTTGATTGTATTATTTATGTTATTTCTTGAGATTCCTTAGGCCTAGATAGGGTAGATATGATCTGGGGTTTTCGTTAACAGATTGTAAGTCTCAGCAAAAAATTAATTGACAATTTTATTTTGATAAAATAATGATTTATAAAAATATGTAGGTAAGTAAATACGGTTCTACAACCTTGGGGTTTGTCTTTGACGTAAACGTGAGGTCTAATTGTTGTTTAGATAACAGTTACTTGTTCACACATAATCTATGTTTTATGTAAGAAATTAACTGTACCCTGATAAAGAAGCATAACTAATTATAGTATCATTGAATTTATACATGCACTTATACGTATAACTTAAAAGTAGTCGGTACTTCGGCGATAGAATGATAATGGACATCTGTACACAAATGCAGTTCTATCATCAGTTTATGGAAAATAATGACAGTTTTATTATTGCCAAATTTGTCCAGCTTATAAGTGGTCAACCAAAGCAAAATCACAGTACCTATAGCAATTTTCCTTTATCTCTGTTCTTGTTCAACATGGTCTAAAGGAATACTATAATTCTTCATATGTCGCAACTTCTAATTTTTCTTTTAGTTGGTCCATGTTTCCTTCTTAATCTTCTTTCTTTTTTGCCCATTGTTATCCTTTTACTATAATTGTGATTCAGAACTTAATAATAATAATAATAACGGAGAGTACTTGCACAGACATAACCAAGTAGCCAGGATCATCCACCAGCAAATTGCTCTGCGATACAATCTTTTGGATGTCGAGGTGCCGTACTACAGGTACGACCCAGAGCCAGTTCTCGAGAATGATCGTGCGACATTGTACTGGGATCGCTCCATCATCACAGACAGGACTATTATAGCTAACAAGCCTGACATTGTAGTGGTGGATCGATCTGAACGCCTTGCAATGATAGTTGATATTACCGTCCCTCATGACGAGAATCTCATGAAGGCTGAGAAAGACAAGCAAATAAAATATCTTGATTTAGCCCATGAGATTGTTGACATGTGGGATGTGGATTCTGCTGTCATTGTGCCGATAGTCATTACTGTAAATGGTTTAATAGCAAAGAGCCTCGACCAACACCTAAAGAGGCTGGCATTAGGTGGATGGGTCAAAGGCCACATCCAGAAGGCAGTGCTTCTCGACACGGCACGTATTGTTAGGAGGTTCCTCTCTCTGGAACCCTAACCGCCGGTAGCTTGGACTCTAGTCTCGTTGCCGGTGGTAATCTATTTTTTATACCTATTTTTAAATGTGTATTTTTTGTTTTATATAAATATATACCTGTTTAAAAATGTAATTAATAAGAAAAAAATATAAATAAAGAGAATAATAACAATAATATTCTTTATTGTACACACCACATGTCAGATACAAGTCAAGAATACAACATAAATATAAGTAGGTACAATGAGCGGTCTTATCGCTTAGAGCGATCTCTTCCAGACAACCTTTGGATGGATTTTTTGATTGGAAAAGCAGCAGTTGAACTTATCATGTCTTATCAACAATAATAAATAACGAACCACAGTTTTTACAACCTGATGGTGGTAATAAGAGAAAAAATTTACAACTATAGTCTGAATCTTTTATGCTACCAATACAAGAATTTCTTTAATAACAGTAGAAACACTAGAAGGAACAAAACATACCTGGTCGGGCGGAGGTAGCTACTTCGCCAGTCAAACCTGATAAGATTTATAGATGTATATTTCTTATCTGTCTCGTCAACAATAGATAAACATAAAAATACCCGTCCTTGATGTTTAAGACTATTAAGTATCAGTTATTTCGCAGGTTTGTTCCATCGCTTGCCTTTCTGTACAAGTCATCAATGTGAAATGTTTGTAATATGCATATTGCTTGTAACATTTTAAATATCTTTTTTTATTCGATTTTGCTCTAACAAACGCTTACTTATAAACTACTTATATCTGCCAAATTTTAACATCAAAAATCAAACAGTTTTAAGATTTTGTTAATAGTTAGAGAATGACCTGTCGCCTTTATATGTTCACGTTATATTTTATGTATTTAATACATATATTCAGTAATAAAAGTAAAACGGTATTTTCAACCTTTAACCATTGGGACTTCAATTTCACTTTGTGTACAATACTAAAATACTTTCGTACAAGTTTAAAACGCTCGAAGAAGATAAAATATTATTGAGCGCATGCATAAACAATTGGCAAGTATTACGCAATGTTGTTGTGAATTGAATGAAATTGAAAATAATTTAAATATAGCTATAGCACTATAACCTACCTAAGGTATCAATCTTTATTGCTTTTAGAGAGTAATGTTTGATTCGTAACAATTCTCAGGCTATCATATTCAAACAAACTGCAAAGTAGGTATGCGTTGATAGTAACCTTGTTAATAGTGTAGTAAAAGTAATATATGTAATAGTAGGTGTTGTAATAAATGTATTACTGTTAGCTATATTTTATGTTAGTGTATAGGTACAGACAGTATAGTGCAGTTAACAAATATTGTTAAGTAATTGTAAGCAGAAAATACTTAAAAGGCTATTTCTTTTATTATATTTATTGATATAGGTACAGTCTAGAAGTGGAATTGGCTTATATACTTATAATAGCGTTTAGATTATATTCAGTTTTTCTCTTAGAAAATTGCTACCAATTGCACGTCTAGCGCCTACGAATAAACTTCGTAGTCTAATTGGTTAATAGTTGATTACTACCATACGTATCATTTAGCATGGTATAATTATTTATGGCATACATAGAACGGTGATGCTAAAATGTTTGATATACACCGTCGTGAAAGCATTAATAATTCAACTTGCCCACTAGAGCGCAGCGTACCTACGAGGTTTAGGGGCGTTAGTTGACATGTAGGTACGGCGTACCTGACATCGTTGGTTAGTTAGATACCATTAGTAAAACAAAAAGATTCAATACGAATTTTCTTACTTACATAAACAACTAAAACTATGCCTAGCTAGAATACTTTTTGCCAACAAGACCGAGTAATATCGTTAGCAAAACTGTAATTTCAGTTTCCAAGTGATTACAAAATGTAGTAATATTTAGAAATAGTACATTAACTCGCTTATTAGAGAGATTGTCAGTGTTCACTTGGTCCGTATCGAATTCGATTTTTCATAGACGTTATGCCAATTTTGTTACATCTACAATTGAAATAGTTTATGGACTTATAGCAAATGTAGATAATATTCGAGAATTTTAAACCAGTTAGAAAACGTATTTTTGTTTTATTGTTATGTTTTGATAATAATATTAGTTAAGTTAAAACAAGGTTTTTGTTATGTGCTGATAGAGAGCCTTTTCTTCAATGAGTATTCTAACGAATGTTACATTACGGAAAAGAACAAGTGCGTTTTAGCGAGCATTCTAGCGAGCGTGCTAGCAAGCATTCTAACGAAAGGAGAGTAAATTTCTATTGCCGAGCCGAGAAAATTCCGATATTGTTGCGCCAATTTTTGTATTCAATATTTTATAGATCTATATATAGAGTTCACTAGAATGATCGTGAAAATATTCGTAGCTCTATGTTTCTGCTATAAGTGAAGGCACAACTCCATCAGCTCCTCTAAGCGAACACATTGCGTTAAGATGGTTACTGTACCAAAGGTATCATAATTCTGCTGTGCAACTACAAAGTATCCATAGACAATTGGCCGTATAATGGAGTGGTGGCAGTGGAACTCACATGGTACAGTATCATATGCGTTCTTTCGTACTGTTTATACTGTTTGATTATTTTTGTACGATGCTATATCGTCACACTATATGCGGTCGTCTGTGTAAGCGTCGGCAAAGGATGTATGTATGCAGACTTATTAATGTTTGTGTAAAAAGTAGTTTTACAAAACCATACAAGTCATAATCTTGCTTGAGGGCTGTCTGCGTTTTCTTTCTTAAAATCGATGAAAAGATATGTTGTGCGATTAAAATCATTTCAGTCGTTACATTAGAAGCACCAAATTGTTTTGCGTTTCCATTATTGGTTATGCAGAATGTTTATAAAGGCAACAAAACTCTCAATAAATGTAATTACATTTGTATGCTGGACATTTCAAAATTTGCAAATGAAATAGTGATATAAATATGATATTGCAAAAAACAATATGTTTCTTAAACAATCTCTTTGTTATTAAACGTTTATAGTCTGTGTCGTTTTCAACGAATTAGGAACTGTAGGAAGTAGCATATTTTGTTGAATATATTATTCATCTTTTTGGCGGTTTTGTATGTATATTAAATCGGTTGCATAATGCATCTAGACCGGGTATTTGGTGCTTGATGAGAAACGCTCGATGCCCGAAGCCCGGAAGCATGTCCGGTATATTGAAATTAGCTAAGTTTCAACCAGTAGTAAATCATCTATGTATATATATTATAATGTACTTCCTGGTATACTATTATAAACTATAACAGCGAGGCTGACAAAACATGGGTGTGCACTTCTTTCTACCTCATAGAAGATGGCGTTTTGCTGCTTTATCTAAGTACTTATTAAAATGTTTTGAATTGTAGTTTATATTTGATTTCGGTGCGAAGTAAGAAAAGTATGGTTGTAACTGACGAAACGGAGGTTGATGATATATTAACCCATGGCATGATCTCTCTTAAATTCTTGTTTGTATCTATGACAGTCTGTGCACTACCAAACCATGTAAAAATTTAGTTCCCAAAGTATACACTACGATGCTGTTCATTTTTAAAATGAACAAAGTTGACTTTCATTTATATATATACACTGGCTGTTGCTCCGCCTGCGTGAGGTTATATCGCATTTGCCATACAAATTTTCAACCTCTTTATGCCATATTTTGCGATAAAATATAACCTATGTTGTTCTCCAAGATCTATTCTATCCCTATACCAAATTACATCAAAATCGGTTGATTGGTTTTGGCGTGAAAGCGTAACAGACAGACAGACAGAGTTACTATCGCATTTATAATATTAGTATGGATTTATTACTGTTGTTACATATTTATGTGTCAACATTAGTTAATGATTTAATACGTAATGTTATCGAATCATTACGTCATAAACTTGTGTGTTCGTTTGTTTGGATTTAGTCATTGCATTATCGTTTCTTTGGATAAGCTGAAAATAAACATTAAATATAGTGTTTATAAGTAAATACACTGATATAGTTGTGTTATCTCAGTTTAGAATATGGGACGATCCATCATAGCCTGTGAGTTTTTTATGAGGGACTTGGGGAATACCACATAATGGAAAACAAGATACTTGTACAGCAAATAATTATGACTATGGTAGAACTTGCTTTGGGAAAAATAGAAAAATAATATTTACAGATATAAAATCAGTAGTTACAGAGTATTGATCACTACAACTGATTTAATAGTGGCTACATAGATGCTATACATCGTACGATTAACGTAGTAGTAGTAACTATAATTATAACGATTAATAAATGGAAGACACAGGGTCGTCAGACCTCTAACAAGGTGAATCGACGATCTGATAAAGGATGCAGGCAACCGATATATAAGGGCGGCTTACGACCGAAGTTTAGATATGTTTATGCTTAAATGATGCTGATACTTACTATAAAGATATTTTTAGATTTTCCTTATAATAACAAAGTTGTAAAACGTACACAAAATAAAACAATAACCTGATAAATAGTTACAATGACATTATATAGTCTTTCATACACAAGGAACTAGGAAAGTATCCACAAGTAAATATGCCCAAGGTACGTTACTATTAGGTACATTTAAAAAGGAGTAGCTTATATTCTCAACCATTTGCCTGCGGATATCAAAAAAGAAACAAAAAAGGAAAAAGTATCAAATTGCATATTCAACACTATCGTCACAACTTACACCTATTGAATTACATTTTGTATTCACATACTAACTACGTTTATAAGAATATAGACAAATATTTATAAAAGTATTTGTGCAGAACGAATACAAACTCATTTTTCTCTTAGATCAACATTATAAAATTAAAATAAACTTTCGGCCCCCTTTTTTTTTCATTTCCTTTCGGTCAGTGACAACTGTGTTGTCAGCTATAGATATACCAGTAAAACCCTTTTTAAAAAAGTCGAATGATATGACGATAAAAGCATGATTTTTTTTTTCTAACTTTACCTTCTGGTGAACTCACTACTAATTTATCAAACAACATCAAGTAACAACTGCATCAACATAACGATTAAATAAATAAACAACAAACAATTTAATGTTTTTTTTCTTTTGCAGACGATTGACAGAACGGGTGAATGAACTAATACACACTGAGAATGTTTACGTCGAACGGTTAAGACACGTGGTCGAAGATTATATACCTCATATGACAAACCCTGATCTCTCACCGACGTTTAGAGGACTCAAGCCAGAGATCTTTGGTAACATCGAAAGGATATACAGGTTTCATTCTGAAGAATTTCTACCCGCTTTAACAAATTGTGAAAATGATCTCAGGAAATTGGGACAATGTTTTAGGCGATTTGTAAGTAGAAATAATATCTTCTTTATTTTTGCTACTACTACCAACAGCTTATTTGATACTAAACACTGTTTATTTATTTTATTTATAACTTTATGCACAAAATTGTACAATGGTGGGCTTAATGCCAAAGGCATTTTCTACCAGCCAACCTTTGGGTGATGCACTGTTCCTCTAACGAAGTAGCTGAGAAAGCGTTTAGGCTTTTCTAAAATCACACCCGCTGTCGTCCTTGAGACACTTTGTTCCTGTGTCTCGATTTTACTAACTACAGTAATTATTTTTATATAGGTGGGTACATAAATTAGTATAAAATTAGTAACCGTTATTTTAGCAGTTTAATACTTGGGTACTATAAAGCGCGGTCAGTAATAAAAATAGTTATACATGTTTGTTTTGAACATAATAGTTAGAACAACAAAATGGCTTTTGGAATGTTTTAGAAATCTATGGTGCTTTTATTGTACATTAATTTATTAAAATTATAAAAGGCCAGCTATTTATATTCCTAACTCTACTGATCTATTTTGTTTGTTGTATATTCGTAACAACGAAAGATATCCGTGTCTACTCGCGATAGGCACAGAGATTAAAAGATTGAAACTACGCAAATGAAGAGATTTATTTCTTTGTTTAACGTCTTAAGATTACATGCTTTCTTTTCACACTACACCTAGAAGTTTTATACATTTATGTATGTTAGACGTAATAATGTATATTAGATCAGCCCCGCGACTAAAACGAAAGCACAGCAATCGTACGCACCACTGCTGCACTGCCTCGTGGAAGCATTCTTTTTTTATATCCTTGTCATAAAAAGAAAAAATAAGTTATAACTCAATAATGGCTTTGGTCATAAACTCAAAATAAATCTTTTGTTAAATATTATGTCTAATCAAGAATGACATGCTGGCCGATTCGTCACAAATGCAGTTAGCAATAAATGATCGTTGCAAATATGTTTCCTATGGTTTAAAAATAAACTACATACATATTTTTCATAAAACGTTTAATCTTTTAACAAAAGAAAATAATATAGTATCATGACCGATTAACAGCAAAACGTTATAAAACATTGGTGTCACGGACTGCTGAGCTTGATTCCATGCTTTACCTATAACTTAACTGCGGTAACGAGAACGCCTTTCTTCACACTTTTGATTTATAGAAACCTCTATAACACGGGAATTCTTACTAACCACAGGTCTCATTTAAATAGATGCATAACATCTGTCAACGTGTCCGACCACAGATATAGATCTGTGTGTTCTTTATTGTGCACTGAATTATCGCCACTTTGTTCCTACTGTTCGGTAGTTTAACTTTGTATTAACTATTATATACAATGAAAGTATCAAAATATGACTAACATTAAAAATCAAACTTATTATTGACCGATACGGGTCGTGGTGAACGAACGTGACATTTAATAGGTATCGTAGAATTACAATGTGTAAATAACGTTAAAAGTGTGAGCAAATACTTAAAATTATTTTCAATTTCAGGAAAAAAGGTTTAACCTGTATGTAATGTACTCTAGAAATAATAAGAGAGCGACGAGACTGGTATTTGAACACAAGCAATTTTTCCAGGTGAGTCTAACTAGCCACTTTTTATAACACTTAGTTAGAACCAAAACGTGAAAGTCTCTTACAGCTCCACAGACATTACACTATTCAAAGATAATTGAGCAAACACAACCTTGACACGAAATCAACTGCTCGTTAGAAAGGTACTTTTCTATTTTTGCCTGATGCGATATGCTTGTTATCAGATACTTATCTGTTTTAAGGACATAATAATGATAATATTGGTATAGTTCTATCCAGTCAGTCAAAAGAGACAACAAAACCTACACCCACACGATTGATAATCTGACTATGAATAACAATAATATAACAAATTAACTTTTTTATGCTGATGTTTAAAATAAATTCGTTTTTATAGCACGTAGAAGCCGTGTGTCATTGTGGTCGTAATGGTGTATTAGAGGCGCGCTTCCAGATGATATATTACCGTAAAAACTCAATTGATTGAAACATTATCGGTAGGCCGCATGCACGCATTATAACAGTGACGGACGATGGACGTTCAGCATTATTTCCTCATTTCTGCAACTTACGGTGGATAGCGAACACTGTTAAATAACTTAACTGTTGCCACTACCGTTATACTTGCACATTCATAGCGACTATCTGACCACTACTTAAAAAATAATACTCCGTTACGTATAAGCGAGCATTAATTATACGAATGAATATAAAGATCTTTGTTTAACGAGTCCAGGCCTTTAACAACATTGCATAGTCTTGTCCGAACGCTTAATGTCGCGACATAAACGTTTAATTCGAGTGAAAGTCTGTATTTTATTATTATAATTTGTCGCGTACCATTTCCCTTCTGTGAACCTTCTCAGTCTAGTAATTGCTCGGATGTAATTCTGCTCCAGTTATCCTACAGCTCGATAGTGATCATATGTCATTCGACCCAAATAACTGACGAAAGTCGGTGAAAGGCTGTAAAATTACATATGTTTGCTAAATGTGACTAAGCCGCAAACGATTATAGGTTTCAATAAAATAAAAGTTGAATCGATTGCCAAGCGATTGACATTGATTTTATTTTGCAGGGAATACAATTAGAATTAGGTGATCGATTAGATCTATCGAGTTATTTACTTGAACCAGTGCAAAGGATACCGAGATACAAACTATTTTTGGCTGATCTAGTGAAGACATATACAAATTATGAGAACGAGAGATGTGAGTCGGACTCGAGGATATCAACTTTGAGTGTAGACAGTGATGAGACGGGTGGCAGTAATGGCGAATCCTCATACAACGAAGAGACACCGTTGGAAAGTTTAAAGTTAGCAAAAACTATGATCGAGTGTGTGCTAACTGCGGTCGACGAAATAATGGCATTGGAGAATATTACCGACTGTCCGGTGAGTGAAATTTAATTATTACTTTTAGTTAAACCACCGAGCAATTATAAGTGGAGTGATACTCGCGCGTGCTTAGTTTTATCTGCACTTTTTAGTATATTATTATCGGCTATTGTCCGTGCTAAATGACCATTATCTCTCCATGCTTTGAAACCTACGTTAAGCCGTTAGTCTCGGTTGTTAAATGATCATCTATTGCAATGATGACGTGCAATCTGCCTGAGACGTCAGATTATCAAGTCTGAGTCAATGATTTTATTGGAAATATCAGATGATAGTCACTTTTAAAATACTGATGCATGTCTAATATAAAAATGCAAAATGTGGTTCAGAGGGTTTTTTTTTGAGACGTTTCTCCTACCTAGTTTATAACAACACATTGAATAGGTCATTTACATCTCACACAGGGTAGGGGACTTGGATCCCAGGACGTAAAACGTCCTGTCCCGTGTAAAATGCTTTTCCTGTCACTTTCTCGTGTGATGGTTTGACTACCATTATTCGGTTGACTACATACATATACTATATATATACATAGATATACTTACATACTTCTCTAGTGGGCAGTGGCTTGTCGCTTCCCGAAATCTAAAATATACTCCTAGTTTTAGAAATGTAAATTGTACACAAGTTATTGTTTAATCTTTCAGCATGTCTGTGGTATGGTTTATTGATAAACATGTATTGTTATTGCGCCTTTTATGAAGTAAACTGAAATACAATGTAGCAATAAACAATAGCTTCCCGTATCTCAAATATCCGTATCTTTTGTAAATGTTATAAACGTGGTAAAAGCGTTATAAAGGTAATGAAAGTCATGTCATCACATAAATTTAGTTTAATGTTTTATCATCTATGCGTTATCAGCACGAAATCCTCCACCACTAGATGTAGGTTTTTAGACTGCTACTTAGATATACGTTTGACGGGCACCTTGGTGACTACAGTAAAGGGTGAAAATTTCATATAACTAGTGATGTATGCCTTTACTATTGTATAACAAAAGACGTCTTATTAGTAGGATAGCATGTTATTTATAACAGTTCCAATACCACTCACGAAAATTGTTCACTGAGGCACAGGGAGTATCTCAAGCATCTAAATGTATGTAAATATAGGCACTAAGAACACGTAAAAGGTTTATTTGCAGCGTTATTGATCGTCTGTTTTGTTCGCAGCTATATTTGAACCTTCTGAACCAGGGCCGACTACTTCGCCAGAATGAATTCTACGCAATGGACACCGCGCGTCGCAGACGTCAATTAATGAGAATATTCCTCTTTGACAAGCTTGTATTCATCACTATCGTGTATAGAAAGGTCAGTATGAACTTTGATAGAATAAAGGGATATTGAAAGTACCAGTTAGCTGTCCAAATACCAGCTCGGTTACCTTGACTTACTCTAATATAAGGTGTCTAAATCATCTTAATCTCACGATCAAGGAGTCGTTAGAACAGCGTATTAACTATGATTCTTGCAGGGCTTCTGATAAACTGTTTGACATGATATCGTTGACATTCTACGTAGATATTATTCCAAAATTTCACTACGTATAAGTTCTAGAGTGACTTTTTTATATTGTTATGTTATCCGAATACTGTAACATGTCTTTTTAAAAAGGAGCACTTTAGACTAACCTTTCGAAATTGCTGGCTAAAAAGTAGTCCACGAAAGTCGGTTACCAATTAGCATCAAAACTATTATAGCTCTCTTAGCAACGTAGTCTTATTCTAAATTGCTACAAATCAAAGTGCCTTAACAGACATAGACCATCTTATGCTGTAATTCCATTGGGGTAGTGTATAATATGTTGGACGGCACTTAAAGGGTTATGTTTGATGTTTAAAACTAATAGTACCCATAAACATATCCAATATACTTCGTGAAACACTTGAAATTCCTCTCCATGAGAAACTTAGAAACATTTCAAGATCAGTATAGCATGTTTGATGATTAATTTATAGACACTGACACCAATTAGTCAAAGAGTATTATACCTGCTAGTTAGTACTTGTACTTTTATCACACCAAAGAGTTAGTTAAAGTCGATTGTACCGTAATGAATTTAAGGAAGAATCTAAGCGATCTTTTACATATCATGAGTTCATGACATTACCTAACAGTATTTTTGTATAAAACAATTGTTATATATTATGACGTGATTATGAACTAATTAATATGCAGAGAATAAAAAATTAAAGTAAGAAATCTGTTTTTTAATTTCTCTGTCTTAGAATCAATCTTTCATTAACAAACAAACCTTTAAAAATAAATTAATAAAGGATTGGATAATATGTACTCTGCCTGCAATACATCTTGGCATATCCATACATGATTGCATGTTATGATATTATAGACCGTTCAATGAATAGATATTAAACCCTCATAACCGTTAAATGTTAGTAATATCTTCGAGGTCTTTGTTTAAAGCCCACCAATTATATTTGTAAAACAATATAGCCTATTTGTATTTTGTACAGTAAATACTGAGTAATATTAGTCACATTAAAACTATAACAATGACAGATTCGCTGCATGCAAAAGTTTCAACGAACTTGCAACCGCGATAACTCAGCATTGTAAACTACAAGGTATTATTAATATTGTGCATTTAGTCCTTATTTGAGTACGCGTTGTCATGGCAACGGTATAGGTCTATCTAAGTATATTGTTACAACTACTCTGCCTCATCTGCCTGATGAGGCAGAGTGGTTGGTTAAGGAGTTGGTTGTTGGATGAGGCAGAATGGTTTCCACCATTTCTGGTTTTCACTGACTGCTTACAGTAGAATCCAAAAGTGCTGGAAACCATTCTAAAAGCCAAACTAATAGTATGGTGGTCTCCACTATGCCGGCTTAGTGTGATGCTTTTTCACGCCCCGCTTAAAAGACCCAGGATCAAATATACCTAGATGGGAACACATGCGCTAGTAAAGAGTTCAGGCTTTAAGTAAGCGACAAAAAAGTCTTAGTGAAATAAAATCAAATGGATTGAACTTCAGTTAACTAGTTTTAGTATCATATTCACGCATCTGGGTAGGCTATTTCTGTAGCTGAGTAGGTAGTTTGAACAGAAAGGAACTGATTTTTTTTAGTAGGTTACAAATTAGGCGTTTTCCTTGTAAAATATGTGACCGTGGGACAATAATGTTTTCCAAATAAGGATCTTACCATAGGTTATTGTTGCCTAGATGCGCTATAGTGTAAACTTAATCAAATTTATGTAAGTACCTACCGTAGAAGTTTACGATATCATAAATACACACGCACGGAAATATTCGGCTTTATGTCAATATCACTAGGTAGGTACTTTAGACCCAGAAATGTAGTAATCTTGCGATTGTAGCGATCCAAGACGGTACTTGCTATAAAGTGTTTAATAACAATAAAATAATCTAACACTAGATGAGAATAGAAAACTAAATAGATATTTCTTAATGAAATAGATAATTGAATTAACCAAAAAAAAAGATGATTAAATTATAACCTGAAAAGCATTGGCATTATTAAAATTAAATATAAAAGTAATTCACGTTTAATGTTAAAGTAATTAACTTGAATGGGTATGTAAATGTAGGCTCATTAAAATTGTTTTAAAAGGAATCAATTACTAATTAATTAGTAGCTCGAACGGTGAGTTGAGTCATTAAGTCGATAAATTATCAGTCAATATAATTTTTGACCCTACTTTTTCTTCTAAAAGAAGTTAAATGATCGAAAAATTTAACAAAGAAAATGCTTCAAAACATCTGCTTGTTTATAGAAGCATATTTAAACAATAAACAATATCAGGCCGGGCGGTGTCCCATAAAGATGACGTTGTTCTAGCGCGATGGTCGTGCGTGCGTATCAATAAGTGGAGACAGGCGATCGTTCAAAACCTCATGCTTACGGACTTCGTGCAGCAATTTATGTTAGGCGGCGCAGCAAGAAGCTACCGGTTTAATTGCAGCAAATACAGCTGTAGTAGCTGTACTTGCTTACTAAGGTCTTTCTACAACGTAATACAGTGTCGAAGTTACGCATTACATGAAGCGGCGCAATATTATGATACCGAAGTCTTCTACTCATATCCTCTTACCAATAAACGTAACATAGCAAGAGACTATCTGCTACCTGTTTAGAAGAAATTGCGTGTTTATTATTGGTATTAAGATAAGTCATCCGATTGATAAAACATTCAAAGGTATTAGAAGATTTTTTGCATTATAAAGCTGTTCCCAGGTAATATTCACCAACGTTATTCTAAATTACGTTACGATGTTCGTCGCAGGCTTGTTGTGTGTGAAATTTAATAAAATACATCGCCAAGGATTATAATAATATCTAAACCTTTTCTAAAAAGCGATTTCGTCTAGTGTCTAATTTTGCACTAAAAGTGCGATATATTCATTGCATGATGGAATAAACTTATTACTTACCCAATATAAAACTATGCAAATTTTTGGCAATTTAGATTAATATTTAAGACTTGTCGTCACAAACAGGTACATCATTATTGTAAACAAAATTAAATGACGTTTGTATGACAAAAATATCTCAATGAATATTATTTGCGCATTTCCTTACGAAGGTACCAAGCAAGCAAGGTACCTTAATATCGATGTCACAGAATCGTCTTAATCTGAGAAGGGGTCTATTATCGGCTGACGTATTTGATTTCGCATAATGTTTACTATCTAATATGTACATGACTTATAAATAATGATTAATGAATCATTGTTAGTGAGTCACGCTTTATCAATTTAACAATAAAATTATTATAACTACACCAGTCGGTGCCTACTGTCGGTTATGATAACAAACATTTTATGACAAAATTAATGGTAATTTTGTATCAGTTGGGACTTTTTATTGCTATTCGAATAAATAATTTGTATTGTGCAGTTTTTGCGCGGGCTGGTTTCAGGAAATTTGTAGTACTTATTTGATTAGAAATATATATATATATAAATAGATATATTTAATACTTTAGGCCTAATTAAACAGAAAAGGCGTAAGGCACGATGTTGCTTCAAAAAGTTTTAATACAAAATGTAGCGAGAGGATTATACACGAACGGCCTGCCTACGTCTTATACGTCTGCCCTGCGCCTGAGCCTTGCCTTTACCTTACCTTTCCTTACCTTTCCTTACCTTTCCTTACCTACCTTCGCCGTTTCTGTATAATGCCGGCTTTAGGTCAATCCAATGAGAGGGTAGATATTCTGTTCAAAACAAGCAAAGATCTTCTATTTACTTTTAAACTTTCGCGTTGCATGATATAGTAAAACTAAATATACGGGAATTCACGCAATCATGCATTAGGTATTTACATACCTTATTTTGCTTGACGTTTCGACCAGGTTACACCGGCCGTGGTCACAAGCAGACTGATGTGGCGATGTATAAGATCTTAAAATCTTATAGTATAACAAATCTAATTCTACATACCTATAACCTATTATTGTATTAGTGTACAGTAATTGTATTGTATTAATAACACGTGGTTACAAATAGTATCAAGTGTGGCAAGGGCTTTAATTGAATAGATAATAAACATACTTTTTTGTAACTTAACAAAATAATAACATTAAAAAAGGTTGTAGAAATATTTATTGGCTTACGCTTAGAAGTTTATTATTCGATACTCCAAGTCTCAGCTCCCTATGAAGCCATTTGCAAATCAGTCAATGGTGACGTTTGAAAGAAAGTTGATTCGAAGTATCGACTTGACGCGTTAAATTTCAGGTCAAATTTCAAGAGTTTTACGCTTTAGAGGTCGCTTTTATATCATTTATTGTCACTTATCGTTTTTTGTTTCCAGTTTTAGTACACATTTTGGATATTGTCTTAAGTTTTGGACGGAGTAGGAAACTTTGGTCGACATATGCCTATAAATGTCCGCTGCTGGGTTTAAACTCTACTATATTATGGAGTTTTCTGTTATCACAAACGATGGGCGTTTTGTAAGTCAATAAATAAAAATAATAATATGATTTTCTGTAATAGGAAGCGAAATATCAAAGGCAGTTCACAATTCCAAAAAAACTCAAAGCTCAACTCGAATCGGAATCAAAACTGGACTCAGATTACGGTATTACCTTCTTACTAGAACTCCAGAACTGTCGAATATCAATAAAAATGAGTTTATTATTATTTTTAATAGTGATAAAGCTAGTTAGCTGTCGTTTTAGTTGCATCATAATGAGATATTGTGCGAGGGAAGTTACGAGGTGTTTATTACGGAGACGCGCCGGTCTGGCGTCGCGACAACGTCCACTTACTTATCTGTATTCTATTATTTTCATTCCGCAAATAGCTTTAGATTCTTGTAATAAAATCACAATTAATTTAAAATTAGACATCAAAATAATTCTTAACTGAGACAGATACGTTAAATTTAGTGTTTCATGAAAACACAATTTTTGGTTAAAAATCTTTGATTGTTGTGATTAGATACAATCAATTTCTCATTTTTACAATAATAGCCGTAGTTCACTTTAATTTAAGAAAAACTAACTCTTTTTCTTTCTTATTGTCGTAGGCGAGCACGTGGCCTTCGTCTGTCGCTGTTACCTTGTAAAAAATAATATAAATATAAAACGCGATATTTTGATAGTAAACCGAGTTTAGAATTGTTCAAATTTTGTTTAAAAGTTTTTTACATAAACAAAGATTATTGTGACTGCTATAGCCTGTAACATTTCACTGCTGCTACTATGACCTTCATACGCTTCAGTCTATAGTCAAATTGGATGAGTGTTTGTTTGCTTAGTCTAAGTCTGATTTTCTTCAGCGTAAGTCCTACTTAATGATTATTTTCTTGATAAACTAATACAAATGATTTAAAATATCTGTTCGTATATTCTTCACCTCTCTCATAAAAAGCACATACCATATCTATTAGACCATCATAAGATATAAAAAAGTATTTGTTATAGTTCACGGACAACGTGAATAAATAGTCTCTGCGTAGTTAAAAAGTAATACGCAAAAGTAAATTATGAAGATGTTTTAGTAATCATGATGTACAATAGCAATTGTAGCGGCGAGAGTTAAATGACCTTGCCAATGCTTCGGAACGACTAATTCATCACGCCTCGTCGATTTCAGCTGTTGGACTGACGATACAGGAAATACGTAATATTGTTGGAAGCTATTCCGTTGGACATAATCACATATTAGAGGGAGTTTTCCCTGTACAATTTAGTAGATATGCCTTCGTTTTAGGAACTTTCATCAATAAACTAAAAACTAAAATTCGATATTAATTAAAATGTCTTCGACTTGTTGGGTACAGTAAATATGACGTGAACAACAGTGTCAGTGATCTCTGGAAGATCATCGAATAAAATGTAGGTAATAGAAAATTTAGAATTTTTTTCATACAATGCAGAAGCGTATGCAAAAAAGGGATAAGGTAGGACAGATTTAAGTTTCCAATTCTTCTATTCAAAGAAGTAGACAGAGATGTGCTTACCTATGTTACTATAATTATATTCATGTAATTACAAAGTAAATCTACTCTAACTGCACATTAAAATTTTGCGACGAACAATTCCAATAATATTTTTAAAATTGCACCCCATAGGAGAACCAATCGAGTACCTACCTTTTTTATTGCTAACGGTGGCAGACGAGCCAACAGCCCACCTGATGGTAAAAGGTAATTGTCGCTCATGGACTTCTTCAATGTCAGGGACTCTGCGAAGCCGCTGCCTACCATGATGGGACTGGAGTAGGTAAAGGAAATGAGGAAGATAAAAAGAACAAAAGCCTATAAAGCATATTAATAGAACATAAACAAAAAATGTAATATAAACGATAATAGATTTAGGTTATTGCCGTCACAACTGCACCGGCATTATTGCTACCATCATTGTGTAAGAGTTTGATTGTCATAGATGGAATAAAATACTTCATTGCTGTAGGGCCAAAGTAGATTCGTTTATTTTAGGAACTAGATCAAAACATCATTGTTTTTGCACGGGAAGACTTCCCTATACTGTAAGACTGTGAATCAATTAAAACAAAATATTAGTAATGAAATATCCTTACTTTATCTTCTCACCTGTAACTTTAAACATACTGCAAATAGATTAACAACAAGGGGACATCAAGATTTGATTTTAGTTTCTGTAACCAGACTACCAAAAACACATCAATATTTTTAAAATGTTGCCTCTTTGGTGCCGAAATTGCACATGACCACTAAGAATGCGGATTTGTTTGCCTATTTTAAGCGAATAAGGTCTGTTAATTCTAGGATTGACTTTACACGGATTATCATGACCATGATTATGTTTGACCCATTTGATTTATTTTACAATGTCTAAAACAGTAGCAATGGCCCAGATGAAAATGGAGCTAAGAGCTAAAATGGTGTCCGGCCTTCTCGATTTATTATTAATGTGTATTGATTCGTCTGTAAATAATTATTTTGTTGCGTTCTCGTCTGCCTTCTGTTTTTATGATTGGTAAACTATTTGTTACCTCATAGCTCATTAGTGCATGAGACTTATAGGCAATGTCACCTTGGTTCAAGACATTTTTATTTTATAGGTACCTATACTAAACGTTAGATGAGTGGACAAAATTATTCTAAAATATTACGTCCTCAGCTGGGCAAGGTCCTTGTTTAATAAGATGTAAAACAAAGACACATTGTGAGCAATCATATTATTAATTGCTTAAATAATAATACTAAAGTTATGTGGCATGGTGATAGTCTCTTGAAGTCTATAATGATGTATTCAATAACGCGAATAAGGTATGGCTAGTGGCTACCTACAAAAATCAATGAGTGTGGATTATTTTATAGGTACAGACTGAAATACAAAAACTGGTAACTATTAATTTATAATAAAAAAGGCATCCTACGTTCAATAGCTTAGTAGGTTTTACGATTTAATAAAATTACAAATATTCTAGCAACTACTTGAATATGTTTTACGATCTCATTTTTATGAATAGCATATAATAAGTATACAAACGAACTTGATATTGTTATTCGGTCCATAATTAACATTAGCTTGAGCACGTATAAATTCATATATTAAAATCGTCATCATCGTATGACCTCGATCTACGCCAACTACAATTAACTTTGAAACTTATTGCGGTAGTCAAAATATTATTTGACATTTGACAAAAAGACGTATGATGAAGACACGTGTCTTCGGCATTTTTTATATATGTATCAATTAGCTTAAGCTTAAAATTATTGATTTAAGGTATAATCTCAACTTACGCTCTTTTTACTCTGAGGATAGGATGTAGTTCAATTTATAACAGATTGCCGTCTTTGTTGTATAAAGAATATAAAACTATAAAGGTTCATTAATTTGATATCTAATTTGTGTATTGTTTCGCGTTTTTCAGCAACCAAGAGTGGAGTATTTTATATACAAGGACCATATATCGGTGGATGATCTTGGCATCACCGCGAAGGAGCATGACCAGCATAAATTCACAATTTGGTATAAGAAGAGGAACCTCAAGTCTTATAAGTTGGAGACGAGCGAGCCGTCGGTGAGAAACGCGTGGGTTGAAGACATTACCTCATTGCTGTGGGAGCAGGCCATGCAGAAAAAAGGTATCCTTGTTTTTCTATTTCGTTTTTACTTTAACTGTGTTCAGACAAGTTTAGAGCCTCAGACCTGATAGAAACTCCTGAAATTTTAATTTGTTTGTTCCTTGTAAATGTTCTTCAAATCCTGATGCTTCAGACTTTTGAATTAGTTTTATCGACGATGTTGCGTTGTATAAATATCAACACTCGACTATGTTGATAAGGATAATCTAATGAAACAATGGCATGAGCCATTCCGTTCGTCAGTGATGCAATTTCGAGGATACGATGACATATCTAAAGAAATTAATATTGTCTGATTTCAGTATACGAGTCTCTTTTAAAATATACAATTGTTAGATGTTATTTATTAGTTTTGTCATGTATTTAGGAGCACTAGTTGATAATTAATCATTTACATTACCAATATGTATCTCTTTGTGGTCATGATTTCATGATAATTTAGTCAAAAGTTAGACATCGGCCTTGTCAGGTATCTTCACTTCGACCATTTTGAGTCTTCTTTTTTCTGCCCTCTTCCATCAGTCTACCATCATTATATTTTTTTTTTATATTTATTAGCCTACCAAAGTGACTCCACCCCGCCTGATGGTAAGCAGTCAGTGGAATCCAGAAGTGGTGGCCACCATACCAAAAGCTATCGTCTTAAACTGCTGGTATGGTGGCCTCCACTATGGCGGCTGGGAATGGGGTTAGAGGAAGGGAATAAGGGAGGTGAGGAAAGAGGAAAGGGGGGAAATTGGGCCTCCGGCACTCTCACTCACCGAACGAAACGCAGTAGTAAGGATACTACTACTCTTAAGTCGATCTTCTATGAGAGGGTAGTACTTCCCCGGACGATCCGGCCCATTCATGCTGAAACCAGCGTGGATCTACTACCGTTACATTAGATATAAACAGGTTTATATTGTGTAAGACCTACCTCATTGTCCACTCATATTATGCATTATAGAAATATAGCTATAAAATACAACTATGAGTGTACCATTATGCAATGAGCCGGTTGCGACAGACTAAGCGTGTCCGTTACAACGCAACAGAATTGTTTCTAACATTTGGCACTTATTCTAAAGACCTCTTGGAAAAGCAACTGATATCCTTTATTATATAATGAAATGCCAGAGACTCTGAATCGTCCATAAGTGACAGTTACCACTAACCATGACGTGGGCTGTTTGCTTGCCTGCCACTGTCGACAGTAAAAAAAATCTGTTTGATAAATTTTTCTTGTAACTCTATAAATAGTCTGATAAATTAAAAGATACATTAACCCACTTGACTACATGTCTGGTCTATCAGTAAAAGCAATCAGCTCTTTGCTATCGTTACGACGTCGTCGTGGGCTCAATTCTTTGTGATACACATTTTATTGTGTGAATCTGAGTGCATTTTGTATTCATTAACAGTCCGCTTGTAAAGGTTGCCGCGATATTCATTTGTTTTTAGAATCAATATTATGTGGCGAGGAGTACCCACTGCTTTATGTACTTTTCTAAATAGGGGGCCCTACCACCACCTCTTATAGCAGTATTTTATTATAATTATTACACAAAGTAACATTAAAATATTAATGTTACTTTGTGTTTTATCTTTTTATTTTGTACCATCAAAACAAGGACAGAGACAAAGTAAGGTTATAATAAGATTGCTATAAGAGATTGTGGTAGGGTTCCAGGTACTGCCACGTACGATAATTCAGTAGATGGTATTGTATTCTCGAATGTTATAATACCTCATACGTAAACTTTTTATTTTTGTTAGCTAATTATTTCAATTGTGCTTGTGATAACCACAATTAAAAAAACACTACAGTTCGCTAACCCTATCGTTATACCTCGCACTCTCCGAATGACGTCTTGTGATGCGAGAAGTTTAGATCTTTCAGAACTATTTATAATTCATTTTTTGTCATTGCTCTCACCAAGTGTTTAGTAAAATATCATTAACGTTATCCGAGAGTCCATTTCTCATAAAGGAATTGGTTGAGTCCATCTGGCACGCACGCTTAACCAAACTAATTCCCGCATAGTTAATGTGAACAAACTTTTTAATTGATCGTCATCTGCTCCCGGTGGCGAGCTGGGCTCTCTACACTTGGTACAATACGTGACGGAAGGAGCAGGGTTCTTTATCGGTCTGACGCACGAGGCGCGGGGTCAACGACACAGTTTTTTATTGGATACCCGTTGGTAAGTTGCATGTGCAGTGCGCGCTGCGTCTGTCTGTGGGAACGCCAGGAACTCGATGTTTTTCTACACCGTTGTTTTGTAAATGCAAAAGAATACGCAACTATCGCACTGTTTGCTGCTTTTACGCAAAACAAAATTAAGTGACGGTGCCCATATTTTACAACAAGTTTCACACGTTTCTATGATACTTATCTTCTTTTCTTTACTCCAGTTTGAGGAGCGGTCGTATTATCTAACTTAAACAACCTTTCCTTACGGATAATTAGATAGAAGTATCACAAGGGAATGCTGCGACTAAAGTACGATCGTTTTGAACTCTCGCTGTTACAATGCCACATTTCTCGCTGAGATTACGCCGATAAGAGTAAAATGGTGTTTAAATCTTTCTGGTAATGCTTTTCTTTGTTACTTGAGGCGATTTAGCGACAATTCCTATTTTCTCAAATGCACAATAGCCCTTTTTCCATTGCGGAATACGTTCAGATCATGGTGATCGAGTCGTGCATACATTGTGATGTGAATCACGCATGCTGGGTGACGAAGACAGTGAAATCTCGTTCTTATTTTATGTATTGTAGGTATAATCCAAGTTATCGGAAGTGAGGGCGCTCGTACATGTATTATTGTTGCGAAACAGCTATGTTTATTATACGTTGGTGTAGTTTGAGCCATTACTATCCGTCGGTGCACGCAATTATCGAATTTCTGTTTAACGACAATTCCATCGTTCTCGCACTTGATATCAGACATCTAATATTTATGTGACTGTTTAAAATACATGTAATGACGTAGATTGTACGAAACATTTTATATCTAAAGGTCGTAATTTTATATTCTTTTGTATTTCTTTCGGTCCGTTAAAGTTATTATCAGTGATAAGAATTTTGTTTAAATTATCCCTGATAGTATAGTTGGCAATGATAAAGCGTAAAGTCTATTTTTGTGTTCGATTTATAGGACGACATGTTCCTGTTAATCTGAGTAGCTATCTGTTATCATGACAATATCTGATATGTCAATAGATAATATAATTATAATGTACATATTAATGATTAAGTTTAGGTAATATTACTTTAATTTAATAGACTGATAAACTGTATGACTATTGATAGTACTAAAGTTCAGAACGTCAACATAGGTAATTCTGCTAATAGAATTCCAGACCCGGGGAATAGATTTTAACGCCTTACCTAATGTTTTATCAGAAACACCTTGCTATTCTAGAAAACATAATCTCACATTGTTTTCAATTAATCAAACAAACATAATAGGCAGATTGTTTCTGAATCATGAAGTGTGAAAATTTGTAGTGCCAACTTATAACGCGTACAATTATTAATGCTATTAAAACAATTGCTCTTTATTGCAGATTCGCAGCCAATACGAAGTCTTCTAATAATATATAATATTTGAACCAATCGCGTTAGAGGTTTATAAATGAATATTAAATAAAAAGATGAATAGGAAGATCAAAAATCTTTAGATAATTTAGTAGTTTTAACGAAAATGTATCTGAATAAATAAATATTATTTTCAAAAATAAATGATATTTCTGAGATTTGAAAATATTTTCTTGTGTCTTTGTGTTTGAGCGAAAGCAACTCAACTCTAGTATCTCTGAGAATCCTTCATTTTTTTAGTTATTTTTGAAGTTATAAGTTGTATCTTTTATTTCAAAACTCTTTAGTTTTTTTAATTTACTATGAAATTAATTTAAAGTTTACAAATGTTTAGAAATAGACAGCGAAAGGCCTATCCTTCGTTAGCCATTTTTATATATACTATAGGTTGTCGGTCCATCTTGTTGGTAGACATTAGGACAAACAGCATGATAAAACGACGCAAAATGCCAGATGCCAGTTAATTCTATATCAATGCCTATTCAAAAATACCAATTCTTCGTTCTAAAACAGTCAATACAATGTGTAGAACAAACTAGTTTGTCAACACTCGTAATTCAAGCTCTTTTCATAAACATTGTATATACAAATTAATGTATTGTCGATATGTATAAGTGTGTTTTTACATGATGTGTCTTTAATGATATATCATATCGTGACTTGATAGTGATATTGATGATTAAACAAATTATTATATAGGTAAGTAGTTCAACATTGATCAGAATATACAATGACTGATTTTTTGGCCAACTGGCAATGAAAGTAGGTATCTATGTGCGTGAAGTTTTCGACAGCTGTGCAAGGTGTTATCTAAAACTATGTTTTGACTCATAAATATTTATTTAGTAACATACTCGTACCTAGGTGGACCGAATACTTCATAAGGGCAATCAACGGATGAAGGTGGCTCACTACCGGCCAAGGTGATAAAAATTCGGGGAGGCTTATGTCCAGCAGTGGACGTCTCTTGCCTGATATGATGTAAATAAGTTTGCAAATCTTGGCAAAACAGCACTTTTACTTAACTGAAGTAATTCTTTAGAACACTTGATAACCAATTAAGAAAACTAATAATTAATTATTAGAAAAAAAACTATCAATGCTTTGGAATTGCGACCTTAATTAGAGCAATAAGTGCACCATCTTTTTCAGATCTAATAAAGCTGCCAAAATGTGGGTGTTGATAAGGTCAGACTCGTGACGCTGATTAGATTACAAATTACTATTTTCTTTGGTCAACAATTAATTGAAAGCTATTATACTCTTATTTCTTTCTTAAAATAATCTGCAGTGTGATATCAAGATTTGTGAAAAAGAATACGTGTCTGAGATGATATTCAATAGCGGTCACAATTATCGACAGTTCGTACGTAGGCGTACCTACGTATAGTATATAAAAAGTGATATTTCATATTTCATCACGGTATTGCTACTGAGGAAAGATACAGAAATGACATTCGCTTATCATGTTGTGCAATTCTACAGAGTAGGTGTGCTCTTGCAATATTTTGTCTGACAAGAACCTATATTCGTGTGAGTAAAGTAAACAACGTTACTCACATGTATTGTATTAGAAGTAAAATTGACGTTTCTTATTGCGCGATAACTTTAGTTTCAACCGCGCCTTTTTTTCAAAGTTACTGATACTAGAGACAAAACTGTTTAAAACGAAATATTAACTTTTTTTGGTATTTTTGTACTTTTACTAATCTTTCAAATCGTATTATTATTATTGTTATGTTAATAATGAAGTCCAAAAATAAATCTCGGGTTAGGGCAAAATAATATTATTGAAAAGAAAAATAACCAATGACCAATTGACTCGTCATAGTTTTATTGCTAGTATCAAGATTCAAATTAATGATCATAAACCCTCTATTTCATGAAATTACTCGTAAATACTCTTCTACCTCTTCCGGGAAAACCTAATATTATGAGATTCTCTTAAAACTCAGCGTTTAGTAATCCTTGTGTTAAAACTGTTTGAACGATAGAGTTAACTGCGATCGTAGTGATAATTCGCACATTAAACATTACGCGGTAATCGTGACAAGCGGATAATTTATCTTGACAAGCTTAACATGTATAATCTAAACGCCTGCGGTCAATACCCATTACGCGTACCTATCACTGTAAGTAATACACTTAATGTACTTACTCCGTTTTGTACCGATATTTTCACCTGAATTTGATTATTTCGAAAGATTTCAGCAGAAAGTTTGTTGGTTATCAAAATTAATTTCCATCGAGTTTATTTCTACTATTTATTTCATTATTTCTAATTTGATTTATTTTCAGAATTTTCAAATATTAATTAATTTTTACCATTAAAAATTCTGGGGTTGCCTGATTATTACTGTATATTTAACAGTGAGCCTGGATAAAACTTTAGCTACATTCTTCGTAGCACTTCGACAGCAAATAAAGTTTATTTTGTGCTGGCCCAAAAGACAGCTTAATTGACGGCATTGCATTGTCAGAAGCAGCCATCAGCATCAATCAGTACTCCTGCGTGCAGGTTTTAGTGTTACCCACGATGTCACATAAATTCTATCAATTATGACGTCCCTTCTATTTTAGTTCATGCTTATAGTAAATTAAAAAAAATATAAAAGGTATTTCAAATATATGTCTGTCGTTTTCAGAACTCCTTCAGCAGCAACGCAACAAGAGAATATCGATGGTGTCAATGAACAGCGAAGACTCAACTGGATCTGAAAGAAACGATGATAAATGTAAGTTGGGATTAAATATCACCATTAACAGCATCTTACAAAAATAAATGTAAGTGTTCGAGTAACAAAATATCAGTAACGTTGAGAAAATCATGAACCTCTCTCATCAAACTTGAGGCACCTAGAGGAATATTAATCCTTTTTATAAAATACCATGGTTAAGTTGACCAACATTTTATAAAACCTTTTATTCAATCGCTGCATATGTAGCAGTAGGTATAGTAGATGTAGGAGAAACGGCACTTGGCTATACATTTCCAAAAGTATGTTACAATAATTATATGGCAGAAAACGTACAGACCTCTCGTGGTTATCATACTATATCGACTGAGTTCCATTAATGTATGCGATTTATTAGTATAGTTTAATGTTTGTTTGATTTAGTACGGATATATAAAATACAGAGAAGTCTTAATTGTACATACTTTACCGAGTTCGAATCGCGATAAGAACGACGATAGCCGATGCGCATTAGATACTAAAATAATAGTACTCTATCTCATGTGTATGGGTTTCCAAATATTATTGAACCGTGTTGGTATTGATTTGAATTTAAGTCTATAAGCTTTCACATTATTATTTAATATCACAGATAAATATGTAATATAAACTGCATTGAAATCCATAAAATGATCAGTCATCATATAAATATGATGACTTAAAAAATATGTATGTGTATCTACGTTGTACATTTGAATCGATATGTTATACTAAGTGCATGACTCACATATTTACATCTCTGCCACAGGTCTGTCAGATTTCGTTGTCGTGAAGTTGCACCAATGAATTGCTTTGTAGGTCAGTACTAGGCACGCTTCCAAGCCTCACATCTAATATTTGTTCAGCTTTCGTTTTCTATGCTTTCGCTTTTCTATCTTACACTGTTAGTATTATGAAATTTATGGCATTTGTATAATTGATAGTTGTCTTACTAGCAATCAACATCAGTACCAGTTTCATCGTATCTACTCTTGGTTTAGTTATAAATATAAAATGCAAGTTGTCGATCAAGATGATGCAACAATGTATTAGACAATCAAGGCATTGGAGGTTTTCCCGAACTTCCACCAATTCTTGTATTATGGAAACTGAAAAGACACTAGGCACTTAATTTCGCCAACTTTAAGTGAAATAAATGGTCTATTCCACTATGACTACCTGGGTCATCATAGGCGACTCTTTAGTATTTTTTGATCACCTGCGAATATAATATAATATAATAAACATTACATCACCTTGAAAAAATCAGAAACAATAAAGAATGGCATGAAAACGCGCTGTGCTTTGGCAGTTTCTTAATAAAATTGTTCTTTTATTTATTTATTTATTTATTTATTTATAAGGATCTCTAACAGGAAATACATGTCACTTTCATCACATTTCAAACATAAAAATAACAAGTCTCATGCTTCCTCAATTACAAGAGACCACAGCATGCAGGCATACAGCATCAGTACAGACAAAAAAAAAAAAAACAGAATTCAGGTCAAATAAAAATAAAAATTAAAATTAAAATAAAAAATTTATATTCTTTATCTGTAGTAGACTAGTTATGTGGTAGAATTTAGACCGGTTTAAGACCGATATATTTTTATTTGTAGAAATAAGTATCGCATTCATAATGGTAGATTAGTAATCTGTAGATAGTAGATACCTAAGTATATATTATAAACTATATTACGGTATTTAGTCATCATTGTGTGCTCTTGTAACACCAGCTGTCCTAATAAAGCTGCTGTGTTAAAAAAACATAGCTACTGGTCGTGTCGTCCTATAAATCTATTATCCTTATGCTTATTAAAGTTTGTTTGTTATTTATTGACTTTTAAAAATCCTAATATATTTACTGCCTTATTGGTTAATACAACACTGAGAACATTTGTGTGCTGACCGGCAAACGACAGCTATTATCAGAGACATTATACTAGATAGGTCTGTAGGTACTACAATTAGAATGGGTAGCTCAATGAGTGCCATTGTATTCGTTAAGTAGATTATTTTAATGTATACAAAGTAATATTTAATATTAGTAGCAAAACATTGAACTAGTCACGATATTGTTATAGATATATCAAACAAGTCATGAATTTGCTCTTTTACGTGGCCTAATCTAAATAGACTTTTGATATGCTGAATTAGACTCTTCTTGTTTTGTTCAAATAGCGAAATTTTCGAGAATATGCCGTCACAAAAATAGCAATGATACTTGTGTGATGCTTAATCGAAAAAAAAGACGTGAGTGCGATTCAGAGGTGTACAGAAAGGTCCTTGGAATAGAAATGACAAGAAATTAGAGCCCGCATGTACAATTTTTTAATTTTATGTTTTAAGATCTTAACTTTAAAACGTCTTCCTTGCTTGCTATATCTAAATATTAGTAATTATTATGTCACATTATGTTTCATATATTATTTATTCATGGTTACGTAATTTCGCGCTTCAGTAAATTCTGAAATATGTCTGAAACATGCTAACGGTTTCATAATAGTTTTTTGTGATTGTCTTTCAATAGGTGGGTATACTATTAAACGTGTATTATTATATAACGTAATTTCTATTGCAATCAAGATTGTAAAATAATTAGAAAATCTTTACTATTATATAAAGCGGAAGAGTTAGTTTGTTGATTTGATAATTTTTGGGTATGATAGCCCAGTTCTCGAGGAAGGTTATAAGCTATGTAACATTACGCTACTGGCGACGGGAGCAGGGCAATAAGCAAAGACGCGGGTGAAACCGCACCGTGGAAAGCTAGTAATAGCATAATTTTACTCTTCATGTACGTGTAGAAGATACATTTTCCTATTTTACTTATATATTTTTTTAATGTAGTCCATAATTTAGCTAGCGATTTCTTTATTGGTGGTAGTAATCTTACTTACTTCGTCGTACTGTCCGTTTCCATACACATCTCTTTATATATTTAATATTATAAAACATGTTTTTACGTTTGTTGATTCCAGATAATTCTCTGCGAGGAGTCCCTGGCGAAGTTAAAAGGGCCCTTGACAAGAAAATACGAAGAACGACATGGTACTGTGAATGAAAAATCAACGTGGAACAATTTTGACTTGCTTGACTTTCCACTGTGTATTTTCCTCGATATATCTTAGAGAGCTAATGACAGGACTGTGTGTTTTAAATGGCGCCGTTACTCAAATAATGAACAAATACATGCAGTTTTATATTGTCATAATATTAGGTATATAGGTTTGTGTTGACTGATTAATAAATAAAATATTAAATGATTTGTACTCTGTACAGGTAATTGTGTATATAATGAGATGTTTTAACCAAAAGTAGTTTGTACATTTTATAAATAAATTTAATTACAAATTAAAACTGACTCAAAACATTGTGTCCTTAAAGAATGTAAGTAAATTAATAAGTAGTAAAATTGAAAAAGGTTCACATTTGAAGAGTACAGGAATAAAAACTTAATATTAATATAGATAGCGTAAGTCCAAAGACGTTTTATGGATAGAGAAATAAATGCTCTGAAAATGTTTACTTGAGATTTAATAACAGCAAAACGTAGAACTCTTACAGGATATAAATAAGATATAGCCAAAGCATCGCAATAGAAATTTTACGATATGTATGTAGGTACTACGAATGTGATAAAACGTTATTTGAAGATGTATTATACTTTACGTTATTATGGTAATTTCAGTCATTATTTTATGGGACGTATATTGTTACAGTGTTATTTAGTGTTATCCTTCTTGTAAGTAAGTATTATTGTATCAATAAATAAATTATATCGTCCGATGTAAAGTTATTAATATAAACATAAATTTAATTATAATGTATTATTTTTGTCAACATTTGAACATTTGTTTTATTTAATGACTAGCTGCACCCTCCGGCTTCGCCGATGAAAATGCTTGTAACTAGGGAACCAGGCCGATTTTTAGAATAAAAAGTATCCTATGTCCGTTTCCAGCACTGAATCTATATACATACAAACCAATTGTCATCGAAATCGGTTCAGATGTTTAGGCGCTGAGTGGTAACAAATACACACACACACAAACATTCGCATTTTTAATAAAAAATATTTTTAGTAAATATAGTCAAATTAACTAACTTCAAGCACACGCCTCTACTTATCTATCCGTACTTAACTCTAAATACCTGTAATTTCGAAATGATTGACCTTTTGAACATGTATTAAAGAAAGAAGTTAAGGGAGTAAAGCTTTTCCGTGACACACGGCTTATTGTTTAAGTAGTTTCTCGTGATATTGAGTATAAAGACTTTTACAAAATGGGGCTGGCAAACAGACCGATATGCATAAACTGCGGAGGAGAAGATGAAATAATGCTCCACCTGATGTATTAATAAGCTTTTTGGAAATCTCATATCCTGAACCAAAAGCTTACATGCACATTTCATCCAGGTTATAAAAATGATGATTTCACTATTACTAGACAGATATGATATTTGCTACTATCATTATTTAGCTACGGATATATTATTTATCATTAAAGTAAAGGAAGTGCTAGGTAGGTACTAGTTTCAAGAAGTAATCATAATATTTCTTATATAACACACAATTAACAACACTAACAGTCAAAATGGCCCAGTGGATGCAGGATGAGGCACCCTTTTCGTAAACATCGTACCAATACGATTTGCAAATCATATGTACTTTTCTAAGTTTATCTTGGACATTTCTGACTAATGGTGAAGGAAAACATCGTGAGGAAACCTGGACCTAAAAGTCTGAAATTGCCAATTCGCCTTGAGCAAGCGTGGTGATTAATGCTCATACCTTCTCCGTAAGAGCAGAGAACTTTGCCCAGCAGTGGGACAGTTAACAAGCTGGAATTATTATTATTAGTCATTCAAGAGCAAGTAAAATTTCTGAACTAAAGTATATAAATAGATAGAGCACGTTATAGATTAAAATAGCCTTATTTTAAACGAGCGAAAATAAAATGACAAAAAACGAGTGTCCTATTTCAACATAAGTCAATTGGTCAATGGTTTATCGTAATAGATTCACATCCATCTTCACAAACTATTAAATTTATTTTATCCTCTTATTGATGAGGCAGTTTATGATGATATTATTAAAATAATAGACGATTTATTGTAAAATCATCATAAAGAAACGTGAAACAAAACGTTTTTATTTATGTATATTTAAGTAAGTATTTATTTATGTCTTCAATTCCATCTACCTAAGTATTATCAAGAACCCATTGCAAAAGTTTAAAATAGGTGTTATCTCTCAAATAATTAAAACATGATATGCGTTGCTAAGATAACAGTAACTAAGGTCGCTAAAATATTGAAGCGCGTTTTCCTCGGGGATAAGACGAAAAGGTAAATCCTGCCCATGTGAAAGTTTAAATAGCGACATCTAATAATGTGCAGATATTAAAGCGATTCATTACCATCATAAGGTGGATGATGATGGAATCTCTTGCTTCTGCTGAAATCAGCGTTCACTGCAGGAACAGTTCCCACCCATCCCTCCATTCCACAGGTAAAGCAGATATTTTTCATAGTCACCACACCGGATTATGTATTGCAAAGTTTTGTCACAGAAAGTTACTACTGTGTTCAATTACTTGCCCGCCTTCTTATGTGGTTTTGACCAATAACATTTCATACTGATTGCTTTAGTCAAATACCTACATACCACTGCTAGGTTGCATATAATCCAACCCAGCCGTGAATCGTCATTTACTGGCGTCAAAAACGTTAATTAAATAAATTTCATTTATTAATAAAGATCAACAGCCTTGTGAAGTGGGCCTTCTGTGTAATATTACTAAAGTTAGTAGGTACTATGACACAGTTAAACTATGACTAAACCTTTTGACTTGCTGTTTAAACTATCCTTTAGCTCTTGTTCAAGTATAATATTTACCATGTTCTTAGTTTCATGGAAGCATACAAAAACTTTAAAATATTAATTTTCAGCGGAATAGAAAAAATCCACGCTACGCGAGAAATATTACCCTTAATCTTTAGTGAGGAAAGTTGCATGTACCTACCTACTATATTAAAACAGTTTACATTTCTTGAAATGGTGGATTTAATTTCACTCGTGCTATCAATACTACTGCAGCGTTTAATAAAAACTACCTTTCAGAGGCGCGGTTTTATTTGCGTCTTTGCTTACTGTTCTGCTCCTATCGCCTACATAAAAGCCTATAACCTTCCTCGAGAACTGGACTATCATACGCAAAAAGAACTTTCAAATTGTAGTTCCAGAGATAAGCGCGTTCAAACAAACAAACTCTTCCGCTTTATATAATAGTAAAAAAATCATCATCATCATTTTAGCCAAAAGACGTCCACTGCTGCACATGGGCTTCACCCAAGTATCGCCAGTTTGACTGTGTGTTATAGTGGGCTGTTAGAATAATACAAATTTTCGAAAATTTCCCGTTCAAGGAGAACCTTTGGTAACAATACATATCTTCCCGTATCAGCAATTTTCTTAAATAAATTTAAGTTATATCCTCTCAAATCTCTAAAACAAACTCATTAGTCGTATAACCGTAAAATGAAGTAATGAAATACGTTTACCTGAAATCCGCAATGCGAAAAATTATGGCTACGGCTGCGAAGTGGCGCGGAATATTCTACCTGAAGGCTAAATTTTATTGCCTCGCGCTGTTTTCGAACAATTGCATTAATAGTGTATCAACGGAGCGCCTCGCTGGCTTCTTTACGGCTATGGAGTCGGGCGCTAGAATACAATTAAAGTTTTAATATTTTAACACCGTGAAATCACAATTTGAACTGGAGCCGTGAACAATACTGGCACAATTAAATACATAAAATAAAACAAATTTTCAACTGATTCTCCGAATCTGTAGATAAGTTCTGTTATTTACAACACTAGTATGACGTTTTGTCATTTATGTAACTACAGCAACTTAAAACTGATATAAACAATTCTCTTTTAACTAATATGATTTGATTTCATATTATTCGGCGGCGTCATGTGTCAGGGTGATGGATCAATGTTTATTTCCTATTAAAATATTTATGAAAGCAGCAATATGAAACAATATTGTCCATCCAATAATATAAATTGGCCACAATAACAATTTGGAAAGTTCAGCAATAATATCGATCTACGCTGAAAATTGGCTCGTCGGTACAAATATACAATTCTTATTATTTTTTTGTGTTCCAAACAGCAGTTTCGTACAAAGAGCAAAATGACGTCTCAGCGGATAGGGTGGTTTACGGCGCCATTTCTCGGAGCCCGACTTGTTTCGACAGGAGTTCTTTGGCGGCGTCTTTAACACTCCCTAGAGGGTTCATTTATATATTCGCAACACGGAGCTGGCAATAAAACTGCGTTATCCTGGTCATTATTTAGTCATCGCCCGGCCTCCTCGCCTACTCCACGAAAATAAAATGCATTCGAATGACTCTTATGTGTAAGGTGCAATTTCATGCACCATCAAATGTATCGTCTCAATCGTAACTTTGTTTATGATGTTTAAATAGAAAAACTTTTATACTGCCACATAAAAACAGTTAAAATATTTTTTGTACTTTTATTAGAACGAGTAAATTTTAATGTAAATTTTTTCTTATTGAAAATTTTTAAATCATTTGGAAAATTAACTGAGCATTGGATAGATTTTGTTGTACAAAATCCAAACTTATTACATTATAGAGAATCGTTAGTTAGAGGACTGGCCGCGACCAGTTACGAGCAAGCTATTTTATGAGGTGGCTCTGGGCGTCGCCGCTAAATCTCCTTATTTATCCGGGAAACCATAAACCGAGGTCTCAGCAAAAATTAATTGGCTCCCACGTTCCTTCTTAGTACATTAACTATTTGAGGGTTTATTGTTCTACGCCTTGTATTGTGTTTCATATAGACAGCTAGTACCAGAACATTATTTGACTGTATTCAAACGCGTCTGGCATTTTTTCCATTTTCCTTTACAAGTGTAACTCAAATTATTCAAGAGCTATCGTCGTACGTGTCGTGTGGATGATCTTCAAAGCATGTGTTATCCAGACTACTTTACTTTTTATTTTTATGACGGGACCAAATTTGGCGTGTTGCTAAAACGACGGATCATAACCGTTGGACACAGCAACTGTTTGCAATCCTATCCGTAAACCAGGCATTGTTTTGTTCACAGAGAAAATGGTGTAGAAATAAATTTGGACTTTACATAGCCGCGATAAGGCATGTTTTTGTAGCTATATTGTCATTGTTGTGGTCGCATCCATTGGGACCTCTCCTTACTCACGCGTGGCGATTTTATTTTAGTCGCTATAAAAAGAGCTTGCTTTCACCTGGCACTTCTTAAAGCGCAGCTTGTGGGTACGAGCAGACACACTTCATTAAGGCCGCGGTATTTGTTGCGATATAAAACTTTGTAGTTTTTATTGGACTTCTTTTTCCAGACAGAAAAACGACTTTCGCAATGTTTCAAAATAACCTTCGATCCCGGCGAGAGAAAATAAAGAGAAATGTATTAAAATAAAATACAAAAATATTTGTTGGTTATTGGACTTATTTGTGCTCACTCGACACGTTCCGAAGCGAAAGAGTGGAACAATGAGCATGGAGTAAAGATCACACATGCGGCCTCTCGGGGTAGTGCCAAGAGAAATAGATAAGATTGGAGATACTCCAGAACTATGCACCTGCCTACAAATGTTCTTAAACCCTATTTCATCTGAGACGTTTAGGGCAAATGTTTTCGGATACCTATGTTTCGAAGATATCATATCTGTATTTTAAACGTAAACAAAGAGTTTCTTTAATATTCGCGCTAGCAAAGTATGAAGGTACGGGTTTTTATTTGCTTACAAGAAAAGAGTTCTTGCTAAATTTCACCGCGCCGAGGTTAAGGTCCATATTTTATGTATCCGGCCGTAAATTTGGAGTATAGTTTTATGGATATGTTTTTCAAAGTGGAACACCTTTTAAGAGGAAATTCTTTTTCAGAACAAGGTGACGGCTATCTCATAAAAGTCGTTCGGTATTTGCATCAGGGACGTACATTGAACAACTAGAGTAAATTACGTACTCGTAGGCGTGCCCAGTAGTCAGGTGTCGTTGTTTAGACACCATATCACTGGCTGCAGTGATCCATTGCGATGGCCGCGTAATCCCGGCTAGAGGCTTTGTCTCACGTCCAGCTTACTTTTATTACCGTGCCTGCATCGCGAAATAAAACAAAATTGGCGGGAATTTATGGGCCACAGCCCCAGCATGGCTAGTGGGGTGGAAAGTTTTCAATTTGAAACGAATAACTTGTTTGTCTCATGTAATAAGGAGGGTTTTGCCGCGGGTAATATGGGGCTGCAATGGCTGTCGCGAGCTTTCTTAAAACTACTTTCTTGGTTTTATTACCTAAGAGCTCTGGGTGGGCGTAACTCTCTCAAAGGTGTATGTTTGTAAAGTCGTTACAGTGTTCGCCATAAATGTACGGTACCAACAAGTTGATGGACTTTGGATAAACCATACAGTATTTTGTTGCTGCGTAAAAATATCTTACGTAATGTTTGGTAAGGGAGAATATTTTGTGAACAGAAATACAGTTTTATGACTTGGTACCTATAAGTTAGAGATTTAGGTCTAGATAGGTATATGCACGTAGCTTTTTCTTATTGCGGCGTGTTGACTTAGAGTCGTGGAAGTAGTATCTAATGTACTAGTCAGTAGGTAAAATTGTGTGATGCCCTAGTAGTTGATGCATCTGCTTCGTATAGGTAGGACTTTTACAAATTGATATTTTAGGTTTATCTTGGACATTCCTGACTTACAGTAAAGGTAAACATCGTGCGAAAAATTGGACGAAAAAACACTCAGAAAACTCTTAATGCGCCTTGAGCAAGCTTGGTGATCACTGGTTGTGCCATTTTTTAAAAGCCCTTATCCTACAGCAGAATAATAGGCTAGTAGTAATAATAACGGTAGTAGATCCACGCTGGTTTCAGCATGAATGGGCCAGATCGTCCGGGGAAGTACTACCCTCTCATAGAAGATCGACTTAAGAGTAGTAGTACCCTTACTACTGCGTTTCGTTCGGTGAGTGAGAGTGCCGGAGGCCCAATTTCCCTCCTTTCCTCTTTCCTCACCTCCCTCATTCCCTTCCTCTAACCCCATTCCCAGCCGCCATAGTAGAGGCCACCATACCAGCAGTTTAAGACGATGGTATGGTGGCCACCACTTCTGGATTCCATCCATCCATGACTGCTTACCATCAGGCGGAGTGGAGTCACTTTGGTAGGCTAATAAATAAAAAAAAAAAGTATCATTATTATTAAAATTGTCTGACAGTCTTTGTATAATGCTCTGGCTACTAATCAAAACAGTAATCACTAAACTACGAGTAGTTTTAAGCATATAAGTTACACTGGCGGCAGTCACCGTCACAGTCGCAATGTTTACTGCGACCATAACGGTTCTTCTGTAGCAAATTGAATGTTAAAGCGCGTTACCTGCCCCTAACTGAATAAGTTACGAGGTTGGAGCTATTGGTAATGAAACTTGAATGACCCCGGGCGTGTAAACGTCTGCGGGATGGAATTTCCGTGTTTACACGCTGCTACCAGTTTATTCTGCTGCGTTAAGTGCCACTTCGGAACATATAGCTTTTAACGAGCACAACAATATTGTATTAGTTTGGTAATCAAATTTGTGATATTGAGAAAGCGTGTATCTGCGTTTTCAACACTTTGAACATTAGAATGATTATTTTTATTGTAAAGAAGATATTCCAAGGGTGGTACCATCATAAGGAAACCAGGATCTGATGATGCTATCCCAGAGAATTAGAGTGGAACTTTTGAAATTCGTACTGACGACTAGTGCATTTGTTATGTTTTTCATTAAGTATTTTAAGGCACTACTATTTAGTGATGGCATTCTGATGATGAAGCACAAAGACAGTCGAGAGAACTCCTCAACGATTTACAGCAATTACTTGGTGTTTGGACTTAATTCATTTCTAACGGTGAGAACTTTGCTCCCATATGGGTTATAAGTGCTATTACAGGTGACCATAGACAGTCGAGGGAATTCCTCAACAGCAGTCATGTCGGGCTTACTTCATACAGTTCAATATGCCAAAATGTTTAGTGTGTATAAAAATAATACCTAAGTAAGATTTAGGTCAACCCATCACTAAAAATTGTAAAAAAAAAATTGTTTTAACAAAAAACACCAATAGTGTAGGCTATGACGGTATCTGTACTAAAATTATTAAGCTAGTAGCAGAATTCATCTCACAACCGCTTAGCTACATTTTAAATTTGTCTATAGAAAATGGTGTATACCCTGAAAAACTAAAAGCAGCAATTATTAAACCTATTCATAAAAAAGAGAGTAAAGATAACATGAATAATTATAGACCCATTGCCCTAATATCGATCTTCTCAAAGGTTTTCGAAAAATATATATATAATGAATTTGTCAATTATTTCGAAACCAATAATATCTTTGCTAAAGAGCAAAAGGGATTTAGACGGAACAAAAGTATAAATCTAGCTATATACGAATTCCTAGAAATTATAACGTCCAATGTTGACAAGCGAACACCGATCTGCGCTATTTTTATGGATATGACGCAAGCTTTCGATTACGTGGCACATGACATTTTATTATATAAGCTTGAAGCATATGGCATAAGGGGCAATATCTTAAAATTAATTGAAACTTACCTTAAAAACCGCACTCAATATACACAAATTAACAGAGTTAATTCTAGAACCAAGATGGAGGATACATACCTATCAAAGGGACTTACAATACAATATGGTGTCCCACAAGGAAGTGTATTGGGTCCACTACTCTTCATAATATATATTAACGATCTCCCAAGTACAAATTCAAACCCAATGACACTCTTTGCTGATGACAGCACCGTTGCAATTAAGTGTAATGACAGATCATCTTACGAGCATGATATAAATAATACCCTAAATGATATCATTAAATGGCTTGACATTAATAATCTGAAGGCAAACATAGGAAAAACTAAAATAATCTATTTTAATCAGCGTATGAATGCAATTATGCCTCAGATTAACTATAAGGATGAACCTGTATCAGATGTGCAAACTACAAAATTTCTTGGACTTACTATAGATAGATATAAACTAAAATGGAAATCTCATATTGAAACACTATACAAAAAAATTAATAAATCAGTTTATGCGCTACATGAGTTAAAACAGATCACAAGTGTTGATACCCTGTTGACTGCATATCATGGACTGGTCTCTTCAGTCTTAAGGTATGGTATAATCTTTTGGGGAAATTCGACTGACATTGACTTAATTTTTAAAGCACAAAAACGGTGTATACGAGCTATGTTTGGGCTTCAAGTGATCGATACCTGTAAACCGTTTTTCCAGGAATACAAAATTCTAACTCTCCCAAGCCTATATATATATGAGGTCTCAATATTTGTAAAGATCAACCAAAACTTATTTACATTGCCCTCAAAGGCCAACAATAGGCGACAACGTGATGAATTTCGTCTCTGTGTGCGCCGAACCCATACAACCCTAATGCACAAAAGTGTTTTTCATATGGGCCCTGCAATTTTCAATAAATTACCAAAGCAAATAAGAGCAATGAATATCACTTTATTTAAGAAAAATCTAAAGAGCCTTTTAGTTAATAAATGTTATTACAGCTTGAAAGACTATTTAAATGACAAATTTTCTAAACTTGAGACCTCACACTGACAACAAATAATAAATTAAAAATGACATTAAAATAAAACTGTTAATAAACTATAGCTGTAATTTGTGTTGACTTAGTAATAAATTCTCTTTTGACATTTTATAAAGCCACTCTTTGGATGACAAATGTAATTAATTGTAACATAACATGTATGATGTATTGTTTTTGCATGCCTATGTGGTAGGATATGGCTAAATGTACCATAATTTATTTAAGAACACTTATTTATACCCATATTCGCAAAGTAATAAATGATTTGATTTGATTTGATTTGAAAAAAAAGAAAACCGACTTCAAACGGAAACTAAAAATTTATAAATGTATAAATTTATTTTATACGATTATATAGCACAAAGTGATTCGTATTTTGATTTAGTTAATCAGAAATAATTAAATAAGTATTTTATAATTTACCTGCCCTCATGCGAAGCCGGGGTGGTCGCTAGTGTTGAATATTTTATTAATAAAATAGTGTAAACAAAATACCTACCTACCTATTGTATTTGTGATTTAAAATGATAATGAAATATTTTCCTATAGACAATACATAATGTCTTCGAATTTGACACATAATATCTTGTCTAAAATGTACGTTCAGTTAAATAAGAGAAGTCACGAATAAACAGTTGTCATCATCATTAACCGGTCTAGAGTGAAAATCAATACATAATTTTTAACGAACAAGTCAAGAATTGTAAATACAAATTTTAAGTAACACCAAAGAATGTTAGCTTATTTTCTTTCTATTATGATTGTCAAGAGATATTCGAAGTACTGTAAAATAGTATAAAACACAAAACATTATATTGACATACCACGCGAATTACTATAAGCAGGTGCTACGACTTTATTAAGTTTTACAGCATGAAAAAAACGCGTAACCGATCAATAGTTCTACTAAAAATAAAACAAAGTGGCTATTACAATTGTTATAAACGTAAACACAAGCGATAGACTTGTTAACCTTATCTGAGTCGAAAGTGTTCGTGTTAACTTAACCACAAGGGTTCGACATATCGACTTGGAACCTGCGACCTTTCGATCTCCAGCCCTGTCAACACGCTTGCGACAACTAGTCTACAGGTTAATAATTAAATTCAACCTTGCAGAAACATTGCAAATAATATACCCATTTATTTTTTATTCATTCGATTAGTGAAACTGTATTCAAAAATTGTATTAAATAACATTAATTTTTATGCGAAAATTAACTTTTTGATATTTAATTTTTGACAATATATTACACTGCGAATATTGCAATATAAGCAATATGTCTTACTATGTAATAAAGTGACTTCTTCGTATATATAAGCTGTTTTCTTACATTGATTTCAGTCAGTATCTAACTAAATATTTCCGTGAAATCACTTGTCTGGAATTAAGCCACAACTTTGCTCGTAAAAGGCGGGAGGGCCATCATAACCGTTTAGGCATTCAAATATTTAGTATCTAGGAAACATACTAAAGCTGCGAGAGAGGCAACGTAATAGACAGTGTGATAGTTTTACATAAAGATCTCGGATATAAGAAGATATGGAAAAATATTCATACCGTACCTGACGCAGTTATTATCAAATCCCTCTTTACAGATTCTAGAAAGTTCTTCCGATGAACTGGCAACGAGTTGTATGAACAAATTTTTCTACGACATTTAGCTCGAAAAGTAATACCAACACGGGGTGAATCTCCGGTTTTTCTAGGAACAATAGGATTGAGTAAACAAACCAAACTGAATAAATTTCACGAAGAAGCAACTCTCACCTAAAGTTTGTGAAGAATGCCAGTTACTCAGTTAGTCTCGATTCTAGTCGCTAGAAGAACTTTCTATTTTTCGATTGCTCGTGTTACTTGTTGGCAAATGTAGTTTAGCCAGTAGTTCACGCTGTCGCTTCAGGACTAAATTTCATTGGTAACTTATTTTGCATTGTGTGGATGTTATGTGTAAGAGGATGGTCGCAATTCAGTGAGTTAGCATAATATTGTAAGTTGTTATTCTATAACAACTGCCATCGTAGTTTTGTGGATAAAAGTGGTAGAAATTACAAGATTTGTTGAAGCAGTGATTAGATAATAGTATCAATTTTATTGTTGTAAGCTTTGCTCCTACGTCTTTATTCTATGAAATGGAGGTAATACTTCTCCGTTCGATCTGACCCACTCCTCGAGAACCCAAAATTACCATAGCTATTACTAATTAGCATTTTAAAATTAACATTTTTTATGTCTATTGTGAATATTTTTCATGTTACGTTATTTCTATTACGATGACAAATTTAACGTAAAAAGTGTACTCGTATTACAACAGTAGTTAGCGCACATATTCATAACGCCATTGAAAACTAAACCATTTCCCGCTTGGCCTAAATTCTTTAGAGGTCAATTTAGGCATAAAATGTGTTTCATGTTAGGTAGGTAATAAAACGGTTACAGTTATACTAACTGCACACTAACTAATCTCATGAAATAGTATAATTTATTTAATTAATCATGTAATATTACAAAGTTTAATATTAGGTGTAATATTATTAGGAAACATAAACAACTTTTACCTATTAGCCTGTAGGGGTGTCCTACTGCTGGGCAAAGGCCTCTTCCAAAATGTTCAATATCCCCTATTTTCAGTCATTCTGGAACGCATGCAGATCATACCGTTTGGGCCATCCACGTCTCCGCTAACCATCTTGCGGCCCCCAATTTGTTGTCACACGAGCAAATGTTTACCACAATTATTTAATAACAGGTAAGCGCGTTAAATAAATTAAATTGTATTTATTTTTGAAATAATTTATTGCAGGAATATAAATTTTGATTAACAAAGTTGCAGTCTGTGAAAATTATTGTTTTAATACATTTTTATATGGCTACGAGCCCATTCGACCCTATTTATATCACCTATCGTTTTTTAATAAATTAACAAACTAATTAACACAAAACAAATATTCTGTTTTTGTTTTGTAGCGTTGTTGAATATTTTGTAACAACATCCGCGTTAATCGTCTTAATAATGTATCTTGTAAAGTAACAGGCGTTGTAGGATTGTTCCAGACAATGTTCTTGCATCATTAGTGACGTCTCAGGCGGCGATTATCAAAGCAATCAGAAGTATTGCAAACTGTTACTATCGAAGTGCTGATAGGGCTAGCCTGTTGTCGATGCTTGTGTTCTTTTTTTGTAGCATGTAGTTAGAATTGAATTAGTGTTGCAACTATATGTTCACGAAAAGATTTATATCACCTAAGAAATTATAGTTTAAAAAAATGTTTTACATAATATCATAATAAACTTATATTAAGTTGGTTTCGGTTCAAAAATAAATTTTCGTCCTTCTCTTTTTAACATTTTTTATTGTTCACTCACAATTTAAAGAAAGAAAAGGAAATTCTATATCGATAGTGTTGTAACTGAGTTATATACATCACTAAGGTAATTGAGGAGTGTTTGCACAAGTTTGAGCGGCTGAGGCGCAGTCCGGAAGTGGTCGAGGGTTGTTCCTAGTTTAACTGTTGCGTCACTTGATTGTCACGCCCCGAACGACGCGTCGCCAAACCCAAGTGCTCCCTATTCAACCCCCAGTTACAACACCCACCATAATTTGGAGCAAGATCACGAGAAAACGCAATTTTATGATGAATTTCTTGCTTTTAGTGCTTGGAAGAACTAACGTGCGCCTGATTCAAAAATCAAAGCTCATACTCATGTGATTCCTCATACTCATAATTACTCTAGGTTTTAGTACCTATGATTATTAAATATTCTAAATTATTTAAGTTGTTATGAAGAAAAGTAGATTTCTTATCCCTGCCACTCGCTACGACTCTGAATAATAAAAAAAATCATTGATAGGAGAGAGAACATGACGCTCCAGGACACATGCCATACAGTTTATCAGTAATTATAATTTTGACTAATACCTTACTACCTTTAAAATGTAATACCTACCAAATAAATTTTTGGAGCCTTATTATTTTGTTATAAGTTAAACCCCAAAATAGCACTGAAACTGACTTGATTAATACATTAATAAGTTGCCGGCGCTCGGCTTCAAGACAAATGAATGGTGAACAATTTTCTTTTATTATTTCAACTCGGGCTCGATGTCGATCTCTCTGTACATTTAAAAGACCCGAGACCCTGTAATTTAATACCGATATCGAATTACAACCAATCGACTCAACATTTTGAATTTACATACTAAATAAAAGAAGGTAGATATTAGAAGATTAGGGAGTTAAGTGGTGAAAATCGGGACAGTAAAAGTGATTTACATTTAACTGAGAGCGAGGAATATATACTTCGAATTACTGAAGCAATTCGGTGCTTAATTCGTAGGCCAGCCAAGAAAGATGGGCGGCCAACGCTCCCGGCGCGCCCGGCACCCGACTTTAATTACAACGCAGGTTTATTCACTCTAATTTCGGGAATTTTGCATTCCCCGCGCGAACCGCGGAAGGGTCAGAGTAAAAGAAAATGACATTCGTTATTCTATTACGTTAGGCAAAGGAGCAAAGAAGAGCCCTGTAGGCACTGGTAATTACTTTTGTGTTGGCATTATATCAACAGGATCTGTTTTTGTAATAGTAATCTGTGAGCGAGAGTACCTCTAGCTATTGTGGTACGCCATGTGGATGGAGTCCCGACTCCGTCATGCGTAACGAGAAGATTGCTCCTTTTTGTTGTTACTCATGCCTCTCTGCAATCAGATAAAGGATTTCACGATTTGCGAAGTTATGTGACTTTCGGTAAGTATTATGTTGACGTTTGTTCTGTTGCTTGAAGTTGTGAAGCTTTCCGTAGAAAGATATACCTATTTAATGTGTTATAGTGAGTATTGTTCTCATACTCATGAACCTTTCGTATGTCATGACTTCATGAGTCATATTGTAATGTAAACTGTATTAATAGACAACTAGCTGTTGCTCGCAGCTCCGCCTGCGTGAATATCGGTTATACCGCATTTTCCATACAAACTTTGATTCCCTATTTCAACCCCTTCAAGCCATTTATTTGCGATAAAAGGTCCCTAAGGTCTAGTCTATCTATATACGAAATTTCATCAAAATCGGTTCAGTGGTTAAGGCGTGACAGACAAACAGAGAGACAGACAACGTTATTTTCACATTTATAATATTAGCATGAATTTCATTAATAAATAAGGAACCGACAATTCATTAACAAGTTGGAAATACGGCATGATTAAACTTTGCCAATGAAAATTAACGAACCGATTATATAGTATGGGAGTTTCACACACGGGGTCAAGTATGTTGTCGCAGTTATGAGCAGACGCGTGCGCTGCCGGTGTGCGGTGCTGCGTAGCGTCACGGCTGGTAAGTACGTCACTCGAGGCAAACATCGAGACTCCAAACGGGCGAAGTTTTCTCCTCTCGGTCGTTACGAGGCGCGAATTGCCCGCGTTACAATTACTGCGCGGCCCAGCATATTTATGCCAGCGGTAACCAAATTGCCCGATATTATTCCATCCCATTGAGTGCGAAAAGCGCAAATTAAACCGATTTTATATTGGACGATTTTCCTCGAGAGCGGGGGCGAGATATGTTCGTTGTTAGATAAGAAGGCGAGAAGATTGCGTTATGAAATAAGAAAGGAATTGCACGTTATAAAGAGTTGCTTTCGTATAAATATACCACCGCTTGGTTGCGTTTTTGATTGCGATTAATTTTGGTAACGGTAGGGGTTTGTTAATCTGCAATACAGTGGCTTATGAAATACAAAACGGTTTTGTTAATTTATGATGAAATAATGTACTTGATTGTTTTTAAATAAATAACAAAGTTTGACGTAGGAGTTTTATTGTTTTGTGTACTTGCAAATGTTCAAACACAGCGTACGAAACTTGGGGGTAAACATTACAGTCGTAAAATTATGTTGGAGAATAAATAAGGGTGAAAACAGTAGTATTTAAGCCGTATTTCCTCATCAATCGTAAAAATGCTGAATACACATTTAGTTCCATTCGTTGAGGAGGTTGAGTAAGGATAGACGTTTGATTAGGTATGTTTAAAATAAAAATATTCTCGACGTGTACGAGCCACTCGGCCGCTGCCGGTCGTCAAACAAACCGCGAAACACTACTAAAATTTTACAACTGAGTTGTTCCCCGCCTCCTGCATAAGCGAACTGTTAGAAGAAAATGGAAAAGCAACCGAAAGATATATCTCTGAGGGGTTCAGATATTTGGGAAACTATATAGCCTAATGAAAGCGAACGAGGGCGGCCGGGCGCTAACAACTAATTGGCTATTCCGAAAACTCATTTGAACACAAAATGGATTCTGTATTTAAATTTCAGCATTCCGTAAAACAACGGCGAAAGTTAAATGCATAAGGCATTTTGGTTTCCATGGATTTACTTCCCCATTTATCCTATTGGATTATGTCGACTTTACCCGTGTACTTCACATGCGTACATGTAAGTATGTACGCTGTATCGATACTGTATACTATTATGTTTTTCTTTTTGTTGTAATTTTAGCAAATGACATATTCTGTGACCAACGCATTCTTACGAGTAAAATAAGTCCAGAAAATCTCCCTAATATTGAAGAATAACATCTCACGTGAACTCTGCATAGAGTATATGTTATATCATCATTATTCAGCAGGACTAGGGTAGCGAGCTGCTTCTGGGAAATCCAACGTCTGGCTCGGCTAATGACGGCTACGCTCGGAATACTGAGCGGCCAGTCTCCTACATGAAGCGCGCTACTACTTCACAAACGTCGATCTAACTATTCGTACGTCCTGTTTAGGTACTAACTGTTGTCAAATTTTCCCAATAGGTATTTGTTTTCACAGTCGAAACTATAGCTAAAAGTTATTATAAATCAAATAGTTCACTTTCTCTGTTGCCTTAAATTGTGTTTTGTTTTAGTCGTACTTTCTGAGTGCGTTTGCTCGGGTGGCTCGCGACATATTGTCTGCGAACTCCGCCGACGCTTCTCCAATAAATAAGCAGGTCACATATTGAAAGGGGGCAGAGGGAGAATACAATTGTAACTTTTCTGCTCCTGTTTAAGGGGAAGGCAAAAGTTTAAAAAATACAAGTTTTCTTGCCCCTGGCTCGCGGACACGCATGACAACTTTCGCACGTACGGTGTACGAGACCCTACGGGACACATCCCACGTTCTATCCTACATTTTCCTACATTTAAATACAAAATAATTGCTGTTTCGGGAAGTAACTGAAAAGTAAGTAACGAACTTATTATCATTGGTATGCGGTTACCATCCCGATGGTCATCTCCCGTAACGTTAGTCAGAATAAGAATGAGAATCCATTAAAATCTCTCAAGATTTAGCATGACGAGCATCTACTATATTAATGGTTTTCATTCGATGTGAAAAATAAGATTATATTTTGTGTTGAAAAAAAGTCATGTAATTGACGCTTATAAAAATGGCGATGTTAAGTGCTCGATCAGGGGTAAAAGTTGTTAATCTTGTCTTGCGCTGCCGAAGTTCCGGTCGGTAAGTTCTGAATATTACTTAAAGAGAGGCGAGGACACAACAAGCAATTAGTATGCAGCGGGTTCGCGTAACATTTTTTTACATTATGCTAAGTCCCAAAGAAAAACTGTAGGAAGTCCGAGGGGTGAAAGGGGGGCACTCTAGCGATTCCCAATAATTCATTAGAGCGGCCGGCGTCACGGGGCACGAATTAAAATTAATGATTCGCGAGGACAGCAGCCGCCTTCGAAAGATCTCATTGCATTATCCAGTCACTTTTTATCTGCAGAGATAATTTAAACTTGCCGTCTAACAGGTGTCGCAACGACTTTTCTGTATTAGCGATTTTAAGAGGCTAATAAATTCTGAATCGAGAGTTATTAGCATTTTTATGTAGGTACCTTACAGTTTAAACGTAGATATACATAACTCGTAAATTTATTACATAATTACGAATATTTTAGGTTACGTTATATAGGTGTTATTTATTATATATATTGCTTCTAATGCTTCTATTAATATATCTTATTATAGTCATAAATTTCAGTTAATATAATAAGTTCTGTGTTATCATATCTTAGTAATGTAGTACAAATCAAACAATACAATATCCAAGGCATCTAATAAAGCATTCGTGCCGCGTATGAAATATGTATAACAACAAACATATGCAATTTAGGTGTCATGACTGCTTCGGTTCAATTTAGCTCTAATATCTTTTGATCCCGTGTTGGGATTTGCAACGACATTGTCGCGGGATGATTTGATGAGAATTCGGGCGACAAGAGGCAACGGCGACGCGACATACAAGACAAGTTTCCAGTTTCTTGTCACGCGCGCTTGGCTCAAATAAGGCTTACTACCCCCTACCGCCAGCCACCTCGCTTGACGCGTTGCTATAAAGTAGACTGTGGAATACCTAATGCTGAAACGTGTTAAAACTATTCGGCTTTCTTTAATATGTTGCTAACCTAAGTTTGCCGATAAAATGTGGAGACAAAGTGTTTGTTAGGCCGTTTCTTCCTTACGAACTAAATAACAACTGTGTTGTTAGGTTGTAAAACTTCGAAAATAGCACGGGTTTAGATTGTTTATTTTATAGGTATACCTGGGACTTTGGAATCAAATATTTCAATGATTGTCTACATCTTTGATAAGTTACAATAGGTTCAACTTATCAACTATCTATTTTACATATTTAGTTGTTTTTTTATAGTAAGGCGGAAACTCATTACTGCGAACCCTATAAGCAAAGATGAGAGAAGATTCATAATAATAAACTATTGCTAACACCAAACTGTCTGTGTTGCAGTCTCAGTGAAAACTAAATCCTGGGATACCTAAACACAAACTGGTCTTGGACCTTCAAAGTAGATTCGCAAAGAATACAGATGGCGCTCTAAAATTGATGTAGATATTGAGTACTGCTGTCTGTTATGAGACTCCTAAAGTATTCATCAATTCATTAATTGCATGTCTATAAGGTATCCCGCGTATCACATGGCTCTAGAGGAAAATAAGAAAATTACTTTAAAAAAAGACAGTCCGAAAGTTGAGTTTTAATAGCTAGTCTAAGAATTGTCTAGTAATTATAAAAAAAAAGTTTAATAACATTGCAGTAAAACCTTAAAACCACAATTTTTAGGCCTTTATAAATGAAAAAATTCTATTAAATGAAAAATTTGTTTCGCTCAAAAGAGGCGTTGTATTAAAAATATAGATCGTGATACAAGTAAGTTTTAAATTAACGTAAATGACCGAATTCAAATATTTTTAAAATCTCAATTACAGATACATTTTGAGTATCTCAGATAAGCCATTGAATTTATGCAAGCTTTTACAGTATTTTAAAAATGTTACAAATATTCTTTTCTCTTTGTATACATAATAAGATTCTCACATGCAATGTAGGTTCTTGCGATTCATGTCTTGGTCTTATTGGAATGCAAATAATTTAGAGATATGGAGATGTTTATTTATTAATTATGTTGTCGGTGTTTCTCATGAAATACTTAGACGTTTTTCTTTTAAATTCAAAGATAGAGCGAATGACAAAGTAACTACTGAATTCAATCCGGAAAAAGGTGGAGTGCATAATGAAGTCCGTGAGCTAACAATTTGTCTTTAATTATGCCTTATTACACTTCGATTAAATACTTTATTGCTTTTATATATCACGTTATAGAGTACTTTGTAATAAATTCGAAGATTTAAGTACTCTAAGCTATTGGTCACAAGTGTAAATATAGTAAAGGAGAATGCCCAAATTTGGACCCATTTATGGCAGCGTGCAGCAAATTCAATAAATTAAAAATTAAGCTTTTTTTTTATGTTCACTTGTGATTTATGCCCATTTTTTTACACTAGCATTAAAATTCTAAATTCATACTGAACTGAATCGTAATATCCGTCACTTAACATTTGTTTATAATAATGTTGCCAGATATCAGATTTATTTCACTTAAATAATTGTAAACGATATAAAGTAACAATATATCAAATCGATTCCGACTACTTTGGTTTCATTTTAGGATTTCTTGAATTTGTACTAAGTAAATATGCATTATTTAGCTAAGATTAAATACGGGGATGAGTATTTACCATTAAAAAGCATAAACAAGTAGGTAGATATACAATATACAAAAAGCTAAGGTTTTAATAGATATGTCAAAATCAAAAGAATTTTGAACTTTATAATATTATTTTACTACCTACTCAACTAAGCGAAGTCAATGTTCGTGTCATCATCATCATCATCATCATATCAGCCAAAAGACGTCCACTGCTGGACATAGGCCTCCCCCAATTTTCGCCATCGTAGCCGGTCGTTCGCCGCCCTCATCCATCGGTTGCCTGCCACCCTTATAAGGTCGTCGGTCCACCTTGTGAGGGGTCTGCCCACGCTGCGTCTTCCGGTTCGTGGTCGCCACTCTAGAACCTTTCTGCCCCAGCGGCCGTCAGTTCTGCGAGCTATGTGTCCTGCCCATTGCCACTTCAGAGAAGCAACTCTGCGAGCCACGTCAGTCACTTCCCAAGTAACATTTTAAAGCAGTATAACGGCCGAATTATAGCATTTTTGTATCGTTTTGGCACTTTGATCTAGTTCTATAGTAGCATTACAAACGTTTATAAGGCTACTCTAATGCTTGTTTGGGCACAAATTATACGGCTTTAGATCCTAAATAGGTTCACAAATAGTTGTTTAATTGCATTACAGGAGCATTATATTAGCATTATTGTGGTCAAAGAAGGTATCAATAGCACTATAGAAGCATTATTGTGGTCAAAGAAGGCATCAATAGCACTAGAGAAGCATTATTGTGGTCAATGAAGATGCTAAATGCATTACAAAAACATTAGACTAGCATTAGAATGTAGTAAAAGAATTATTGGAGCTATTTAAATGTTCACAGGTAGAACTTAAACAAACCCTACATTATTGCAAAAACATCTCTAATACCATGGTACAAATGTTATAATACAATCGTTGTAATTTTTTTTTGTCTCGAAATAGGAAATGGATGAAAAACTAATCGAGTGACACCATATTTGTTTGCATCAGAACAAAGTTTATATTACTGGGTACCTAAGTTTTGGCTCTTGTAATTTGTTGTTGCCTTCGAATATTACGGCACAATGAAGTTTACCGTGAATGTCTATATATATTTCATTCAAAATTTTCACGCGCCTTCGATATTTTGTAATTTTGATATAAAATGTTAAATAAAGATATGTGTGAAATAACCAAAACAATTGTGTATTCCCAGTATAGAACGAATTTTACATAATTAACATAGTAGTATTGGTTGGGCAGTATTAGATGAAGTTACATCATTATTTTATAGGTCTATCGCTTTTATAAATAGTTCCCAATGATAATATTTTTTGGTTATAAAATATTTACAAAATGGTGTCGGTCTATAGCAGCCTGGTGAGCCTTTAAAAAGGCTAATTAATGCCACCAGTATAAATATCTATCACACGTGAACAATTATTAAGCCAGAGGCCAGAGAGAAGACTTTTAATGAACCACTGTAGTGCCATTGTTTATAAAGAAGTTCTTTAAGGGTTCACCAGTATATCAATAGACTTGGTCTAAACTGAAATAATGTCATTACTTGAACGCAATTATGGGGTTCCATTAGCCAAAAATAAAACCCATTTTAGAATTTTTGTATGACTTGAATCCGTTTGAATATATTTTGTATCAAACCCACAATGCAATACGAAATAGTACAAACTATAGAGAGAGGGAAAATGATACTAGTTATTGTACCATATTTGTGGGAAGAAAATTGTAACTTGTGGTGGCCGCCTAAAAAGTCACGATAAAAAAATGCAGATTAATGGACTGCATTTTAAAAAAACAGTATTCGAACTTTCGAACATTACTTTCCGAAGCTGAATTATCGATAATGAAAAAAACTCACAATAAAGGATTTTTCAAAACACGAGAATTCAATATTGTGTGTATTTTCAATGTCGACAGGTCCTTCCTGATTTTGGTGACATATGGAGCCTTCTTCAATATTGGTACAATTTACTTTACACAAATCATTTTGTTTTGTTGATCATTTATTATGTGCTTTCCCCAATATGGCTGACAAATGGTTTTATAAATACATTAAAATGAATGTATATACAGCTTTACGCATTACTATTACTCACGTATATTTGATTAAAGAGCTGTTAGTTGTAAAACAGAACTCAGTTGATCTTTAAAAATGCAAGCATTACATTGATTCACGTTAATGCTGTTCAGCAGCGCTAGGCTTTTACTTACCACTTATAAGTGCTATTACACAACAAAGGGCACTAAAAATAGCTCAAAGCTATATAACGGATTTACGGTGCATTATAATGGTACAAGTTTATGCAATTAAGCAGCATTAGGCATTATCCTACTACATAAAAATGCTATTGTAGAACCTAATGCACTAAAACAGCTGAAAGCTGTACAGTTGCGTTATGGTTTGCTACACTAAAACTACAGGCTTTACAAAAGCGTTTTGATATGCCATTATCCAACCGTTATACAATCTAAAGCATCATAATGGTTTTGAAATGCCAATATAAAGCGTCAAGATGTTCGGTGAACTTATATAAAGTGCTAATACGGCTCTAAGTTCTACATAAGTTATCTATTCGTTTGTTAAAATGCTTCCAGTGTTACTTGGGTTTGGTTCGCCTGCGGATTTCTTCGTTTCTCAAACGATCGCGCAGGAAGACGCCTAACATAGCCCGCTATATCGATATATCGATAGCCAATATGAAGGGCATTCAGGACAGGATTTCCGCCTGCCTTCAGTAGTTTGGCTGTGATTCCATCCTCACCCGGCGCCTTGTCGTTCTTGAGCTGTCTCAGGGCTATACCAATCTCGCACAGGCTGACGTCTGGGATGTCTTCGGTAATGTCCGTGTAATACACGGACATATATACAATGTCCGTGTATACGTTCCTAAATATACTTTCCTAATTTTTTAGTTATTAAAACAAGTAAAAACAAAAAAACGGTGGCCGAATTTTAGTGTCAAGAAATAAATCCTGTCATTTTAAGTTTTTTTTTTATTTAGCAATTATTGACTTTTCAAGAAGACCGTGATTTCTAAAATGAAACCTTAAATAATCGGAATCGATTTGATGTATCGATAGTTTAAATAGTTTACAATTATATTGAAACAAATCTGACATCTGGTAATATTCTTTTTGTTAGGTGAAGGATATTAAATTATGATTCAGATCAAAAAGGAAGGTATAAAAAATGATAATAAATTACAAGTAATCACATTAAAATTAAGGTTAATTTTTTAATATATTGAATTTACAAATTGTAAGTGAAAATTTATTTGTAAGGAGTCAAATCGTATTTTATAACCTTAATTTCAACAACAAAAAAATGAATTTCTTTTGAACCTGCATAAATAATTGTGAATTATTTGTAGAATGTAAAACAGAGTTTTATTGTCTATGTAATGAAATTACAAACACTAAAACACAGCAATTTTTTTATGGGCCCAAAGCTCATAGAATTTTGGGCATTCTCCTTTGGATACATTGATAAAGAAATAAATCTATGTTTGGATATCATTTTTTGTAACAAACATTTATTCCATTTTTGTGTGATCCAAAAATGTATAAAGAAAAACAAACATCAGCATTCTGATTTTATAACAATATCAATTATGGTGAATGGATAACTGAGACACACCATTTTAACACGTATACCGACATATTCGGCGAGACAAGCCGGTGTTGAAGAAAATATATTAACTTGAACGAAAAAAGGGATGATAACGTGACTCGTGGCTAATCGGCTGACATCTCAACTTTGTTGTTCTTATTGGTGGTGTGTTCATAAGCTGGGGCGGCTCGGGTCGAGCGTCGGCCGAATCCTAAGCAGCGACGAGTCGTGAGCACCCGAAACAAATTGACGACAATATCAGTTGGCAGTCCCTGTCACCCTTCGCCGGTTATTAGTGTTGCCACACGCCGCGTTCCAGCCCGTTTATATACGACTATTATTATTTATGTGCCCAGTATTACTTTCTTTGAATTCATTGTAACATATTTCGCAAGTGTAGTCGCTCGCATGATAAGTGTTGTTTAATCTGAGTCGCATAGTCGCAAAAATTTAAGGTTAAAACACTATGTCGGGCTGCAGCTTGTTCAAAATGCTTGTATAACACATTAGAACGGGCCGGGGCGCAGAACATTGACGGATTTTGAGTACAGTCCTTCAAACCAAAAGTCCGATGGCGTAAAATAAACACGTGCGCGCGTGTACTCTATTTCGCTTGCTATAGCCGCTATAGCACATTGTGTCGGGGCGCAGCCGCAGCGGGCGCGGCGGATCGCATCGCATCGCAACAAAATCCGTGGAATATGCGGCATGCTGGGTCCCGGCATAGTGTGCAATAGTTCATATAAAATACATACGAGCGATTTAAGCGGATTTTTGCGTTGCGACCCGACCCGCTGCTGCCTGACATAATGTGCGTTAACATCTTGCATTAAGGTTTGTTTGGTACTTAGATAGAAGATAATACAGTATATTTACCGTAAGGAAGAATTACCTACTGTTTATTTTTACTACTAACATTTTTATTACTATAACCTAACGCACAGGTCACTATATCTAATATATAAAATTCTCGTGTCACGGTGTACGTTATTGAACTCCTCCAAAACGGCTCGACCGATTTTCGTGAAATTTTGTATGCATATATCGGCTAGGGTTGAGAATCGAACAACATCTATTTTTCATTCCCCTAAATGTTAAGGGTGGTCTGAAAAGGATAAAAACGATTGTATGAAACTTCTTCATAGTTTTGAAATTTTGTTTTGGAATTCTTCTATTAAAATAAAAAAACCTCATAATTTTTTTTTAATTGGGTTGGATTTAGAGGGATGAAATTAGGGATAAAATATTATATGGAAAGATCTTTGCTTTTGAAGTTAGCGACTTGAAAATTGAAGAGAGGGGGAAGGGAGGGGGGCGAGAGAGAAGTGAGGGGGAAGGAAGGGGAAGTGAGAGGGAAATAAGGGGGAAGTGAAGGGGAATTGAGGGGGAAGCAAGGTGGAAATGAGGGAGAAGCCAGGGAAAGGGAGAGTGGTAAATTACGGGAAAAGGAGAGGGGAGGGAGGGGAAGAGGGAGGGAGGGGAGAAGCGGAATGGGAGAAGCGGAATGGGAGAAGCGGAATGGGAGAAGTGGGGAATAAGGAGGATGGGAGGAGTGGGGAAGAAGGGAGAGGGGAATAGGGGAAAGTAGTGAAAAGTTTACGGGGGATATCTGTAGGTAGGTGAAAGAGGGTTTGTAGAATGGGAGATTAGAAATATCTAATTATATAAAAATAAATCCCTATTTCCCTTGGTCACGGCATCACGCGTGAACGACTGGACCGATTCCGTTAATTCTTATTTTTTGTTGTGTTTGTTATTGTCAGGAGAAGGTTCTGCGAAAAATTAGATAATAATTAAGACAGGACAACGTCTGTCGGGTCCGCTAGTAGGTATACATATATATATATTTATATAACTTTGGTGGCAAACATACATACGGCACAACTGATGGTAAGTGGTAACCGTAACCTATAGAGATGGCTGTGTTTTTCAAGCATTGCAGAAATAATAATGTTTCGAAAACACAATAAGGATGGAGAAGGAAAAGGGAAAGGAAGAGGACTGAAGGGGTAATTTGGCTGCCTGCGCTCTTACTCACACAACAAAACAAATTAGCATGAAAAGTAATATTCTTACGTCGATTTTCTATAAGACGGTAGTACTTCCTCGGTCGATCCGGCCCATTCCTGCTGAAAACAACCAGGATCTACTACCGCAATACCGGATCTATATTCGCAAGTTAGTTGTTTTTGAATGAACCATGAAACGTATTTTCTCCTTTAGAGACTTACTTTTTTGAATAGGTACTTATTTTTATTTAACTGCAAAAGGTAACTAACCTTTTGCAGTTAAATAAAAATGCTTGGTCAATGTTATTGGCTAAGGGACTCCACTTTAGTCTCGAAGATATGCCGTTACTTATACACAACGCCTACAATACGCCTACCATGCAGACTAATCATTTTTTATCACATGGACGCATCAAATTGATGATATTGTGTGGTAGGCACCGAATAGGTAACGATCCACCGCCTACTAGGAAAGTCTAGACAGCCTCGATCATTTAATGTATATTTCTAGCTAGCAGAATCCGACACACTATACTATTATTTAAAGCGGAAGAGTTTGTTTGTTTGTTTGTACGCGCTAATTCCTGGAACTACCACTCAGATTTGAAAAAATCTTTAGCGTATGATAGCCCAGTTCTTGAGGAAGGTTATAGGCAATGTAAAATCACGCTTCTGGCGACGGGAGCAGGGCAGTAAGCAAAGACGCGGGTGAAACGGCGCCGCGGAAAGCTAGTAAAGATATCCAACACAAAATAGGTAGTTGCGTTCTAGAATAAGACCTCTATTGCCAATTTAACTCTTGCCTACCTCAGACAAGGTGATTATTTATACAGTATTGCGTTTTAGTGCCAAAATGCCAGGCATCAATCTCCCTGTGACCATTTTATGTGTCCACAGTAAAGGTATTATGAAATTGATATTATAAAACTGAAACTAACTCAGTCAAAACTTGGCAATTACCTTTATTATTTATTGGACAGTTGAAACGCTAAAAATCTATGTCGTCATAAAATATGTAGAATAACAAAAAATATGTGTGGAGTATACGTCACAAATGTGGAAATGCCGCTTGTCCAAACTGCATTTGGGACAATTCTCACACATACATCCACGATGGTTATGTCCGTTTTAATTGTCCGTCAGTCGTTAGGCCTTTGGTCTCGCAAGCACGTACAACGGGTCCATATATCACGTTGATTACTCAAAGTGGAAATATCATATTTTTATTTTCCTGTCCGAGTAGATTAAGGTAGAACGAATTAGCTGTTAGAATGTCCTGTCATCGTATAATGAATTGACTTTGTTTGTTATTGAAGCTATTATTATAGAAATAGAGTTGTAGTGCATAAGATTGATACGTAATACTTGTGAATACCAGATAATTTTGACATTCTTTTTTTAGTTACTCTTGGACATTTCCGACTGAAGCTTAAAGGAAAATCATCGTGAGGAAACCTGGAATTAAATTGCCAATCCGCCTTGAGCATTCGTGTTGATTATTCTCTATATGAGAAGAGGCCTTTGCCCTGAAGTGGGAGAGTAAAACCGGCTGGTATTATTATATTTATTTTTAAATGTGTTATACCTAAAATATAACAAATCATTCAACAATACTCAGTTCGACTTTAGGATCGAATTCTGTTTTGGTTCTATAGTGTGGTAGTATGTGATAGACGACAGCACACAAAAATTTCTATAGCTTATAAAATCTCAATATAAAAATCAAAAGCTAAATCAAGTTATTCATTCTGAAAAACAAATAACGCGGTTCTTTACCATCATTAGAGTTTTAAAGAAATTCAGAAGCGGGTAGATGATACTGAGACTGGCTATACAAGGGTCGTCCTCAGGCCTAATGTGAAAAGTATATAAAAATACAACGTTGGTGTACATATACAAAACTTCGATTGCGTGCGACAACTTCCGATAACACCTAGCACTGTGAACAGATATATAATAATCTCTAACACTATTAATAGGTACGTACCATCAGTACAATAAAATGGCAATAGAATTTAATGCTTTGAAAAATATATGTGCGTGACTCGGCAGGCGCCGCGAGGTCGCCCCGGCATACAATTGTATAGTCCTAGAAAAGGTGGCCAAGTTACTTCGATCTCAGGGTATGCCTCTGTTTGCCCCTCCATTAAGCTATTTACGGGAAACAGTGGGAGCGAGGACGGCTCTATTTACATTGGTGGGTGTATAAAGTGGCTAATATGAACAGAGCACGCGTATGGAAATTACAGTGGAATCAATCACGAACCACCCAAACATGCCTTATAGATAGTACAGGCAATGGTATTCTTACCTAATGGTTGCCCATAAAGATTTCTATCTTATATTCTTCTCATCAGATTTCTTTTGAAATCTACGATTATTATTGTCCATTTTCGTTCCAAAGAGTAGGTATTGATAAAATTATTTGTACATTCATTCGAATTATTTTTGCAATGTAATAGCCCGGATCAATTCCGGATACAAAAGCAAACTCATAAACATAAAAGTATTATATTGCTCACCTATTGTAAGACCTAATAATGGAAAAGTAACAATTCGTTGTTATCAAATTGATCTTTTATTTTAGACACGAGGTATTATGTTTATGCTACATAATATGCATACACAATAAGATAAATGATAACCGTGATATGTTCCCATTTACATGGAAAAAGCCTTAAGATACGTGACCGTAATGGCTCTCCTATGGTAATATGTAGTCATATTGAGGACATATAAAATCAAATAATAAAATACACATCAGAAAATTCAAAATCACTTACGTTTCAGGACGCAGTTGGCAGGCGGTGTCCTAGCATACCAATAAAAATGTAAATACTACCAATAAAATTTTGCTTTTGAAGTAGTCGGGAGTGTGAGGCTTTGATGTGATGTGTATATGTTATAATCAGGAATGTTTGTCAGTGGCCGTAGCGGCCTATCCTCTGTCAACGTCGTCGCGCATTGGCCAAATCATAATAAACAGAATTTCCCAGAGGAGAGAACGATATCTGATAGGAATCATTGAATTATTTCAGAGGACCGATGTGCTCGACGATATATTATTTTTTGTTATTTATTAATAATTTATATGAAGCACTTATATAATAAGTTGCCTTTATCATTTTGCTCAGTATATGAATAAGTAATAATAAAATTAAGTATATATTTGCTGATAATGATTCTGATATTATGTGTGGTAGGTTTGGGAAAGAGGTTATGATGCGTATAATTAGGTACATATTAACGCTAACCTTGACGCTGATTCGCCGGTTAATTTTCTTAGGCTTTCGTTTGACCATCGCCTCGTCTTATATTGAACGATGATGTGAGCTTTATCATAGATTATAGAGGACGTCGACATAGAGTTTATATCTATTTATTACCGACTACCGTTTTGTAAATGCACAACATTTCCGGTGAAGCATCATCCTCAATCTGGTCATGATGCTGAGTCTGGCTGTTGTTTCTGCTTATTACATGATATGCTATCCAAAGTTGAAACGCCAAGAAACTCAAGAAACCTACGTTATTATTTTACACCGTATTTCGTCTGGTACTTTATGTCTTCTGTTTTAAGCGTTTTGCTTTTATATAGGTTAATTAGTAAGAAAAAGAAGCAGTAACAAGTGTTATTACTTTTTTGCGTTCGGTTCTAAACAAACTGATTTTATTTGTTTTCATTTTTATGTCTCAAAAAAAAATTAAGGTAATAAAATACAACACTCCAGATTTCACACTTTAATAAATATCCTGGGTTAGATTACTTACTAGGACAACACATAACTTAACCACTATTCAATAGTAAATTATATTATTACATAGGTATAAAATATATTTCACATAAAATACAATATTGCGCGAACCCATAAGGGCATGGTATACGAGCAACAGTAGGCACACAATATTGGTTTCTTTTAATGCTGTTCTTTCAAAACCTTTTCTATTTGTATGTAGCTGACGCATATTAGTGATTCCATTTTACTATCTTATTGTTAAAGTAGGTATTTTGCACATCTGCGTACAATAAACTTATTCATAGAAGAATATACTGTAGATGTTCAGGGGTGGAAGAATTTCAATATGTATAATATTATGCAGGTTGATTCTTTGAGCTCGGGTCGGACAAGGAGCATTTGAATAAACCGATATCGCGGTAGTCGAGCAAAATATTGTCCGCCAGAGGTCGCTGTGTTTAACCGAACCCCGGCAAATATGTATGTTTTGCCTTCGAGAGGAACCTCATTATTAGATTCAAGATATAGGAAAATATCTGCATATCTGTAAAATATTATGAGACATATACCTTGAAAAATTGGGCACGTCGATTCGTTGGGACGAGGGAGAAGCACAACATAATAAAAACATATTCATTATGGGAATTACTTAATTTATATCGTCAGCACTTAGGCTTATTGCAAATGTAGAAGATATACTAGATACTTCCACATAATATGTGAAAGTATCTAGTATCGTATATCAATGTTTGCTTCGTTTTATTCCAAAATAAAATCGCCTTATAGTTATTAAATAGTTTTATTATATAAATCTGAAGGTACTTCTGGGTGACAAACAATTATCGTTATTGATGGTTTTCAATAATAACAAAAAAAAGAATAGTCTGTGCTGTCATTAGAACTAAGTATCGAGTGTAATTTGATCACTACTCGTGATTACGCCCACTAAGGTAATCAGTAATCATGCGTGCTCAGCAGATGTGTGCAAGGAGTCGCCGCTCTGCCATTACAACGTGTACTCGCACTTACATTAACGTTCTGCCAGATGAAAGATAAACATTTGACGTGAGGATGGGGCGAATCCGTATTCTCGTCACACGGACCGGGTTAATTCAATAGCTGATTGGATTTGGGGCACGCTGATCTAAAGCCTTCTTTATATCTCACGATTTTAGACTCTTTGAATATTTATACTATAACTTTCTTTGCATTAACTTAATTTTGTATTTCAAAAACGTTTTCTAACCCTTTTGGTAATTACTGATGTAGTTATTTAGAGAAAGGGTGATTTTGTAATTTAGTCAAAGTTCTTGATCGATTTGGTGAATTATTATAATTTTATTCGTATACAACAATCCCCGGTTATCTTGTAGCAGTCTGTTTAAAATATATTCGGAGTGTTGCGGAGGATTTTAATAACAGTTAAATGACACAAAGTCTCCAACTTCTGGGACTGAAATATTGAATAACACAATAATTTTGTATCGTAGGAATTACATAGGTACTTAAAGACTCTTCCATAGCAGTAGCATAATGTATTTACTATCGATGCTAGCTAGGTAGTCTATAAAGCAATAAATGAAATTACCTTTAATAATAATGCATGTTCTAAACTTTTTTATAATAAATCGGAAAAAAAAAATTGAAAATTGAATTTTTATGATAAATGTAGGATATCTTGTCTTTTAAAACTCTATATCCTAAAATAAAGTAAAGTAAATTTGGTTTCAAATTAACTTTATAATCAATTCATCTTGAATACAAAAAGTTACAAGGGTAAATAGTCCAACAATCGTCTGTTGTAAAAGTACTGTAAGTATGGGCCGTCACTTCGCGCGCTTTTATATTCCATCTTGTGTTGACACTGCATTGTTCTGCGGTACCCTATTTATCGAGCCTTATTTGTTTGCACCATAGCGCCCACGACTTACAGCTAGGGTAACTCCACTGTAATTGAGATGAGAAATGCGTGACTGTTGAATATGTTCAATTTGAAATAAATATGTACAACCTGAGTTTGTGTAATACGTAGTCAATTGTTAGTTATATGACGGGATTGATGTACAGATAGTGCTTTTGTCCATCTAGTTGTGCGTTGGGTTGTGGTTTTTTTACTGCTTAAAGTGACAACATTACTGAGAGATAACGCATGCTTTATTCGCCAGTGGGTCTAAAAAATAAAGTTTCTGCTGAACGATATCGGTAATAGGGCTGAAAAAGTTTGAATAAACGTACAAAAAGATTTTTCTGTCAAAAAGCAAGAATCATTATATAAACAAAGTAATTGATAATGTATCTAAACTAATATACAAAAAATAATTTGTATATTAGTTTAACCATTTATCAAGAGTAAATATTAAATTTTTTGTATATTTGTTTTTATGGATAATCTCCAAATTTGTAAAATTCTTTAACATAAAGGACGCTACATTAAAATAAATAATAATATCACAACAACTACACACAACCCCATCTAGATCCAAAGTAAGCACATATTATAGTTTGTGTTATGGGTTCTAGAATGCGGATATACATACTAATAAACTAGTTTTTAAATATTAGTGAGTAACATAGGCTATATTTTTGTGGTATACTTACCACACGGGAAATACCACTGCACTGGCAACAGCTAGTCTAATAAGGAATAGAATATTTTTATTGCCCACCACATAATATATTACAAAACTAACAACAGTAAGCACAACATTAGGTAAGTACAATGGGCGGTTATATTCTATTGCAACAAGTTAGAACTAACATGTCATTCTCTTACAAGACTGCCTACAGCTGACGAAAAGTGGATAACAAGTAATTAACAAACATAATTGAATAACACTCATTTATGTTTGTGTGACGTTTAAATACTTTCCCATTAAATTAAATAGTAAAATTATTAAATCATTAATTAATAAACGAAAAAAAGCTCTTAAAATGCAAACTGATTAATATCGTTATTAGGCTGACAGGTTGCACGACCGGGTACTGGAAGATTTACCATAAAATCATATATGAAAATGTTTAATGTTTTTATATTAGAAGATTATACGTATTTTGCATAATTATATCTTTCCTTTATATTGGTCTTGTCGCGGCTTATTAACTTTAGAACAACGTTGCCTATATCCATGACTAAAATGCGTATTAAATTTAGCGACTTCACAAAATCAACGATTAATTATTATATTGCAAACTATTAATGTTCAATAGATTATTATTAATTATAAGTTATAACCAGATATACTTATATTAAGATTTTCATTAAATTTTAATTTAATTTGATTTGTTACCATATTACTTAAAGTAGGTACCTAGTTTACAGAATTTCATAAGTTACAAATATTGCATCTTACGCTTCGCCTAAATAAGAGTAAATTTCAGTTCTTGAGCGTAGTCCAGGCTTCTATATTAGGTTGTTATACTATTCTATGATCGATGTCATCCTAATTTTCACAGTAAAAAATTTATCGCGTTTTATAAAGAAAAGATTTTAGTAAAAAGTGTGAATATAATTTGATAGTTGCATCATTGACTTGGATTATTGTTGTTCGTTAAAATTAACACGCTACTCGGGTTTTAATTTAAACGTTGTGCACTAGTGAAAAACATTCTTAGAATTTGATTCATAATTGTATGTAATGACTTGGTGCTCGTATTTAAGAACGCTGATGACGGCCAATAGAACCGTAATCACTAAGGAGTATAGTGAGTCACTGACATTTTTTTTTATTATATTCGAAAACTTCATACAATTAAATCTATTGGCGGACTTATGCCAACTTTATGAGTGCTTGTAATGATTTTATTTGAAATACCAGATATAAGTAATCTAGTATTTATAAAAAATGTGGTGCTGATTAACCGCATTAATCTGGATTGCAGATCATATAAGTGCTTCGAAAGCAGCTTGTAAATAATAAAGTTAATTAGCTAGTCAGTGGCTCATGTATGACTTTTCTTGTAACCACACTCAGAAAAATAATTAAATTAAGCTTATTAGGTTTTTACTTATTCGATTAAATGAATGTTTTAATGTTTATAACATGTATTTAAAAACCCTGATAGGATATGGATCAAAAACTAAGCAAGAGGAAATGTCACATTGAAGAAATTATATCTATTTAAGTAGGTAATTTCCAAGCTACTACAGCGCATCACTCGGATATAGTCAGAAAAATTTAGATATAGATTAAAAAAAACATGTTATTCACCAATCTTGCCACTAACATTGTACAAAGTATTACCTCAATTCTTACTTGTTTGTACATGAAAGAAAGACAAACATATAAAAGAATCCGTACCTTTTCGAGTCTCAATAACAGTCACATAAGTATATTATACACAAAAATAATAATAATAAGGCTGGTTCTGTTTACAATCACAAATACAATACTTATTTGATAATATTGTTACAAAATGTCTCTTTCACGCTGTAGTAAAGTCATCTGTGTAGCAGTTTTTCATTATCATCAAGTCATACGCTGGATAAAAAACTAACGAAGGACTGGAGGTCCTTGCATACCTGTCACACTTTCTGGTAATTACTGGGTAACCTTATTTTGTTACAATTTTGGTACCTTTACATATGCCTACTACTTCTACATACCAATTTATTTCAATTATTATTTTTAATTAAGTTAAGTTTTACACTAAAATATCTCTACAAAAGTTAAGTATTTTACTCTATCAACAAAACGAAATTTTATACAGTACATTACCTACCTATTTCCTGTTTATTGTACCTTTTCGTATAAATATATACGTAACCTTAGTTGATGAAAATAAGGTGTTATTGGATTAATTTGACCTTCTTTCGCAAGGGATAGGTGTAACGTCAAAAACAAATTGAGACCTAAGAAAATACGCAAGGAAAGAAGTACATGTATTTTTCAATTCCAACTCAACAGATATGTACATTCGTGAGTGACCTTGTTGGTACAAATGTGGGGTGGTTTTACGAGCGCCTTTTCTCGTTTGTGCCGAGAAAGGTAAATTTTGGGAGAATCTATTGGACATTTTGACTTATTGCACCATTGAAGAGTATTTTATATTAAGTATATATTTTAAGGATGACTTGGAAGGAATACTAATATCATTAACTCTGTTGTATTAACAGCACGGGGCAATTTGACTATGAAAATTATATTATTAGCCTATCAAAGTGACTTCACTCTGCCTGATGGTAAACAGTTAGTGAAATCCAAAAGTGGTGGCCATCATACAAAAGACACCTGTAATTTGAATACAATCTACAACTACGTAGTTTTCTAATGTTCCTTGGAACTGGAAACTATAGCCGAAATTTAATACTTTTATTATATCAAAAGTTTTACTATCTTTACTTCTTCATTTATATACTACCTACCTAATGGTAAGTGCTAACCATAGCTTGTTATAAAAGGAGCGTTGCTTAAATCATTTAACATACGGATTTTTTGCGATTTTACTGAAACTTCAAGTTGAGTCAGTGAGTGACCTTTCGCTTCAATAAAAATAAAATTACGGTCACATCGTATTATATTCTCATATCTCTTATATCGAAATAAGCATTTCTATAAACATTTGTAGATTACTAATTGTGGGCATTAAGTGCAAATATCCGCAGGTGCCCCGAAAACTGTATCAAATGAAGCCCACCTGGGTTAAAGTTTGGTCAACATCAGAGGTTAGTGCGAACAATTATCTCGAACATCTAATATTAACACTCAACAGGTAACTAAGTTCTTATCAATAAATAATGTATACATTTATCCTGATATTTTGAACCCATGGATTTTATTAGTATACTAGCTTTTGCCCGCGACTTCGTCCGCGTAGAAGTCGAAAATGGTTTTAATATGATTTTTAATGGTTTTACCTACGTTATTATTTTTTGTTATTATCCTATTAATATTATAAATGCGAAAGTATGTGTGTGTGTGTGTGTGTGTGTTTGTTACCACTCAGATCCTAAACGGCGGAACCGATTTCAATAAAAAATGTTACCTATGTAGATAGACTCGATGCCGAAGACGGACTATAGATAAGACTATAGTGTAGATAGGCTACTTTTTATCCCGAAAATCGGTCTGGTTCCCGAGGGATAAAACAAAACACATTTCACGCGCGGGCTAAGCCGTAGGGCGCAGCTAGTAACATATAAATTATTATGTTTGAATGCTTGAATATTTATTACATAACAATCTTTATTATAGTGTCGGGATTTAAATGTTAAATATTGATATATTAATCCGCCCCTAGCCCAGTAAGACCACGGGTATGTACCCGTATTCGTACCCTTACCCAATATTGGGTATTTTGTTTTTGCGCGCCATGTATTAATTTGGCCGTAGTAACTTGTGTCTGCTTATTCACTTTATTGCCGTTGAGTCACACCAGAATGTGTAACACTGTTACCCAATAAGAAAAAAATTGTAAAGTACCTGACACTGTTACTTATTAAATAGCTTGCTTCTCCCCTCTCCCCATTTAAAGAAGAAGGCAGCACCACCTTTTGACCCAGCTGATCAGCATCAACGTCCTGTGTCCCCATCGCAACTTGCAATTATAGCATATAACTGTTCGTTCTAAACTGCGCCTGATTTTTCCTAATATAACTCAAACTTTCCGTCTTGATTTCTTTTCGCAAACACGTCGACTAAAAACTGGCTAAACAACAAATAAAAATAATTATAGCAGATGCTTATCTTCTCGTTTCCTAATCATTGTACGGTAACGATAAGAATAAAAACTTGTAGCAGATACCATTTTTTTAAGCGGTTGTTTGGTCTTAGGATCGCACTGGGGTGTAGAAATGAAGTATCTATCCTAGCTGTAGCAAAACAAAAGTGGTTACTGTAATGCATCGTATGAGCGATGGATTTGACTTATTCGATGCAATAATTGTGTTATCATAACTCTTAATTTACAATATTCCGATTAAAAAAATGCTATCCAACATTCTTCTTCTTCTTCTCCCTTTATTATGGCAACTGAGCCGACGATTGTGTCAGCTATTTCTGCCAGCGTCAAGTGTAAAATAATATACTAGTTGATGATTTTAATGGTATAATACAATGATAAAAAATAGAAAAAATGTGGATGAAATTAAATGACAACCATCTTCTGTGAAAACAAAAGATGCTATCCAACATTAATTATAGCAACTTCATTTGACGTATTTTGATTGAGTTTCAAACATGACATGTCCCAAAATAATATGTTTTTTAAATCAAAAGCACCATGGAGTATTAATATCAACTTCAAAGCAAATCATCCCAAAAATAACTTTCAACCCCTTTTTATCCCCTTTAGGGAATGCATTTCAATAAAATATAAAACATATCTTTCATCAATTCTGTTAAAGAATGTCTATGCAAAATTTTAAGCAGATTGGACCAAGGAATCTCATTGTCCCATACAAACTTAGCCCTCCTTTTTCACCCCCTTATAGGTCGAATTCTTATCGCATGCCTACGTCATACAAAGAACACACCCTCCAAGTTTAAGATCTCTACGATCAGCGGTTTAGGCTGTGCGTTGATCCGTCAGTCATTCAGGATAAAGCATTATATATATATATATATATATATATATATATATAGATTAGAACGTGAGAAATAAATGCATAAGCATTGTTTTGCGACAATACTTGTAAAAATATTCTAATACTACATTATATAAAAGTAACAAATCAGTTGAATAATTTTGACTTTTTTAAGGTTCCGTACCTTAAAAGTAAAAACGGAACCCTTATATCACTCTGGATCACTTTGTTGTTTGTCCGTCTGTCTGTCAAGACCCATTATCTCGAGAGCGCGTGGAGGTATCGAGTTAAAATTAAAATTATCTATTCAGGTCTACAGTTTACTGAAGCTGTGAAAAATGAAACTCCTAAGTTAACTTAACAAAAGATACGGCCGTTTATGCTGGAAAAAATGTATATATCGACACTCTAAAGAGAATAAAAATTTAAAGGGTGTTTTCCTTTGACCTAGAACTATGAAATTTGGCAAGTAATACCATTACTACAAGTAAATGAAATAATCTGAAATCTATACATTTGTAATTTAATCATTAAAAAAATACGGTCTGTATGCCAGGAACGGTGATCCAAATTTTGAATTGAGTTAACCGTGTCATGTGGGGTATCGTATGAAAGGGCACAAGCTTAAACAGACTTTAACTATTTTATTATGTAGATATAGTTTTCGATGAGAAGAGAATAATAAGAAGATATAAGAATGAAATTAATTATAAGTAGGTATCTAATAATTAATTAATTAATTTGTATGGAACCCTCGGTGGGCGAGTGGGAGTCTCACTTGTTCACTTTTTTTTTGTTGAAACTAGGTAGGAAAGTTTGATTCACTGTCTATTAGCGTAACATATTGTGGCGTAAGTAAATTGTTTTAGTCTGTTTACCACAAAAAAATATATATATATTTGAACCAAATTACTATATTAACAATCGTAAATTAACATATCTTTGTTATCGCTCTCTATGTTCGAAATACATACCATTAAATTACACAACACAAGACGTTAAGTCTCAATCCAAACCAGTAATACATCGCAATACTCGTCGTTTATTAGAAGCAATATACGTCTAAATCTGAAATTCGCTATCAAATTTGATAAAATACGAGGAAGATATTTTACCCCGGCACAAATCTAATATCCTAAAATCCTGTGCTATTATTTCAAGATGCGCTATAAAATACGCACATCGACGTACTATGACACATCTCGTAAGGGTGGTGGAAAAAGCCGTGCGGTGTAAAAAAGCCCCTAATCTAGTAAACAGGGGCTAAATGACTCACTTCACGGCGGGCGCCATGTATTCGGGAAAATTCGGGGGACTTAATCTTTACGAGATAAAGTAAAAGGAGACATGACCCAGGTGCAAGATACACCACCACGCGCGTAAATTATGGACACTTTGTCTTTTTGTAATGTTACCTACGAGAGCCCGCTTGTTAATTATGAAATTGGGACTCCTTTTAATAACACTAATTTTATTACTCTGCTTTTGTATTTGTAGGGATTGAAAGCTTTGTACTGCCTATCTAGGCGAGGTTTAAATTAGTACATGAAAGTAGATTCAGGCTGTCGAGTGCTAGACAAATTTAAGCGACGTAATTTAATGGTAGTGATAAATATTTGTAATTTGCTACTAATTTTAATTTGTATAGGAGAGTTATTTCAAGGCAGAAGTAATTGCCAGGATAGTGGCAGTATATATGGAAGTGTAGCTACCGCGATTCACCGTGGATTCATGGGAAACATGAAAATTTTGGTTTTTCGATCGATATTAGGCTAGCTTACTGAAATTAATACAATTTGATGATTCATGGGCACAATACAACCCTGCTACCTCCATAACTAAAAACCGTGATGCTGTGTAGATTTAACTCACAAGCGTCGTAAATTTTGTAACAATTCTAAAACCTTCCAACTATTTCTAATAGAACAACATCTGACTTGGTTAAGCTAAAATAAAGATAGATTAGATTAGTTAATTAAGCTCGAGACTAAATTGTTAGATACATTAAATTCCTACTCAATTCTATTCCTTTTTTAAACTTATATTCACGTAGCCAATTTATGTCTAGGTGACAGCAAGACCTTTAAGTAATCCAGCATACTAGATAGCTCACGTGCGAGCCATTTAACTATCTTAGTTCGCTCTCTACCTGTCTTTCGCTGCCGTAAACATTTAAGGCAATAAGATAAGAAGCCGTTAAATACAAAAGAAAATAAATCTCGAAGTTAACATTTACAGCATTACCGGAATGGTTTTTCATGTTTGCAACACAGCATTAGGTACGGGCCCGGTCAGAGCGCAGGGCGCAGGGCGGCCGGCCAGTGCTACGTGTGGCGTAATCGGCGCGGACCTCTGTGAAACACGGAAAACCGTTCAGACAACCACCCGACCACCCCTCACACCCACCGCGTACACCCACTACTTTTACGATGAATCTTCGTTTCTCCGCATCAAGAAGTAATTTTAGTGTTCCTTTGCCGATTCAATGATAGCACTCGGCCTGATTGGTTAAGCCCCTCTTTGATTTAATTTCGGGTTAAGTTGCTCTGTGGTTGGACCCTGTGGGATTTGGATATGTTTTAGTCGCATACTGTTGTTTGTATCGGCCCTGTCCTGCTCCTGTTCACAGTTTTCATTAAATGTTTTGTTTAACAATTTAGGTAGTGAATTTAGCTGCTTCGAGGGCTAGGTTAAATCTTAGATTCAGTAGAATTGTGTTTAAAAAAGCTGTAGTGTAAATAAATCTATAAGTAACTAAAATGCTCAGACGTTTTCTTTCTGAACTATCAACAGTTTTATAAGGTCTACTTTTAGAATTGTAGAAGAAGATTTTTTATGAGATAGGTAATTATTTTTCTCATGCGACACTGTGATTTTTTTTTTTTTATTGCCTACACTGGCAGACGAGCCAACAGCCCACCTGATGGTAAGTGGTAACTGTCGCTCATATTTAGACATATTATTGTCCTTTAGTGTAAAAGTTGGCTTTTAAATTACTATTTTACAATAATAAGGAACTCGTTGAAACATAGTGGCATATACATTTGGCTAGTACCTACATAATAAGATCCCTTAAAAATATATTGTATGCTTACAATGTTTAAATGGCATCGTACTATACACAATATACTATTTTTTGTATGCGTCATTGTTTGTTTGCAAGGTTCCCAAGAGAAGGCTTGATCTAGGAAACAACTACAAACCAAATGTCAAGACAAATATTTGCCCCGGGAGGAGTAGTCCACCACAATTTGCGAAACGATAGCAGTCTAGTGATTCTCTTAACCGCAAGTTCCCACTGTCAACTAATATTTACGTCTATTATTATTGCTATCAACACTGACGAATTGACTTTATTTAAATACAAACTAACATATATATTTTTTAGCGCAATAAGTCAAACGAATGATGGCAGTCAAATCATTACATGTAAAGGAGTTGGAAAATCATTCAGCAAGGACAGTCAACAGCGTCCTACTGCCACTGCCGATTGCCACGCGATTTATTTATTTCACGAATATCTCTCTATGTAGTTACTTCAACCATACTTTCGAAGGTGTATTACCATGGTGACATACGCCAGGCTGGCTGGCTTAATGGCCTAGCCTAGCAGTAGTAAACACCATAGGAATGCAATTAACTGAATACTTGACTACTTCAGTGAATGCCCTTTGGAATATTGATTGATGTTGGTCGCTAATTTTGAATTTGCAGCAATATGTCCAGTGATAGTAGTTGCTGTAAATTAAAATTCAGAAATGTTCCCGTAATTGTTACCAATAATAGTTCATCGGTTACGTTTTCGAGACCATTTCCATTTATTTCTATTATTGTTTCTGCTTAAACATTATTTTACATTGAATATTGAAATAGAAAATTTTTAAGTTGTAGGTATTAATAACCTAGAATGTAATGTACGGGTGAAAACATTTATAATATTATTCAATTAAAGATGCTCTCCAATGTGTTATACAAGCATGTAAGCATCCACTTACGTCCATGTTTAGTGAAGTAATCAAATTTTATTCGAATTTGGTTTATTTTTAGAAATATTTTTAAGGTAAAACGACGTATACGTCAGGCTTGTTTGTAAGTTCAATTAGTTCATAAAAATATTTCGCTGTGATAAATGAATAGACGGAAGGTTGGGAGACAAAAGAAGATTAATATTCGTGGCCGTCATTGTATCCTCCCTTGTATATAATACATGTCCTGCATATTTGTCCATTCTATTTAGCGAAAAACGTGGTAACGTATTATATTTATTACATGATGGTTTCTGACTGACTTTAAACTCAGGTCGAAACAAACAACATGTAGGATGTAGAAGTGAAAGCACCATACACATTCTTTCTATATATAGGGAATGAAGATGGATTAGAAATTGAAGTAAGAATATAATAGGCTGAGATAATAACACTTCAGTATAAGTTTTAGGATTACATACAACTCGACATCGGTTTTTTATTTAATTTATGCTGAACACTATTTTTCTTTTCAATAGATAGAATATCTTTAATAATCATTGTGTTTCATCAATCAATTCGTATTGTCCAAAAGAACTACACCAGAGTATTTTAAAATGACTACCTGAAACTGTCTTATAGTACACTGCATACCTACATTACGCCCTTTTTCGAACAAGTATTAGACAAATTACTATAATCAATTCTGCCATGTCGCAATAAAAAAAAAACCCACTAATATTCAATACAGTATTTAAAACAAGTATTTGCACTGCCACTGTGGTACTGCATTAGTCTTTTTTCCGGAATGAACCGTCGATGTAGCCCGAGTCGGTAGTATGGTTGTACGTATGTTGAGATCGTCACGCCGCACAGCATCGCGTCCACGGGGCCAGTCGTCATGAATACGTAATACAAGGACAGGACGCAAATTCTTTCGTTTATTATTCAATCATTCGTTCGGCGCGAGTCGGCTTTAATTTCATGCCGGATGGGCACGGGCCCCGGGCGAGCGCCGGGCCTCTTAGTGTGGAAGTGATCCCGATACTATTGTTAGAATTATGCTATTAATTAGAACATCGTGGCAGATTGTCGGAATTTATAGGGCAGCCTCAAACCGTTGGAAAACTTGTCTTTTAACTTGCCAGCTTAATTTTACGCTCAAGTTTTATGACTTTTAAGATTAATGTTTGTGTTTATTATTCTGTATAAGTTGATTATAATTTATAAATCATACTTAAAATACAATGAATAAAATTTATTTAACAAATGTTTGCATTAGCAAAGCTTATATTATTAAATATTACACAGTTAAAAAGTTTTAAAAAGAAATAATTTGGATAGCGCAAGCGCGGGCCGCGGTGAGAGAAAGTGGTTTCCATATTTGTTGGGCGTTCACCGCTGAGTACTACGAAAAGGACAATTCTTATTCTGAAAGGCGATGCTGGTGAGGATGTGGAGGAGTGCGTGCCCGTTTTGATTGAAACCGCCACAGCCGCCCCCGACGCCAACGCGGCCGACAGCGACGCCGAATTGAAAACGCAAATTTAGTGACACATCTATTAACGGAAATGTGAAGAAGCCACCACCAGAAAATAGAATCCACAAGGGAGAAAATTCAGTACAATTGTAGCAATATTTTATGGTACCAATATTCTTATTTCAATAAACAGTATCGCCATTATAGGCCGGTACACATTTTGTTTAAGTAAATTTACCTACTATAAGTACCTACATTTTTGTAGTAAATTAGAACGTAGCTAAATTGTTAGCTAAAAGAAATTTTTATATGTTAGAGAACACATATACATTTCAAATAAGAAACACTCGTGAGGTGCATTTGGAGAGAGAAAGGATCGTAGCAATCTTGAGAAATCATTTTTACGACTATCAAAGGGAGAATAACATTAAAATTCAGGAGACGGTCATGCGACCTTGTACTGTCATGTTGCTTTAAGCTCACTACGAGAGTCCCCGTAAAAATGTATCTTTAAATAAACCATGTATGTAATTTGCAAATATTTCGCCTCCACCGTTCATTTTACAAAATTCATGTCTGTTTAATTTTATTTTCCTTACATTGAAATAAACGAGAATTAATTAAATTGTCATTAAAGTACCTAAATGTCAAAAAGTTTATTCTCCAAAAAATAATTCACGCCGGTGTTAAATATTCAAATTTCATATCTAGATTTTTTGCACAGACCAAAAGAAATCCTTCACGTAAAAGATCTCCCTAATACCTGTACCGAAAATATTCCCATAATTTATCGACAAGATCCACCCTGTCTCGAGGTCGCCTATGTAAGTAATGTTTCGCAACAACACGTCTGGGCGCTCGGACGCTCGCATTCGCACACGATTCAAATAAAAAAGTCCGCCATCACTCAAGTATGCGTCGCCATTCACTTGCTTGCCTAGAAATTTGCTTCCTCGACCCATTGTAATAACGTGGACACGCTAGATAAAATAAAATACTTATACATCTTCTACGTCTAGACGGCTCCCATGTTCACAGTTCTCTCTGCGACACAAGAGCCTTGCTGCCGTGCTGATAAAATTTTAAGTGAATTACGTTTTACATGTTCTTCCTGTCGTATCCACACAATGTTGTACTCGTCAGGCGTAACGTTAGCGGCGTGATGTGAGCTCGGTATCTACACGGTCCTTGCAAATGGACAGGAAAAAGACGCGAGAGGAATGCGTGGGTGCTTTTAATTTAATATCGACTGACACCGAATTGGAATCGAAAGTTTGCCAAAGACGTGCTCTGCCGTTTAATCCGTATCGCCTGTTTGCCGGTTTAATATTTATTGCCCTGCTGGGGATGCTTATTTATAAATATGAACTATTAAATTCCTAAGATATACATGCGTTGATTTGGTAAGAACAAGGTGAGAGAACATATTAATTTGCTGTTCTTTACGTGTGAAAGTCGAATTAGGTTTAAACAAGATTTTATTGACTTTTGTGTGGCATTTTATAACATGAAAGCTTCTATCGTTGTGAAAATTGTTACTTACCTTCAATAAGATTTCATAGATAAAATAAAACTGTCGGTTAAGAACAACGGCGGATTTAAAGATCAAAAGATACGTTAGTTCCTCGTTTTCCGTAATTGAACCACGTACAACAACATAACTTCGTACAAAATTTCTCGTTCAAGACGCTCGGCTATGCTGCGAAAAATAACGTACGCATTTAAAACAATAAAAACACATTCGGAGGCGGCTTGAGTGAATTTTCGTGAAGGTAGACCCGCATAAGGCCTTGGGAAAACGCGTATTTACCGCGTACAACTCTACCTAAGTACAGCATTCTGCTTCTTCGGATAAGGTTCTTTAGTTACTTTTGTACGCAGTGAGAGCTGCTTTTATAATTAATTTATTATATTTTAAATGAAACCATCATAAAATTATCTTTGTTACATTTTTAAGAGAACCTCGCCAAAAACTTGCAAAGAACGAAATAAGATTTTGTTTGTTCTAAGAACAAATTTAATAAAACTGCGAATGAGAGACACATAGGTACACAACATTGGTCAGTAAAACAGTTACTATTGTAACCGGGGATATTTTAGGAAGCAAGTTACGCTTAAAACAATAAAGCGCACCTGGCAGCCACTTATATTCTTATCTCCCCAGTTGGTCGGTGTCAGTGGGGCAAATTTCATTTGGGCCGGGCAGTCCGAGGCGACCCAGGCCCGCCTTGAACTTCGCCCCAACTTGGAAACACGTGTTAACATGAGTCGTCTTTGAAAAACTGGATAAGGACCTTATTTATATGGGGCTAGCGTACGACGCGACACAAAAGAACATGATGATATTACTGTTAGCTGAGACACGCTAATGTCATGTACATAATGTTATTTACCAGTCACGAATTACTCTGCCTTTTTATGACTAAAAATGTGGGTGGAATGTGATAAAAATTACGAGACCTTAGATGTGCGGAAAAAGTAAAGATATACCCTTAGGATGTGCTGTTATGATAATGCACGCAGATACAGTAAGATGACTATAGAAAAGTCACGATAAATTTTAACATATTTATTTATTTATTTATTTATATTTAAGGATCTCCAACAAAGGATGTACACAATTGTAACTTAAAAGTAAATAGGACACAAATATATTTCAATGTACTCCTTCAATTATAGGAGACCACATCATGCAAAAAGAAAGAAAAGAGAAAGAAGAAAGATAAAAAAAATATATACGATCGAATTGAGAAACTCCTTTTTATGAAGTCGGTTAAAATACATTTATTTGACATAAGCCACAGACAACACAGAGGTAAATTCATTGAGAGGTCAATTCAAATTCACATCACAATAATACAATAATAATAACAATGAAATAATAAAAAACAAAACAAAACAATACTATTTTATTGTTTCTTTAAATTAAATTTAATTATAATAGGAAAACTAATTTGGTCACTTCCGAAATACGAGATCAATTTCAAAAATATATTTTACATCCTAGTATATTTTCTCCTAACGTAAAGACTATAGGTAGAAGTGAAACATAATAACCAAACTGCACCAAATAGGTATATAGGAAGGCAAACTAAATTTGTACTATTTATTTTTCTATCAATATTTTAAAATAAAATACTGACGACATAACCTCATTGAATTATACCTGAATATTTGAGTGTCGATATTTTTATTTAGAAAATGTACGAGCTATAATTGTCATAAATAACTTATACACTTTCAGAGAAACGGGCACAAAGTTGGCGCGATAGATATTAATCTTTTCCTTCCAATCGACGTGCGACGGCCGACGGACTTGCCACTGCTAACTTTCGATAAAATATTTTCTTTATAGATATCGAAACAAATACAACAAAAAATTTAATTATCTGGCGATTGAAAAGAGTGGCCCGAGTTACTCGCCAGTTCTTCTCATGGCTCTATCTCGTCAGCAAACTGGCTGTAGTTTAATTTAGTACCTTTAAAAATTACATGAAATCAGCCAGACTTCATGTAATTTTGACGTCATAAGCATTATACTTTATGATCTTAATGAAACAAATGCGTTAAGTTTGAGTTTAAGTTCAGCATTTTATTCTTTCCCTAAAAAATAAAATAGTGCTATGGGAATTATTTCAGTTTAGGAACAGACTGTTACTTATATATTTGATTTATTTTATTTACCCAGCGAGTTGGTTTTCTCCTCGCACGTACTAAACGATATTTGGCGATCCCTAAGACGAGGCGTTTGTCACGTACGTGACGCAGCGGACAAAATAGAAACTTCACTATGTTGCCGAAACGGACAAATAAATACGTAACTGTTTTATGGACTACATTATTGCATTTTGAAAAGAAAAAAGGAGATCAATTTATTTTTTTACACACACATGTACAACTCAGCCACCACAAATACTATTAAAATAAAAGACAAAACATAGGACTAAAAAACGTCTCATCATGATTTCATTTCTTTTGACTGAAGTTTAGTACTTCCTAAAAAATTATCTAAATGCAAAATTAATTGAAAGATTAATAATGTTAAAATTTTATTAATATATAGTCAAAAAGTACCATTTGTATCGGTAATAATCATATAACTGCGATGATTTTTAGGGATAAATTTGTTTTCCAAAAGTAACTGAAATACATCCTCAATAAAGAATATAAAAATCATTTACTTATACGTGCTTATAAGTAACGTTAAATAAAATAAGAAATGTATAAGTATTCACTGTGTTTATTACTTGACGTTTTTCAACAAACTGTCTTTGAAGTAAAATACGTATAAATATTCTCATGATGAAATTAGTATTGGCATGTTATATAAAACCTTTAGCAACTTTGTGCTATTAATGAAAATACATTTGACACAGAATTTTACTCTAAAAGTTTCACAATTCTCTAAGTGAATTAATACCATCACTCTACATTTTTATATCCAGAGTTCTTCACAGGTTGCTTAAAAACTTAGTCGTACAGAAATTTTAATGAAAGCTCCTTTATTATTTTTAGTTAGAGGATTTTGATAATATTTCAAAGCTAGAGTAGAGTACGTATAGCCAACTATTGATATACAGGGTACTTTATTTGCATTTTGGTTACTTCGAGGCAGGTCAATGATGCAGTAGAAGTTTATCTACCGTTTCTAACCATGGACCGATACAGGCTTATCCTAGCTGAATCCAAAAAGCAGTGATGCGGATTTGCTTTCAATAGCAAAACTCTATTTTCCACTTCAGCATCGACATTTAGGATCTTTAGAATTGGTCAATCTAAACTAGAATATTATTTATTCTTGAAAAACAAATCACTCTAAGGTTGACTGGCAGACAATACCAGGCATTAAGCCCGCCTTGTGTAATTCGTTTTTAGAAAGTTTTAAATGATCAATTCATTCGTAAGTGTTGTGCACACCTGTAAGTAACCAATTTCACTTTAAGTGTTAATAATAAGATGTAAACAGAAATTTATTTGTGAATGCGGAGTTGAAATGCCATCATTCAATAAATAAATAAAGGTAAACGATGAATGCCCTTAATATGTCTATGGGTTTTAATTTTTTCGAGTCACAGTAATCATCTTGTATGTAATAGCACACTTTTTAGTACTTTTTTAAATAAATATTACGAGTGCACAGCTCGATAGGTACCGGCTAGGCGGCTCGGCGGCGGGCCGGAGTGTTTGCACAGAGATTAATGATGCGATACTGAGCGCACTATGGAGCAAAGGCACTCAACAAAAGGGCCTCTTACTTACTCTTTGATGCCTATGAAAAGTCCCGCGAAGAAAACAGCCAGCTCCAACGTTAAATGTTTTCCAGCTGCTTGTGCGTATTTACATACCTTCCTATTTTGTTTAACGATATTTCTCAAGAATAACGAATGAAAACACACTCATTTTTATTATTAAATCTGTAAGTGGCAATATTATACAATGTCCGAAACACCTTTGCGGTCTACTACGTCATGTTTATTGAAATACGCTAAATTAAGTAACAGTTGTGTCAATAACATTTTAATACATTCTTGCCGGTAAAGTAGAAACAGAAAGGCGTAAGAAACATACAACTAAGCCGAAGTAAACATTATGATTTGACTGTAATAATTCTCTGACACTCACAGCATCTCAATGAAGGAGGAAAATGAAAAAGTCTATTGAAGAATAAATCATGAGAATACACTGGTTCTGGAAATTGCAAATAATGACGAAGCGTAACATAACATGAATTAATGTTGCTCATAATGTAGCCGATGTGTTGCGGCCTTAAGCCTGTTACCTGTTTGAATTAAGGGCGATACGAAGAGATTCTAATTCCGAGACTAACTGCTTAATTAATTTGATTGTTAATTAACAAAATGAGAAGCTCACTGATTATACTCGTAGTGTTTAGTTACAATTTTAATGAATCTAAAATATTGCTATTATGATATTGCAATCTTTTATTTAAAGGCCTTTGATGGATCATTATTATTTTACTGTACATTAGAAAAAATATTTTTGCCAGTAAGTGAACAGTCCTTCTGATACTGCAGACGATCGTTCTCTCTCATATATTTTTGATAATTATAAAAAAATCTGTTCAAAAAACATAAAAGAAGATTATAGGGTATGTCATGCGAAATAATTCAAAACTTAAACTTGCTGAACATTTCAACACCAAAGGTGCTAAGAGCACAAATACCTCCTGGGAATTTAGCCGCTACAAAATAATCTTTCTTAGCAGAGAGGCAAAATAATATATTTTTTACTAAGAAAAATGTTATGCGCCACATTTTTCTTCTCCCGGTTAATTAAAAAAAAATCGACACTTGATGTATTCTTTTGATTGATGGCCGGTTTATGTAAATCATAAATTTAATATTCTATCAAACTTTTGGCGATATAAATTTGGTTTAAATATTATATGTTATTCTTGGTAAGGCTGCTTGAATGATGCAACAGATAATATATTACCAAAATCTGTCTTTGGAGGGGAAAATATGTAAGCGGGTAATTTTGGTGAAACCTGAACACTATTTATTACAAAAGTGACATCATTATTTGTATCGTCTTGACTCCATTTATAGTGTATCCAGTGGTTTTATGAGTGCTCTAGATTTTCAATATTCGCCTGTTGGTTGCTTCATAAATCTTGTGTTCGCAGACGCTTGCTACGACAACGTGCATTCCCGCTCTACCCGCCTTAATATTTAATGAAAATTGTTGGTTTAGCTTAATTTCCTACCCTGTATTTATACTACAGACATTGCATATTTATTTTAACGTCTACGGTTTCATTTGTGTATTAATTATAGGGAAGTTTAGTAACTGCTAAATTTACAAAATAATCTTACGCTATCAACCCGCCCCTGCTTCGCACGTAGGTTATTTAATGCTTTTACGACATGATTCATCATTGAAATTCTCGGCTTTTCTCTCGATATGCATGTAATATACTTAAAAGTCTTTCGGAAGCAATGCATTTACCGTCCGCCAAGAAACAGACAGAAAAAACGACTTTATACTATTTAGAAATAATATTTTCTGTTTTTAAACGCGTCATTTGTTGAAATGATTACATCGATTCTAAAAGATCAAAAGAATGGTACTGTTATTGTAATGTAATGCATATCAAAAAAATAATAGATGACATTATACTACATTAGAACTCTCTTTGTTCAAATATGACGTCGTGTCTCATTTTTTAAATATTTCATATCGTTTTCAGTAACGCTACAGTCAACTTTTAATTTTGCCATTATTGACTTTTATAAGAATTATTTTATTCTTTCTAGTTTATTATAAGTTAATGTTGAAACTTATGGCAGGTAGAATCACGAGCAGTTATTAATTATTCTGTTTTGTGTAAAAACACCTTAGTTCTCTACTTCTGCATAAGATTTTTGGCAATCTTAAAAGTTTGTTCCTGTCCTATGTGTTTTGACTTTTTCATTGATCCAACTGTTACTTTGTCAAGACTTAGTAATAAATCACATATTTATTAAAGAATTTACAAGGAATATATTCAATTTATCATTTTAATCAAATCACTGTACCATTAGTAAATGTGCGATTGTCTCGCCAGTGACAGACAATTTGTAAAAAAAGTTTACCTACTTCCTGAATAGGTATACGCCACGAGCGTTGGTCATTATTTATACATAAACTGTACAGTAAACTAATTGTAGAACTGCAATTCAGATCCTTGTTAGCAAATAATTTCATATATAAAGATCGTCCACAAAGGCAACTATCATTGCTTAATTAAATAGCTTTGACCGATTTACAAAAACGGGCGCATGATAAGAACTAATTAGATAGGTAACCGAAGTGATAGACCGTAGCACGTCGATGAAAATGCAGCAATAATTGAGCAAGCAACGTCAATGTTTAATCCGGCGCCGTGGCGGGAGCGCAACTGGCCGTTTATCAATCGCCCCAAAAAACAACATATTTCAATATCGGCTGATTAATATCCGCTGCCAGTTCGCCGGCCGAAGCAAACATGAAATTTATGTACTGCGACCAAGCGGTTTATTTCATTTTGCTTTTTAAATTACGAATGTTGCCGCGACAATTGGCCGACGCGTCGCTTCCATCTGTTGCGGGCGACAATTAACATTTGCATTAGAATTTCATTTCGCTACCTAAATCTGTATTATGCGATAATTTCATGAGATCTTTCCTCTTTGTCTTTTATGCTATTCGTACATATTTACGGATAAAATTCCAACGACATGTTTCAACAATTGTATAAACGAAATTACTGCTGTTGCCCACTTTTATGGAAAAATACTCAGTTATTATTAGGCATAATAAAGTGTTATTTATGTTTTAAAAATTGTCAAAATACTTAATTTTAGAAAATAAAATACCTAAAAATCAATTCAAATGAAGTGCTGCTCAGAGAATTTACTTTACAATTTTCTTGCTTTCCTTTCGTAATATTTTAGATGCGTACTTAATACATTTCACGACCGAGTATCTATGTACGCAACATAACGCGTTATTAATTTCAAAAGACGCAAGTCACGCCGCTATATTTGCATAAAGACGTAATTGATGGCCAAACTAATTTAATGTAACACAGCAATTATGTTAAGACGCTCATGGTTTACAAAGCCATAAAATGTACTCCCGGTCCCCGAAACTGCAACGGAAGTAATAAGCAGTGCAATACTCCGTGTCATAAATTAGAATAATCAGTTTTAACTGAAGAGGGAGGAGCTGAAATCGTCTGACGCGCAAATCATATACTTTATATTTGAACAAGTTCGATGTACCGGTGGACGTACCTACTTATTCGTACAAGATTTAGGTATATTCCAAAGCATAAACAATCCACAACAGCAATGGCGGGAGTCGTAAAATTGAAACTCGAGAGAAACTTAAAAGGAAACTTTTATTAAAATAACAACATTAAGCCGTTAATTTGTTTGTAAAACTGCGCAGACGGTAAAAATTACTTATTCAGAGTGTTGAGACCGCGAAGGCGAGGCGCGTCGACTTCTTGGCAAATGTCGCGCCGCTTTTCTATAATTCAAGAAGCTGGAGTCGCGCGCTCACGACCCACGCCTCACCACTGCCAACTTCGTTCGCACTGGGCCAGATCAATTCATAATATTCAGATCGCTAAGTTACAGTTTTTGAAACACGAGAAACACTATAACTTATGTACATACTCGACACCTTATGCTCACAAACTTTTAAGTAATAACCATTTATACATAATGTAAAGGTTCCATAAAATTCAGGCACAATTTACGATAAAATGTTCTGGAAAAATACTCGAAGAAACTTTGTAATACAAATAAATAGCGATACTGAATGTCGTGGATTAGAGTTATAAAAATATCATAACTTAATTGAGATTCTCCGCTCGCTAATAGGTTTTCCTATGTTATAGAAAATCCACTTTCTCGTAAAGTGGAGGAGAACGATCGTGTACCGGCGTCGATGGGTTAACAAATGAAATTAATGCATTTCTCTGGAGAAATAAAATGTCATTAGTTTCGCCCGATGAGCTCGCTGCCAGTGAACCTTCTTATGAAGACGAAGTTTATTGTCTTCGATAGTTTTCACTACATCTATAGTGATATTACTCTACATTGTTGCTACTTGAATATTGTTGCTTATTGTGGATTTTAAATGAAGTTTCTTATTTTGTTTATTTCAAGACTATTGTTTGTATACAATGGTGACAATTAGATTTAAATTGGATAGTTTTTTAGGTATTTAAAATTGTGATAAAAGTGTCCAGCTAAGTTCTATTTGAAGTCGCATTTTGTCGAAGAACTACAATATTTAAGTTAAGATTTAGTCCGCAGATAATGCTGATACTCGTATCCTTATTATTATTTTCATCATTATTATGATGACCAATAGTTGCAACGTTACTATTGTGTATTTTAATAAGCTACCATTCACCTTAAAACAAATTAATCGTATATAGATCGAACTTTTAATTCAATAACCAAGTTCTAAATGCGAAGAACGAACTCATGAAGTGTTATGTTGCTATTACATTTTCAATGCTCGTAGCTAAGGAATGGTGACTAATTGCCTGTGTTTCCTGACGTTAACATGAATGTCTTGAAGTCGTAAGTAAAGTATTTTCTGCTTACTCCATCTTGGATTACATCATAGTCTAACCGAACAAGATGGTGGTCAAACACAAGTCTCTCGCCATTCTAAAACAATAATAAATATCCTTAATATTTCATTTAAGTTCAACACAGATGCCTGTGTACTTTTCGCCTTTTATTGATACAACTATGTAAAATAAAATATTTTTTAACTAAATTAAAACCGACTTCAAACAGGAAGAAAACTAAAAAGTAAAAAATAAATTTACATAGCACAAAGTAATTCATATTTTGATTTAGTTAATCAGAAATAATTAAATAAGTATTTTATAATTTTGAAGTTGGTGCCAAGTAAAACAATAACTAGGTACTTAGGTATTATCAATCTTAATTTGCTATTGTAGTAAGGTTCATATAGTATTTAAAACAATAACTAGGTACCTATAGGTATTATTAATCTTAATTTGCTATTGTAGTAAGCTTCTTATAGTATTTCGTTAATGAGTATTTACTTGGCACCAACTTCAAAATTATAAAATACTTATTTAATTATTTCTGATTAACTAAATCAAAATATGAATTACTTTGTGCTATGTAAATTATTTTTTTATATTTTAGTTTTCTTCCTGTTTGAAGTTGGTTTTCTTTTTGTTAAAAAATATTTTATTTTACAATTTTTAGTGATGGGTAGACCTAAATCTTACTTTAGGTATTATTTTTGTACACACTAAACATTTTGGCATATTGAATCGTCTGAAGTAAGCCCGACATGACTGCTGTTGAGGAATTCCCTCGACTGTCTATGGTCACCTGTAATGGCACTTATAACCCATATGGGAGCAAAGTTCTCATCATTAGAAATGAATTAAGTCCAAACACCAAATAATTGCTGTAAATCGTTGATGAGTTCCCTCGACTCTTTTTGTGCTCCATCATCAGATAGACTCCAAACCTTCACTAAATAGTAGTGCCTTAAAATACTTAATGAAAAACATAACAAATGCACTAGTCGTCAGTACGATTTTTGAAAGTTCCCCTCGATTTCTCTAGGATGTCATCATCAGATCCTGGTTTCCTTATCATGGTGCCACCCTTGGGGTATCTACTTTCCAACAAAAAAAGAATCATCAAAATCGATTCATAAACGACGGAGTTATCTGCGAACACACATAAAAAATATATATATATATATACGGTCGAATTGAGAAACTCCTTTTTTTGAAGTCGTTTAAAAAAGGGGAAAACACTGTACTACTAGCAGAACAAAACAGAACTACTACAAAAACTTTTAGCTTTTTTCTCTTTCTCGTCTTGCTCTTTCTTGATCTCATCAAAAATCTATACTATCATATAAAGCAGAAGAGCTTGTTTGTTTGTTTGTTTGAAAGCGGTAATCTCTGGAACTACCAGTCGGATTTAAAAAAATCTTTTTGCGTATGATAGCCCAGTTCTCGAGAAAGGTTATAAGCTATTTTAAGATTTTTTTTTTTTTTTTTTCTCTTTTTTTAAGGACTTTTGTTAAAAAACATGTCAGTCCTATAGTATCAAAAACATAACTATCTTCAAAATATAACTATAATTCTAATAAAAATAAACATAGAAGATTTTATAAAATAGTATATGAAACGTAGTTCACGCTTCACACGACCATTTCATAAACTCTTCTTGCTGCGTCAGAACTAGGTTCAGCTAATATACTATTAACTGATCCCAAGTTCGCCTTAACAATATTAAAATCCAAAAACAGTTTATCTCTGGCTCTGCGATTCCGATCACACTCTAACAAGAGATGATGGACATCGTCGATTGTACCACAATTTAAACAATTGGGCGAGTCAAACTTCTTCATCATATGTCCAAACTTTCTTGATAGAATATGACCGGAACGCAACCTTAACGCTGTGACAACATATATATTTTAAGATGTAATATCACACTACTGGCGACCGGAGCAGAGCAGTAAGCAAAACCGTGCCGCGGAAAGCTAGTATAAAATAAACAGTCACTGTGAACCTTTTATTTACGTAGTTCTGTCCATAGATGGCATGAGGATGAACGTTTATACTGAGTGTGCAAGCAGACATACTTGTACTTGTAATTTTATTGGTACCTTGATATACTTTTTTGTATATCAATGCCTGGTCTACCACTTTATTAAAATTATTATAAAAATTATCAAGTTATTTAAATATGTTTTTACTCAATTACGTCACGTCTACGACATTTGATTGAATTTTGGCACGTAAGTTTTGAATAATTACATTACATTTTGCAAAAAAAATCTTTTCAATGATATGATTTTTTAATTTATTTAGGTTGATTTTGTTTCGAAGTAATCAAAATAAAATAATATAATAATTATGACAATATATAAAATAATAAATAGGTACCTAATACGCAGACGAAGTAACTAAATGAAGAAATAATCTAATATTTATGTATTATGTTTTAAAATATGTTATTATTATTCAGTATTGGAATTACCATTTTTATAATATAAAAATATCCATTCAATGCACAATAAAATCCACAATAACAACAGAAGTAATGTGAGGAACGTAATAATGTGGCATTTTTCCATTACAAAATCATTGGATATAAAGTAATGAGGGTCACAATATTGGTCAATACCAGCTTGGAAAACATTGGATTTGAATACAGTACTAAAGATAATATCGTATTTTAAGTGCCATCTATATTATGGATTTGAGGCGAAACTCATAGTACCTATTGTGAGGCCCAGTAACATCTTATTTTATCTAAATCCTATTTTGTGTCCCACGCATAAATCGAGTGCTAAGGCGTCTACAGTGGGTAAGCATTTTCTTATTTTCTCGCAAACGTGCCAAGAACTGTAAGTACGGATGTGCTCGTCCTTCTTATTTATATATAAAACTATTTGTATTCAGCTCAAATTAAAAAATAACTACATGTTGGTATTCAAATTTTATTGAACTTGGCTAGTCTGCGTTGTAATACTTAATTTTCTAAAGCAAGACGAGTATTATCACTGGTGACGTATTCATTCAGACTGTGCTACGCAAAGTCTACGCTTCGTAGACATTGCGTAGCAAAGCTTAATCAATTACATCGTACGAATAAATAGTCGTATGTATAGCGTAATACCTAATCCAATATTAGTTAGTATGTTTTAAAGTTAGGTGTGTGTTAAAATACGTAGTTGAAATAATTACGGTAAAACGGGGTGAATAGGAACGATTTCAAAGTTTGAATTAGATTGTACCTATTTTGTTCGTTATTGTATTATTCGACACTACTTTAATATCTGTTCCAGTGTCTAAAAGTGCACTCTAATCTACTTTTCACTGCGTCATAACGCTGATTTAACTAGAAAAACTAAAAAATGTGGCCGATTCCTAGTCACTTCGTGGTTGGGGTCAATAGGGACAGAAGAGGTATGAAATGGTAATTCAGCCTCTTAATTGTTTTTTACCCGATATAAAAAACAATAACAGAAAGTTAGTTAGGTATTGTCATCATATAAAATTACCTACCTTGTCTGATGTCGGAGAATCAGCATGGGTAAGTAGATACCTACCATTTTGAAAGATTTTTTCGTAACCAAATTTAGGCGCTTTTCACAACTTCACTTTGATTACCTTTTTACTGTCTACGATACTCGATATTGCTCTTAAGGAGAAAATAAATTATATATTTTAAAAATAAATCTTATATAATAAATTCTCCTAATCCCGAGTTTGTCCCTAGTCACCCCGTTTTACCCGGTATCTGCCGAACAAGTGCATGTCAAAGCAGTGTCTGTCAAAGTAGTGATCTGTCGAAACTACGTATTTTCGAATTTGAGTTTGTGTCGAAATAAATATCTGTCTAAATTCAGAGGTACACCCCAAAGTTTAATTAATTTAAATGCGTTGTTTTCTAAATAACAGAGCAAAACACCCGGTAATTGTATTACTGAGAAAAAATACAATGCGCTTTTTATATCATAAAAGTATATCGTTATTTTAAATTTCCCAAGAGCCGAGAAATTTACCTAGAAATCGCCGTATAAGACAAAATAGAGCTGGATTAACAGGGATAGTTTACTACGAATCGTGAAGCTCGACTATTTCTAGTATTTTTATAACAATGTGCCGTTGTTTATGTGTATTCAGCAAGTATGTCTAGGCATTAAAATGTATTCTGCGAATTAATTGAGTAGACAGAATGGTACTCTTTCTAAAACAAGGTGGTTGTAGTTTCTGAAAAACGTGTTTCGCTTGTAGAACACGATGGTAGATTGTGAAATTGGACCACTGCCATTGCAGTAAAAGTGGAAATAAATCGACTGGGACGCATTTGCTAGGGAATGACCCAGATCAAAAAACAAACGTGGTAGTAGTGCAAATTATTTTGGATTTACTGTGTAAAATGAATTTTAGTTAAAAGTACTCTGTAAATATTTGTTAAAGTTGATGATGAAAAGTCATGGAAGTTGTGAAATAAATTATTGCTTATTTGCTTTACAAAAATGTGTTTATTTTATTGTATCATACTGTGGTTTTCTTTCATGAGTGAGCAAGAGAAGATTTAATACTGCTAGACGCAAACAGGTACCTATTTAAACTAATTTAAAAATTATTTTAGCAATCCAAAAAACTGTAGTTATAAACAAATAACAATGCATTTATGCGTTAAAGGAGTATACAGATAGATGCTACAAAGATAGGTATTTTCTGATAATTCAGGTAGAAAGTCTAAGGGTGAATGTTGGATTTCCCGTTTGTTTTACTGAGAATCGAATTACACACTACCAGTAACAACATATGAATACATTGCAATTAGACAGAACGTCGCCGTACAATCGTTATGACCCTTTGACAGTGTTACAACTTTCCTGAGAAACGTTGCACCTGATAGTCGGATAAAGGACTGCTCAAACTGATTCGAATCATGAGCCACCCGTAAGGTCATCATTACGCGGGTTTGATTTCAATGCTGATTTGTTATCTTTTGTGTGCATTAAATAAAGTAAATGTTTCGACTACCTCTGTAGTATGATGGGAGTGACTGTGATTCCTGTGCACGTAGTTACAACTACGTTTTTCTTTATACTATGCCGATTCACGACAACACTTTGTGTGATTTTTAAATTTTTATCAGCAGAAAAATACTTAGAACTCATACAATTTATAATTAATGAATTGTATGTTTGCACAGTTCCCGGTGACACAAAACAAAATAAAAAATGTTGTTTAGTAGCATCTATTATAATGTAAGACTCAGGCTAATATTTTATGATTAAAACCAAACAAATAATAGGTTTTCCAAAAGCACTATAATAATAATAATCTATTTGCTATTTGTAGATATAAAAACAGCCATGAACAAAACTGGTTATAAATTAGGTCAATGTGACGGGCCAACAAAGCTAGCTAGCTAACGAATTACTAACATAATGTCACTTGATACGCGCCAGTGTGAGCAGTGTTTTATTTAGAATAAGACTTCAAAGAAATTATAGTTACTGCGAATTTATATTATATTATATATTTATATGTAATGTGCCTTGGTGGTTCTGTGGTACTGACTATACCTATATTCGATCACATAGACAGACTTTGACACATAGACTTTTTACGGAACTTAGGACCCACATGATGTATAATTGTCAGTGATAAAGATAAAGTTTTAATAATTGTACTTAACTTGCTTTGTTAAAACAAACAGCTCGTGAACAACTGCCCTATCTATTCCAAGAACTTGAACGCAATAATTGATATAATAACGTATGCTCCTTCAGAACTGACTAAAAATGAACAATAAATAATTTTCTACAACTATATCGAACATTCATATATCATATACCACCGACAACAAAACATATTACAGTCTTTATTGTTTCTCTAGGCTCTAGCAATGTTTAAGGCGGTCTTTATGATTGGAGGCAATTCTTCTAATCCATTAGGCTGTCTGATGTTTAACTTTTATGCGGTTCCTACCACCGAATGTCTCGCGAAAACGAGTAACATCGCTCAAATTATTTTCAGTGGAGTTTTTACGATAGTCGTATCTTTTTACACGCACATCATGTGTACATATGCGCTCATAATGTTTAGGTGTGCTACGAGCTAAGTATCCATAAATAGATTTCGTGCGTCGAATTGCATCGCGTTCAAGTATTTCAACGCGTCTCTAACTCTCAATACGTTTAAATAATAGGGTACATCTATGATCGTGTATTAAATGTAGTAGAATCCAGTAGAAAGCGATGTTCATAAAGTAATCGAGAACATTGGGTAAGTTCGACAAATTATAGCTTCATCTCGGGCGGGTCGTGTCGTCGACTAGCGCCACCATGTCTGGCCTTCAAGACCATTGACTTCTTCCTTGGCATAGCTTTATTCACATTTTTTAACAAGAAACAAATATTTTACTATAGTTAAGTCTATAAAAAAATTTACATAGGTACCTACCTAGTTTAGTTTTACCAGGCCAAGGTAATATGAAAATTGCATGCGCTGTACTTTGAAGTTGTGCAATGGGCTTTTGCTTTCATTACCTCTAATGGATAATAAAACATAGCCTTTTTAAAACTAGAGCTTGTATGAGATTCCTGGAACCACTACACAAAATAGTGCAATTTTTAAATAGGACAAAAGTAAATTAAACTTTTGTGTGTAGGTTTTTGGCGGTTGTCCATGAATTTGAATCGGATGAGGGTGTTAGGTTACAGTGACGTCAGCGCTGTATCCGTGACGGTGTATGACGTCACGATATCCAAATAGTTTCTATCGATCCCGATGAGTCGCAAGATTACAATTGAGTGGTGGAGCACGTGCGTCATTCAATCTCCTGCGTGTGTTGTCCCATCTCATTGTAGATACACGTAATTGTACTACACTATACAATATGTGTAAGTATTGAGTTTATGGCTTTTGTGTTGATTAAATTTCTTTTGATAACACTTTGTATGATTTCTATGACAACGATAATAATGATTATTTTATTGGTGAGAGTTATCAAATTTTGAGTTCATTCCATTTAAAATATTTAACTTTTCATCAGATTATTGTAGAATTGTGTAATTGTAACAAATTAAAACTACAATATTAGAATATAGGATGAATTTAGGATGTTCCGAAAGACGTTTGACTGCGGCATGACTTAGTAAAGCACATTTTTCCGAAATGTACGTACATTATTCTGCAACCTTTAATAAGTAGGTAAATTTGCCGCAGCCAATTTATTCTAAATTGGACCAGTTACGACTGAAAGTGTACTTAAACAGACATCGTTCACTAACCACAGGGTGTTGCACTCGTTGATTGGCAAGTACTTTTATTGCCAAATATATTAAATATTACTCTAGATATTAATGAATATAGAATCGGTTAGTCTCCGGTCTACACTTAGTAGGTGACTAAGAAAATACCAAGTAATGGATAGCAGCACCTTCGTATTAATTACAACCTCACTGCAATCACCAATCTACCTGTTGTTTTTATTTTTCATTATACATAAAAAGTTCTCTAAAATCTATAATGTTATTTAAATTTAAACTGGATCATAATTACGTTCCTATTATTGGCATTATTATCCTCTATTATTGTCATGTCACATAAAAATGGTAGACGAAAAAAGACAATAGATTGACGTTGGCTGGTAGATTATACGGTGTATTGTTGAAATATTAGGAAGGCACAAAAAGGCATTCATCTCAATAGATTGAGGAACTTCCGAGGTCTTTGTTCGTTAATGATGTGTCTGTTTCATGTGGGTAATTTTAGTATGGTTCATTACTTTGACGGACTTTTACAGAAACACTTATTAGGCGAAACGAGTTTACGCTACTTCATGTGCTTTTGTTCTACTTTTTTTTAAGAAAAACTGTGTTGCTAATTGCGAGTTTTAGAACATGCAATTAACGGATACTACGAATACACAGACACAGGACAAATATTTATGAATCTCATAAAGTATTGCTTCGTGTGTAGATTAAACCCACAACCTCATGAACATCGAGGTTTTTAATACGTAAAGGTAGATATTTCCTGTATATTGTCTATTATAAATCTTTGCTTTGAAATTGTGACTAGAATAAAGCTATAAGATCTTATATGTTTATTAAAACGACGAAGCCAGATTCCAATTTGATTCTACTTGTAATTATATTTTGAAATAAAACTTAATACATTAAAAAACCCAACACATAAACATAGATGAGTGAAACCAGAAAATAGTCTGTGTTCGACTTTAATCAAAATCGTCTGCCGTTTATACGTCATGACGTATGATAAATCAAATAATTTATTACATAAATTAAAGCCAATTCCGTTATAGAAATAAATAGAATATCAGGATAGCAAAGTTTAAGAATTAAACATAGAATTTGAAGACTTAATTAAACCTTCAAGGAGATCTGGAAATAATATGATTGGGAAAGTTGAAAGGAACCACATTGATAACAGCTGATTTACAAAAGTGCATGTGATATTTCTCTAGCATAATTAAATATTTTCCACTTGGATTTTTAATATATAAACTTGAAAACGACAATAACGATGTCTAAAATCCATACATATTATAAAAGGCTTTGTCCTGATTGACTGACTGACAGATAACGTACAGCTCAAACGGCTGGTTGTAGCGACATGAAATTTGGAGGGTGTGTTTGCAAATTTCTTTTGGTTAATAAACAAAGAAAAAAAAACACACGAGTTAATGATAAATTTGAATTTAATTTGTAGATTTTGAAGTACCTCTAGTTAGACGAGGGTTCGAAAACGACATTTGATTAACATTCTCTGATTATACGATCATCGTACACTTAATGGTTAATTGATAAACTTACTTTAAGTGTTTAACCAAGGCAATTGGAATTTGATGTAAACTAATTTATTAAAAAGATTGACTTTGGGAATCTAGTTGACAAGAATGGATTAAATATGAGGTTCAATAATTTTACAGAACGTCGGCAAAGCTTGAATGATAGGTATACCTTGATCTTGTAACCTTTCATAAGCTACGGTAACCGTATGCTGATTTAAAAAAAAAACTATGTGTTGCAAATAATTTTTATAGCTATTCATCTTTATGTTTTATTAGGTATCTACATAAAAAACTGTACAAATAGGCCCATATAATTATTATTTTAGTGTATGTTCAACTGCACCATATACATGTAGGTATACATGCAAATATGCAAAACTGACTAAATAATTTTAGTATTTTTACATTTTCTTGATGTCCAAGTAATAGCAGTAAATTTATAGTCAGTGGAAAATGCATATTGCGTAAGTGCACATAAAAATATTTGATAGTAGTGAAGAAGCGGCGCGTCGCGTTGTCGGCCCGCCATCCGGCGTATCCAGGCACCACAATAAACTCTGCTCTTGCTGCGCTTGGCTTACGTCACAACCCATATTTTACACACTTAAAGCTGTTTGTCGTGTCATACCATTATACGCCATGTAAGACTCGGACTTATTGCCAGCATAGAGGAATAATTCAGTTTAAATTGTTTTCTTACTAAGAATTTTATTATGTTACATCGAAATGCTTTTTCATTGAAGAATAAAATTAGTATTAAGAGTTATGCGTCTGTGCCTAAGTTTAATCTCTTAGGTTTATCTTAATACAAGTTATTTACGAGGTTCAAATAATTCAGCAATGATATATTAAAAGGGGAGAACTAATAAAGTACCTAATGCCAATTGTTTTTGTCCTTCAAATGCATGTGGGGTTTGGAGTTCAAGGTTGTTTGTAAGTCGACCAGGCAGTTCTCTTTATGACGATTTCCAGTCCCATAATGAGATCATATACTATGAGAATTTATAACTGTAAAAGAAAAATGTTGAGCTCAGCGATTGTATTTAATTTTCATCATCACCTTCTGAACCGATAGACGTCTACTGTTGAACATAAGGCCTCCTTCAAGCGTTTCGGCTTTGACCAGCCCTAAACCACTTGATCCACCCATTACAATGGCATCGGTCCATCTTAGAAGGGATTGAGTATTATTTTAAAATATTTACCTGGAGTTCCTTAGTTCATACAAAAATTACAATTGTGTTTACACAGTAAAAATAAACAAATAATTTTTAAATATGCAATTATTAAAGAACTTCCACAAAATAAGCCCTGTGTCGCGGAAAACTTTACATACAAAATAGATACATTTTGTCAGGGTTGAGACATTAAATATCGATGAGCCACACAAATGTTTACTTTGCGTAGGAAGCAAACCCACACTTTGCACGGTAAATCATATCCTATTACTATTGAGTCAAATAAAGTAAGAAAGAGCTCTATATTAAATGTTACTTAATAAAATAGACATATTTAACAACAGGTAAACATTAAATTCCGGTATATTTTAAAGACAGTCATTATCACTTAGTAAACTTACATACCTCTAAGGTTGCTTCTTTGCATAAAAACAAAATCAATAATATTTTTTGTTCCACCGATTTGTACCCACATGATTTCAGTTTCGAAGTTATAATGAACGTAACTTTACCGCTTTCAGCCCCTACTCAATCATGAACAAGGATGTGGGGCAATGTGTAAAATGTAAAATTAATAACACGATAATTAAACAAGACTGTGAAGTTCAATTCTCACTTTAAATTGCTACTAATTAGTTCACTTGATACTTGTTATTTAATATCAAGATATTACCACAGAGCGTTAATTAGACTTTTGTTTATAATCACCATTTTCGCACAATCATGTATTGGGTTTCAGTTTTAAGACACCATTACCTTATTATTATATTTATATCGCATAATATAGATGAATATATACGTTAAAAAATATGTTTCTTTTTTCAATAGTTTGCCAAAACGTCTTCACCGGCAATAGTCACCCATTTACTATTGTAGCAGATACCTAGTTATATATTCGACTGAAATAGTCATGACGAAAACCGACTATACATAATTTTACTATAGTCTAGTATTTAAAGAATGTTGTTCGTTCTATTACTACCCGAGACAAAAGTAAAAAAAAAAAATTGAATATATTTAATATTATGTCCTTTAATAGTATGTTTGTAGTCACGAGGTAGAACTTATCTGTTAATTATATATTCTAAAGTTTGAATAATAGATAATTAGGATAAAATAAAATCCTCTTCTTGATAAAATATGTACCTTCACGTCAAAGAGAAGTTCGTTCCTTCACCCGTTATTTATTTAAAACCTTTTTTACACTAGTCGGTACTGACAGTTTAAGTATTTATTTACCCAGCGAGATCGCAAATCAGAACTAATAAAATACAATTACAAAGTCATACTTTTGGCTTTGCTTGTTTACTTTTATATTAAATAAAGACGTTTGCATTAATAGCTTTTTATTTAGCTTTGAAAACTAGTCTAGTAAACATTTTATAGTAAGTTACTCTCTGCATTTAAATTGATAAATATTTTTCTGTTTGCAAATAAAATAATAGCACTTTTTATATGTCTAAGGCGACAAATGAGCATACGGACTGCCTTATAGTAAGCAGTGACGGTATTTAATGTTTTAGACTTCAATATTTTAAGTAATCTAACACATAAGCCTTTATCTCCTTTTGAGTTTAGGAAAGATAAACCACGTTGGCTATACTTGGGTCTAACTGGTCTGCCTCTGCTTCCAATTAAAATGGTACCTACATTGCCTTTCTGTTCTGTTCAACATTCGGACAGCCAAAATTACTATACGTATTCTTACATATCGAGTTAATTCGCCATTTATATAATTATAATTCGCTGATTATGCTACCTTGATTTGTATTTGTATTTTTTATATTGTATTATTTACACAATTAAGTAACAAGCAAATTCATTTCACGTAGGTGTGAAAACATTAATTTCTACTGTGATTATTAAAATGTTTTATATTTCTCCCAACACGTGCCCTCGTAATTGAATACGTGAGTAGCAATTGTCAGCTATTATGACCATTGCACGAGCACTTTTAATGGCCGTTTTGCATTTTATTAATGTTTACTGCACTCAATATCGCTAGCTAATAAATTAACAGAAGTGTAAAATGAGAAAACTTGTTCTAGATATGCAACTTTATTTATAGTATAGGGCAAGAAAAAGTTTGTAATGAATTTCCTTTATGCAATGCCTTTATTTATAGAATCCAGGTTGTTTATATTAACTGTTTACCGAAAGCCTGATCAATATATTTTTTAAAGGCGCTTGGATTACAACAATTATAAAAAGTGCAAAGAGTGCACTTATGAGCATTTACGTAAATCTACAATTCTAGAAAAACTAAACTCATGAAAATGCAGCCTTAAAGATCAGAACCTTCTGCTGACAATGAAGCATCGCCCTAAAGAGTTCGTCATTCGTCTGTCTAAATGAATGTTTGTATTCTCTCATTAAATAAATATCATAGTCGATTACCACTAGAAACAAATAGTTGTGTGACTTAGTATTTATGTAATACTAGCTGCGCCATACGGCTTCGCCCGCGTGGGTATCGTTTTTTCCATAGAAATTTTATATTATTTATGTATGTATAAGACGCTATGGAGCCTTGGAGCACAAAATCTCTCGCGTCACAAGGATTGTTTCTTATATTATTCAATAAATATTAAAAAGAAAAGAGATGAAACGCGTCAAATTTCTCAATTTATTAAAGTTATATAAGAACAAATATGTGGATAAAATAATACGTTGATTTAAATATAATATTATGATGAAAGTTATAAATTCTAATTATCTTTCTCAAACAAAACTTTTCCCGATAGTTTGGTCTCCCATACTATTCGCACGAAGGACATTGTTCGTAGGGCAATCTTCATTTCGGAGAGGTTCCAATGTTGAGGTGTAGTTTTACATATTGTGGTCGCAACCGGAACGCATACGTAATCTAAAAGCTCATCTACCCACATGACTCGGCTGAAAAGTCCAACCAATGCCATCAGACTTTGTTCGAGTATGTCATGCTTGGAGCTAGGGGTTTGCTAGTATTATATTAAGCATATATCTCAAGTATATTAATAGCATTTTCAGATTTCTGTTGCTGTTATTACTTGTAATATATTTAAAATTATCACGTCCAGTACTGTTTGATTTAATACAGATAAGTGGTAGAAATGAACTCTGAAATCAATCGTGGTACAATATCTGCTGCGCTGTTTCCTGAGCGCTATAATCTGGCTTTCTTCAAACGCGGTTTAAAATAATTTCATGGCCTGGCCAATCTCTGGAACTACTAGTCGGATTTGAAAATTCTTTTTGCGCCCAGTTCCATCACGCTACTGGTGACGGAAGCAGAGCAGTAAACAAAGACGCGGGTGAAACCGCCCTGCGGAAAGTTAGTCATATATAAATCTATACGATAATAGATATATGCAGGTTTGTGAAGTCACAAATATTTTAATAACAAACAAACTAGACATGGAAGGAACAAAGTCAACTATTCGCTAATAATACCTACTTGTTGTTAGATTGAACCTCGGCCCACCGGCATCTTAAACAACCTATTTTTGTACACAAATGTAGAATGTATTTTCAGAACTAAATATACGTGAGAGGTAAAAGGAGCGACAAAGCTTGCTGAGAGCTCCTCCTCGTGATAACATCGCGATTGTCCAGCTCTCTATTCTATTCTCATGTCTTTCAAATATTTTCTAACTCAACTCCTGAACCGGTGAATATCTAAGAAACTACTCGTGTGTATTGAAAGCTAGGTTTTTATTGTTAATGTATTTGTACGTAAACCTGAATGTTTAAGTTACCAGTATAGAAATATATCGTATCTATATTATTAAATAACTATGGTTTAGAAATAAACAACCATTCGTATAGTAATGGGAAATTCTTTAATTATTGTGAGTAGTTCAAATTTAAGTAATATGAGTATTTTATATGCCTGCAGCATATTTTTATTGCAATGGATTATTATTATATTTATATTCCTAAATTAAATAAATTCTCACTGCCAAATTCGTGTTAGTAGATTCTTCAGGACTAAAAACATAACTTGTATTTAACCTGCCACCAAAGTAATGTTTTATAAATTTTATATTCTCGGCGAGGGGAATCGCCTGATTGATGATCTACTACTAACATACGTTTCAGATGTTTCTGTAGCACTTCGTAGCAGTGTCTATGAAAACATATATTGCTACGATTGATTGTAGTCACTATAGTAAAACTTATTTTTTGTCTACCACAGCATCTATTGAAAATGTATAAAAGTACTACGGACATCTAAAAGTTACGTTTTACGTTTGACAGCTTATCGGAGGTTTAATTATTGGACCAATGTTTTTAATGAAATACATCTATAACTTGTTTGTATCAACTTGTACAAGCAGATCACATCGTCGTCAAGCAATGGTAAAATGCATAATTTCACGCATTATGAAGACTGGAGCCTCCCAAAAATAATTGATTATAATATAATTAAATTTTAGATCATGTAATGTCACATACATTACACTCATTACTTATCTAAACGAACTTTATCTATAAGTTAATCCAAATAAAAATAATAATGTTGAATATCAACAAGTCTGAACAGAATCACCGCTTGTTTGACGACAAACATAAAGCAGGAGCAACTATATAGTTCCTATGTGTAAGTTTGTGTAGCGAACTTTAGTCAACACGCGTTAAGTAACTAATTAGACGCAGACGCCGAGACAAAATCGTAAAACACCCTGGGTCTAGTTACAATGTTGCTTGGAACTTAACTCCGTACTTTTTTGTAACATAACTTTTTACCCTCACCTTGTTGGTCTTGGTTAATAGTTATTTTAAGCACACAATTTGAGATATGAGATTTTAGTTTGAGTAAAAGTCGGTGCCATTACAAGCTTAAGTGAAAGTATACTGGCTTTTTCCTGTTTCCTTTTCTAATTTGAACACTGTAGACACGTTTTAGATATTAGCTGTCCCTTGCTTCCTTTCTAATAAGGTTTTTCTTATACTAAGATCTTCCAAAAATCATTTTCTTTCGTTGTTTTACGTAACTAACTGTAGCTTAATATGGAAATAAGTTACGTAAGTACGCCAAGATGAGTTTAATATAAAAAAATAAGTAATCAAATTAGATAGATACCAATACCATTGATTTAAAACATCGTAGCATTACAACATAAAAAAAAAACCTTTTCGTAAAATAAAAAATTGAAGGCATGAACATTGATCACGTCAATCAAGTTGGGTTCTTCAGACATCTGCCGCGATACCGTTTTACAAACTTATAATTTTTTTTTCTTGTTACTCTACAAAAGTAGTACTTGTGCTAGTAGATGACCGCGAGAATAATCGACTTTCTGACACTCCCGCGCATTAGTTTCTTACGTTATGTTTAGTAGATTGTACTCCTACGCAATATTCTTCCAATGCATAGGCTGCTTTCAAAAACTATCTGCGAAGACACCACTTCATGTATGTTTATTACCCTCTGAGCATGATTATATATGTATAAGAAACCACAACACAAAAATAAATTGTCTCAGTATAGTAAAACTATATTTGATGGATTTAAAATGAACTAAATACCTAGACGCTACATTTAAATAAAATATTTAACATGATAAAGATAAAAGTACGGATAAAACCAGTAAAATAAATAATAATTTTATTACAATAATCCAATTCAATATTAATCTGAAACAGTGCCCAAACCATAAGAATTTAAAGTCGATCGAGCTTTAAATGTGAAACCGTTACAAATCCAGTGAAGAATAACAAAACAGCACCGACTGCGACTAAATACATTTTCCAAGTGGATCGGCTTAAGACGAAGGGAGTTAAACATCAAATAATAACATAATAAAGGGATAATTCGACATTTTTGCTTCAATTTTCTACAAGGTAAATAAGCAAAAAGTTCACAGCTCTCGCTGTCAAATCAGCCCCAAAGGCATAGGATTATTTAAACGGTTATTGTCGATATATCTCATAATTCCTGTTAGCTCACGGCTTATAGGTTTACGGTATTCTATTTTTTTCCTGTTACCGTGTTATTCTCGTTTTATGAAAACGACTTGGATGCTTTAATAAAGAAAGTGTTTTAATAGCTTTTTTCAGTGATAACAATAAAATTCAATAGTGTTAATTGTGATAAATTTAACGGTTATTTCGTTGTTTTGAAGGTAGTGTACAAGAAATTTGACTCCTAGTTATAAAATGCACTATTTATGACTGTGATCACCAATCGACATACCAAGCGTGGTGGTCTTTTCCCAAGGTCGGCACTTGGCTTTGCGTAACAGTTGGAAGCGATTTTTGACAAAAAATATTCCAGTAGTGAACGTCTTTTGGATCACGGTGATGCTTGTAATGATGAGGTCATAAATTGCAATTATTAAAAAAATTAACTGAACAGTTCTATAGTTTTCGTTGTTTCTCACTAAACCGCAAAATTGCGTTCAAATTATAAAATTAAATTTGAAATTTATGACATTTGAATAAAGAATAAATTGAATATAACACTCCAATGATAAATGCTTTTAATTAAGCAGTGAAAAATATCGATTTATGCGTTGCATCCCTATTTTATCAGCAAATTTAGATGTACCTACTCATGTCTAAGTATTCTCTCCGCACCTTTATTCGGTAAGATGAAACACAACTTTTTACACCTCAAGCTTTATATGAATTTCACGAGCAATGTACACAGTTAAATGAGTTTCCTGTGTATTAGGTTTACGGGTAAATAAGTTTTTATGAGATTTGATATGTAAGTAAATATATATCAGGGATTTTATCTCATCTCCATGAGTTATCGTAGGTATGTACTCGTATGTATTATAAAATATGTAATATCTTAAACAGAAAAGTTTATTATGTTACCTATCTCTGTATGTATTAATCTGTTAAAGAATTTTAGGCAGCTATTAGGCATTTTGGAGCGATCTAACATGAATGTTAAATTAAATAAATATTTTGTATTAAGAAAATACTTAAAGTAACATTCTTGCTGCAAAATAGATTTAGGTACAAATGTTGAGAAAAATTAGTTAGAAAAATATTTCTTATTTTTTCGAGTAAGATGTTTTAAAATTCATGTATGAACAAGTATAATAAATATACATGTATACATATATATTTGTTGCTAGTTAAGCAACATTTACGAGTAAAGCCGGTCCTCGTTGAGGAACTTTACTACAGCCAGTTTTATGTTATGAACACACAAACGTGATGGGGGGTGTCTTATTTACGAATAATAAAAACAAGGAAAGCAATGAATCTCTGGCCACTTCATCTCGTCGCTTTAATATTTTACGTGACCCCTAAAATTTGGGTAACATCTCGACTTCACTGACGGCCGGGCGCACTTTTCATTAAGTTCTGATTACCCTCAGAGAGTTCCCGAGACGTCATGTTGGGAAGATCTGCGAGGTTTTTGGCGAAGTGCAAAAGTTTTATGATATTATGATTACTTGCATGATACGAGCTTGCCACGAACGTGACGGCGACCTTCTCTTCTTGACGTGATTACCGTTCTCATAGAAGCGATACTGCTTTGTCTTGTTTCAAAATAAGCGTATTGTATAACACACGAAGTGCACGGATTGAAGTGTTGTTTGAGTTAGGTGATTTGTTCTTTTGAATATTGTTTCATTTTGAAACCTTGTGAGTCTCTATTATTATATTAATTATGTGTTTATCGAGAATGAAAGCTGAGTTGGATCCATTTATAACTTTAGCACCACATGTCGTCACTAAGTAGTAAAGAAGGAAAACGTTGTGCTCGGCGCCCAAGGCAAGATCTTTAGTGCCACTAGTAGTTCTTAACTGAATCCGTTCTGATCAACATGAACACACAACACGTATATTATGCAGGTGGTATGGCAAGCTTACCTACCGTCTTATGGCGTGGTAACTGATGCTCAGAGACTGACTTCAATGCAAAATATTTCCCATAGCCACTGGCTACCTTAAAATTCGTGCTCTCTTTAAGCCTAGTTTTAGACCGAGCATATTGCAGTTCTCGGGCATCACCGCAGTACGTACTTAGTGCCAAAGCTTACACGTACGTAAGAGAAATGAACGCCTTTCAGTCGCGTTGTTTCATTTTCACCTGAACAAATCCTGACACTAGGTTGACCACTAACCACTCGATATTTGATTTGATTTTGAGTGAGAAACCAATATTTGAAAATCAATTTTGTCTAAATATCAGCACTTATAAAACTATTAATTAATTCTAATGTACCTATTGCGCTTATACGTATACCATTTACATGTTGATTTCTGGCGACTACCTAGCGTCGCAGTGTTAGCGTACGACAACCGACGTTGTTTCCCATGGGCGATCTCCTGCCGGATGAAAGGGTTTTGAACTCTGTGATTTCGATGCGATTTATGCACTGTGTTATACATATTAGTATAGAATTTTGCCCACTGAACACGAAACACCTTGCCTGTTAGGTACATAATACAACAGGCAAATCAACCTTTGTGGTTAACTTATAATTTATTTCATTTTCACGCATTTTTTGTACCTAGGTCTTTTTTTAATTTGGATGTAATGAGGTTTATAAGCGAGTAGGTATTTAAGACGTCATCTTGACACATCTTTCTCATTTATTTGTTGTTAGTCTATGACACGAATACGACTAGACAGACTGCTCACTGAGTGCGATACTCTTTCCTTATTACAGTAGCTACGTGTTAATTACTCAGTTCTAGAATTTTATGAGCGCCTCACTAGGTAATCGTACTTCACAACTGCACTGTTTCTACATAATAATATTCAACTTGTTTTCTTCGTAAGCAAAATAAAAGGAAAAACATCAAAATTTACTGCCACTTATCCGTATATTTTCGTTAGGTTATGTCTGTAAATTGACCCAGTTAGTAGTTAAACCGTTGAATTTAGTACCCACTCGCGGAAAAATGTGGCTGGATTTGTGAAACTTTTAGGGGATGGTTTAAAATAGTTTCACACTATGTGTCATTTTTCTGCGTTCTGTATTCTATTAAGAGATTACTATTCTACTGGAATGTTGGACTTAACTATTTGCATTTCAGTACTTCAATTTATTTTTGATCCAAAGCGTATACGCTTTATAACAATTTATTAGTTTAGTTAGTTATAGTTTCTCCAAGTTTATACTCGTAATATGTTCTCGTGTCGTGTTATAGAGCTTCTTAGTATTCTATTCAATGTTAGTATAAAAATTTAGTAACATAAAATTTGCTTACTGCATTCATATGCTCTTAGGGGAATAAATAAAAATAAGGGATCAGCATATCTGACAGTATTTGTGACTAAATAAATAATATAACAGTGCACAGAAGGAGAACAAGAAACTTATTTTTAATAAGCCAGCAAAACGATATACGGTGGGTTTAGGTAGTGGGTACCATGTTATTGTTCAACTTATTCCCGACGTCAAAAACGAAAATATGGTCCGTCGAAGACAATACAAATGCAATATTAATATTTACCTTTGCATCGTCCAAACAAAGACTGCATTCATATTCACCCCACGAAAACAAGTAGATAAAAATGCAAACACGCGCAATTGTGTCTCAAACGAACAGAGGCGCTCGACTCGCAGCGTTTTGAGCGAAAGTATTCCGGACAAAAATGTGTTCCCGGTCATATGAATTTAGATCGGCCGCTGTATTAGAGGGAAGTAAAACCATCGGGAGACAGGTAAAATCGACCTATTGGAATAAAGAGTAAAGGTGAGGGTGAGTCGCGGCGCCGCGACATGCGGCGCCGCGACTCGAGCACAGGGCACGCGGTGTCGCTACACTTATGTGAATTTAACATGCTACACTGAATAAAGGTACAAAAGCATTTATATTCAAGATTCTTCGCGTGTGCGCTGAAGAATGTTCGAGTATAAATTTTCTCGGCGGGCGGTCGGCAAGTGGCCGCAAAGGCGTCTTGATGCGATTTCCGGCCCACTCTTAACGGAGCTTCCTGTACGATATAAATCCAAGTTAGAGCGAGTAGCCAGGGACCTGCTGTCACTTCAGTTGGATCTCCCATTCTCTGTTTCTTAGATTAGACCATATCCCATATAAATAAAAATAAAAATCTATGAATAACACAATCGTCTATGTACTTAATTACTTATCTTAATAAAAACCATTTACATAACAAATCTGAACAATTCGTATCATTATTGTCCATAAAACTGGGGACCAAAACTTCTGAACTTTGCAACGAAATCTCTAGACACTGTCAAAATCCAATCAAACTAATTCTAATATTGAAAAGAAATAAAACACTTACTCGTATAATACTTCGACATCGCCAAAACAAAGTGTAAACAAAGCTAATCACTTGCCCACGTTTGAAAGAAAAGAAAATTATTTTATTTAGAAATATTTGAATGGGAGTCGCTACAAAATGTTCTCATAAACGAATTAGACCTAAATTTTGGGGAACGAGAGCTTACAAAATGAAATTTTCTTAGCATAAAGTGGCTGAGACGATGTAATGACGGCGGAGTGAACTAGACTGCGCGGCCTGCAAGCAGCCCCTCATGTATCTAAATGAATTATGAATATTTACCGCCACATAACGCTTTACTGAGACATAATTATTTTAATCTGACTTCGAGACGGCAATTTCGGAAAATGGATGTTAATAGAAAAGGTCGTTTTAGTTCATTGCGGTTTATCCACTACCATGTACCCTTGTAACCTAAGGGTCATTACTACAAAATCCTTGTAACAGATACAGTGTTTCTTCCTTCGGATAAGTTATCAAAGTCAAAATAAAATAATAGTACCTAAAGAATTTAAAATAAAATTAGTCCATTATTTTTGAGAATCCAATTAATATTATGAATGTTAATAATAATGTTAATAGTTTGTATGTATGTATGTATGTGTTTGTTTGTTACCACTCGGTGCCTAAATGGGCGAACTGAGTTTGATGAAAATCTGTATTTAGATAGATTCAGTGCCGGAGACGAACATAGGCTACTTATTATCTCGAAAATCGGTCTGGTTCCCGGGAGAGACAAAACACATTTTAGGCGCAGGTGAAGACGTAGAGCGCAGCTAGTGAATAATAAAGCTCAGTAGTAGACCCTTGCCGGTTTCAGTAATATGCCTGGGAAAGTCCTTTTGGATTTAATTTAGTGAGTGAAATAGCCGTCAATCAGTTCGCTTCTTTTTTCTTCTCTAACCCCCTTTTTTGTCTTACATTTAGCAACGGCTCAGTGGTTTTCTTATCATAGTTTTACAATGCTTAGAGAATACTGCAATGTCCATACACTTACATAACTTTTACAATCAGATGGACCTTAGCCTTTTTGCTAAATTAGTTAGTACTTGCATTAGATAGTGTTTATTATTCTTACTTATCTTTGTACGATATAGGTATCTGTTAGTAGAACGGAAAGTTGTGTTGGTTGGAAGTTTATACAAACACGGCTTAGCTAATTGATATGACCGACGGATAAGCTCTTTGTGTTCAGAGGAAAGCATACATTTCAAGTGAACTAAGCCTTTAGAACTTCTGCGTATGAACACAGGGAATGTTTTGTTTGAATTTAAGAATGTAAGTATGCGACTATATTTTAAGATTTAAGGATAACGAGATTCGTTTGACATTCACATTGCATCAGCTCAGATAGAGACTCCCACCTTATAGAAGACCCCACTACTTGGGTAGTGTATGACAGACGTATGAAAATGTTAGTCCTACATTCTGTTATCAGTACTACAAGGTAAACTTAGTAAATAAAATTTGAAAAGCCACATTAGTACCTACCTATCGGCCCAGTTCAATACCTTAAATCTCATATTTCAGTACTTAACATAAACCTAAATACCAACCACTAGATTCATAAAAAATAGTTTAACTTTTACAAATACAAAAATTAAAAAGGGTGCCTAAGTTTATATATTTTCGTAAAACTAACAAAACAGATCATTACCATTACGACATCTATTAGTACAGTTATTTGGTAGTTTTACCTTGAAAGTTTTCAGGGAGATTTCAAAATTGGTAGATGAAATTCGGAAAGAGCACTTCAAAATCTTTTAAAGATTTTGAAGTGACTTTGCCACCTCTAAACTTAGCCGCTCGTGCCGCCATATTGAAAATTGCCGCCAAGAAACAATTTTTGATAATATTTCTTTTCAAACACGATAAAAACATGTATTACAAGATAAAACTAGAGAAAATTTCCTAAAATTTATGTTTGGACATTGTTTTCGTAAAATCAGCAGTTTTGGGGTAAAAGTGCCACAAAGTGTAGTTCAACACACGTTTTTGTACACACAAGTTCATTAGTCTTCAGTACATCGGTACCTACGGAAGACGAAACATCACATAATTACTAAAATATCTTTGGCATCATCTGCCATGAATATAAGCAGTAGCACGACAATATCTATTTCAAATCCATCACAAGGTTCAGCAGCGGTATGAAAACGGACAAAATGCAGGGCAATGGGGATAAAAAAAAACAAGAATGAGCTAATTTCTGTCACCGCACTCGAACTTCCTGCTCCTTAAACATGTAGTATACTGAGGCCTACTGAGGATATCACGATATAAAAAATTACGCCATTATCTTAAAAAGTGGTAAGTAATTAAGTTATTTGGCCAAAATGCGTGTTGAACTACACTTTGCGACTCTCGTATGCCAAAACTATTGATTTTACGAAAAAATTTAATACATAATTTGTAGCAAATTTTCTTTACTTTTATTTTGGTCAAATGTTTTTTATTGTGAAATGAGTCGGATGATATTGTCAAAAAACTGATTTCAGTCGCAATTTATTCCAATATGACGGTGCCAGCGGCAAAAATACGTAGTGGCAAAGTCGAAATTCGGAAAGAGCACATCAAAATCTATAAACTTACCAATTTTTCTTTCAGAAAACTTTCCAGGTACTTAACCCCTATTTTTCGAACCAAATGACTGTACTTTAGTTCGAAAAACAAAAGCGATATAACCTTCTATGCATTGTGTCAAAACTGCTAATAAATAAAGAATAGCCTTTGTTTTTTTATAAATATTTTTAGTCTCGTTTGGAGCTAGTGGCGCATCTTCTTAATTTAAAGCTCCCCAGGTGCGGCGGCGGCTTGTGGCTTATAAGTACATCGAGATTTTAATTAAGAAGGTCTATCATAATCCACATGAGACACTGGAACAAAAAATTAACAAAACTGTATAAAAATGTGTAGGTAATTAACTCGATTTTTTTTTGGAGTGTACTTAGAAAGCCAAAATATACCTATTTGCGTCTATGCTATGTTAAAGGCATATCTAACCTAATAAAAAATCTTACATGAAGCGAGTTTGCAAGTAAACAATTCGTATAATTCTGCAGGAATTAATTCATAATTAAGCGTGCTTACCTCGGCTCGGCGGCGGCGTGGCGCAAGATTGAGTCCCATCAAATATGTAGCAGGGTCTACCATGAAATCCTTTTTACTTTCGCCGCGGACAGTTTTACGCAGGTCCGGTTTAGTTGCGGCATAACGGTCTTATAAATTACTGAAACTCTATTAGCGAGATGTTCGGCCAAACGAATTTGCGTTATCGCCTCTGCCGAGCGTGACGCACGACGCATACTAACTACGTCACCGCAAGATCGTCCAAACTTGCTGCTCGTGTAATTACTTCTTTAAACGAAGCTTCGGTGAGGGGAGGATACGACCACTTTTGTCCGAGGGTATACCGTTCCGATAATCGAGTTACCCGCTCCTTCGCTGCGTCTCGTATTTTTGCACAATTAAGTTGTGCTCGAAATTTATTTAGTAAATAATGTTTTCTGCTTGGAGTTGTTACTATGAATTATTTAAGACCCTTTTATTAATTCAACGATAGGACTTAATCAAGTTAAATTTGGAAAAACATGTTGCCTTTGTTGGCAATTATATTATTATGAAGTTCCAGAATTGTACCGTCAGGTAATAATTTATTAAGCGTTGTAAGTTGTTTGTAACACGGAGATGGCAAACAAGTCTTTATACTTTTAATGAGAAAATTATTATTGCTCGTGCTCTTTATAAATTATGTAACGCTGTTCTTTTGGCATAAAAAACCTAGCCCTGGGCATTGACAGTACACAATATTCCCAAGGAGTTCATCAATTAAAATGCACTACTTACATTAAAAGAGTATGCAGCTTTTTAATATGCTCGTAACATAATAATATTGTAAACTCATGTATAGTGATTGATAGTTATTACAAACAAAGGGTTTAAAATGTCGTTCTTCTGCGTTCATAAAAGAAAACCACGAGAGCAAACATGTTGTTTAGCCATTACGAAAGTACGAAGCTAGAGCGGCGCCGGCGTCAGCATTCCTAGTAACCCTAAGTACACAGAGATATGTCAATACTGGATGTGTCTTATGATAAATATAGATTTTATTTAAATTGTATTGCGAAGGACATGTTTTTAAAGTAAGTAACCAACTCGGTATGTGGTTGATCGTCTCTTTGAAAATCAGTCATGGCGGCCAATCTTTAGTAACTATTTATTATTTATTTATTTATTTATTTATTTATTATAATAAAGAGTACATAATAAACTTATAAGATAATACAAAGTCCCACAAAACTGTATAAACAGTTTGACTGTAGGATCAATTAAAAATAATTAATTAAATTAATCAATTAAAATCAAAACTTATTATATATACTTTTTTTGTCGAATACTATTGATATCACATTCAATTTTCTTCGACGACAGTAAAGTTTTCCGGTACATTAAGCTTACATTTTTGTACTATGTATTGTCTTAAGTTTTCTATGAGTACACATAGAATTAGAATTAGAAACAATGAAAAGAATAAACTAATAGTAGTCCCTGGCCTACTATTAGTTTATATCTCCTATCAAAGAACGTGTTACTCCTGAATAACACGTTCTTTAATAGGAGATATAGAATTATATTGATATTTTTTTTTTCAGTAGTGATAGATGCGCTGCCATGACACCTGCCAAGATTTTACACGGCTTTCTTAGTCATTCTAGATCTATTCTATGTCTATGTTAGCAGCAGTCGCTGTCGTCGTAAAGCCAAGATACGGGGTGCTCGTAAACTTAAACAGGGCTTACTGCATTTGTGGCCTGCTGCCATCCGTTTGACCCAGTCGAGCCTTGGATTACAATAAACGCCAATATTGCATGCTGCTACGCATGACGCATCCTTTTGCTAATTTGGAAATGCACAAATTAAGTCAAGGGAGTTTGCTACTTGTGCACTTTATCTTAAAGTTGGATTGAATACCGCACTAGAAGTGGGCCATCTTCAAATATTGGCTTTATTTCAAAAAGTTTTGGAACAAAATATGTTGAATGGCAATAATTTTGTGAGTGACCATTTAAAATGGTGTCTAAAGAATGATGAATGACTTCTTCTGAAGAAGGTTCTATGCAATTTGTTCATGTACTGCTAATATGTCCGTTTTTTTGTTTTCTGTTTTCTAAATAATAAACGCCAAGGAAATTCCTATTTGCCCGTACACATTAAGTAAATGTAATTTTTACTTTCGGGTTTTATTTTTCGATTTTGAAACAATTTATTTAAGTTTTATTAGTGTTTTCGATTAATTCATGTAACTAGTTCGTATTAAGAAGAATTAATGAAAAATAGAATAACCAGATACTTATAAAATATTATTGACGAGTATGATACGAAGATACACGATAGATTTGGAGAGACTTTTTATGACTTGCTATACCATCGGACTTACTGATGCTATATCAAACGCCAATATGTTGGTATTAGTTTACAAAGGGATAGTGTCCAGTGTCTATTCACCTCACATTGTCCCTTAATCGCCTTTTACGATGCCCGCGGGAGGTTATAGGGTAGACCACCCTATCACCTTTCCATGTAGTTGTCTGACACAAGACAGTAAAACGTATTTAATTTATTACTTGACCGTTCTCATTGAAAATCTTATTTGTTTTTGTAGCTTTTAAATAAAAGTAACGGCAAAATAAAATACATGTCGCCACCCGTAAAGTAGCATTAATATATTTTCAGGAGAACTGCAGTCACAATTAAAGCTTCTCGATTCATTTAACACGAAATACTTTTATAGTGGTGTAATACTGTTTTAATAAAACTGCTGTGCATTAGTGGTTATTTGAGTAACAGCATTAGACAATTTCCTGTGCTAAAATCCCCCGGAGCGATCTGAACGACCTCCTATGGTCGCAAGTAATCGCACTTTTCTTTTATTACCCCTAATGTCATCATCAAAGTATGGAGGTATATCGTACTAACGGCATTATGGCTCGTACTTTTTCTAATTCACTCAACTAAGTTAGTGTTTGGACACATAATAAATTGATACGTAAACTTTATCAAGAGTGAAAGTCTACTGAACTATAGCTTCGAAAGTGCAAAATAGATGGCGTTAGTAGTAGACTTTCTGCGAAAACTTCCTTTGTGTTTGCAATACTACTTTAATGTTGCGTAATTATAATGTGCGTGTCTGAACTTTTTAAATAATGTATTCTAATGCAAAATAAATCACAAAAACGTCAAATGTTTGCTATTAGCTATAAAGATAACATTAAATCGCATAACAATATTAGGCATCTCGGTTATAGGTAATACTATCATTAGTAAATGTTATCATGTTCCATTGATCGTTGGATATTAAGGTACTACATTTTTTATAGTTACAATTTTTTTATAGTACGTTTATTACAAATTAAGATTAAGTTAGTCTTTACATAACTTCACATTATGATTATAGATTAGATAAATATTAATCTTATTATTATACTACTCTAAGAGGCAAGTGAAATCAGGTTCCACAATAATGTACATACTAAATATTGTGCGATGTAGGTACCTGGTACATGTGTCGTCCAACAGGCTGTGCACAAGTTCAGCCAGTGCCAACATTATTATAACGGGCGCCTGCCGCCAGTGGCTATTTATATTGACTATATCCGCTATGTACAAATAGTTTTGATTACACCTAACCGCTAAGAGAATTCATTCTTTAAAGATGATACTTCAGTTGACTGCAAGGTAATTCTTTAGACGTATTATTTTAGAAATAAGTACTTCATTTTAGTAATTCGTAAAGTGACTTGGCAAGCCAGTGTTTTTTGGTTTATCTCCGAGTGTAGTTCGAGTTGGTATGGGCGCCAGTAAAACTCGTTGAATATATTTCTGTCACTGTAAAGAGAAAATATTTTGTTTTCAAGGAAAGTGCGGGCACATCATCATTACGCTGCGTAATTTTTTCGTATGTGCCATTCCCGTGTCTGTACTTTTATGCCTTCGCTCCATAAAGACAAAAGGGACTTTGAAGTAAAATCACGTACATTTTTTGCAACTTACTTAAGAGAGATTCAGCCCCTTGCCTTCCATGTTAATATTTTCTGGGAAAACATTGCGGGGACAACTCATGGAAATTACATTTAGATATTTGCTCACAACGCGTACATCTGAGTGTGGGTAGGGATATTATATTTTACGTGCATGGAATGTAATAAAATGTTTAGGACATACATACGCGAGGAGCACGGCGAACGGTACCCTTACCAAAATAAAGCTAATGCCGATTGAAATGTAAATGAAGGGCTCGATGTCGAACCTGCGAAGCGATGCCCAATCAAATCTTATACAGTGCCGATACAATATTTTTCGCAAACAGTCGTGTAGTTCGTTCATTGTTTGTACGCATAACTAACATATTTTAATTAAAATAGTTTGCAAAACATGACCTCAAATTAGAATAGTTAATACATTCCATTCTATATTTTCAGTACACGCAATATAAAGTAAATTATTTAATACTGCAGAGATGTAAAATTCTTGTAATAAATTGACTTTCCATTAAATAATTTTATTCATATTGCAACACGAAACAAATCTACTCCATAATTCCCTATATTCCCTAATAATTTATTATGATTTGTTTTGGTTTGGAAACATTTGTGATAGGCTATCAAGTCCCCTTTTATTTTGTAGTGGGTTTAACTTGTCACATATTTTTAAAGTCTATTTGAGCGTTACTTTACTTAGGAAGGAGGGTGAGCCAATTGTAACTTCGACTTTGTCTGAGAAACATTTCGATTCTATTTATTATGTTATTAAAATGATTATGAAGGTACTGTACCATAATGATACTGTTAATTAAACAAATGATATGTATTTTCTTCTTTCGTTATTATAGTTAATGGTACTAAACACATCTACTTTGTGACTGGCTGTTGGCGTTCTGTTCACCGTTGTTTTATAATTTTAGCTTAAAGCTATTAAGTAAAGAAATAAGCCTGACACGACTTTTAAGTACATGTTCGATAAAACAAAATCTATCATCACTAAAAGAAATTATGGTAGGTATTAAATGCCAGGTCATCTTCCAATTAATTTAAGCTTTACCATCAGGTTGGTAACTAGGTATTTGTCACAAATCGTAATAACAAATTTCAAATCAAATCAAATCAAATCATTTATTATTTGTAAAACATAGGTAAACGAAAAAATGCAGATCTTATAAATACGTTAAAGTGCGCTATGTTTTGTCTATGTAAAGACATACAAATATGGCTAATTTATAGGTCTACAATAAAATTAAAAAAAAAAGAATATTACTATGTCACATTAATTATTACAAATAAATTATTATAATGTCACATTAATTATAACAAATAAATTACCTATTATTATTACAATGTCCAATTAATTATTACATATAAATTATTACAATGTCACATTAATTGTTACAAATATTGTCGTTAAAGAACTCGTCAACCGTATAATAACATTTATCAATTAGAATTTTTTGTAAAATTATCTTGAACTTGTGAACAGGTAGACTTTTTATCTGATCAGGTACTTTATTATAAATTCTTGGAGCAATGCCAAAGAAACTTTTGTACATAAGAGATGATTTACATTTTGTATGACATAATTGATTTACATATTTAGCACGCATAGGAGTTTTTTTAACATCTGACAATTTAACGAATAAGTTCAAATTGGTTTTCACAAAACATGATGTTTCCAAAATATACAGTGATGGCAGTGTAAGTAATTTTAAAGATTTGAAGAAAGGTATACAACTATCTGTTACTTTTATATTACACATTGACCTTATACATCGCTTTTGCATTTTGAAAACAAGTTCTCTGTTAGTAGACTGCCCCCAAAAAATAAGCCCGTATCGTAAAACTGAACCAACTAGTCCATGATATGCTATTAGTAAAGTTTCAACATTAATTTACTTTTTTCGACAACTGAAAGAGTGCATATGCAGATTGGCTTAATCGCTTGCATAATTCTTCAGTATGAGGCTTCCATGTAAGTTTATTGTCAATCGTAATACCTAAGAACTTGACATGATTAGATTCTTCTATTTTGCTACATTTATATGCAACATTTACAGGATGATTCTTTCGTCGCTGATAAAAGTGCATTACTTTTGTCTTATTTAAGTATATAATCAAATTGTTGTTATCAAGCCAATTAATGATTTCAGAAAGAGAATTGTTAATATCGTTTTGATAATTGTGTGGATTATTGCATTCAACTATGGCAGTGCTATCATCTGCGAATAGAACCATTTTATGACATGTAGCTTTCGGAAGATCGTTAATGTATATTAAAAACAGTAATGGGCCCAAAACACTTCCTTGAGGCACGCCATAATTTATGCGCCTTGGTTCAGATGTATACGTTGTAACCAATTTAGTCTTAGGACAAATTCTAGTAACCTCTGTGCACTGATATCTGTCGCTTAGATACGATTCTACTAGTTTCAGGACGTTTCCTCTGATACCATATCCATACAGTTTTTGAAGTAGTATCTTATGGTCAACATAGTCAAATGCCTTGGTCATGTCTGTGTAAATAGCACATATAGGATTTCTTTTATCCACTGACGTTATAATTTTAGATATTAGTTCAAATAGTGCCATATTAATTGTTTTATTTTTCCGGAATCCCTTTTGTTCGTTACAGAATAATTCAAACTTTTCAAAATAAGTGTAAAGGGACTGGTAAATTATTTTCTCTATTACTGTTGACATTACTGAAATTTTTGCTATTGGTCTATAGTTTTTGATATCTGTTTTATCATATTTTTTGTGTAACGGTTTAATAATAACGTTTTTGAGACTATTTGGATATACGCCCTCGGTAATACATAAATTGATAATGAAAGTCAGTGGTGGTGCTATTACTTCTTTTACATATTTTAGTACTTTAGTGGCCACACCGTCATAACCAACAGTATTTGTATTTTTTAGGCTATTAATCGTTTTAATTACGTCATTGTTTGATACAGGCCACATGAATAAAGATTGTGATGTTAAATTACCAAAATTGTGTCTATTCATATTATACGAAATGTCATTTTTAATATTATGCTCAATATCATCAATAAAATGGTTATTAAATTCATTAGCTATGTCAACAGGATTTTTTATAAATAAGTAATCTTTTTTTATTGTCAAAATAGATTCATGTGGGTAGCATGTTTTTGAATTATTAATTATTTGCCAAGCAGATTTTGTTTTATTTTGAGACGTATTAATGTAATGGTTATTTTGTGCTTTTTTTGTTAGGTTTATAATTTTTTTATATAACTTTGTGTAGTTTTTAAAAACTTGTTTATTTTTTGAATTAGGATTGAATCGGTACGTCCAAAGTAACTGTCTTTGTTTTTGGCTGCATATTTTTATGCCTCGAGAAATCCATTTTGCCGGTTTGTTACATTTTATAGTTATGATTTTTTTGGGGAAACACAATTTATACATGAGTAGAAAATCTTCCATAAAGTTATCATAGGATTCGTTTGCATCATGAGTGTTGAATACTCGCGTAAAATAAAGACATTCTAAATATTTGCACTTGTTATTTCATTATTTTCATTACAATTATTACTCAAATACAACTAACAAGCAAAGTAGTTACTAAAAAACGGCGGCGACAATTGAACGAGCAAACAGCCACTGAGTGATCCTGTAAATGTAGAGTTTATCCAATTTCGTGCGAAACACGAAAAAAACACAAAATTCCATCATAAAACTGGAATTTTGCGGACAAAATGTGTTCAAAAATGAGTTTTATTTCATAATCATTTACGGAGATACTTGGTTAGATTTTGGACAGTTTTGACTTTAACATTTAATTCCCTTCACTTTTTAGTTTCGAAATCATTCAGGAATATGGTGTCTTTTTTATTCACGACGTTGAATGTAAGTAGTATTGTTACTATTATCTAATCACATGTACTTTCATAACGTAATGGGAAAAGTAATGACGCAATTTGAACTATAACAAAAATAAACTACAGAATATTTCAAGGCCCAAAGAGCTCTATTAAGAAAGGCCACAACTATAAAGTACTTAGTAAGCTAACTAAAGGATGAAGTTAACTTACCACTAAAGATAATTTAGATTAATTAAAAGAGATTACGCTTGGTTAACACCTCATTAGTAACACCTCAAAGGTGGTACACGATCACTATTAACTATAATCATTCACTCTATAGTTATTTTGATTAATTCTTCATAATATTTTGAATTTATTAGCTAGCCTCTGCTTTGCACGTAGAACTCATATATTTATGTTATTACAATATTATTACGAATGGTCGGAATTCTCACGGATGAAATGATATCAGTATATACGTACTGATATCTACTAAAAATGTATCAAAACCTGTTGCGTGGTTTAGTAGACGTTAGCGTAAAAACAGACGGCAACAAAAAAAGTAACTTAGATACGTAAAGAGAACTGAGTATCTTTTTTTATTTAAGTACTAGGTATCTGCGCCCTACGGCTTCGCCTGCACGGAAAATTTATGTGTCACACACACATACACACACACACACACACACAATGATATTGATGACATTTGGTAGTGGTAGCCAATCGGAAAATATTCGCCGACAGCAAAAATTCACGCATTGTAAATAAACCTATTTGTCATAGTTGTCAAAAAAAGGGAAGAAGGTACATTCAAATCAAATAATATAAAAAAATGTATGACAGCTTCTTACTATGTTTTTTAGGCCTGCGTTTTTTATCCAAGAGGTTTTAATTTAGGTAATTACAATCATAATTTTAGCTCCCGGTACATATGACTTTTAACAACGCCAATTTTACAATATTTTTAGTAATGGAAAACATAGAAAATTCGTAATTAAACATTACTGCAGTGCCCTCACAGAATATCAAATTAATTTAGGTATTTAGTGCATGAGTTGATGAGTATCATCAAACGATCGTAAAATATATACAACAGTGTATGTAATCACCTAATCACACATTGTGGGTTAAACAGAGGTGAGTACTTCATCAAGTATTAATCACGGTAAGCGCGGTATTCAATCTCGTGTTGCTCTAGTCTGTTAGGTGACAATAGTAATTTATTCATATGCTTAGGTTTTGTTGTTTGTGGGTACTTTAGAGGTATTTATATATATTTTTCGTGTTACTAATGTTCTTGTAGCATAGTTAGGTATACTTATATATAAATACTAGCTTTCCGCAGCGTGGCTTCACACACGTAAAGTTACATATTTGATATTGCTCTGCTTCCGTCGCTCGTAGTCTATAAATTTCCTCAAGAACTGGGCCATCAAACACAAAACGGTTTATTCAAATGCGACTAGAAGTTCCAGGTGTTAGCGCATTTAAACAATCTCCTCGCTTTATCAATTAGTATTGATAGATAAATGTAAATAAAGAATGTGTAAAAACTTTAGTTAAATTACAAGTTCTATTAAACTATATAATATTAATAACTATATAAAAATCTGGCTACTCCAATCGAGAATAATAAAAATGAACAACCAGCAGCGCTACGTGCAATATCTTTCAGAGCTGTCAGCATTTAGTTCTCAAAGTAAATACTAGGAACCCTGTTTACTTTACTGTGACAAAAGCAAACTCAGCCTCGTGCCTAAGAGGAATGTATACTTACCTTCATTTAAAATAATTTATATACACTGACCTAATAAAATAAGCCAATCATTAATCACCAAAAATCGGAACAATTAAAGTCAACAGTATTATCTCCACTTTACTAATTGCTGTAGACAAAAGCTATATCTGTAAACACTGTGGGTTGGTGTACGGGCCCTTAACTGTCTGTCGGTTTATCTATTGTGTCTCGCAAACGACCAGTTAACGGATTACTAAAATACCCCCAAATCCCGTCTCAACGAAGGAATTGATGTTTTAGAACTCACCACCTTCAAATATTTAGCAAGAGATACATGAATACTAAGCGATAATAATTTATGTTGTATAGTGTACATATTATTACGATAGACCATCGTAATTTTTTCGTTGAGAAGGTTACAGAGACTGTAATAAATAATATTAAAGTAGGTTATTATTAGATAGTAGGTACATTAATTCAGAGAATTATCAATTTTAGAACTCTGGCTGATATTAAACAGTTGTTAACAGTTAAATTAAATATTTTTTTACCTACTCAGCACTTGAACAAACACCTTTAAAGAATGGGAACTTATCGAACAGACGGACATACAAGGTATAGGAAGGCGGAAGTCCTCCGCCTTCTTTGTGAATACAAAACGTTGGCTTAAAAATACGAGTAGGTATATAAGATTTCCAGTCAGATTATTTTAGGTATATCTATTTGTAACAAACCTTACGGTTAAATTAACTCAGAAATATGGTAGGCTAGCTGCGCCTTGCGGCTTTGCCCGCGCCGCAAATGGTATGTATGTAATTTTTTTTTCAACTTAAAGGATCATATGTCCGTCTCCGGTACTAAATCTATGTATATACCAATTTGCATCAAAATCTGAGCAGCCGTTTAGGCGCTAAGAGGTAACAAACACAGATACACACACAAACTTTTGCATTTATAACATTAGTAGGATAACATAATAATTTTACTTCTCTCTGAATCAAACCAGTTATAGTCATACGTCATTACAGCTTTCACAAAATGCGCAGTGCAGAAACACAATTTCAGACATCCTAGCCAATACATTAAACGGTATCAGTAATGCTAAATGGGGGAACTATAACGTAACTTTATAGCCACTTATTGAGAACGGACTGTACTAATTGTATCGCGTTGTAGATGGCCAGCGGCGGTAGTAGATAAGTAATAATGCTTTTAAGAGGCTATCCTCGGGCGTCCGTATGGCATTCGTACGCCCGGCGGCCTATCAAACTGCTATATCGTTTTATGGGTTCTCATCATACCATAAACGAACATTAGTGAGTCCTTAGCAATGCTAAACACTCGGTGAACGAACGTAAACGCTTAATTTATGCAGTTTGTCTCTTTAATTGACAGCAGTGTTTATACATGGTTATTACTTGCATAATGTGAAATTGATAAAGATATAAAATATACGAGTTTTGTTTCAAAGTGATAGGGAGAAACAAATCTATCAATCTACGTTTACTGCCTAAGCCTCTACGGAAGGAGTTTGTCATAGTCACCACGCCTGGCAGGCTGTTTGGTGACTGCAGTAAGATGACAGATGCTGCCCGTTTCCTGATACTCTTTTAGTCTTCACTGACATCAGCCATGAAAAGATGAAGTTGTCAGATAATATAGATATTCACAGTTAGAGACTAAAGAAAACAAATGCACATGCCATTTACCGCCTCTTCTACCATTTTCTCTTCATTTTACTTCTTCTCTGTCATTATTTTCTAAGTTTGTATTTGCTTAGCACTGTGCTTGCAATGCTTACAAAACACAAGAATTGTATTAAAGGTACGAAATCAGTACGTCTCAGCACACGAAGAAATTTCTTAAAATAAGAAGAAATACCATCAAGATTGGTTTAACAGTTTCGACTTAAAAGTGTAGCATATAAACTTACGTCTGGACTCATATCAGTATTGAAGTATATTAGCCATTATACTCAAACTGTAGATTGCTTTCAGAGTTTGATCGGGAATAAACTTGTTTTCCAACACAAATATGGTACACGTGGAACCAATCGATACTTTTAACATCGTTATGGAAGGTTATGAAGGAAAATTCCAAACACTTAAGGCAGGATATTGCGTTTTAGCGTCAATTGATCAGACGAGTGGTCAATAACTGAAATAAAGGCTGAAGAGGTTTCATATTGCGGTTCCCTATACAAGTGCCTTGGCCATTACTTATCTATACTTAGATGATTGAAACTTAATGTAACCCATTACAGTACCTAAGTTTTTTATCATGAAATTGATTAAACATAAAAATTCTATTAAAGTAGGTACCTAATATATTTATGGAAGGAGTTTAAGATTTATTTTATATTATTTACGTAAAAAATATTCAAATTTTACGTAAAGTACTGACTGTATTATTTAAATTCGTTTGCATGTAAAATCGCACAAATAAGTAATATTAAGCTTTACTTTATTTTATTTAACTGATATTTATGGATTGAACATATACAACCATAACTTAATATTTATACCTACTATTATATAAAGCGAAAGAGTTTGTTTGTTTGTTTGAACGCGTTAATCTCTGGAACTACCAGTCGAATTTAGTCGTATGATAGCCCAGTTCTCGAGAAAGATTAAAAGGTAAAAGGCTACATCACGCCACTGACGACGGGAATAGACCAGTAAGCAAAGACGCGGGTGAAACCGCGCTGCGGAATGCTAGTAAAGATATATATTAGACATTAGGCTAGGACATAGGCTTTGCCAACTAAGTTTGTTTTTCTTCTTTGAAAACGCCTAAAAAGTATATTTCTATTGTACCATCAAAATATCCTTGTACTCGTAAACCACTACACTCTATCAGTCTCGTGTATCAGCGTACATACCTAGTTTACTATAAAGTAATACCAAAATGATCAGTCGATAAACATGTTTGCGTGTAGTGATGTAGTTGCGAGCGAGGCTCTCAATTTGCCCAATTTGCTCGGTATGCTAGGTTATCTCTCGTTATTGACGACAATATGAAGCACGTATATTAACATGCGTATCGTATTACAATGAGTTCATCCCTATTAATATCCTTTAACGATTTTAATTGTTAATTGAAATTTGAATTGATGAATAGAATTGTCTTGTGTAGTTCATTAGGTATGTTTGTAGACGTGCAAAACGTGTGGGTGTTATTGTTATAGGAATTTAATGCAATAAACATTATTAGGTAGGTATATATTATTATGTTTTTAGTACAACATACTGAAAGCTGAAAGAAGTATCCATTATGATAAAGTTAGTCTATGTAATGATCGGTTAAATTATTTGATTAAATATTTTAAACTCACACGATTTGTACACATAACTATATTTATGAAACAGGTCTACTCGTGTTCGAAAATTATTATAAGGTGTCATTCGACCGAAACGTCGGGTAAAGAGGAATGACTCTTTACCCGACGTTTCGGTCGAATTACACCGACCATGGTCACGGGCTGACTGATGTAGCCAGGCGTCGTCTTCGCCTTGAAGCTCGGGATTCGGCAACTACCCTCACTTTGTCTTTTGTTACACTGTTTTGTAAAAAGTCAGTACTACGACACACAACACTCACGACGTCTTCACTTTTAGCCTACTTTGTCATAACTGCGACGCTCACAGCTGCTGATTACTGGATTCCAAGTTGGAGATAAGCGGTATTCGTCTTCTCGGTTGAAATTTCGATACTTTTTAATTTCAACCGCTTCTCGAGCTATCCTGGAGTAGTATTGCCGATCAGTGGAAAGCACTTGCGGCTTATGTAGCTCAATCCAGTGGTTGGTTCCTGACTAGTGAAATTATAAAGTACCGAATTTTCAACGGAGAAGACGGATACCGCTTATCTACATCTTGGAATCCAGTAATCAGCAGGGGTGAGCGTCGCAGTTATGACAAAGTAGGCCAAAGTGAAGATGTCGTGAGTGTTGTGTGTCGTAGTACTGACTTTTTACAAAACAGTGTAACAAAAGACAAAGTGAGGGTAGTTGCCGAATCCCGAGCTTCAAGGCGAAGACGACGCCTGGCTACATCAGTCAGCCCGTGACCATGGTCGGTGTAATTCGACCGAAACGTCGGGTAAAGAGGTATGACACCTAATAATAATTTTCTAACACGAGTAGACCCGTTTCATAAATATAGTTAAATTATTTGATGCTTGTAAATAATTTTAAATTTTAGGCTTATCTAAAGTTAGAATCTTTTCAGTCAGAATTTTGAGTTACGTTAGTCGCAATAATGCTATAGAAGTACCTACTACCTATTATAAATAATTTGCTTTTACTTTAGCATATACTTTTACCGAGAGAGAATCGTTCCAACTTTAGGAATATTCGTGACGATTTTGATAGTGTCCCATGACATTTATTCTGACCCATAACGCAGCCATCGACATCATAAACACTTGGATATTCCCCGTCTCCCGCCCACACCCTTGCCTTCGTCTAAATATAGGTCCTATAACCAGAGTCAGATTATCTAATGTAATGATATCCTGGCCCTGAATCATAGCTCTCTGGGGTTCTCCCGACTCATACTTTCAAAGTTCATGACCATTAAGAGATTTCTCCGTTCTCTTTGGTCGAAGCTTTAAGAGATAAATAAGGCGTTCCGCCCAATAAATTGTACTGTGAAAATTTTATCTAACCAGGAAAAGGCTGGTGTTCGCTATGTAGTGCATTATATTCAATTTAGTAAGTATCTTATTTTATGGTTTTACTTCATTTCGTAAATTTTAACTTAACTTACTAAAAATATAGACATAACTTTTCTTCAAGAGAATACAGAAGAACTAGACACATTAACAAAAAAAAAAAGGATACTCGTAGTAGTATGAACGCTTTGCGTCGATGTTTACTAGGCACGTGATCAGAAGTCTGGCATTGTCACGTTGTATAGTAATGCTTATTCTTTGTGTTTAAAGTATGCCACCCTTTGAGTTACCTACGTGGAAAGTCGATTAATTGCTTTGATACATTACTAAATTCAGCGATAATATAAGTCTAAAATATTGTTCAAGTAGAGTTTAGAAATAGTTTCCAAGTGCAGTTAAGAATTTTACTTAACGTGTCATGTTTAGTTTCATCATCATCATTAATCCTGAATAAATATTTTACCCTAACTGATTCGTCTTACACAAGGACCACTAAGGATTGCGAGCAATCGATGTATGGTAGCTTGTGACTATGTATTAAAAGTCGGTATTTGTAATATTTATGCTAATATGCTAATAGACATTTTTCTTTAATTCTAATTATATTCACACACAGCTATAATATAATTATATGCTTACTATGGGTCTAGATAGCGTTGTGTGTAGTTGTTGTGATATTATTATTCTCTTTATTTTAAACATTTTACAAATTTTACATTTCTAAATATAAGTTAGTATACAAGAATATCCATTACAAAAATATAAATATCGAGACCCACCAGTATCGAATACAGGGTCCAAGTTACCGGCGGTTAGGGTTCCAGAGAAATAAACCTCTGCACAATGCGTGCCGTATCGAGCAACACTGCCTTCTGGATCTGGCCCTTGACCCCCTCGTCATGTGGAACGGTAATATCGCCTATTACTGCAAGGCGTTCGGCTCGGTCGGTTTATTGTTATTATTATTCAGGCAAATAATTAAGTTACAAAATTATACAAATTATTCTTCAGACTTAGATAGAGTCTAAGGTGAGCTTAGATTATCATAGCAAATAAAGTTCTTTAAAATTATTTAAAGGCCGGATACTTGATAGATTTAAGAATGCTCATTTGCCAAATTAACTGTGACACGTTGTATTTTACAAACTAAATTGTAATATTAAGTTTTGAAATTATAGTGTAGAGAAGTTTCAAGTGGTGTAAGTTATGCTGTCGACCTTTATAAACCTTACTAAGCCGATCAAATGAACGATTACATCCTTGCTTTTGAGGTCAGGTGTCCTTACTACTGATATTAATGTAATATTATTGACCTTTTGCAATGCAAATAATTTGTATGGCTCTCTATACACCATTTTTTATCTACAGATTGAATTAAAACTTTAGTAATTACTACTTTTATATCATGTTCAGTATAAAACTGTCACAAACAAATAAAACTATATTTATCAATCCTACAATATAAACTGTATCTCTTATAAGCCACATTACAGTTGAGACAAGCTACTCTTTCTTCTTCATTGTTCCTTTTGTTATCTTTAAGCGTAAATCTTGTGTTGGAATGTTTTTCGTTTTAAGGTGTCCAATACAATATTCCTGGACTCCGACGATTGCTTACCATTAGTTAGACAATTTTTTAGGCTGATATAAAAATTAAAATAGTTTAATTTTCATTAAAACTAGGTATCTCACTCTCATGACCAAGTGGACTAAATATCACATACCAAGCTTGGGTGAAAAATTGATGCAATGCGCTAAACGGTCTCTAGTGCTTCTAGTTCACTCACAATGACGTCCGTGATTAATGTTGTCGTTAAAAACAGAATGGTTTTCTAGCTCACTGATTGCTGCAACTGAAGTCATGTTGCGTAATACGTTTTACACTTGCCTATTGTTATGTCATATTGTAGGACTTCTTTTCATACCAAGAAAACATGATAATTGGCCACTGCGCTAGTGATTTTCTTACCGACCGAACATTAGGAATCACAGTTCATATTTAAAATAACAGTAATATTTGTTCCGAATGAAAATCGTAACCACAACAGTCTAATGGCTGAATGCTAGATTTCTTTTCGCGATTGACTCTACTATGCCCATCTCCTTGGTCACTATAATAAGTTTATGTATGCATTATAATAAGTATCAACATTCCTATAGCCTAAAATACTGTAGAAGTTGACAGTAAGATTACTATTTATTAAATTTATTAAACAACATTAATCAAACCAAAGATCTGACTAGACTTTTAAAACATTCATACACGCATAAACAATATCTACATCTACCTAACAGTCTTAAAAAACATGAGTTAAAATATTAAGTAATTGGAGTTTAGCTGAGACTTAACTGGTGTTAGTAGTTACTTTTGTGGAGTACGTACTTAGCGTGAGAGCTCTTAGTCATACTACACCCGTAAATAAATGGAATAAACTCTTAAGTACTCTTACTTATAACATTGAAGTGTGAGTTTGCAATGTGTTTGAGGAATATTGACGGCGTCACAATAAAATGATGGAGTATTTTGTGTAAGAGGATTAATGTATAATATTATAAAAAAATATCGCAAGCAGGTATTTAACGCAATGCTCTATGTACATGAGTTACCTTGGGCTAGTTTTACCAGTGGCAGTTTAAAATTCAAAAAAATTGGTTATTTTGACTGCTTACCAGGGGCGCTGTTTATTTTTCATACAAATAGGTATTTATGCTGCCATCCGGTAAGACAACACATTTTACTCATCTTAACTTATTAGTTTACTTATACAGAGAAAAGGCTTGATTTTTTGCGTTTGTTTGTTTGTTTGCAACGATTTAACTAAAAATCTACGTTACCGATTTGAAAAATTCTTTCACCTTTAGAAATCAATACATTGAGCGGGGTAACATATGCTATATTTTATTATGTTTAACATACTAATTTAGTCATTTTTAGAGTTTTAATATTTTAAGCGCTTTCGTAAATCTAAATGATGCAATACGACACTATTGCTATGATAATTTCTGTGGTAGTTCGTTGTGAGATCGAATAAAACTTTTGATACCGAAGCGAAGCGAGGGCGGACTAGTAGTATATAAACAAATTATTGCTAGATAAGTTATTTAGGTAAAATTTTAATTGTATGTAATAAAAGGAGTATTGTTAACGATGGAACAATTTTGAAGCACATGATTGATAATTCAATTTCAAAACCATAATCAAATTAACGGGAACCAACACTAGATTAGCGCACTTCTATGGAAATTTTTATAATCTAATATTTTCTGGCGACAATGCTGAGCAGTTTGACAATTAACTAAAATGTTAGTTAAATACAAACACATTAAAAAAAAGCGCAGATAGCTAATTATAACCGCCTGATAAAAGAATAAAAAAATGGTAACTATTATACTACTAAAGATAAGTTCGTTGATCTATCGATTAGAGTGTAATATAATAAGAACCTCAAATATAGGAGTACAAAATCAGTACCATTCCTTTCAGGTCGAGTACTGCCCCAGCCCTGCTACAGAAAGCTATAAAATCTCTCTGTAAATTACCACTCCTAAACATGTAAAGCATCTCTAGTATAAAATTATAACCCATATCCACGTACTTCTCATTATAAGATTGTACGACCGGACATAAAAGCAAGCACTGGGTAATATACTTTCAATAAGGAGATACGCCTGAATATCGCTGGTTTAAAGGCAGTTCATTTTTATGGCGTGTTCAATCCTCGACTCATAATGTTGACAACGCTGTTTAAGTGAAGTGTGCTTGGTTGCAACATATTAACCAGATTGCGGTTAAGAAGAATTGAGTTGGTACGATAATTTATTGGTTTAGTATTAGTTAGTGTTATTTAGCTCGATTAAATGATTACATATACTATCATCCGTAAGAACTTAACTTTAGCTAATCTTTACAATAAAATGTATATTATGGTGTTTCCACTGCAGATTTCGCTTTTGTCTTGACTTCCAAAACATCCATTCTGTTTTTGTTTTTACTAAAATGTTGAGTGCTTAGAATGACTTCATAATCTGACACGATTGTAAGGAATTTATAATCGGTTCAGCCATTAAGACGCTGAGTGGTAACAACACACACACGCACACGCACAAGCACATGCACATGCACATGCACACGCACACGCACACACACACGCACATACAAACTTTTGCATTTGCATTAGTAGAATCAGTGAGTCAGACGCGACGTACGGTTATTAAGTTTTTAGCTTTCCTTATTAGGGTACTTTTATAAAAAGCAGTGAATCTTGTGACAATCGCACTTCATATTTTGTTTAGTAGATACAGCATTGTCATAAACCGCGCTCTAGTTAACAAATATAATTATATCAATATGTAATTGTTTAATAATGTATGATGTGGCTAAAATAAGTAAATAAATAATAATTGAATGAGGTTTATGTGTATCATTCCGGATTCAAACATGTAGCTGATTAAGACCCATTTTAGTATGTTAGCTTCCTTCACCAGTTGTGTGGACTTTATAACCAGGTTTAACAAAAAGCCGGATATGAAAATTCTACTCGCATCGTCATGGTACAACAACCCGGGAGCGAGGTCCCGGAGGCCATGGTCTAACAATATACGGTGATCTAATTACTGATACGTATGAACTAAAGATAATTAACTGTGCAATATTTTTGCTTGCATCCACTTGAAGGCTAGGAACGTTAAAATAAGAAACGTTATTTTATTAGTATATATATTTAAAAAGTACAATTTAGAAAATACGTTATCTATAATTATATAAAAGCGAAAGGTGACTGACTTACTCATTACGAAATCTCAGAAACTACAAGTACTCGGGGTCTCAAATTTTGCATGGGGGTTTCTTTTAGGACGTAGGTGCTCACGAAGACGGAATTTTGTGAAATTCGACTCCTAAGGGGTTGAAAAGGGGGGTCAAAGTTTGTATGAAACAATGTGATTCCTTGGTCCAATCTACTTAAAATTTTGCATAAACTGACTTTGACAGAATTGATGGAAGACGTGTGTCGTATTTTATTGAAATTCATCCTTAGTCGGGGTTAACAAGGGAAAAGAAAGTAATTTTAGGGATGATTTGCTTCGAAGTTGATATCAAACTCCTTAGTGCTTTTGATTTGAAAATATTTTATTTTGACACATTGTCATGTTTAAAAACTCAATCAAACTACGTCAAATGAAGTTGCTATAGTTACCATATTGTTGTACAGCATTTTCTAAGCGAGGAGGGCTATGATAACACAATCATTGCATCGAAAAAGTGAAACCCATCGGATGCTTTACAGTACCCACTTTTGTTTTGCTACGGTGAGGATGGATGCTTCATTTTTATATCCCAATAATATTACCGTGTAATGATTAGGATAGGAGAAGATAGTCATCTGCTATATTTTTATTCGTTGTTTAGTCAGTTTTTAGTCGATATGTTTGCGAAAAGAAATAGAGACGGAAAGTGTGAGTTAAATTAGGAACAATCAGGCGCACCTTATATCCCCCCCAACGGGGTTCTCGCCTTGTCGCGGCGGGGGGGCTTAGTAGCCGTGGTTACCAAGGACCACGGTGAACCAAGAGCAACCCCAAGGAGGCGCCGCTCCTCTGGGCTTTGCCGGTAAGCCCACGATGGAGCGGCTCTGGTGGGTTGCGGTGCTGTTTAGGCGGTGTGGGGCCGCAGGGGAAGAGGATTGTCGGTATTGCGATGCGCCGTTCTCCCTATCCTCTGCGGCCGAGTTGGCCTGCGGGCGGCGATCGGGCAGTCACCGCCCGAACAGCACGGGCCCGAGATGCGCGTGTTCCGCACGCGCCTCTCGAAGGAGGGGGGGCTAGGCCCCTAAATCGGACGGGGCCCGCTCGCGGTGAGCGGGTCATGGCCCGTCGGGGTCGCGGATGAATGCGCAAGCGACTCCCGTGACCCCGACACTCTGGCCGTCTGGAGGAACACCATGGGTTTTAGTCGGTATGCTGGCCGCGCTTTGAGTGCGGTCGGAGAGTCCGACATAACCCTCGCCTTGCCCGGGCGGGTGCGTATGCGTAATGCATTTCCCACGTAAAAAAAAAAAAAAAAGACGCACCTTATATATATTGTATACTTGCAAGATGCGATAGGGGCACCTGACGTTAATGCCGATCAGCTTAACACGCGCCTTCTACATCATAGATGTTACTGCTGGCCTATACGCCTATCCTATCCTACTGCTGGGCAAAGACCTTATTCTATGACTTCCATATGCTTCGTCTTTAGTGAATATGGACCATTGATATTAATAATAGTTTATTTAATTTCATAAATGTAATAAATTGCTTAAATTATATATTTAATTATATATAAACCTGTAAAGTTTATCACGTATAGTTAAAAAAAAGATATGCAATATTACGTTAGCATTAAATTTAATCAACTAACTAATCATGCAAAACATCTATTATTACTTAAATTTAAAACAATATGCATTGCATATTTACAATTTTTATGACAGTGACTATAATGCACATTATACTCACTGTCTTTGAATAAAATATAAGTTCAGCAAATTAAATATAAGACTAGTTCAGAAAGTTCTCCTTATTATCATCATATCAACTAAGACATGCACTGGACATAAGGTTCCCCTAATCTTTTTAGAAAGTTAGAAAGAATTATATAAAATTTTAAATCCAAAGCTTAAAACTAGCTTTTAATGTAGACAAACCTGTGTGGTTTATAGCAATGCTATTAGTACAATTATTTAGTTAAAGTTGGTTATGTAAAATGATAATAAAGGAAAAAAAAAAAAAAAAAAAAAATAATCTTTATCATCAATTTTCATTTTTTAATAATACCTTATCAACACACCTAGAATGACCCCGTAGGTAATTGCAAATATCTTAAGTCAACTAGCTAATAAATCTGTATATCCTATCGTCTAAGCAAACGTGCTCAAACGAAAATTATTTCTTCGCTTAACATCATCTATACCTACGCAATAAAAAAATATACATTAAGCTTCTTCTTTACAAGATTTATAACAAAATTTTGTCAAAGATATGAAAGTAATGCATCAGTCGGTAATTGTGAAAGAAACACAGAAAGTAGAATTTATTATTCTATTCAGGTACGTACTGAGGTGACGTTTTTAGGAGAATATTTTAGTGTTTGAGGAAGTTAGGAAGTTAGTAATTAGTTTAGTGTACTGGCAGGTGGATCCACTGTCTTTGCAGTATCATCACGTGCAATAACTTTTTCATTTGACGCGTACACGAGCAACTTTTCCATTTCTTTTTATTAACATCATAACGAAAATGAGAGTAGGCTTTATGAGAAACAGATACCTGATGGTTTTGCTAAGTATCCTCGCTGACTGTCATTTTGTTAGGTTATTATAACTTGGGCGTCGCGCGAAAATAAGATGTCGCCGACAACGTACTAATGAATATCGATGCCAGCTTCAATATTAGCGTAGCGTAGCTAAATAGACCTCGTTTATATGAATTGTTTGCGAGCTAATATATTTTGAGTGCTCTTGCCACGCAAAACGGACAAATATTCAATATTATGTACATTGATTAAAAATACATTACATAAATGAAAAATGATACGATATCATTTGAAACTTTGACTTGGCTTACGGGTGATATCAGAATGAAGTTTATATAAACATAACACAATGTATTATTTTTCATTTCTCAAGGTTTTTCCCCGTAATAAAAACAGATGTTTATTAGTTTAGACGAATGCTCGAACCCGAAGCAAAATAATGTTCTAAACAACTGAGCGCGTTATGAAAAGAATTGTTTTCTCTGTTTGAATTCTCATTTTGAAAACATAATAAAAAAAAATCTTTCAAATCACGTACTTGAGCCGAGTAAGTTAGCTTGGGAACAAGTCCTTGTATCTTTTATGTACATTAATAATTTGTTTGGGTCGCACACGGGCTCCAAGTTACATAACTTAGGTACTTATGTTATTTTCTCATACAAAGCTGTCAAAATTGTGAGGAGGTTTTATTTTTTACGTGCAAAGAATGTAATGAATAAGGACATAGCATGCTCCATTATAATATAATACGTCGCAGCGAGCGACGTCGCGTCTTTGATGTTGTCTAAATTGATAAACATAAGTCAACCGTTCATGGGGATTTTATTATTCTGCACCTTTTATATCTGCGGAAAATGGTTTTGCTTGAGTATTCATAATAGACGCAATAGAAGTCAATAGCATCAAAGAACGTTTAGAAATTTGATGAAAATAATCTAGTTTACAAAATTTCAGCCAGTATTTTCTTTTGTCGAACCTTTAACCAAAACTCAGAACCCAAATCACGAGGGTCGAATTTCAAAATATTTATACGGATAATAAACTTAAGGCATCTTGTACACCCTTTTTGCCTGACTGCCGAAGTCATGGAGGGTAATGTTTTTCGAGCTTATATATGTATGTGTATGTATGTCTATTTCTTTGACACGCTCTACAGCGTAAATGGCTTCATAGATTTTAACGTATGAGGTGTCATTAGATTTGTATTGATTGTGGGAGTGACATAATGTATATAAAATTTCAATTTAGCGTCATCACGAGAAAAAATAGGTTCCTTTCTTTTCACTTTGTATAAGGCAGGCGGGCTTTTTGTTGTTTTATAAAAATATATTGCTAAAGCTTTTTGCAGAATTCTTGGGATTTGCTTTGCAAAATGCACAGCATTACGTATCTTTTGAAATATTAAACGACACTTATAACGATTGTGAGAATCAGGACACGTGAGTTCACGTGACTTACAAAGTCTTTTGCTTTCATTTATTACAGCGTACGTATAGACTGAGACATTGGATTGAAATGCCTCGTGGCATTCATGGCGCGAGTAACAATCGGAGGTCCATTATCGTATCCTAAACTAACAAATGATTAGAATTCACTCCTTCACCTACCGTCACTTATCTGCGCTGATAAACAAGCCTTAAGTGAATTGTTTATATTTTCTTTCTTTCTTGTATCAGCTTTTGTAAATAGCTTACATGAACTGTTATGTGCTACCCATATCTCCTTGGCCCAGTTCACTATAGACCGGGTAGAGGAAAAATAATGATGAACTGAAAATGATAGAATCCTTTTATTTAGTAGTGGCAGACTACAAAACTCTTTATTATTATTTTCACTCATTACCAACGAAAATTTTAAAGGATGCTAAGTTTCGGCGCCTAAACGACTGAACCGATTTCGTTGAAAATTGGTATGTAGATTTGGTACCAAAGACGGACCTAAGCTAGTTTTATCCCGAAAATCGATGTGAGGGAGTCATAACATATTTTAGGAGCGGGCGAAGCCGTTGGGTGCGGCTAGTAAAACATAAAGAGACCTAATTGAAATTAAAAAATAATATTGTACAATACAAATTTTTTATGCAATTAAGGTCCGACGTCCATTATTCCACGTCAAGGCATCGTTCGACATCTTGGCATAGATACAAAAAAGCATACTCTCACCACATATTCTTAGACATATCGCGGTATCTTTAGCTACGCTACCACGCCGGAATCTTTAAGCTTACTATAGCCTTATTTTCGTAGTATATTAATTACTACATAATAATCGTTGAAATATCAACTTATAATTTTACTGTAAAAGGGACTTAGCAGCTTTAGAACGGTTTCAATTTCAATACCCAGAGCATAATCTGCGCTTTGTCTGTATAAATAAAACCAAATCGCCTTTTAAGAAGCTAGACCCTATAAAGTAGCAGACAACGGTCTTCTATATGGTAGATATACATAAGTCAGGGTGCTGAGAAAGTCAGCTATAAACAAACCAAAAAAACGGTATCAATGGATCTCACTTTTGTGTTTAACTGTTTTCCTCAAATTATTTTATATTCATTTAATATACCTAAATATAAATATTGACTAGCAAAAGGCTACCAGTCTCAAATCCCTCGCCCTTTGATATTCGTTTTGTCTTGTGATTTTGTTGTCGTTCTGATTTGACCGCCATCCATCTTATGAATATTATATCATCGTCGAAGTTGTACCTATTTACCTACATAAGTACTTTGATTGAAGACGGTGTAATTTAATATATTTTTGTTACCAATTTAAAATAATTTTCTTCTTATATTGTAACACACACCAAAAATAAAGTTATCTAACTATTGCAGTTATAAAATAGTTGTTATGAATTGTACAAACGCAAATTCATCATAACGAAAAAGTTTCATAAATACCAAACTATTAAAAATTAGCCACATTTTCAAACTTCCATTTGGCAGCAAATGTTGCACTAAAGTTAGAATAACAACACAAAACTAAACCGTGGCAGCATAATTAAAGAATGCATAAGTCTTAATAAGGAAGAACAAACAGGCATGGAAGGGTTCGAGGCAGTGAATTGAGTGGTCTGCCGCAGTGCGTCGTGCAATGGCGTTGACATCGGCGCCGCGAGGCCGGCACGCGAACAATTTACTTAAGGCTGTATATACAACAGCCTGCCATCAACACATTTAAATCACTGCTAACTGACGGTTATACAAAGAGGTAAAACGAAATTGTGTGGAGTAATTTATCAAATGGGTGATTCGTGTATTACAACCGTGTAGTACTCAAGTAGTAACTATAAACTTAGAATATTTAAATTTATACGGTAAATAACGCATAGAAACCACCCGACGCTACCGCCGCCGTCCTTCCGCATCTGATGTTTTATTGCTTCAAAATATCGGGTCTATCGGCTTGCTAATTTATGATAATCTGATTAGTTTATAAAGTTTTCATTAATCAAGAATATAAAGATAAAGTTACGGTTGATTAAAATTACTGGTAAAATAAAATATGCTTTTCTGCTTTAGAGATTGAATTGAACTTGGCAAGTGAAATTGTCTGCTGTATTTCTGCCTGTCACCTTTTTGATCAACAATTCACGTAGTTAGTGGACGTCCTGTATTACGTTTTTTACACCGTGATCTCAATTTTGAAACTTTTTCACTCTAGCACTTTCAGCTCCTTCGGCCATTTATTCCTCGTGGACTACCTATTATTTTAAACTAAAAATAGTTTAAGTAAAATTAATGTATTCGTATGTTCTCATCCTAAAGTATTAACGACTGTTTCACATATTTTACTATGAATACTAACTTCCCGGTGTAGAATAGATATTTTCAAAATGACTCTTATAATATTCGACGTTTCAAAGTCTATTTCATGGTACCGTTGGTAATAAGAACTATGAATTTGTAGAATCATAAAATACAGTAGTTTTAGTTTTTGATTTATAAATAGAAATGCAACATATTAATTTAGTTGTAAATTTTTTGCACGTTGGCTTTTGTAATAACACCTCCCTTGAAATGACTGTGTCGGTTTAAAGCTGGGCAAGGTTGTTCATAAGCGGCTACTATCTATCTATGCATACTTTTTATCAGATCTATCACTCACGTGTTGCTGATCCGTTTGCAGTTATAGAAGTTCACAATGAGCACACTACTACGAGTATAGACCCAATTATATAACAATACTCTGGTGATGAGACTAGCCAGTCTCAATAAATTGAAACATAATTACTACAATTCACTTTGAAGTTATTATGTTTCAATATATATGTATAAGTCATACTAAGTATAGAGATTTGTGGCAAAATAAGCCATTAATTATTTTGAACCGCAGACATGGGACATCTTCTCTAAACTAAAAGTAATCTACAGTACGATTGAATTTTCAAACGAACATACAAAAAATTTTAAGATTCTATTTTTTTTAATTTTTTTTTTTTAATATTCTACCACATTCACACAGCGCCATCTAGCCCCAAATTAAGCAATTATATTTGCTTGTGTTATGGGTACTAAACAACTGATATACTACTTATATACATTTTTTTTTTTGTAAATACATACATATTATAGATAAATTACACCCAGACACAGAACAAACAATAATGCTCATCACACAAAGGTTTGTCCTGGGTGGGAATCGAACCCACGACCTCTGGCTTAGCAGTCAGGGTCACTAACCACTAGACCAACAGGCCAGTCAAAATATACCTATATACCTTTAAATCCAGTTTGGTGTATAAACTAACAAATTTTTACAAATTATTTGAGAATTATTCACTAATAGCTTATTAAATATATCATAGTTTGTTGATGAGCAGTCATACAGCAACGCTAACTGGTTGCTTGCCAATCATCTACAAATATCACACAAATTCACATTTCTCAATTAATTCTAACTATTCGTCCGCGAACTATATTTTCCTGCCCTTCCATCATTCGACTACAAAACGTTTCTTCTACATTAGCCACACAAAGAGAGAACCGAAAAATAAAAAAACTACCGATCCAAGTATGTTATATTCTTATGAAATATCTTATTATTAGAGTTTATTAAATATATTTGGGTTATTACAGAGAACCGAAACATAAATGGCAGAATTCGGGTGTAATAACATCACTACTTATGCTTAACCCTTTAGGGAAATATAGGCGTCATGTTTTGTTCTTTTATTGCGTTAAATCCTATAAGGCGTTCCTATTACGTTGACTTTAGTCGCTCGCTTATTTTTGACTTAAGCAGGCATTTAATAATTCAACCCAACATTCTTTACGTAATACCGTTTAATATACCACAAACTGTGTTGTACCTATCATTCGACTATTCGATACAGACCTTCAGTTTTATACTGAAAAATGTCTTAGGAGTCTCTTGTTGAAATGCCTTCAGTACCATTGGACATCACCATAGGTGCAATTGGCACTGAATTCTGCCACTATTGATGGTACAATTTGCACTGTTAGTTCCGGCTGGGTCACTTGTACCATTAATAGTACCGTTAATGGTACAATTGGCACTGGTTTATCCTAATACTATTGATATTTTTTACGTTGTTTAATCATCAAGCTGTTTAGAGTACACGAAACATCAAGGACTTAGAAAATACTCGAATAAAACTATTCCCAAATAAAGTGTTAACTCCCAACTGCTGTAGGAAAGACTGGCAAATGGGGATTAAATCCCATTATTTATCTGAAAAGTATACTGTTCTGTTTGGCGTAGCATGCTTCTAACTAAAGGTAACTAAAATGAACGGTTAAAATGTATCGAAAAAAGATTACATTTAAATAATATCACCCCAGTGATCACTTTCGCCAGCGCGTGAATGGCAATTGACTTCATGAAATCTGGCCTCCTGGGCGCTTAGTAATCAACCCGAGGAATGTTCGATTCCAACAAAGATTCCTTTTTGCAAGGACTAAAAAAGATTCTTATCATGAAATAAATTGCTGTTATAAGGGTAAGAGAAAATTACAATTTGCAATGGGACTCGGGCATAGAATTAGCAGTGGCCTAGATTCGCTCTTTTATTTGTAAGTGGGATATTTTTTATTATTTAAACTTGGCGTATTGTCCTGTCCGCATACTAAACTATCAGGGGTCCTACCTCACTCATTTTATCTTTTGGGTCAAAACGCATTACCTACCTATGTATTAACATAAAAAATAATAGTCGATATCGAGATTCCGTATAACTGTTTAACCCTTTTCGGAATTTAGTAGCGGTAACGGAAAAAGGAGGAATCATTTAACTAATAATATTATTGCAAATACGGAGAAGCTATTTGTGTTTTCTATTATTCATTGCTTCCTTTTGATGTACATTTTATTATTTATGATATAGTGTAGTGGAATATTTCATCACGTTCACAGAGGCTTTTGATATTTACATGTCTGAGCTATACTATAAACCAAATGATTTAAGGAGCCGATTCTAGGCTGCGAATTAACACTGAGTATTTATTTTCTATTCAAAGGCTCACTTTTCAATGATTTACAAAACCTAAAGCTTTTATTATCATAGGCTTGATATCTTGATTTTACTCTGTAATGAAATATACTACCATCATTTCTCAGAAGATCCTTAGCTAATTACATAATTTAAATAACTATAATACTAATAGATAGTTAAATGTATTTTACTAGCCCATCATTTCAGTCATTGACCTCTAGATTAGTATAAGATCACTACCAGCACCAATAAAATTAAAAGTAATATCAAATCTTCAGATAACCTTTAAGCTGAGTAATAATTTAAAACTTTTGACAGTTTTTCTATAGAACATCAGCCAAATAGCTTTACAAAGTTTCATTAGGATTGAAATTGAGCCGAACTCTATTAGAAAGTCATAAACGTTGAGTATTTAATGTTTTAATTACTGTGTAAACATTTGAAATACAGCCAAGCTATCAGTGTGGTACGAATTAAATCAAGGGTGTTCATTGTGACCGTACGAAGCAAATCTCGGCAAGTGGCCGGCTTCATAATTTCATAATCTTAATGGCCACCTTGCAACGTAAAGTGGAGGAATTTAGTGAGGTACCCTCCCTCGAGGGCAAACACTTTGCTGACCATATCTTACATCTCTAGTAATAACCGGGGATAATGGACTAGCCGGTTTTTGAGTGCGTCTTATATATTTTTGTTACTGTTGCCTTTATCTTCTTATTATTTTTATGAGACGTACCAGTAATTGAACTTAATGTTGCATTAAGTCGTGAGGTCAGCTATTATGTGTGGACTTGAATCATTTGAAGATTTCTTCTACAAATCAGTGGTTGTAAATATTTTATTACAACTTTCGTTATTAAAAATGCTTTTAGTATTCCTCACGCATTGTAGTATAAAAGCAACGTCTTTCATAGTTTTTAACATTTTTTTTTTACATTTTAATAAAAATATTTTAAGCTTTTAAACAATAATAGCTAGTACAAAACAATATGTAAAGACAACTCATAATAATGTCGTATGTAAAAGCGTAATAGTAAAATCACACGTTAGTTTTTCTATCCTACATGAAAATTCGTACTATAAAGTGCCCGCAACGATTCATAAAGTAAAGAGGGTTTCAAGTGCACCGTCATTAATTCGATTTACATACAATGTCGGGCCCGACGTGCTCCGCGAGACAGATAATCGCACAAATGACTTTTCGAACTCTGCTCTGGATGGTGTTATTCTCGATGGAGTAGCGAACAAGTTTTATTTACAACTGCATTTTATACTATATAGTTCATAATGAAAATTGCTTGTTATAATAAAGTTTAAATAATTTTTAGACGTTTAAATCGTAGATATATTTTTTTTATTAAAATTAATTTTCTTTTTGGTAATGTAGTATTAGTGAAAAGATAATTAATACTCTTGAGTTGAAAAAAAACAAAAGACACAAATAACAGTGGCGGAGCTGTACCTACCAATAAAAGCTGAGCTCATTAAATAAAGAAGGAGAAGTAGATTGTACTGGGCCTCAGCTATAGTTAACTGTGCCTCTGACTCATCGTCTGACGCTGTTTTTCCCTAAGATCAAACCTCATTTCTGAAAGTGGATTTGTCTTTGAAATATATTAATGTGGTAATGAGCTACCTAGTGTACGATAGAAAGTTAATGACAAAGTTATTAATAAAGGATGTGGAATAACACCGTGAGCCGGACGCCATTTTCTGTTTTTAGCTTTAATAAACCAAATGGGGAGATCCTTCTCACTAGTGTATTATTATGATTAATTGTTGTTTTTCTTGTGAAGTAATAGCGTACTATAAAAACGTTGACGTATTAATGACCGAGATTTATTCTATAAATGGTCCGTTTGGCCTTCTATAACATTGCTTGGTAGTATAAAGTTATAGGCTTGTAATAACTTAGAACCAATTGAGTAAATAAAGAATATTAATTAGTTGTAGGTATCAGATTTTTATTAGGCAGGTATTAACAATATAAGTTGTATCAAAACATATACAAGTAATTTTCAATTTCTTTGTTACGATATCGTACAAAATTATATTGGTTTTCATTTCGTACTGATGGCATATTTAATAATAACACATATCTCAGTTCAATCACCATTTTTGAAGCCAAGTTGTAATAAGTCAGTAAATTAACGAGTTATAATTTGATGTTTTGATCTCCCTAGACGAAGAATAGTAAACACTTGCAGATAATAATAGTTCGTTTAATAGTCAGTTTGCGAACAAAAGTAAATGTGTAAAAAGAACTGATAGGTAAGTTATTCTTTTTACTTACGTCAGCTAGATTTTGAATTAATATGTTGATGTATTTAAATGACGTAATCGAAACATCTCCATGTGTATAAGTACTGTCACCAAAAAAATAATTTGACTGTTTAAAAGCTACAGTGGCGCAGATAAACATACATTCATTTAAAATTAATTACTGTATTTCGAGAGCTAAATAATAAAGCATACAATATCCCTCTTATTATAATTATCTCACATTAACAAAACATTACAAACATTTTAAATAAAGAACTCATGTAAAACGATGTTAAAATGGCCAAAAATTAAAGCGTAAAGCTCACCTTTTTCGGATGTCTCATTTGATATATTGTAATACAGTTTGCATATGACCGTTCGTTCAAACGAGAGAGGGGAGTATAGAAATTGTAAATGGAATGAAAACATTCGAGTTTCGTTTTCATTCATTTAATTAGGCAGAGTTTTAAATGCGGCGCCGCTGTGTCGCTCCATGGCGTAATCGACCATTCGTTCCAATGTTTCACTATTTTCTTTGTTAACTGTCGTTTTGTTTCTGATTCCTTTTGTGAAATCCGATTTGGAAAATAGGTTTTTAATTTTAAGAAAGGAATGCAGCTTAATGGAATCTTATTTTAAAAATATCGAAAAAATAAATACTTAAAAGAGTGAGAGTTTTGTGTGATGTATTTGTATAAATACATAATTATACGACCATTTACATTGGTTTATATATTAAAAACATAATTTTATTGATATTTTTTGTTGATTTTGTTGCTGATATGATGCGCACTGGTGATAATGGTTGTATTATGCTGAAAAGCGAGCTACTTACATGAAATCTATGTAATTAACTGGAAGTCAAGCCCAGGATACATTTGTTAGTATTTAGCTTTTCTTAGAACAGCTGGAGGCTCAATTTACTATACTTCGGCACCAGTATTTTCCCTCTACACTGGCATTAAATTGTCCCTTACAGTCGGCAACTGCTTAGTTAACATTGGTATTACCATATCAGAGAACAAAACCATGTCCATAAGCTACGGGAACTTACACTTGTAATCTTTACAATAAAATGTAAAAAGTTGTAGTAAATACCAAATCCTGTTCAACAAAAATACAATAAAATTAAAGCCGTGTTTACAAGACTTTTTAAACTCAATGGACCGTTCCCGTCTCAAAGGAATAAGCAATACCACAATGAGAGGCTTTTAGCGTAAAAGATTCGTTGTAAAATTGTAGAAAAATCCGCAGCTGTTTCTAATACAAAGTTTTTCGCCGTTTTTATATCACGTGCAAGTAGAATCATAAAAACGTAGTACACGCAGTCTCTCTATCATCATATCGGCCACTGATGAACCTCCCCTAAGTTTAGATACACCGATCATAAGTATTCACGCATTAATAATATTTACCTACAAATAAACTCAGTACCGCATTTCATTAAAGTCGCTTGAGCACAACCACTTCACTATCATCAGAGAAAAAATAATAGAAAACATTTTCTATTACAAAAATAAAATCCCGGAAGCAATCAGAGAATGGTGAAACAGAAAGCTCTTTTTATTTTCGCAGTAACAGCAGATGCAAACTGGAAGTGCATTGGGCGACTTTTGTTTTCAACTTTTTGCCGTATTTATGACTTGGATCCCACATGAGTTCAAATGTGAACAACTTTTCACCTACTTATAAATTTTTCTCAGGTAACCTATTTTAAGTAGCTTTTTTGATTAAATTTATGCTTGAAAAATAAATCTACTATATTATTTTGCTGAAGTTTAAAGAGTCTCGTACTTGTGGAGAACTAACTAATTATCAATTCAAATCTAGTAGATAGATAGATAGATAGATAGTAATGTCACTGATATGTAAAAATGCCTAATATCTCGGCTGGAGCAATTCACCTTCAATTAGTGCAAACGTTTCTTTATTTATATTAAGGAACTAAACAAAAAAAAGGTAGAAAAAATACCTTCGAGATAAACATTCATATGCAGAAATGGAAGGCAAAGGTTCGGTATTAGAATACGTTCAGGGTATGCTTGGAAAATATTTTGATTTACGACTCTCTGTTTGGGCATGGAGACTGATTGAAACTTGTACTCAGTAGTCAATATAAGCCGATTCAATTTCGAATAGTATTTACTACAAAGTGAAGGTAAATGTTTATACAGATTGGAATCTGAATACCAATAGATAACTCTGTGAGGAAAACTTTGATCCAGCTTTATTGAACACTAGCACTCCGGTTTCGCATGAAAGTACTAAGATATTATTTATGACACATTTATAAATCTTTGAAATTCTAGGTTTTCTCTACATTATAATGATAGAAAAAGTCGTATTAAAATCATTTTTCGTGATTCGAAACAAGATAGCGAAGAAACAGACACAAGAAAACAGCGACTTTCATTTAATTAAAGTCAAGTAATTTTCACCTGTTTCCTTATATTATACGTATTAGTTGAAAGAAAAACAAAACAAAACATGAAAGTATTTTAAAAGGTGTTTCACAAGGTGCGTTTTACCCGCGGCACGATTAAAATTTGGTTTATTTTGGGCTAAATATGATCGGTGTTAATGTGTTCTGGGCCTTCGGTAAAGTTGGCAACGTGTCTATGATGGCGTTCGCAACAGCTTTACGACCAGCCTTGACCGTTTATTATTAGGCACTGGGAATGGCGCAACATACCTTCGACATAGGTAAGTACCAAAAAGGTCAAACAATGACCCGCTCGCGTCCTAACACGGTACAGTACTGAGTTACATTTATTAGTTATTTCCTCTATTATCTTTTCACTTAGTTAAAATTACAGATAACCTAACAGGACCTACTGCAATAAATTGGGGTATTTGTACCATCAGTTTTTATAAAACAATTCAAAACAATTTTTAGGCAAAATTCTTATTTCATTGTCTATGCAGTGACCAACCTAATAGTAACTGTCGCTCAAGCATTTCAGAAGCATCAGACACATAGTTGGTTGCTATTTCTAACGCCCCGTCTACATCTTTGCAGTACCTATGCATATATGCATGTATGTACACAAAAAAAAGGCTATTCTTGCGTCCAACACGCAATCTCGCTATTAACTGTAAACACTTTTACAATATAACCGAATAATATCTTAAAAAATCCTAAGAATTACTAAGTGCCCAAGTAAGACAAGGGGAGAGATAACACTTTAATGTTATTTTATATTATTATCGCCTCGGAAAATTCGTTACAGATCCCTCTTAAAAGTATGTCGATACGTTGGACCTTTTTTGCGTAAAGGTGCTTCCGTTCCCGGATTAACATAATAAGATATTCTTTATCCCTATAAGTTGTAGTGCTCCCGTGGGAAACCTAAAGTTCCGTTCAAATTCCGAGGGGTGAAGGACTGGTGTATTACAAAAATCCATTGGTTTACGTCATCACGGAACGGAACCTTTAGAAACTTGAAGTTTTATGGTCAGCGTTCGGATAAATTCTTTATTTTTTAAATAAATTATTAAAGGTCAGGGTATCGATGTTGTACTACTTATTTATTATTTACGAAAGGTTAAATTACATACATTTTTGATTTATCGGTCCTCCCGTAACATCGCGAATGTTTTGTACAAGAAAATATAAATAAATATTTTGTATAATAAATACAATTTTTGTGATAAATAAACAAATATGTGGCTAAACCAGATAGTAAGTGGTTAATGTAAACTAAGAGTATTAATTACGTATTCAAAAACATTGATAGACAAACACAATCGAGCCGGTATCGAGTTTAAATGAAAAAGAATAATGGAGGAAAAAAAAAAAAAAAATTGCGCTGCGCTTTTAATTACTGAAGGAAACGCAGTAGTATTGATTCTACTGCTTTACGTTGATATTATATGATACAGTTAATACTTCTCCGATTAATTCGGCCCATTGATAGGTATTAACCAAACAATGCATGTATAAAGGCAAAAGAATATACATATCTATGTTTATAATCTAAGCCTGCTAGCATTATACACAAATTTCTATTGAACAGATAAAATGCTACTTATTATGAATGTACATTCAGTATAATCAATCAATAGAGTCTGGAGTGTAAAGCCTCTTAGCAACGTAATACTGTCAATAAGTTCCAGCTCTCGCGGGACTTACATGCATGATATGCATATTAATTTACGAACACTCACATTATTCGGAACACATTGTTGAACCACTACCAACGGCCTTTGGTTATGTTGTCATTAGAAGCATAAGTAACTATATTCATAGTGTAATTCGTATATTTGTTGGCACACATCGTGTAATATTAGGTGGTTAAGAAGAACTTTCAAGTACCTTACTTTAAATGTCACTTATTCTGTTTTTAATTTTCTCTTTATTTTTGTTATTAGTGGTAAGCTTGTTTTTGATTATCTTTTTGTCTAATGTCAGACGATTACCTATATCAGTTTGTGGTAATAGAAGTAAAATGATAGAATTATCACAACAGCTTTAGTTGTTTTACTATTCTAACACATTAAGGTAATTATATTAAAATAGCGTATGATTTTTATTATGTGTAACCTGAAGAAAGTCATCCAATACAGGACGGGCAGCAGTGTTCTGTGATAAGACTGCTGCCTCCAAACACTTGGAAGAAGCCTGTGTCCAGTGTCCTTCTATCAGCCGAAATAATAAATCGAAATACTTAGCTTTCTTACTATGCTACGTAAGCACAAGAAAAAAAAATCCAGAAAATAATATACTTAGTAAAAAAATATAACATAATTCAATTTTAACATACATATTATGTAATGACAGAAATTGATACAAATATAGCATAGAAGTGTTATCGTAGAGCAGGTAGACAAGTTGTCGTGTATTGCCCTTGTACATTGACATTTAGTGCAGACCGAACGATGGTTTACGATCAGATCGGGCCCCTCGGCGCCGCCACTACCACCCTCCCCTATGGTACTTTTACAATGATTACAATTTAAAAAATATTGTTTGGACTGAAATTCGATCGAATAAAAGGGTATTTTTAATTGACATTGAAATAGTAATTTTTGACTCGACAATCTAAAGGGTATATTATTGTGATTGTACTATGTGACGTTAGTAAATTTGATGTTAGATAATTCGCGAATAATATCTACTATCAACTATATTAGTAATGTTACAAAGTACGAAATAAAGTATATAGTTACAAATAATAACTAAGTTATAATTTTACAATCGAAATCACTAAGTGATTTGCTGTCATCTCTAGTATATAATTTAGTACTATTACAGCATGCGTTCCTAAGTGGGTTATTATGTACTAAATACATTTTCATTCTTTATTTTTTATCATGAATCTGTAACTGTATGCTAAATTTATGTATGATGCCGATTGCCGCGACGTGCCTTCGCGCAGAACAATATTGATGTACCACCACGAAGCCAGCCCTCCTAGCTACATAAAATTTTATGACAGCGAATATTTATTATTTATAGTTTTATAGACCTACCTACCATTGATTTCCTAGTTGTATATCACGTTGTTATCATAATTATTACTTTTGAGTATCAATATTGTAATTATTTTATTATTCGGTAAAATTATTTAAACATCACATACTCGTATCTACTTGTTAATAATCTTTCATGAGTTTAGTCTTTAACCACTATGAAATACTAATATAAATCACATTTATGAGAGCATAAATATAGCCATAAAATGTCAGTATCAGTGCTTTAATTGAAAACATGAAAATGATACTCAGCAAAAGGTTTAACCGTCAGTAAAAATGGTGTTTTAATCCGTCCATCGATACCTGCCGGCGACAGCCGGATTACCGTCCTGCCGCACTGTCCACCGACTCGCTATTTTTTATATTTACACGACTATATTTCACATTTTTGATATTTGAATTTTAGATTCAGCACTCACGGTGCACTACATCATGTCGCGTTATATAAATAAGGCTCATTAAAGTTTTTGCTATGTCACAAAGTTTAATGTAGAGCACATCTTGGTAGAACTGCACATCGGTGCACCAACTGCTCAGAGCTCAGGTAAGAGCTGGAACTCTGCCAACTACCTGTAGATATTGTGCTCTTTACAAAATTTACAGCTGTGTAAGGTGGCGTTTTTTATTACCCTCTATGAATTATTGGAAACGATATATGCAAACAAAAATTTATTGGAATACATACGATACGTACACCAAGCTAGATATTTTTTGTATTGGCGCCTGGATCTGTCGCACGTTTTCTTCCCCTTTATTAAATTTATTAGAGTTGTATTCGGTAAATAAGTGAAGCGATAGGTAACGTCGGCGTATTCCCACGTTTAAGGCGCCGCGTCACCGGGAATCCCGCGCCCTCCCTGAGGCGGCCTGGCGCGCCGGGCCCCGCGAAATGTTAAGCGGATTCACGTTATTGTTGGAGCCATTTTGTGAACTTATACGGAGAAGCAGAATGTTTTGAGATAAATTCACGACAAAGAGATAGTACTTTCATACAATTCTATTCAACCATACCGCTGTATTCATTTACTTGCCTTTATAAATATGTTTCGCCTCCTTTGCAATCGTGCGTCGTCGTAATCGATCAGTAAACAAGTACTGATGAACATCAGAAATAGTTTGATAATATTATCGATGCCACGAAGAGGTTTGCATTCAATTTTACGATCTTGTTCGTATTTAATAAATATGTCGGTCTTTTCCGACCCCAAAATTTTACGACTGTACAATAAAACATGTCTCGACATCCAAATTTATATGCGTACATAAAGTTTTATATCCGCGACTTGCACCGACGGAGGTTTTCCTAATTGTTACCGGTCATGGACGAAGTGAAACGGGCCACGGCTGCTTCATGAAAATTCAAAATAGCGATGAGCAAACTACGAGCTTCGTAAAATCTGATACTGAAATGACGATGTACAGGCAATCGATTGACGAAATACAACAACAACTAAGCACTCATAATTGATTGCTGCTATAGAAAATAAGCGCGCGGCTGTATAAAAACACGCCATCCGAACTTATAGAGCGGCTCATTGTACAGAAACTCGTATAAAATCGAGCTTTCTAACGATGTAATTTGTGTCGTATAATTTGTACGTTACCACTGTGTGTTGACGCAGCTTTGCTTTGCTACCTTGTTTGCTTTAGTATATCAGAGGACATGCACTCTAAATGTTCAATTTGTATGATTTTTCCGTCTCGTTTAACAATTCCACATTCAAAATAACGTGTTTATTAATCGGTCATCGGCAATGTGGTGCAATTCACTGACTCTTGTTTATTGACCTATTGTTGCTTTAATTAATTATCGACGTTATAACTGGTTGGTGTTGCATATAAAACAGGTGGGAATTTCATTTCGCTAATAGTGTTACCCTAATTGCTTATGCAGCAATTATCTGTCGGACGTGTTCAAGCGTACAGTTATCGGTCGTAAGGAGAGGCTGAGCTCGGAATTAGCGTGCAGTCTCAGGTGCCTCGGTCCTCACACTGGATAGATAATAACACTATAACTACTCGACATATGTACGCTCACTTATATACTGTCTGAGGCTACCTTGTGCGTTGCAGTTCTCTGTATTATTTAAACATTAGTAATAAAACTTGACTGGCCTGTTGGTCTAGTGGTTAGTGACCCTGACTGATAAGCCGGAGGTCGTGGGTTCGATTCCCATCCAGGACAAACCTTTGTGTGATGAGCATGATTGTTTGTTCTGTGTCTGGGTGTAATTTATCTATAATATGTATGTATTTACAAAAAAAAAATGTATATAAGTAGTTTGTCAGTTGCTTAGTACCCATAACACAAGCAAATATAATTGCTTAATTTGGGGCTAGATGGCGCTGCGTGAATGTGGTAGAATATTATTATTATTATATTATTAAAACAATGCTAAACATTGACTGCACCGTTGGTCTAGTGGTTAGTGTAACTGACTGCAACGCCGAGTGCCGTAGGTTTGATTCTCGCGGACGGCAAATATTTGTGTGACGAAATATTTGTCTTCAGTCTGGGTGTTTCCTATGTATTCTAAGTATGTATTTACAAAAAAAAAATGTATATGTATTATATTTCAGTTATCTAGTACCCATAACACAAGCTCTGCTTAGCTTGGGACTAAATGACGGTGTGTGATAGTGTCTACATATTATTATTATTATTATTATTATAAACATGGATGAGACTGGCACAAGAGCGTGGAGTCTGGCACAAATAGAAAGAGGCCTATACCCAGTAATGCCTAATAGGTAGATTCGGGCTGTGGATGATGAATAAAACAATGTATTAAGTTACAATTCATTATATCAATTAAGGCGCTTTTATAAACTAGTTATTGAAAAATTAAACATAACCACAATCAAATTAAATATGTTTTTAGAGCACTAACATTATTATATGAAAGATAGACGCACAGACAGAGATAAGCTTTAATTGCCGATTACACAAATTTTATCGTAACACTGCACATCATTTCATCTACTAGGAACATGTATTTATAGGCAACAACGCTTTGAATAAAGCCTACGTATTCACGTAGCCGTAGCACGTAGCAATTTCGTAGCGCGTACCTACCCAACTATTATTATTAACCATTATTTTGAACAAATATTCTATAAAGTAATTTAATATTTTTGATGCGAAAGTTTGTGTGTATGTATTTATATATGCGTGTGTGTGTGAGAGAGTACTTGTTACCACTCAGCGTCTAAATAGCTGAACAGATTTCGATGAAAACTGTTATGTAGATAGACTTAGTTTCGGAGAAGGACATAAGCTACCCGAAAATCGGACTGGTTGCCGAGGGAACGGAGCTTGTGATTGTGCATGGGTTGTAGGAATAGGCTTACAGATTGAACATATCTAATATAACTAAATATGCCATTTTGGATGGCCGTGAGTCGCTCTACTCCATGGGTTGCCCTCCGCCTATATACAAACAAAACCAAAATCTTAGAGAATATTCAATAAAAAAACTCCGTATTATCAATTAGTAAATAATGAAAAATCCGAGTTAAGTCATTGTACAGTAATTTGTCTGTTATTCCCCACAGTCGACGACTAAAAGCGTTTTCCCAGAATTTCGTCTGCATAGCCCACCGCTTACAGGCGCCAGACATTGACTCATACTATGCCTTAGCTTTAAGCAATTTAGCTCTGAACTTTTGATATTTTATACATGACCGTTGATAAATTGATTACCTAGTACGACGTCATGTCGCCACACAATGTCTGTTCTATTTATAGTTAATGAAGTTTTCATTTATGAGGAACTACAGCTTAGGAGTACGTTTTACTCAATTGTTTTAGTCAATTTTATACACTAAACTTTCAAATATAGAAGGTTCTCGACTATGAAGTTGCCGTTTTAAGCATGTTTTTTATATTAGCCTACCGAATGACTCATGGCACACTCTGCCTGATGGCAAGCAGAATTCGGTCTATAAATAAGAATTATAATAATAAATATTTAATTATTAAAAATAGTGGTCATTGTCGATGCACTTTTCCGACTTCAATTCATTCATTAATGTTTGCGCTATAAAAATACTGGGGACGCGAATCGATGACCTCGTTATAAGCAATTTTCATCGCCTCATCGCATTTCAAATTTAATGGCACGGGTGACTTAACCATTGAAGAGTTTGAATCAGATCCTGTTCAAAACAAGGCAAGTATTTGTTGATTGTCTGCCTGCTTTAGCTTTTCTAATTCATAATAATTATACTTTCTAAGTTCTTCTTAGATATTACTACAATATTATTATGGCGAAAGAAAATATTGTGATGAAATCTAAATTTCGTTAAAGTTAATTAGGTATATTTATTTTAAATTTTCCTTAATAACTCAGACTAATAACTATGCAATATCTTCGAAATTATTTATAATTCAACACATCTGCTGTCATATCAAAGTATAAATAAAATTTCAAAAATATACAATACAAGCTTTAAAAAAGATTTGAAAATTATCTCTCTAAATTTCCATTTAATTTGTTTGTTTACACCATTTAATTAAAGTTAAAAAAAGACTTTGTAGGCCTTTATTTTACCGTTTTCGGACGTCTCTAGGGAAAGCGTGAAGCGAAAGTGCCGCTTCTATTTTGACAGGAATCAAATGAAACAGTGTAAAAGTCGGCAAAATCTTTTTTATTCCCCTATTTCTTATCTGAGCGCTTCGCGAAGATTTTTCGTGGATGTCATTTAGTGTTAATGCCTGTTGTGGGACGAGTCGCCTACGAATTGCCACATTTACTCGTGCTGTCAGCCTTTCGAACCAACGTTAAATCCTGTGTTTCGAATGAGCCAATGCATCTTAAGCAAGAGAATGTGCCTTTAAATTGTTCGCTGACAAAACTGCGCAGAATTACCCACTTCTAGTACTTAGTAGGCTTTTGGACAAATTTTGGGGCTTAGTTCAAAGTCAGGGGTTCGTTGTACCATGAAGAAATGATCTTAGCGAGTGATCAAGTCATAGGTAGATTCATATATATACTTGTAACAAGAATATCGTTATTCTTATGAGTAGATATATAGGGAGTACATTATTATGTGGTGTATGACGTCAAACTTTTCTGACTGTTTGCGTCAATATCGGAATCTTTGGAAGAGTTATTAAATAACCACAAAATTGGTTAGTTTAAGAGTGAATTAATATCGGTTTTGTTTAAATGAGTGCACACTATTAGCAAATGAATTAACGTTCAGCCGTTATTGAATATACAAATTATTAATGTACTTTATTTCGATAGCTTTGTTTATTTTTAGACTAATAAAATGGCGTAGTAGTTATCAGCAGGCATTATTTTATAGACTGATGTTTGTCTTGCCTATTACCATTCCGTAAAATGATTAGGTACATATTATTTGAAAAAAAAAATCGAGTTAAAAGATAAATTTACACACAATATATCTCCAAACTTAAGATAGGAGAACTATGATATATTATCATAATTTACAACAATAATACATTATTTCCTGTTAATATAGCTTTATAGGACATTTCAAAACGTTTATTCTTGTACTCAAGTTCTGCTATTTCAAAGAATCTCATGTATCTTCCCCGTAATGGTAATTTTATGCGACGATAAAGTTTTCGGTCATTGCTTATAGCTTAACAACAGTAGTTTTACATTATTTTGTGCTTAAAATAGTAAAAATGTTGTAACTCTACAACGTAATAAAATTTTAGACAGACATCTCTGTAAATTATGTATGTTTTTTTCGTAGGGAAAGGGTGTGTATAGGGGTGTTCTGACACTTGATCTACATAACTCAGGCTTAACTACTGTTGAAGTGTTTTAGGCAAATATATCTGAGGTTCTTTTCTATAGGTATTTCTTTTTTGTTTATAAAATCACCTTACTCGCACATGAGAATAAAAAGAGATTGATTTTATTCTTTAACTTAGGTAACAAACAAGTAGATAAATATGTAACTCATATAACAAAGTTAGATGATAGAAATGTGTTTGGAAAAGAAAAAGGAAGAAAGGGATAAGCCTCCGTTACTCTCGTTTACCAAACCAAAAGCAAAACTAGTATAATAATACTTTATTATAAAATTGGTGCTTTCAGTTGATTTAGCACTTATAGAACCCGCCAGAATCTACTATTGTAAACATTTAATAATGGATTGATCTTATTATTTATCACATGCTAATAAGACTAGAAATCCCTGAACTAACTTTATTTAGCGCAATTGTGTAAAAATATATCCTTTAAAATACCAACTCCTAATGAAACATTGTAAATGACTGCATAGATTTAACTCTCTGTAAGTAACAATAAGTCATCGTAATAGCTTGTCGAAGCTTTTAAATAAATGTAGAGAGCGCCACAAAGTGGGTGCAGTGGGGTTTACGATCGAACGTTTACTAGCTTGCATGTGAATTTTATTCGTTTATATATAGACTTTTAATGGGTCGTACGTATCACATACATGGTTTGTAAACGTCCTAATGTAACTTTTAGAGATATATGACCCTGTTACTAGATATATTGATTGATCAATGCTTCTACGTGGATGCAGCGGCGTATATATGTAAATATAAAGTTTATGCCATCAAAAACATCTTGTAAAAAAAACCAAGTCTCGCAACTTATTTCTTCTACCGTAAAAAGTTGTGTGATCCATGTAATACTAAGTCAGTTCATTTATTTAGCCCCTACTTAAGGGACCTTCTGTCTTAAGTCATTACGTAATTAGCTAAACCTAACAACATCTTAAAGTGACCGTTATCAATATTAAAAAAAAATTAAGTTTTAAATAAATAGATTGACTTGGCCATCACATGAAAATACAATGTTTCTCACAAATAATACACATTACATTAAATGAGATTGTTTAGTTCGATTTTTAAGCTTAGTTTTGATGTTTTAATTTACTATGTGAATCGACGTAGACAGAGAGGGCACCTGCCAAAAATATATTTACATGTACCTAACGTAGACTGGGCTAGGTGCTCAACGCACAGGTGCTTTTTGGACAGGTGGTCTGAGTGAACAACGTCTGATCACTTTTTAATGTAAGTGTTTTAAAAATCCTTGTTTGATGCAGCTTATATTTAGGAAAATACCTGAATAGGACGTAAGTTTTTATGGCTATGAAACAAAGCTCAGGTTAGTGGCAGCGGTAATTATGATAGCTAATCTATTTAATGTGCATATACGTTTAAGCTAACAATGCGTGTAGATGACCATTACTAATTACATTACTCATGTACAGGGGTTGTAACAAACTTTAGTTTGTAGAAAACGATAGAGTTATATGTAAAGTGCATTCGACTTCATCGCCCTATAATCATTAGTTTGGATAAACATGGGCAGCGACTATCAACGCCATTTCACGTACACAAAATAACCCTTTTTACAAACAATACCTAGTATTTGCGTTTGGTAAGGCTGGCGAGGTGATGGCGCCAACTATCGTGTAACGGCCTATAATTGCAGTGTAGACGGCATGGTACTGCGGACAAATTCAGAATACGCTATTATTACACGTTTAACGTTTACCTGGCGTCCAATTCAATTTATGAACTTACCCAACACTATTCGTGTGTTGACACAATTGGATTTTCCCAATTCCATATGACAATATAAGTCCGCGTATCTGTTATAAATTTTGGTCGCTATCACACTCTGACATAATGTTTGCTGGTTTATACAAAAGTTTTATATCAACAAACTACTGTAGTCTGTAAGCCGACGCAATTGGATGGGCCGTTAACGAGTATCTATGTACTAGTACAATGGGTGTTGTAAATCCACTCGATTTGGAACTATATTTAGCTCTTATTCATAGTTACTTTGCTTTGTATTTTGTACTAGCTTTCCGCGTCGCGGTTTCACCCACACCTTTTCTTACTGCTCTGCGCCCGTCGCCAGTAGCGTGATGTTACATAGCCCATAACCTTCCTCGAGAACTGGGCTATCATACGCAAATATAATTTTTTCAAATCCGTCTAATATTTACAGAGATTAGCGCGTTCAAACAAACAAACGAACTCTTCCGCTTTATATAATAGTATAGATTGTGTAAAACCCTGAACATTACTGATATAAAGTAAGTAGCTTCAAAACTCAGACAGCAGACTCAAAACTTTCATTAATAAACGGTCGCCTTTATTTTTATTGAATAAAAATATTTTATTTGAATGGTCAATATCAAAGTTACTGAAATTTTGAAATAAAACTACTTTAAATACTTTAAAGTCGTAATACACATAGGTAGCTACTCCACAAAATAAATCTGAAAATAAAACTTATAATTTGCTAATTGTAAACTGTACCTATCTGCTATTTGTACATCGAATAAGAGCAGTTACCTACTTAATTAATCTCACTTATGTCCAATTAGTCCGAAGACATAATTAACACTGAAATCACGCTATGCGGGCATAGTAAACATTAGAATTATTTTAGTTAAAATTTATAGGCAACTGCTTTCTCGGGAGTTATTCCTAAACTACTTACTCCAAAAAGTGTTTTCGAACTAACTAAAGCAGAATGACCACAAAATAAAAAGTAGGTATTTTGGAATATTATTAATTCAGAGGAATAACTTGAGAATGAATATTTGACATTTGGGAATAACCTTTCTCGGATTTTCTTGTTTATAATAATGTACTATTCACTCCATTCTTGTGAAAGTGACAGTATGAGCTAGCCAAGGTTAAAACCAGCACAGCTTTTCGTTCTTCCACTCTAGATTAAAATTGCTGCGCTCTCTAGTGGTAGCAGGTAATTTATTGTGTAATAACTAGCTATATATATCAGGTATAATACTAAATGGCAACTTATTAATACTTAAAAATAAATTTCCGATTGACTAAAGTTGTAATTATCGAGTGACGGCTCATAATAAAAAGGGCATTTACAGTTTTGCAACACCCATGGTTTCATAGTTCTAGTGCAGATACCACACGACAAAGAACTTTAAGGACCTAACTTATCACTGCTAAGCCGCTGCCTACCGTGAAGGGACTGGAATAGGTGAAGGGATAGAGGGAAGTGAGGAACAAGGAAAGGACAGAAATTGGGCCTTCGGTGCTCTCTCTCACCGAACGAAACGCAATTTTACGGATACTACTACTCTTACCTTACGTCGATCTTCTATGAGATGGTAGTACTTTCCCGGTCAATCTGGCCAAAGATTAAAAAAAATTCAACACTTACCACTAATAAAAAAATTCCATCGTTACCGAGACACAACTACTCACAAGTACAAATACAACAATTTAGCTACAATGTTCAGCAAGGTATTAGATCTAGTCGGCCAACTCGTTGTAAGTGAGAAATCTCATTGTCACCGTCTCTCAAAACTACGCTGATACTTACAACTGTCCTGTATGACATTATTCCTTAGGGAAGACAAACTACAAACAGTACAGACTAACAGTAGTTTTGCCTAACTAAAACTAAGTCACCTTAAAATTCTGGAACACGGCAGTGCTCCGCCAAGTCGAGCAAAAAAGCGGCACAGCCGTACCATACTTTTCTCGAAACAGTTCTATTTTCGACCTCCTATAACTTCGTTGTGTATAAAACTAGAAACCTGTATTTTCATTACCCAAGCAGGTTTTGTATAAACACGGTATATTACAAATTTTATTCAATTTAAACCAGTAGTTTAAGAATTGTTACTAGTCAAAATTTCAAAATTATAAATATTGTCACTCTCTGACTGACTGACCGATCATCAAAACTTTAAGGCACTTTGAGCAGACAAAGAAGCATTAAATTTAGAAAACAACTAGTGTTTAGTGTATAAATCAAGGAACAACTAAAATATTTTAAATAAATATGTATAATTACCTATATTTTATTCTATCTTTTCACTATTAATAATAATAATAATATTCTACCACATTCACACAGCGCCATCTAGCCCCAAATTAAGCAATTATATTTGCTTGTGTTATGGGTACTAAACAACTGATATACTACTTATATACATTTTTTTTTTGTAAATACATACATATTATAGGTAAATTACAACCAGACACAGAACAAACAATCATGCTCATCACACAAAGGTTTGTCCTGGGTGGGAATCGAACCCACGACCTCCGGCTTAGCAGTCAGGGTCACTAACCACTAGACCAACAGGCCAGTCACACTATTGAATGCACCTACCAAGTTTTATCTCTGCATCACCCAAAGGTTGACTGGTAGAGAATGCCTCTGGCATTAAGTCCGCCTTTGTACATTTACTTCGTATTTTGTGCAAGAAGAATAAATAAATAAATAAATAAAATTTTAGTTCAGTTTTCTCCAACTGCATAAATAACTTCGTAATCCCATATAAGTATGCATGATCACAATGTTACCTAGTTAATCGACTGCCTCTATGGTTTGGTGGTACTGTACGGATTATCACACAGAAGTCTCGGGTTCGATCCCCGGGTCGAGTAAAGTGATATTGGGATTTTCTGTTGAAAAATTCTCAGTACCTAGTAGCCCGGAGTCTGGAATCGTGCCCGATAAATGGCAACAAGCTCGCCCCCTGTTACATGGGACCTGAAATAAAAAAATGGCGAAAAGTGGGTGGTTAAACATCTCTGCTTACCTCTTTGGAGATAAAAGGCGTGAAGCTAATGTATGTATGACTTGGCAATCGCACTTAACAATCTAATTCAATATAATAATATAAATTGTATTACTTGTGAGATACATTGATTGTGTTTACATGCGATGGCCAATTACTCACTTTGAAATAAATAATTAAATTAAAATATAACAAATATTTAAGGAAGGCTCACATACAGCAGACATGTTTTTTTGCCTTTTTTATAGATAATGGCACGGAACCCTTCGTACGTGAGTGCGACTCGCACTTGGTCGTTTTTTTATGTATAATTATTGTCAAGCGCAAAAGCAATTTCTTCTAGGGGTTAATGACAAAAGAAAATTGAACTTTTATTACTTTTCTGTAATGCTAACGATAGCACGTACACAGATACGCAGTCCCCTATACACCCATAAAGTATTGGTAAAGTACAATGTTAGTAGTATAACAATGGTTATACTGTATATATATATATATTAGTAGTATAATAATGCTTATATGGGGGGCCACTTAACCGATGCAGACACCGCACGCCATTGCAGGTTCGCTTCTCAGAAAACTGTGTCGATGAACCTACACTGAATAATACCCCGTTCTTATACAATAATATCGTTGTGTTCTTCTACGAATTGAAGAAATATTGTTATATGGTAAGAAGCTTTTGCTGCAGTTTTTCACATTCCTATCGAATAACATTAATATTACAGTTAATACTTTGACTGTTTCGGTTGTGCAGTACCTATTACTGTATATGGACTAACATGCAGGATTATCCATTGTTTTGTCATCTAGAAATTTTATCAGTATTAGTTCACAGTCTCGAGTTACATGAGATTCAAAATCTAAATAGATATAATAAAATAGGTGTCATATATCTGCTAAGCCCTTCGGAGATAAACAGCATGAAGCTACGATGTTATACAGCTATGTTGTTTAATGAAAGCCTGAAAGACATGTGACCTTTTTAGGAAGGCTTGGTAATCTGAGTGACATGACTGTGTGTATTGGCAATATTTCCTGGTAACGGATATTAGTTTACTACAAAGGGTTAAGTGTATTGTATATCAAATATACACAAATTTAAAATATTTTTGTGAAACAGTAACCATAAATATTATGTTTCTTATTAATAAAAATATATTAAATACTGTAGGATAATTGCGATAATTGGCTGACATTTTGTTATTGTTATTTTGAAGTTCATATGTGTCACTGGTGTAGGTAATCTAAATTAATTATATTATGTTATCTATATACCTAAACTAGCTTTCCGCGGCGCGGTTTCACCCGCGTCTTTGTTTACTGCTCTGCTCCCGTCTCTAGTAGATTGATGTTACATAGCCTATAACCTTCCTCGAGAACTGAGAATTATACGCAAAAAAAAATATTATTCCGACGGGTAGTTCCAGAGATTAGAGCGTTTAAACAAAGAAACAAACAAACTCCTCCGCTTTCTATAATATACCTAAATAAATATTTGTCAATGTAACGATAGCTATGATTTGTTTATAAATAAACGATCTCTAAAGTTTTAATTTGTTTTATTTATAAAGGTTTAGTAGGTATTTTCGTTTAATAACGTTCCATGGTACCGTTCTGCGCAAGGAAGTTGCGACCACAAAATTTCAGAGTTCGTTCTCTAGGTGCCACAACAATACATGAAGTCTTTACTTAAATCCATTTAAGTCCGTGTTACTTACTTACTCGAACTACTACAACAAACAAAAGCATTGTTTACAACCGATTTACTTATGGCCAATCTGCTGACAAGGGTAAACACGTGGGAGGAATTGGCAGAAAATTCAGGTTACTCATTTTAATCGCCCGATATATCTAAAGATCATCTGCATGGAGAAATGCAAAAGTTTATCTGAGATACAATTTATGAATATTGCGAAGAGGAGAGGTGATACAACGCTACCCTGGGGCACACAGAAATGTAAATCACACCCGGAAAAGCAGGAAACGCATGGACAGTAATATTTAGATTTTTCATACCAAATCTTATGTTATCTTTAATGTTTACCAAGGACGTACTTAATAGGGACCATAATATAAAAGCTTCAGGAAATACAAACTAGGTACGGATATTGCTTTAAATAAAGATGCTAAACTAATTATTATGGACTAGACTTTGGCCAGGTTGTGTTGAGTCTGTAAAGTCGTTAACTTGCTACAAAAATTTATGATAATAAAAAAGACCGTGGTAACTGGCCCCCTATTTATTTGTATTATCTATACGAAAAACCTAAAAGTACAAGAACGTACGCTACACTGAGAATATTAAAAAATTATTGATATTTTGACAAGTAACTTTTTCTACGAACAAAAGGTAATAATAAATGTATTAAATATTATTTCATTTGTGTTTTTAGTAAGGAATTACGAATTCGACTAGATATATGCGTTGAAATATTATTACTTTAATGAATTTATATTTTCGTATTTCTTATCCTTTTTTTAACCGACTTCAAAAAAGGAGGAGGTTTCTCAATTCGACCCTATATATATAATTTTTTTTAAGTGTGTTCGCGGATAACTTCTTTGTTTATGAACCGATTTTGATGATTATTCTTTTGTTGAAAAGTAGATATCCCAAGGGTGATACCATAATAAGCAAACCAGGATCTGATGATGGCATCCCAGAGAAATCGAGGTGAACTTCAAAATTATAAAATACTTTTTAATTATTTCTGATTAACTAAATCAAAATACGAATTACTTTGTGCTATGCTATGTAAATTTATTTTTTAATTTTTTAGTTTCCGTTTGAAGTCGGTTTTCTTTTTGTTAAAAATTATTTTTATATAAAGAAGGTACTTCTATTTGTTCAGTCGAAAATCGTGTTTACAGAGAATTAAATTTATCTCATGTAACCTAGTTTTCACAACAACTACTCAAAGTAAATTGTATGTTTCGCAGCATATAATCATAAATAACAATAAAGTATGTAGGTGAAGAACATTGGAAAGTAATAAGGTTCGCGCACAAAAGCTGAGGAGCATTACGCAGAGACAAATGTTTCTGAGACTGCATTAACATAATCCAATAGTAGCTAGAAACAATGGAAGTAGCGTCACAGTGAAAACGCGGCCCCGACTTCCGACCGATGCATGAACAACCAACAACAACAACAGGGCACATAATAAAACAAATTGACGTGGTCCATCAACGTGTAGAATTTCATTACCTTTGATAAAAAAGCCCTATCTATTTTTTGACTTTCACTGCGAGCTCATAATAAAGTCGGGTGTTAAAACATTTTTCCTCAAGAATATGCATAAAGGCAAGTATTATAAGAATGAAATGATACTATACAATTTAAATTTATGCACACAATGCGGTCTTGATTATATAACTGTTTTGTATTCATGAGATAGTGGACTTATACAAGTTTCATGTAGCAAGCATACCTTTACAAATTTAGAGGTAGACGTAGATGTTATCTGCGAACTAGTCTAAAGAATTGCTACGATTTACTTTGAAATGAAAGTCTTTGCTATCATTGAGTGTACATGCAGTTGTTGTGTAGTAATTGTTTAACTTTGTTTGACACTAAGTACTCCGCAGTATTTTACAAAGATACTTCATCGCATCGAGAATAGTGTCTCATTTGATTACTGTCCATTCGTTCAATATTTTTTACATTATAAGATATTTGTTCCTTACACCTATGAGTGAATATGCTGTGTATGAGTATTATATTTTAAAGCTACTATAATTTAGGTATAAAATACTAAAACCTGCATACTTCAACTATATTATGAGTGCAAACAATTCTTTCTGAGCATATAAATAAAATTATTTATACTGGCTATTTTAAGTATATCACAATGTTGCTCCACCTTTCAGCGAGTTAACCGTCGTAGTCCTAACAATCCATCAAGAAAATACCGCTTAAATTCCAACTCGCTGAAAGTATAAACATTTCACCACTCTTGACTTTAAAGCCCTAATTTATATTTGCAAAGCCTATAATCTACGTAAAATTAATAGGCTATAGAGCTACTGAGATGGTTCGCAATTATCAGCTTGTAAATCTAACTTAATCGGTTTTATATAGCTGAGGATCCGTCCTTTTGAATTCTGTATAAAAGTTAACAAGTGCACATAGTTTATCGGAGGGAACAAGGGGCACTATCTTACAGATGCATCAATCTTGCTCAGAAGTCGCCAGGGACTCGGTCTGGTCTGTCCATTGCTGCATTGGTACGTGACCTACCAATGAAATTCCGATGCTAATACTGAAAAGGACACATACACAATATTTGAACTGTACTCTGAATACAAAGTTTATTTTAGTTCTATTCCAACTTTTGTTATTGGAATTGCTATAAGGTAAAGCTGTGAAAAATATTAAGTAGATATTTTCTTATTTAAATAGTAGGTTTTTGGTCGTATTAAATTGGATAGTATAAAGTACCTAAACGAGACATTAGAATGACCTGACCGAGTAAGTTGTTAAGTACTTAAACATGGCAGAATCCTACAGTCATATCATTTTTACGCTGTTGATAAGCGTCTTGCAGTATTTCCTAAGAGTTTGCTATGACATCATGAGAGTTTTCACCTACCAGTGGTAGGTGAAGAGGCCAGAATTTAAGTACCCTACTGGCGTTATAGCCAGATCAAAGGTTGCTATATGCTTTCAAGTAGATCGCAAGTAGATCTGTCACTATTGGCATTACAGTTGTATCAATGAAATTTGTGCAAATTATTAAAATAGATGATTTCATTGATTTAATACCAATAAATCTAGCAAATACGCCTGTGACCTCTGGCACGTGTTGCGTATGTTTGTATTATCGGTGATGTTTATTTTATTTATAAAATATAAAACGGAACATCGGAAGGCCGGGCTGTTGTTTCCACGTGTACGTTAGTTACCTCATTACCACAATAATCCATGTTGGGCGTTGGACTTCACCAAAGTGTGGAAATAATAATGCGGTAGTGTTTACTTGTCACTACTATATTTATTCAGACGCGTAGCGTGCTTAAATAAAAGGTGATTACAGAAATAATAATTAATAAAACAGAGCCAATGGGTTTGCGGTTGTCCACGACGTGCGTTCGCTGTCAAAATCACCACAGCAACCAGAAACACCATAGACTAGACGTTCGCCCGCTATGGCAAACGCAACTCCATTCGGTGTAAACCGCTCTGATTTAAAATTACAACTTAATTGAACATAAAGCGATTAATCGTTATTAAGATATGAAAATAATTTATAACTTCTTAAAGTGACACGCGCCGTTACGGCCGTCCTGCATCTTCACACGTCCTCGGGTGAATAATTTATCTCATTATCTGTGGACAAACATAAAATAGTTCAAGTACACAACTTTTCGTTCGGTCATTCTGACCATCTTAAATCAAACAACACAATGTCACAGAACGATTACGATTAACGGATAATACGAAACGATTAACAGAATACCACATGGACTGGAGCCACACAGGCTAGTGTTACACAGGCTAGTGCCACACAGGCTATTGTCACACAGGCTATTGCCACACAGGCTATTGCCACACAGGCTATTGCCACACAGGCTATTGCCACACATGCTATTGCCACACAGGCTATTGCCACACAGGCTATTGCCACACAGGCTATTGCCACACAGGCTAATTTTACTAAGTGAACTCACACTAAACAAGTTAATTAAGCTGTACAACTCACCTACAGCCGCGCCGTTATTGGCACATTCTGACTCTACACTGTTTGTTGGTGTTTCTAAACCTACATTCAATTCTAATGGAACGTAACATTCTGGCATAGGTCGTATACGATCGTGTGCATACTTATACGTCCGATTAGAATTTAATGCTTTCAGTAAATACCTGTCACCATCAAGTATCTCAACCACCTGATAGGGTCCTTTAAATTTAGGTTCTAGCTTTGTTTTATTACGTTCGTGATTTTCTAATAAAACATAGTCACCCACTTTAAATTTTTTTACTTTCGCTTTGCTTTTATCAAATCTAGCTTTTTCTACAATAGCATTTTTCTCTATTTCCTGTGCCGCGCGCTCTCTAATCATATCTAAGTCAATATTTATCTCTTCAGTATTTAACGTCATAAGTTGTAACGGTCTAGCCACTTTACCTATTAATAATTCCAGGGGACTTGCTTTCGTTGTTCGGCTCATTGTACAATTAATAGCTAGTTGCACTTCCGGTAATGCAGCTTGCCATGATTTATGGTTACTCGTTTCTACCGCTGTAAGCATATTCTTTAGTGTGGACATCACACGTTCTACCTGACCGTTGGCGCGACTAGAACCGGTAGCGATAAGATGCAGGCTAATATTATGTGCAGCACAAAAGTCCTTAAATTCTTTCCCAGCAAAACATCTACCTTGGTCAGCGATTACACGTGTAGGGGGTCCAAATAATGACACACTTGACTGCAACGCTTTTATAGCACTACCAGCATCAATATTTGTAGTATGATGCAGAAGTACATATTTTGTAAAAGCATCTATTGATACAAAAACGTATTCCTTAGAGTCCCGCTTGCCACTAAGCTTTCCCGTTGCATCCATATGAATAGTATGCCAAGGTATCGTCACTTTTGGTATTGGGTGTAATTGTGCTTGAAATTTTCCAGAATGAGATTTTGACACTCTACATGTGATGCAATTTTCTACAAATTTTCTAACATATTTGTTCATATTAGCAAACCAATAGTGACTATACGTCTTTTCTAATGTTTTCTCCCACCCTAAATGCATTATGCTTTCATGAATGTGATTTATAATTGACCACTGAAACGCTTTTGGTACTATAGGTAACCAAACACTTCTGTTGTTGCGCTCTATCTTTCTATGCAGAACCCCTCGTCTAATTTCGTATGTCTTAGCAAGGTCCTGCTCAAGTTCATTGTCCCGAAGCTTAGTTATTATAGAATTAATTTCGCTATCTTTTTCTTGCTCAGCCTGTAACCACGTATCAGAGATTGCAGTGAAATTGACACGTTTTTGCTCCACTTTTGGTACCAATCGTTGGACATCAACCATGGGTAAGGGATTTCGTGATAGGAAATCAACATGTCCCATACTTTTACCTTGACGGTGGTCAATATCAAAATCAAAAGTCTGCAGAAAGCACCACCATCTATGCACTCTGGCAGTCAGATCTACTTTCGACTTAGACGCTTTGACTGCATTGCAATCAGTGACTACCGTAAATTTACGCCCATGCAAATAATGACGAAAATGCTTTATAGCATTGACCACTGCGAGCGTCTCTAATTCATAAGAGTGATACCTAGACTCAGCGCTAGAGGTTCGACGACTGTAGTATTCAATCACATGTAGTTTACATTCAATCTTTTGCATTAATATAGCGCCATAACCTTCAGCGCTGGCGTCGGTATGTAATTCTATCTGCTTAGCAGGATCAAAAATAGTCAAAACTGGTGTGTCTGTCAATACGTTAATGATTTCTTGCCTAATAACTTCAAGTGTCGGTGTCCAATTAACTTTTCCTTTACCAGATGTGAGTCTGTAAAGGGGAGCAGTTTTCTGTGAGAATCCTTGTATGAATTGCCTAAAGTAAGAAGCTAACCCTATGAATTGCCGTAACTGTGTTACCGTCTCAGGTGGAGGAAGCTCTGTTAAAGCCCTGATTTTTCGTGGATTTGGTTTTATCTTACCAGCAGATACGTGATACCCTAGAAATTCAACCTCAGTTTTTAGAAAAGCACACTTTTTAAGATTTAGTGAAAAGCCGGCGTTTGTTAAAGCTGCCAGAACCTGACGTAAGCGATCTAAGCCTTCGTCAATAGAAACAGCAGGAATGATGACGTCATCGATGTATACTACTGCAAATGACTCCGTTAAGGGTCCAAGGGCCTTATTTATAGCACGTTGATACACCGAAGGGGCATTTTGAAGACCAAACGGCATGGTTAAATATTCAAACTGTCCGGCCGGCGTTACAAAAGCTGTACGCTCTATGGACTCTTCTTTAACCGGAATTTGGTGGTAACCACTAGCCATATCAAGTGAAGTAAAATAGTTTGCCCCTACCAAGCGTCCTATTTGATCAGCAATTAGTGGCAATGGGTACCGGTCGGGTATTGTATTGCTGTTTAATTCTCGGTAGTCAACGCAAAGGCGATCAGTTCCATCTTTTTTTTTAACTAACAATATAGGCGACGCAAAAGGTGAGCAGCTTTCCCGAATGATAGAAGCTTCTAGAAGCTCCTTGATTTTAGTGCGCACTGCTTCTCTCTCTTCGGGGCTTAAACGATAGGGCCGCCGTTGCACCGTACGATTCGGATCAGCTAATCGAATCTCTAATTGCCCTGTCGTTACTCTACCCGTTGGCGTACCTACTACAAAATAATCCGAGCTATCCTTTAGTAGTGAAACCAATTGCTGTCTATAATCATTAGGAATGTCAGTATTGATATTGTCGAAATTACTAATTTTCTTACCTACATCACAAACTAAAACTGTTTTAGTTTTTCTCAAACAAAGTTGAGTCTCACTAATTTCAACCGAAAAACCCATTGATAGCAAGTCTCTTCCAATCATAATTGAATCAGTAATACAATAATCTGGCACAACATGAAATAGCAACTGCATTGAGTATTCTTGTATAGTTACAGTAGTCAATATTTGAACATTAGACAGAACGTTAGATTGGCCTATGCCTATTAATGTCACTAAAGTATGATGACGCCTACCGGGGAGCCTATTTGCTAAACTTTCTTTGACTAGCACTGGGCACCGGAATCAAAACAAAATGAAAATTTCTCACCGGACTCAACTGCTAGGTAATCAGTAGCTGGCTTTATAGTGCAGGTATTTACTCGACGCTCTACGTTGCTGCTGCTAGTCTTCATGTCCTTTTTCGGGCAGCGAGTGGCGATATGACCGGGCTCGTTGCAGAAGTAACACGTAGGCGACGACGTTTTATTTGATTGACTGCTCTCCTTTGTCTCTTGCTGTTTATTAGTCGCTGAAAATTGAGGTTTAAAACTAGTACTGGTAGTACGTGTGTCTTTGAAGAAGCATTCGTTTGCTACATGGCCTAATCTACCGCAGCTGTAACACTTCTTCGATTCAAATCGCGGTCTCTTAGCATCACTGTGAGTATTGAACTTTTCTGGCGTAGATGGTCCTCTTTTGCGATACGTACACGCCATTAATTCTTGTTGCAGTTTCACTCTGGTATCAATTGTTTCAGTGTACACCAGTCTTTGCAGCCGTGGTTCAATTTTCACTGCATGAGCCAAAGTTACAGCAATTGCGATTTGTTCGGTTGATAAAGAACTCCATTGGTTCATTAAGGTACTCAAAAGTCGATTAGTATAGGATGACATGCACTCTCCGTCTTTTGGACTTTCATTAAAAAGGCGACACAATGTTGCTGCTGGAGTCTCAACGTAATCAAATCGAGCAAGAAATAAATCTCTTAGCTGAGGCCAGGTTATACCAGCGAAACTATTTTGAGCTAACCACGTAGCTGCTGCACCTTTAAGTACCTTGCTCATGGCGACAATCAGAGTACCACCAGATAATTGTTTTTCTTGCATGCATAAGTCAGTGGTACTACACCACGACCTGGCATCAGCGTCTAGAGAATCAGGATTGAATTCGGGGAATGCTAGCTTTGTATCAACTGAGTTTGTTTCCTTTATAGCATAAATTAATTCCATCATGCTACGTTGTTGCATTTCAAATAACGTTTTCCAACGTTCGGATTCACTATTTAAATTAGTAACAACACTCTGACCTGTTTGTCGTTCCTGAGAAGTCCCTGGTAATCCCACGCCTGAAAACGGAACATCGGAAGGCCGGGCTGTTGTTTCCACGTGTACGTTAGTTACCTCATTACCACAATAATCCATGTTGGGCGTTGGACTTCACCAAAGTGTGGAAATAATAATGCGGTAGTGTTTACTTGTCACTACTATATTTATTCAGACGCGTAGCGTGCTTAAATAAAAGGTGATTACAGAAATAATAATTAATAAAACAGAGCCAATGGGTTTGCGGTTGTCCACGACGTGCGTTCGCTGTCAAAATCACCACAGCAACCAGAAACACCATAGACTAGACGTTCGCCCGCTATGGCAAACGCAACTCCATTCGGTGTAAACCGCTCTGATTTAAAATTACAACTTAATTGAACATAAAGCGATTAATCGTTATTAAGATATGAAAATAATTTATAACTTCTTAAAGTGACACGCGCCGTTATATACATTAAGAATTTTATAGCTAGCTAATATTACCAGCAGCAGTATAACATAAACCATTGTAATTATACGGTATATTGTAAATAAAATATTTGTATGAAAAACGAACTGCGCCACTGCTATTTAGGTACTTTGAAAACTTATATTTGTCATACAAAAATAATATCATCGATGAGACAAGGGCACAATAAATCATGATAGCTACTAATAATAATAAAAATACTGTGAAGAGTGTGAAGATATAGCACTATACTTAATCAGTATAATTACTGACCTTCAATTATTCTAAGTTTCACATGCTCGTCTAACTTATACACGCATTTTATCTATAGTATTAAATAAAGTCGAAGAGTTTGAAAATTATTTTTGCGTATGATAGCCCAGTGCTCGGGGAAGGTTATAAGATATATAACATCACGCTACTGGCGACGGGAGCAGAGCAGTAAGCAAAGACACGGGTGAAACCGCGCAGCGGAAATCAATTTAGCTATAAACCCTTTAACCGGCAATTCGCAAACTACTACTAAGCGTCAGAATTATGAATTTATGTAATACTGTTACTATTCTCCTAGACATTCTCAACATACTACGCCGTTCTCAACATAAACGACATAATTTGCTCAAAGGTCATTTAATTAACTCACCATTATCAATTCAAAAGCATTCCCATTCAACAAGTAGGTCGGTTTCAAAAAATCCCAATACTTTTATATGGGGACTTCGTAAAAAGTAATGAAGTACGGTTTTCCTAGGAAAAGAGATTACTTTTTGCATCGGGGCATCAAAGAGTGGCGATCCACTCGAAGATATTCTTTCCGCCAATGGTCTCTGAATACTGTACCACAATGCTCGGGGTTCAAAAGAGCTTGATGAATTCCCGGCTCTTTGTTTCCGCTCGCTCTGTCTCGACAAGGCATTGCTTTTTAATTTAGACCATTTCGCTTCCCACTTTTTATTTCAGTTATAAATCTGGCTAACCAGTGACTGTTAAATTTGCACAGCTGTGTATTGTATTAACTAAATAGCTGTCTGCGATGATACTGGCTTCACTTAAGACTTATCTTGTGACAAGGTTTGTCACAGGATCAGTTTTAATAATTCAATCTGCACGCACAACATAACCTTATAAAAAATGATAATAATATTCTAGCCTGCTGTTCCAATGCAGGGCAAACGCCACTTCGCAGAAGGCATGACCATTCATCGCCACGCTTGTTCAAGGCAGATTGGCAATTTCGGACCTTTTTACCATTTTATCTAATTGCACGTTAATGTATAAATAATCATTTCGTTTTAATAGACAATTAGATCTGAGATTATGGTCCATTAGTTCTTAAAGTAATCCCGCGTTGTAACCAAATATAGAGCTATTTAGTTTATCCTGACATTTTTAAATGGATACAGTTTCGTGGTCAACGCTCAGCAGCGTCGGTTCTACTAATGTGTCTATTCTGGTCCACTTTAAAAAAATATCAGCTTTATCTGTAAAATTTATTTTATTTCCTGTTTTACGTATATTTTTAATGGTATCGACGCCAGCCAGGTATAGTTATAAATACAATCAAAGTGAATGAAATTATTCATTTTATACGTGTACCATACAAATAGATAGACCTCAGCCCTAGTTTGTGAAGCTGAGATCTGTTACACTCACCTTACACAAATATAATCTAGTTTGAGACTGGTGCTGGTACATACCATACTCTAAAATAAAACGACCTATACGGACCTAACGGATATAAAATTAAGTTTATAGTACACCTATTGTAGATAGATAGGCGCCGTTATACCAAAGGTAGGTTTGAAATGGTTTCTTTAAATAGACCTGCAAGAGAATAATGTAAATCCACGGGTGAGAGAAGTGGAATAATAAGTTTTTTCGAATAAGAGAGCAAATAAAAGCGTTAATGCGGCTGCATCGAGATTTTCCAACTGGGAAAAATTGCTCTTTTATGTTAGGGCGTTGTAAAGAAGGTTTTAATGAAAATTCTACTCTGTCCTAGATAGAACAAAAGTTTTGCCTTACAACAAAGTGAAGACACCCCTGTTTTAAAATATGTGCAACTTGTTAACATGTTTTGTTGCCAACCCACGTTCTCCTGAAACGGACTAATATGATGTATGATAATTTGTTTTGAGGGTGAATAACTTTTATCTACGCTAACACCATATTCCTCGTCTATCTTTATACATTTGAGGGAGGTCATCTCTCAACGGGGCTGGTGTATGATTGCAATCATTTTTGATAATTCATTTGTCATTTTTTGGTAAATATTGGTGTCTCAAATACTATATTAAACCTAGAATAATCCTTTTAAAACTAGGAATCATTTACAGCGTTTGGTGGTAAATTAATTAACGGCCTATCTGATGCAGGGTGACAATCACTTAAACACTAAATAACAAAAAGAAATGGTGTGTAAAAGCTAAAAATATAGTTTAATAATTTTTTTAAATAATAACTTCTCCATATTTTATTATTATTATTATTCCATATATTATTGGTGAAAATTATGTTAATTAATTATTTTAATTGATTTAAAGTTAGTTGCAGTTGCTATTTATTGACTATAACTATGACGGCCTTGTGAAAAAGTTTACCTGATTACTGCTTTAAATACTTAACTAAAATTAAGAACACTATACTGGTTGTATCCAGATATATTCGATTATCTATAAAACTACTTCGTTCCAATTTCTAGAGAAAGTATAGTGTTTAAGGTATCTTGCATACATCTCAGTTTATCATGAGACAGTATTACGACTGTACTAAAAACTACCTTACATCTAAAATAATTAAGAGTACTTACTTAATTAAATTAAATGAAACACATGAAGGAAGCGATGAAATAAAATTAATGTTATTGGTAAACAATTTAAAATAGAACAAATTATTTACAATTCATTAAAGGCATCCAAATATAGAGGGTAAAGCTATATATATAAAAAAATCATAATTAATATTATAAATTAATAGAAAAGGATTGTTTGTTTTGGTCCCACCTTTACTTTGGTTAAACGAAATAAACTTTCTTCTCCTGGAAAATGGTTTCACAAAAAACTGACTACACATGTGGGTTAGAGGTTATGGTGGTCTTACCTTTGCTTCAAGTCGCGAGTACGTTTTTCCTCTCGAAATAAATGGTGACGACAGTATTAAATGTTAAAATGACTATAGTTTCGTAAGGGTACTAAACTAAAACGTACTATTATTTGTATCACATATAACTATAACTATAAGTTCATATTTATAAATAAATCCAGTTTAAACTTTGTTTTTCTTTTCTACTAGGATTACGGTATATTTATAAAGCAATAAATTACTACACGCTTACACTTTTCCAAGAAATTTGAAGACGATATTTCAGAAAGAAGAAAGGAAAAATCCAAAATTATTAGCTATTTTCACGTAAATATTGTGAGTACAAAATATGAAGCCGGATTATGTCAGTACACAATAGTACGTATATGTATGTGTATACTATTGTGTCTCTTATAAAGTTATATTGTTCTTGTACAAGCCTTTGTCCTGTTTACGTTGCGTATAAATATTTGTATAATATTTGCATCTAAATCGGTTTACTATTCGAATTCATGAATGTGATATAAAATAAAATAGATCCATTTCATAAATAGTGTGGTAGATACTGGACCATTTGATTAAACTCATTTAAGTTAATTTTATGCACTATTTGGGTTAATGTGCACGTATACGATGCAATTTATGATAGGGATCGATACTCGTAGTGTTACAAATATCCAAAAGCTACGGTAAACGCTTAGTTGTGTAAAAAATATATACTACTTACTAGCAGAAACAAAACACCACCAAATATAGGAGTGCCAATATTTGAATAAGAAAAGATTCGTTATGCCCTACTTTACATAGTAGTGTACATGTACACTTCAAAACTGTCACAAAACAAGCAACACATATTAAAAACTCTTTTAAAAGGTGAAGCAGAATTCAATGCAATATTAACTCGATCTGTGTTAGTACATATTGAGCGCCGAACAACAATGTATTGGATTTAAACATCGCAATAGAACTAGAGCGCAGTTTCTTTCTACGAATTCATGTTTTGTTCGTTTTGTGATCACAATGTGAAGATAATAAAATCTTTTACAACCAAATATATTTTGATGGTAAAATACTTTATTTATTAGCACTTTACTCGAACTTTAAGCACCACGCAAACAGATTTAAAACTAAGTACCTATAAGGTTATTGCAGCATATTATTTTGTTATTACATTCAGTTCTGTAATATAGTGTTTTCCACTCCGACATGTTTTTGAACTAAGTTTTAACAAATCTGCACTGAAGGCAGTTATATGACTATATCGCCTGGTTATTACTTGAGCCACGATCTATAAGTGACTAACTAAACCCTACAAAACGATTATGTAACACTTATAGTATGAAAGAATCTATAAGTCCAATTATAATAAGTGCATTAAAAATCATATAAACACCTAGTTATATCGACGAACTAAATATATCGGGTGATGAGAAATAGGATAAACCAGTGCCGCGTTTGTGAGGTTCCCGGAGGAAGCCTCACCACATACGTGCAGGAAGAATGAGTCGGGGTTACAAAAAAAATGACCAACAAATACAATACTATTTATTGTTTAAACGGTTACAGGGGTCGGTTGATCTAACGCACTAACAATGTACTGGCTTTATGATGGAGTGTGGCCGGCAGTTTCTTCTCTGAAGACCGTAGTCAGCCGTGGAAACTGGCTGGTTCGTCAGCAGATGGCAGCTGTTACGTTCTTCCACCTCGTACTGGCGGAACCGGCGCAGAGTTATTGGTAGATAGAGTAGGTTTCAAATCTGAAACCCCAAGGTTACTCCTGTAGGCTTCAGATGTAAAACCCCCCTTCATGGAAACAAAGACCAGTCCAGTCAGTATACGGTAGTAGATCCACGCTAGTTTTAGCATGAATGGGCCGAATCGACCGGTGAAGTACTTACCCTCTCATAGAAGATCGACGTAAGAGTAATAGTATCCGTACTACTGCGTTTCGTTCAGTGAGTGAGAGCGTCGGAGGCTCAATTTCCCCACTTTCCTATTTCCTCACCTCCCTCATTCCCTTCCCCTATTCCATTCCAAGCCGCCATAGTGGAGGCCACCATACCTGCAGTTTAAGCTTTTAGTATGGTGGCCACCTCTTCTGGATTCCATTGACTGCTTACCATCAGGCAAGGTGAAGTCACTTTGGTAGGCTACTATAAAAAAAAAGTCCACTATAATAGTTAGTTATTTAGGTGCTTTCATAAATAAAGTAACATAAACACCAATGAATATTGAGCCATGTGTAAATTAAATTGCATTGAATAAAAGTGTAATATGGAAAAAGTGTATGTTTCCATTGTTTACTGTGTATGGCACCAAAATTTATAACAAAATTCCAGATTGTATAAAGGCTTATAATTGACTAGCTGACCCGGCAAACTTCATTCCGCCAGACAGCCGATCAACATTACTTTATTGTTCTAAAATAAAACAATTTTCTAAAATAAACGTAACCTAAGTTACTCCTTATTACATCAGCTACCTGCCAATAAAAGTCCCGTCAAAATCGGTCCAGATTTGATTTAATTTGTAGATAATTCATGCTAAAAATATTTGGTTAAATAATTCTTTAAAAACAGATTTACAAAGGTAAATTGAATTAATGTAACTGCAATATGAAATAAACTTGTGGTATGTGGCGATTAGTCGTTACTGCTACCCTTAATATTACCCAAATTTTGTAATTCATAAACATACTTAGGGAAAACTGCCAGTAATAAAATTACTAAGTGACTTCGTAAAGGGACTGATATAAACCCTGCAAATGAGTGGTAGGTATATGTACAGAAAATTCCTAAAGTAATTTATGATTGACACTTAAATTGATCTACCTAATTATAATTACACTAGCTGCCCATGCGGCTTCGCCCACGCAGAAAAGGTTCGGCCGTTTGTGACTAATTAAGTAAGAGAATGAGTTTTGTCTTTCTCGGAAATTAGACCGCTTTTTTATTATATAATAAAATTAATTTTAGAAAAAAAAATGAAAACCGACTTCAAACAACACCTACATGTTCAAACCTTAAAAAATATTATTTTTTACTTTTTAGTTAAGGATTGAACATGTAGGTGTTGTTTGAAGTCGGTTTTCATTTTTTTTTCTAAAAATAATTTTATTTTTAAACTTTTAGTGGGAAGTAATTGTGTATAAATATATTCAATATGGGTAGACTTACTAAACGTGCTACGCAATCGAGACAGCGCCGCGCCGTTTGAAAGAAAGTATAGACGAGAGGTAAGATTGTAAATAGAGATATTAGGTCCTTATCAACACTTTCTCGATCGCTAAACCCTGAATCCCAGAAACCACAAATCAAAACAAAAAAGTGATGATCTACCAACAATAAACAATCATCAAAAATCATAATTTAACTGACCGAGCAATCGCTTAACAGATATACAAAAAATAAACAGTGGTGCTGTAAAGGCAGGTTTAAGGCCGCCCGTTGATGTAATTTCTCACGACCATAAGACCCTCCAACTTGGCTTAACGACTACCAAATTATAGTGATAATCATAGTCTACTGCTTCTAAAGAATGAAGACGCTGAAAATGAAATGACACAAATGGTCACTCATCCAGGGCCACTTCGTTTCTAACAAAAAATGAATTTTGAAAATCACTTCGCACTTGTAGCATGGACATGTCAATGTCAGATAATTCGTCGCAAAAGACATCGACGTGTTGCTTTACACGTCTTCGCTTCTTGCATACGTTTTGTTACAAAATATACAATTGAAGCCAAACCACTATATTATTCTTTATAAAAAAAACATGGGAGCCCATTTCGGAGTATACACTTTCAAATAAAAAAAAAAATTTTCAAATCGGTTCTTAAATGACCGAGATATGAGGTATAAAAACATACAAAAAAAAAAAACATACGACCCGAATTGATAACCTTCTCCTTTTTGAAGTCGGTTAAAAAGTAGCCAATGTCTGTCTGACTGAATCTAACTAGATACCAATTTTCGTACTAATTGGTTCAGCCATTTACACACACAAACTTTCACATTTATAATAATAGTAGGATTACATACATAGCATTGACGCCTTTTATGCCCGGGGTAAAAAGATGTGCATCAGACCCACATTTTCAAAGCTACGTTGAGTCCCATGTAACACTGGGTTGCCATTTACCGAGCACAATTCCAGACAGACTATTATTTTACTTAAAAAACTCACTTTACCCGACCTGGGCATCGCACTCGAGACGTCTACGCAGTCTGTACACAATACCACTGAGCCACCAAGGCTATTATTATAATAACATTTGGTTTAATGTACACGGTTATGTTAACACTGTATCGTTACTGAAATGCCACACAGCGTTATCATTGTGTGTGCACTTTAAACAAACAACAACGTGTTTTCTTTTCCCAAATCCCTGATGAATTTTATATAATCCTGTATGTTTTTCGTCAGTGACGTGCAACACGTGCCTAAAAATATTGTAACGCAATCACGTCCCTAAAAACAAGGAAAATCCAAAGTTTTTATTAGTAAAGCAAACGAAAAGAGCATGTGTCAACATTTAATGATATCATTGAAAACTGTTCAGAAGTTTGTCGAGAACATATCGTCACGTAGAAAAGCTTACAGTGATGCAGTTCAATATGAAATTTCCAGATAATATGGTCTGACATTGACAAGGGTTGGCTGGTGCTCATCCACCCATAAAAATAGCCCGCTGCAAGTTTATCAGTTATTTTAATATCAAACGTAAAACTACATTTTCCGGAGAGTTATAGATTTTACAGAGAATTGCGTGCATTTTATTTTTTGTGAACGTGAAAATGTTGGTATATTTGTGTTGCAAATAAATATTGGTGATATCGTAAGCTCGATTATTTAATTTTGTTGTGTATTACAACGACAATATTGATTGACTCCAAATAAAGCGTTTATTTGGAGTCAATCTATGTTATTGTTGTTATACAAAGCCTCAATTTATCCTACGACACCCACGCTAGCTGTAACTATTTTGGGGCAGAGGGATGATTGTCTTCAACTATTTTCAAATGAAGAGGGATAATACAACCTAATTTATTTAAAACTTTTAACTAGGTTCACTGGTGTGGATTGTACTTGTAATGAAGTAAGTTTCTAATTATATCAATTTAAAACACCACAAGCTAGCAGAACTGACGGCCATTGGAGCAAAAAGGTTCTGGAGTGGTAACCACGAACCGGAAGACGCAGCGTGGGCAGACACCTCACAAGATAAACCGACAACCTTATAAGGGTGGCAGGCAACCGATGGATGAGGGCGGCGAACGACCGGCTACGGTAGCAAAATATGGGGGAGGCCTATGTCCGGCAGTGGACGTCTTTTGATGATGAAGATGATCAATACACGTACAAGTTAGTTTTGACCTAATTGTCAGCTTCAAAGCTAAAAACAAGTCTTTTAAGATGAAAATAAACTTAATGATCTTTTAAAAACAAACCTCCAATCTTGGTTATAATTCATTGCGACGTGATTACTTTGATTTTTGTATTAATTTAGTGACAAATAATCATACGGTCTGTCTGAATCCATTATAGTATAGGTACCTCTACGCAAAGCTAATGATTCCAAAACTTATTGGTTAATATTTTATAAAGAACCATAAATGAACCGTTCTCAGTCCAGAACTAATGAGTAGCTAACCACAAGTTACGTCTGTACATATGTTGTATTTATCTCGACTTCAGCTTTTTCCTTAAGGATAAAAGTTAAGATTAGTTTAAGGATAAAGTTGTTCTACAGATGTGGGCGTAAAAGAAAATCATGAAGAGTATCAGCTGCAAGTTTAACCGTAGACTCTCGCTGAAGTCGTAGAAGTTGACTTAGAAAGGATTACTGTTTTGCAAAATAAGCCATGATTCGATCACACTGTCAAACTTTGACGAGACTTCGCAACAAAAGTGCTTTTTTTCTTTTGTACATCATAGTCTATTACTTTTATTTTGTATAGAATTTTCTTATTTGCGCGGCAGTTTTGAAGTTTCGAAATTACTGTAGTCCCTTCGCCACTAACGTTACGGCGAGTATCAGTTCGATTTTTATTCAAGACAAATATCTATCCATAAATTGAAATCAAGAGTCCAGGCGTACTCCATTACCGGTAATTGTATGTATTTATATTTCAATAAATTACATTAAATCACAATTAATAACAAATAACAATAACAAAACTATAAAGATTTACCTATTCCACAAGGCAATGGATTACTTAAACAAGCGTATGTTGTAAAAACGTCAGTGAACTATTAAACAATCACACGTGTAAGCTGTTCATGTAATCGCGGCGTTCACCTGAAGCGAGTCGTGTCAAACACGCTTCAAGACGGTATCCCTGCATATTGGCTGCGTTGTTCAGCAAACCTGTACCCTCGTCAAAGTCACGCCTCATTGACCCCTTCGACTATCAACTGTGAAGCAATTTATTTTATATGAATCTTAGAGCTCTTTTGATGCTGTCAAGAAGTGACCTTATTGGCGAAAGGTATGCATAACGCATTAACGTGTCATGTCTATGATGTGGAGCTTTCTTGCTCGATGATTCTTAAATATTATGTAGCAAAATAATGTGTAAAATATTGTTTAAACTTCGGTGGCAAACAAGCATCTGTAAGCGGTTTCTGTAAGTGTTGGCAATAATTGTGTACTCTAAACATTGCAGTAAGAATACAAAAAAATACAACCAATCCATTGCCGGTTTTAAAGGGAGAAGAGAACCAGAGTTTAAATACATCTTAATGAAGCACTAAAAACATTTAATTTATGCTAAATTCTTTCTTCATTATTTATTGTACTTTCATAACAGACATACAATAATAATAGATCAAAATCCATACTAATATTATAAATGCGAAAGTAACTCTGTCTGTTTGTCTGTCGGTTACGCTTTTACGCCTAAACCACTGAATAAATTTTGATGAAATAAAATATACTTTGGGGAACAACATTTTTTATCGCAAAAAATGCCTTAAAGGGATTGAAATAGGGAATGAAAGTTTGTATGGAAAATTCTATATAACCGACATTCACGCGGGCAGAGCTGCGGGCAACAGCTAGTCAATACTATATTTATTTAATATTATAAATGCGAAAGTAACTCTGTCTGTCTGTCTGTCTGTTACGCTTTCACACCTAAACCACAGAAATAACTGATTTTGATGAAATTTGGTATAGAGATAGATTAGACCTCGAGGAACAACATCGGCATCCTAAAAAAATATCCTAAAGGGGTTGAAGGGGATGAAAGTTAGTATAAAAATCGTCAATCTAAACAGAGATATAAACGACATTCACCCGGGAGGAGCTGCGGGCAACAGCTAGTATAAAATAAATTCGTTATACAATTTTCGTAAACGTAAAGCCAATCCTCAATCAAAGTCAAAAATATAAATATGATAGATATTACTTGTACTTACATTAGTACAACAGACTCCAATGTTCAAAAACTTACAATTAGTATGAGTCTCGTAGAACATCTGAGTCAGTTATTAATTTACCATCGAGTACCCTCCGCGGTCTACTAAACACGGAGCACGCTCCCCGGGCACTAAAAAGGTGCGGGATCCACTTAGTAATATTGCAATCCTCAGAGATCTCCACTAAATGTACTAAGCTCTAACTATTTACTCACTATTATCAAGCCAGCACTTACTAATTAAATTTGCCTTTGAGTGAACTGACAGAAAGTAATTAAATTAAATAAAAACTAAAAAGACGAGTTGTCTTATTAGTTATTATTTAATTCTCGCGTCTAACATTTTGACACGGCATTGTTGCCTAATATGTATTTTTTATTTATTAAATAAATAAACTGAATGAACGATTAAGTATGCGATTTTGTCAACAAATTTTAAGTAGCAGTCTTTCTCCGATTATTTCAAACAAAACCCGTCCTGATCAAAATTAGGTTCCAAATATTTTTACTTTACTACTTATAACTAAATAGATACCTAACTAAGGGATTGCTAAGTTGCTGTACGTACTGAATGTCAGCTTACTTCGGTCACCAACCCATCTATCTAGAGTAGTGGCAATAATAAAGCCCTCCTAAACTTTCCATAAGAAAAGACCAAGGTTCAGCATAATTGTAATTTTTTATATGTTTGTTAGTACAATAAAGTATTAAATAAATAAATAAACTAAGTACCAGCTAACACAATACAATGTATCTAGGTTGCAGAGGTCAAGTGTCATGACAACAGAACATAAATTGTACAGGCAAACACTGTTTACCGACGTAGAAAGAACTAAAATCGGAAACTGAACTAAATGAATGTGATTTAAATTTTTTGAATAACTGTCGATTATAGTATCAGCATTGTAAAAACCAAGATCATTATAAGCCTTTGGTGGGTCGACAATACTTTGGCACATTGTTCTTTATTGCTATAGTTTGTGATAGTTTGAATTCGTCACGATGTTTGCCCACACCAGTAATGAACATATTTGCATTTATAAAAAATAATATAAAAGTAGGTATAATTATGCAAAGAAGTTCATCGAACCCTTAACTAGTAGATACTATGTTTTTATAGAAACCGAAAGCGACAAAGCTCATATTTTTCAAATCAAAACCAAGAAAATAGCCTTTTCACGAATGGCCGACCTCAGAATTTCCTTAAATAATAAAACAGGTATAAAATAATTTGTTGTACAGATACACTACAGAAATAAACAAGCAATATATATTTTTAAAAAGCAAAAAGCCCGCCTGCCTAAAACAAAGTAAAAAGAAAGAAACCTAACCCATAGAATGAATCTAATGTCACCTCTTGTTAAAATCCATTAAGACATTTTGGCTGTAGAGCGTTGCAAAGAAATAGACATAGACATACGTACTTACATACATACGTTTAAAAAAACATTACCCTCCTTGACTGCGGCAGTCAGCCAATAAAACAGATACCTACTAACTACAGAGGTTCTTGCTGTAAAATTTCAATTATTACTTCTATGGGTACTCTTCAGGTCTTTAACCTCGAAATGTTCAAGTACGTTCGTTCGTTTTACTAAAAAGCGTCGCACATATAAATAAATGGTATGTTATTGTTATTATTGTTACTATAACAATGGTTATAGCAATAAATGTATATTATTATTGTCTCTTTTTTACATTACTGCGAAATAGATGTGTGTACATACGTATGTATATAACTACATATTTTTTTACTGAATATAGACCTGAATATAATATTTATAAAACTGTAATAAACTTTGGCCGTTTTTGCATAAATTTAAGAAGATATGAAGTTACTTAACGATTCAATTAATTAACTAAACCTTAAATCTAATACGTCTATTTACCTCCACGATCTTTTTCCTATTAATTCACGGTTGGTAACGACTTGATGGTTTTTTCTTTGCATTGTTTTTCAATGCTTAGAGCCACGATGCTTACAGCCATGTCTATAGTTTATGATAACTTATGATATAGTAGACTATATTTTTATTTGTCACCAAAGTTACAGAAAAAATAATCGTTGTGCGAATGTTGGGGATTCGATATTCACATGGGAAAAAAATTGTGCAATTTATTAATATTTTACCAAAGTCACACACAATATACACCAAGTTTTGTATACGTTAAATCTGTGTTTGTATTGAAAATACTTTTTAACTACCGGCACCGTCTTTCAAAGATAAAATAAAAATTGTATCGTGTATTTTTAATGCATGACGATAATCAAAGTCAATCAATTCATAATCAAAATGTCATAAGCCGACTATTTATAGTCTCGTCATAAAAATATAAATATGTTGAGAGCATAACTATAAATTTGTCATTGTAAAATTCAATTGGCTTAAAATGTATGAGCAATGTATTTTAATTTGTATTAGACATATTTTGAGCATTTCTAGTGCTTAAAATATTGTCATTTATTAATTATATTAATTTTAATTAAAGCAACATCAAAGGAATAATAAATAAGATTAATTTTAAATTCAAATCTTACTAAGTTGGTTCAACTAATATAAGCACTTTAAAATAAACCTTTACTAAAGCTCCAAACAAAGTATTAACCATTTTTGTAAATCAAAACTTAAATGTATCAAGTTAATGACCCTTACAGCCCTTTGGACAGTCATAAAGTAGTATGCAATCGTTAATATAGTCGAAAATGCATATTATTTAACTTTTATGACGGTGTCACGTAATAAAATCATTGCTATTGCCGTTATCGTCTACCAAACGAAGATTGTTTTAGTTGGAACTATGCCATAACGACGTAAGGAAGTACAAAGCATAAATACATTTTGCATGCCACTTAACAGTCTGTATAATATATCATAGCTCGAGACAATCCTAAGTTATGTCCTGTGTGCTGCAGTTTTGAGAAAAAAAACCTTATGATGACTGTGTTAGGAATTTCAGCTTTAAACTAGTGTACAATTCATAACTTTAAATATTTCTAAAGACTTACCAGTAGTGTACGTATGGCTAAAAAGTAACAAAAAGATTGTTTAACATTTTATGTTATTTTATTGGTATTTTTTTTTAAATACAATTTTGTTAAAAAAAAATATATTACATCATCAACTAAAACGAAATCTAGGCATATCAAGCAGGCAATGCTAAAGTAAATGTTTGTACCCGCTTTTTTCATTCTTTATTTACAGGTAACTTTGAAAATCCAAGGGATAAACGCCAACAGTGCTGTCAGCATACACAATACCATCTTACTACGGTTTACTTTAGACATCAAGCTGTAATGGTGTCTATAGTAAACCCAGCAAATACATCAGATGTCATCACACTCATCACGCTAAGATGTATTTTTTCTTCAACCGCCTATTGAAACCTATGCATTTCAGACTATTTCAGATGATAAAATCAGTACCTACCCAGGTACGTATATGAGTCATAAAAAAATAAGCCAAGGAAGTATTGTGAAGCTAGTGTAATGGCGAGACGTGATTGCAGCACGCTGTAGATGCGCCGGATTGTGCAAACGTGCACACCATTAGTAAGGACGTTCTGTAAAACTTTAGAAAATATATTCTTTTAAAAGTTCTTGATTCTTGTTCAATACAAATTTTTGACCAAAAATATGGTACCAGTTAAAAATTTTTAATTTATAACGCACATCACATACCTATCTACAAAGGGGTAGGCTTATATTATGTGTATTACGTCCACGTTCAGGCAGCTATTTTGAGTCTCATGTAACAAGATGCGAGGCTATTGCCATACCACATCTTCCATCCCTCTATCTTCTTTAGATAAATATACTGCAGCCTTTTCTTACGTTGAACTGCCGTGTCCTGTATTCTACAACTCATTACGTCCAGCAGTCATCTGTAAGTCAAGCTACCTATATGCCAAGCACAGTTTTGGATATTGGATAAAGGTATTCATGGCCATTGAGTAATTTTCCACATCTTGATACTGAAGGTCATATCAAGTATACGTACATGACTTGAGTTTGCTACCCTAAAAATTAGGAAAAATGCTGTATTAGTTGCTTAAGGGACAAAATCTACGTCGGAATCCCGGAAGGAGTTCTCCGAGTCGCGCATGGTATAGTAGTAAGGACGCGACCTAAGGAGAACATGGTTGCATTTTATCAAATCTTTAATGTGCTATTCAAAGAAGTCGTTGGCCTACTAATAACTTAGTTAAAGTAGTTCTGCAACAGTTTCTTTAATGGTCTATTTGTATCGTTAAACTTAGTGTAAGTGTTAGCAAAGATATCGTGTGAATCTTATTCGAAATTAGGGAATTTAAACACGATCCTTCTAAATCGCGTTTAATGCAAGTATGTACAATGAGTTTAAACGCTTACCGGACTTAACACTTGATTGTTATGCTGAGTGTTACAGTGGGTATGTAAGATCGGAATTTAGCTAGTGTAAGATGCAATTGTGAGTTTCTTGCACGTACAAATACAACGCGACACATTTCATGCAAGAAATTATTGAATTTAATCGTAAACTTAATCGTAATTATCCTTATAATTCTCTTTTCCATCAAAGGTGCAATATATAAATCCAGGGTAGATCTACTGCGGTCTAATAAATCTGATCCTCGCACGATGTTCAACTAAAACTGTCGCTTAAAACGAAATGAAAACATTCTTTTCGAAAAGGTATATTGTTTAGCAGTAGTATAAACTTTGAAATGAACACAGAATAGTTGTTGCATATTCAGGAAGTAACAGTGGGGTGTTCATGTTGTGGTTTCATTTATTTGACCACAATGTTCTCTGGCTTCAACAAAGTCCTGCTAGTTCCGACTAATAATACTTATCTAATGTATATGTGTAAACTAACGTACCGTAACACTGAAGACCAATTTGAACAGTTAAACGTATTAATAAAAATAAGAAATATAACCAAATAATCCTATATGCTTACTTATGGTGCGCATTGCAAACACCGCTTTCTGACATTAGGTAGTCTTACCGGACTACAGAAGCTATTACTATATACATGTTTACACAGTATACGGTATATACAGGTGCTCAAACAAGTGTGATGAACATACTATTATAATAATTCATATTATAATAGTGTAATTGAACTCTGTGTCATTCTATTCTGCAAATTATTTTAGCCGAAAGGCGTAACTGCGGGACAAAGACCTTCTCAAAATATTACATAGATTAAATCATTAGAATAAACAACTATCGAGTTAATTGTTTCTTTTAAAGTTTAAAAATCTAGCTATGACGACACAAGTTAGTTACCGCACTTTCGAAATTTGAAAAACAATATGTTATAATATTTTATGACAAATAACAAACAAACAAAACAATGTCATCATAGCTCTATAAAATATTTATAATACCGGAAAGATTAGGTGTTATATTAATAAAATTGTAATATATTCTCCTTAGTTTTACACGATTACAGGTTCTAAAGTATGAATTTCATTCGCTGTATCTAATGCCATCAATTCTTCATTCCTCGTCTGTTGAAGCCACTTTGGAGCTGAACGTTAAGAAATGAAAGTTCTGTACTGTACGTGAACTTAAGTACCTAAAGAAAGCTTTTTAAAAATTGAGCCGTTCTGAAAGCGTTTGTCGGTGAGATACTCTTTTCCATATAATATGGATGTTAGGAATAATTTTGGCGTTATCTTTTAGTACATGTAGGTGGAAATAGATATAGAAAATAATATTGTAGTGGTTTTTTTCCACCTGCGTCAGTGGCTTAGTGCCATGTATGTACGTATGCGCATAGGTACGATAACCGGGTCGGATAAAGTGATACTAGGTTTTTTTGTCGGAAATTTTTCAGTAAGAGCCCTGTAAATATTAATACATAGTATATAAAATGTTCTTATTTTGAATTTTAAAACATAGAATCCGATATAAGAATGAAATGGATTCGTAACCTATACCTACTATTATATAAATCGAAAAAGTTTGTTTGTTTGAACGCGCTAATCTCTACCACCAGTCGGATTTGAATAAATCTTTTTATGTTATAGCCCAGTTTTTGAAAAAGTTACTGCTAATGCCGACGGGATCAGAGCAATAACCAACGAGGCGGGTGAAACCAATCTGCGGAAAGCTAGTATTATATAAGTAATAAAACCGTCATCAACACTAATTAACCGTCGCGTCATCAACACTAATTATTTAAATCTCATATCACACTACTTAGTATTGGTGCGGTTAATTTCACAAATAAGTGGTAGACCGCAACTCGGCATACATAAGGTTTCCGGTCTGGTAATCTAAAGAAGGTAGCTGGCGTAGACTGAATGCGACATACAGAAAATTAGATGATAAGGCATAAACGCGAACATACTTTTAATTGATTTATTGACTTGACTAATGATAATAATAAATATAATATCCCTTCTATTTTTATATAATACTAGACATGCGCTCTCGCTTTGCTTCGATATCAAAAGTTTCAATTGATCTCACAACAAACGCCTACATAAAATATGATTGCAATGTTACCTACATCTGCGAAATATTATTGCTAAACTCAAATTTATTATTACTTCTGTATTGCAAATTTAAGTATTAAAATTCTAACAATTGTTATGTTTAACATAATAAAACATAATTAAATATAGCATATGTTACCCGCTTCATTATTGATTTTTAGTTCAATCGTTGCAAACAAACAAACAAGCAAACATACAAAAAATCAATTTTCTTATCTTTATAATATCTATTAGTTTAGATAAAACTGGAAGATAATCAAAATATCATTATTAAAACTACATTGGTAACTATTCAATAGCTTTAGTCATACATACACATTGACCTTTTTATTCTAACAACGTTCAATATAAATATCTTTAATAATACCAATCTAATTGACGTCTGATATATTCTTTCAATAGCGATGAGCCTGACAGCTTGAGACATAAAGTAATAGTAAGATATACCCCAAGGCAATTAGAAAAAATAGACAATATTAAGACAATGTCAACATTGAGTAGGTACCATAAATTATTTATTTATGATAGTTACGACAAATTTATCATAGCATATTTTGCTGAGATAGTAGATACATAACCCAACATGGAGTTTTTTACTAATACTTAACTATTAGTAAAAAACTAAAAATAGTTTATTACTAATACTTAACTAATTAATATAGTCAAAAAAGTTCCTAATATAATAACGATACGATAATAGTTGTAATCATATTTCCAAGTACTTATTTGAAAGTGCGCAGACTGCCTACGAAAGAAAATTGTGGGCAAAAAAATGTATTGTTCTTTTAAGAATGTAACATTTTATACAAATTACATCGATTTGAGCGCACTGCGGGTACATCACAATGACCCCAACTCAGAGACTTCAGCAAACATTTTAAATACAATACAGCTAAGAAATAGAAGTTTAAGTTGGCTCGATGGACTATTTATTTTGACAAGCATTCTGTGTATTTGTTGAAGACATCTGGTTACATATCGTGGGAACGATAAATGCATTTATATAGCACCATTTTCTCGTGGCCCTATAGATACGAACTAGCTGCCCGCGCGAATTCATCCCGTCTTTGCTTACTGCTCTACGCCCGTCGCCAGTAGCGTGATGTTACATAGCTTATAACATTTCTCAAGAACTGGGCTATTATACGCAAAAATAATGATTCAACTCCGACTGGTAGTTTCAGAGATTAGGGCGTTTAAACAAACAAAACTAACTCTTCCGCTTTATATAATAGTATAGATACAATTTAATTTATTGCATTACACATATTACAGAACAAATAACAGAGCCGCACAACATTAGGGAATGACAATAGACAGTCTTATCACTAAAAACAATCTATGAAGACAGCTTTTAAATAAACTTAGAAAATACATAATTAAAATCAAATGATGACAACTTTATCGTCTTTTTAAAACTTAGAAGAGATTACGTTGTATGATTTTCATTTGAACAAACGATGAATTGAGAGTAGCAAATAGTAGACGACTAGCGTGTAGCAGTTAAAGTTTCAGTATAAGTTACGAAAAACTAATAAGAGTGCACTATTTTACCAAATTAACTATAAATACATACATACATAAAACCGTGAATAAATAGTTTTATTAGAAATACTATGCTGAGGAAACGTATAAAACAATTATTTCTAATCCTATTTTTAATCTTTATAGATTCTATCTATATTTGTTAAATTTTATAAGCACTGGACACACATAAGATCAGGTAATCAAAACTAGTTGTTTGTGAACCAAATTTACTATACTATTAATATTTTTTTTATGTATTCGAGTAATATATTGGCAACTTTATTATACCTGCCTGAAAGTGTTACGTAAACCTGCGTCGGAAACACCACATTAGTATTAATACTCAAAGTGTAGACTAATGTTTGGCATTTTTTTTTTATAGTTACTACAGGGAAAATTACTCTTGATCTACAGTTCTTGTTTCCATAAGGGTGTTTTGTTTTTCTTGCTCGTGGTATTAAATATCATTCCTAAGAAACTGAATATCTAATATATACGATAAGGGTCAGAAAAAGATTTTTCCTGATAACTGAGAAACTAATTGAAAGAAAACTGATCAATAAAGAGTTAGTGAAAAAAGTCACTAAAGAGCTCTGGATAAAAATATCCCTCGAATAAAAAAGTCGGTCATATATAGCAATATGTTTGTATCTGCTAACCATAAATGTTATTAATGAATAAGCTTATTAATGATGTAGGTACAAATTTAAAATGTTACCATACTTGCAATCTTTAAATAGTAAACATGTAACAATTCACTATTTATTTAAACTAGAGAAACTAGTACTACATAAACAAACGACTGTAACAACAGTAAGACAGGACAATAGACGGAGACATGATGAGCCAACATGGCATCCTATAGTTTCTGGGACACGGATATTTCGATAAATGCAAATGCGTGTTACCCTGGATACAAAATTATACAGCAATAACATATAGCCAATGAAAATGCTATAATACTTAAACCACGTCATAATAACACGCAGTATTGTCAAATCACGGTAATTTGCGGTTGGATATGCAGCAAAAATCGCGTGCTTACGACACGTCTCCGTGTCAAGCTGCAGCTACGCACTCAAATGTCAGATGCACGTATTTTCTGAATAGCCTTTCTTTTAAGTTTGCTTTTAGTTTTTGCTTATTTCAGTTATACCTAGAACAGAAGAAGTTATGTTGATGTGTAGAGCCTGTTTAAGCAAATAAATGCTTTTACTATGTTTTGAAAAGGCCGATGTCCGTCAGTAAATGTCAAATGGTTATAGATGTTATGATACAGCTTTTGAACAATATTGTCAAAGTTGTTATATCAACAGAAAATTAATTATTTAGCTGTCAAGCAGTTTCTCGGCAGTTTTATTTGAGTAACTAAAAGCATAATCAACTATTTAGATTAAATCTAAATGACAGTTAATAGGTCTAATAAATCGTTATTATAATATTTGTAAAGTAGTTTTTAGTATATTTTTTTTTGGTTTAATTATGTTTTAGAATATCGAAAGGATAGCCAAATGCTATGGTATCTTACATAATTGGACAGTAGAATAATGTATTTTTATCTTTCTACTTCTTGGACAGTAAAACTTGTCAAACAAAAAATATCTCTACATTTTATTAACTTAACCTACTACTTATTTCTGTCGAATGTTCGCATGTACCTATCTGACTGCACGTGAGGTGCATGCTTATAACCTTCGTGCTCGTTTAAATTTCTTCACCATTTCGACCTCTATTAATAGCTCTTTGTCGAACATTACACACAAGACTACCTACAAGTTTTATACTAGATTAAAATCAGACTTGCCAGGCTTTCGACCCTCAAATTCAGTTTATTGGAATTTTAGGATGCGAACGAGTTTAGAACTGTTGTTTTAAGCCTTTGTCTTGCTTTTTCTGTGAAGCAGTTCACAAACTAGAATCCAATACCGAAGATAGGTTTGATACAATTGATTTTTGTTTTATTTTATTAAAAATTTAAGTTATAAATGTCGGTCAAATTGACCTTTTTCACAAGAGATTGAGAGATTGAGAGTTTGTAAACGGGCAAGTGCCAAAGTGACTATCATATGTAGTCATGCATATTTATCAAATTCATCTTAAAAATTGTTGACATACAGCGAACAAAAACACGCTAAAACACCCGTTAAAGCGCTGGTAATAAGAACAGCACAAATCATAAGATAATAACAGAATAAAATATATTATGTTGGCAAAGTAAATTAACAGAATAAAATTATATGTCAAAACTTAGCTAAATGCAGCCATTCCATTGAAATTATCTTGATGATGATCTAAATAATAGGTATATTTAAAGTCTAATTGAATCTGGAAAGCAATTCACGCTATAAATTTAAATCCTAATTCAAATTTCTACATAATAACCACAGCAAAACGTCTTAAGTATAAAAATTTCTAGATAGCAACACCATTAAATAATACTAATAACATTAATACTAACACCTCTCAAAAGATTCTACCAAAGAAAACTTTTAATTACTTAGTACATTAGCGCTATTAAATTTAATTTACTGGTAACACCTATGAAGTTAATGCCGGCAACCCTAGATTAAATTTGTGTTCAGTGTCGAAGAGTAGGCACTCGTGTAGCGTGTATGAAACTTATAATTGTGTTAAATAATTAATATAAAACACGCGAAAAGTACGTGACTCACCAGGTAAAACATTTACTAATGTTCACATCACTTACAAGCATGTAATAGATATATATAAACACGTAAAGAGAAGATCAATATGATTTCGCCTAGCAACATTAGGCTCAATATGGTTCAGTTCAGCTGTGAAAGTATCTCCACCCTATAACAGACCGCAGTCATGCCAACACTACCTGTATTAATCATAATCATAACACCATCTCACGTGTCTTTACGGGTTGTCACGCTGGGTTTGAGATCCTTATACTGATGATACTACTTTGTTCTTTCTTTTTACAATACAAAATGAACTAGTTATTTAGTATTACTAATTTTTATCAGAGTCACAACCGATCGATTTAAATATTTTTTACATTTAAAGTTAAAAAAATTACTTTTAAAATGTTCAATATGCTATTTGCATATAGCCCTAACACTACCAACACCACCGATTTCCTTATATCACCAGCTTGTCAGATCTGACATTAGTTTATATTACATTTTTTTTAAATACAATAACAATGAGCTGTACACTATAAAGGCATAAAGAATGAGTAGAGCTGACTTATGAAAATAGAGCTCTGGCGAACTGAGACTGTATTACAATTATTCTGTTGAATAAAAGGCGTTAATAAGTTTACCAAGGCATGTTTCATCCAATTTAGTTTTTACTTCTGAATAAAGGTAATTTAGTTTATGCAAGCATGTATATTATTCAGTACTGAAGTACGTAAAACACGACCAACAAAACGTGTTAACAATCAAACCACAACCTCATACAGCAATAGCTTATTATAACCTGACTTTGTCTCTATTCTTGTTTTTAATGGTACAAACGAAAAAGACAAAACACAAAGTAAGATTAAAATAATACTGCAATAAGAGGTGGTGGTAAGCCCCCAGAAAATAATCGTAAGTAATTATTAGCAACTATTAATGATTGCGCAGAGAGGCCTCTTTGTTTAAAATTAAGAGTTACGGTCATCAAGTTTAAGTTCACATGTTGATCTATAAAGCAAGTTACACCAACAATAACAACACAACTAAGAATATTGACACAGTTTTGGAAGTTATCCAAGCCGCAAGCGATTACTTGATATTTTTCGTAGAACTATTACTTGCTATTAGTTGGGAAAAACATATATTGAGAAATTACTCGACAAAAGCAAGTGCGATGGTAGCCGAAGGCCAAATATAGTGTAAAACAAAGTGTGTGATACATTACAATGCATGTGGTACCTTGTAAAACCAATTGGAAAAGTTTTATAAATGAACTGCAACAGACTGGTTGATTGTTGCAGTTAGTTGAACTTTATTTTGTCATTAGTAGTCAAAGTTGTTTTCCAAAGCCGCTTTACTGTGATGTATTTTTGACGAATAAGGCTCGATTGCCTAATTCGTCGATACCACGATTCACGAGTCAATCAAATCTTTGAAGTGTTCTTTGGCAAACCATGCTGTCAGTAAAAATAATAGTTATAGGCAAACAACTATCTTAATTTTTTTATATACCAAAATGACTCCACTTCGCCTAATGGTAATAAGTCAGTACTTAGTATCAAGGTATGCTGGACACTATTCCAAAATCATTGTGCCACTACAGGCCCATGCCTATATCTAGGCCTGTATATGGTAGCCCACTATCAACCAAGGTCATGTTAATTGTGAATAAGCGTCTCGTAGTCAGGTACAGCTCCCAGTAAATCTTTTTTTTTTCTTTTATGTTAGCCTACCGAAGTGACTCCTATCTGCCTGTTGGTAAGCAGTCAGTGGAATCCAGAAGTGGCGGACATCATTCCAAAAGCCAAACTACTAGCATGATGGCCTCCACTATGGCGGCTTAGTGAGAAGATTGGAACACATGCGCTGGCAAAGAGTTCCAGACTTTAATTGAGCGACAAAATTATGAAGTGCTGAACCGTTTGGTTCGAGACCCTTTAGATTCCACTGTGAAGGGGTGGCACTTTAGTGCCGCACGTGTTGTTCTAGATAAAAAGGGAGAAGGTGGGATTATTTCGAAGAGCTCTTCAGAACACTTTCCGTGGTAAAGGCGATAGAAGACGGCCATTGAGGCGAAGTACTTTCGCAGTTGTAAAGGCTTAAGGGTCCTAGTGGCTTCCGGGCTTTTGATGATACGGACTGCTCGCCGCTGCAACCGATCGAGTGCATCCAGTAAGTACTGTGCGGAGCCATCCCAAAGATGAGAGCAGTACTCCACGCAGGAACGAAACTGTGTCTTATAACGAAAACAGATCTGCTCGAACGTGAAGTACTGCCTCACCCTGTTCAGGACTCCGAGTTTACAGGAGGCGTATTTAATGACGCACTCGATGTAATTTTTGGGGTTAAGATCTCGCCTGACATCCATACCCAGTATACTAAGGCTATCCTGTAAGGGTAACGCTGTGTTCTGAAGAGATGGATGGGGAAGGAACGAATACTTTTTTGCAGAGAACGCGCACACCTGTGTTTTCTTGGCATTGATCTCGACCAAATTCTCACAACCCTATTTAGAAATGCGATATAAGACCTGGTCGAGCTCAGCGTCAAGTTCTAGGCGTTTTGCGTCGATGTCAGTCTGTTTCGCCGCAGGATGTCCGAGATATCGCCTATGCACTGTACTATCATCTGCATAGCAATGAATGTTGCCAAGGGACAACATGTCATTGACATGCAGAAGATACGGGGTGGGCGACAGGATGGACCCCTGGCGCACCCTAGCGTTGACCTGTAAATAATTGGAGGCCGATCCGTCACAAAGGACTCTAATGCGGCGCTCATGCAGGAATGCGGCAATCCAGTTGCACAGCTGGGGTGGCAGACTATATGCTGGAAGCTTGAACAGAAGCGAACGGTGCCAGACTCGAAAGGCGAATCGAAGGCTTTGGTTATGTCAAGGCTGATTGCCAAGGACTCTCCATGCCTTATCTAATCCAGTGTGGCTAAGTCATTGTTCCTTCAGACAAATTTAAATAGATTAGCATGATGTGTTTGTCTACCATTCTAATAGTAATTATTGACTTACTCATTTAGGTTATTTGTTACTTTTATCAATAACATCGTTTAGTATTTTCACAGTTACTAAAAAGAAAATAATTGTAAGTTGCATCTGACTATAAAGAAAACATTCACACAGATTAATGTTAAATGCCAATGACGTGCCAGAACTTACAACGAGATGTATAAGTTTTTTAGCTCCATTATAGTGATAGAGGTTATTGATCCCAATCTGTTGATAAAGAAAACAGATTTTTCATTTATCTTATCATCAATTTCAGTTAGTCATAAAGTAGACATAATATCACAGATGCACTCTTAACTTTACCGGTAATAAGCATATTTATAATCGGTGTCAAAATTTAATAACGCCTCTCATCGTGAGTAGAATTATTAGAAACAATACTGCGGTGTAATATTTGAATTCAATCATATTTTGTTTATTGGCCCTGCTACATATAAAAATATATAGGTACTTAACTAGCTTTTGCCCACGGCTTTGCTCGCATTGATATTCTTTTCCCCATAAACATTTTATATAATTTTTATATTCAAAAGACACTATGGGCAGGACAAAGCTGTTCAAAGCACTTCTTTGTAATCGCTATTTTTGTTTTTCTATCCGAAGAAGCTAAAATAATTAGCAAAGATGGTACACTTACTCGAGAGCAAGCAACATAAAATAGACCATGCGAAAACAATTATACAGTACTCGTTCATATTGGGTAAATTGATGTGTGCTTTATGTTAAAAATCCCCCATTATTACCTAAAGATATTTCTGTCCTAAAATATACAGTACCCAAATGCAAATTTTGACTCCAACAACTTTAAAAAATGTTTTTAAATACAATGTCTCATCCCAATATTTACCCGTATGGCTGATCGTCGTCAAAAAAATTTAAAACAGCGTTTTCCATTTTGATTAAAGCATCGAAATATAACTGTTCTCAACTACTTATAACTTATAAATCAAAGATCGGTCTATTTAGTGTTTCAACTCCTTAAGCCTACTCTTGTCAGAAAAATTAAAAGCAGTATTATTAAGTATCCCAATGCTAATTTGCACAACAATAACTTCAAAAACAAAGGTCTTTTTATATAACGTTTCATCCCCAATTTCACCCTTCTACAGCCACCCTTTAAACCACTCGTTAAAAATATTGATGAGAATATTTTTAATTTTGATAGTAGTATCCCAAACCAAATTTTTAAAACTATAAACTATAAAACAAAGAAGTTTTATTGTAAATCTTAAAAATGTATGTCATTTTCTACTTTAATTAATAAAAAAAAGAGTGGCCTGAGTTTCTTGTCAGTTTCTTCTCATGGCCCTACACTCACGTCATCAAATTGGCTGTAGGTTAATTTGCTAACATTGTGTAATTTTTAACGTTCGTAAGTGTTAATTAACTTAAGCTAAATGAAATGAATATCTTTTTATTTTGATATTGAAAAGAAGAAAGTGAAGTTTCGTATCGAAATCCGTCGCCCGGTTTAGAAGAAGTTAGTAAAGAAATTAACAGAAGCAAACATGTCATCGACATTGCTTTATATTATTTAGAAATAGAAATACCAATACCAATGCATGGATGTTTGTAGACATTCAACACAATTTGTATGACAAACGATTTGCAACTAAATAAACATAGGTACAACGTTTAATCATAATCGTTTGATGCGTGTCCGCGGTGCGACTTAACTGTGAACGTAAACAAACTTATTTAATTATTGCTATTAAGGTCCGGTGATTAACTTGATTAATTGTCAAGTGGAACAGCACTTAGTTCATTAGTGTGACGTTGTGTTCACTAAATAATTAACGCGTCGATTTTTGGCTAGCAGACGTTCAAGCCGCACTCAACAGTTTTTTGTTTTTAATTAGGATTTGACCTGATAATGTAATTATATGCCTTATTATAAATACTTACATGGTTGGTACTTAGGTAACTAGTCAATTTGTTATGCTTGTTTCAAATAAACAAATTTATTCGTTTATCAATGCTAAAACACCGATGGTTTGCAGGTAGATTAAAAACTAGAAAAGTTTGAATTTAAAGTTTAAGTGAAGGTACCTGATTCTGAAATGAAGGACGGTAGTATAACATATTTAAATACTTTAATATAAACACAATATTAGTGCTTGCGTTTAAATAAATAAAATATGAAGGAACCGTAAGATTATATCGCAATTTATCAAGTGAAAATCTGTTTTGAAATCAGCTGTTTAGTCTGACAATGCTTTGTCAACTATAGCCGGTTATCATTATCGACTATGATGTGATTTATAAAGATTGGAAAATCATGTAAAAGTTGGAAGTGAAAATGAAAATAGTAGAAGTGTTTTATTGTTAGTGGTGTATGGTCGGTGGCGCGTTGCCGGTGGGTCGCGCGGTGGTTACGGCGGAGGCGACGCGGCGGCGGCGGCGTCACCAGCGACGTCGGAGGCGTGCCCTGGCGGGCCAATGGCGCGGCCCCGCCGCCCGCCGCCCCCGACCGCGCTGCCGATACACCCAGCGAGCCAGTAGGTTTGTGTCCTTTTGGCTGACCGCATGACTCCGTATCTCGCTTCGTCGCTGTACTCGTTGTAACCTGTGTACGTGCAGCACGCGCTTCACCTTCTCCCCACGGCAGACAACGCTAGCTTCCGCCAGAACGCTTCATACTCGGTCACTGAACTCGCCAAAGTTTGTGAAAAGTAGTTGAAAACTCTAAAAGTAAAAGTGGGAGAACAGTGAAGAGACGGAGTGCAGGTGGCGTGCAGCGCGGCGACAGTGCCAGGTACTGTATCCACTGTCCACGCCGCGCGCTTGCTCCCCGCGCGCCCGCGCGTCCCACGTCGGTCCCCACGCGGGCCCGACACGCGACGCTGTTTGTCAATGACTTATTATGACTATGATCCACCTAGCGGGCAACCTCTATAACACACGTAGCGATATTATTTATGTTTACCATATCTTGTTTATATTTGATATATCAACCTCTTCACATAAACATTTCATTAGGCAAAAAATAAATCCCTGTCCAAAATCATTCAATTCACACAAAACTATTTGGTATACAGTTTTAAAAATACTAACAAGATCAATTATTTATTTATGATAGAACGCTAATTTTATTATTTACTACAGTAAAATCGTTTTTTTTTTAATACAATTGATTAAATTGATCTCGTCAGTATTCAGAGAAGCAGATCGTAAGAAAAGGTTCTTTTGAGATCAGACTAAACTATACATATTCAATGCGATACCGACAATGGAGCCACGAAGACCCTAAGAAAACCCAATTGCATTAAAACATCAGAATAAAAAGGGTAGCTTAAACACAAGATTGGTTGAATAAACATAACAATTTCCGCTTCATCGCCTTCAAACACAGGAGATAAATTAAAAAATATTTTTGTGTACGAGCCCTCGCCTCACAGCCTTCGCTGGCTCCATAAAACTTAACTACACGCCGTAACCGCCACTAATTATTAGGGTGGGTTTACATAACGTATTTATGAGCATGAGATTTAACAGCAACGCGCCAGTCTCGGGTGGTCTGTTATCGCCCCATTAAAAAGTTGTCCTCTGCGGACGCGTAAATAACATAATACGACGCCTCGCTCGAGTTTCGACCAGGCTACTGCCGACTGCGTCGCGCGACTACGCGTTGTCCAGCGACCGACTTGCGACGACGACGATCGCGACCGCTCAACCCACCGATTGCATGTGTGTTCCTTTGTTTTTATGATCGTCGCCGCTGATTTTCTCTCCTATGAGTTAAAATAAATTAATTAACCCATAAGAATAAATCTATAATTAAATAGGTTTAATAAACTGTTTCTTTTTTAATTTTGCTAACACATTCAAATAAGTATTTTGTTTGTAACATGTTATTTACTTTTAGAATAATTGCTGTAGTTACAAAATTTATATGTTTTTGTTTAAATTCTGCTTGGAAAGATATAAAGTCTAATTAATACGCGTTAATCAGGCAGTGACTGCAGTGCAGCGTGACCGCCGCAGTTAATAAGGACGCCCAACGCCTACAGTTCGTTGCACTAACGTTCGCACAGAGTGTACAATACTTTAAGTTTAATTGTATATATTATATGTGGGTGATGATAAAATATAGTTACCAAATGAAGCTTGCTGCGAGCTACATATTAAAAGTATAATTTAACCGAGGCTGAATAAAACTTGTAACAAAACTAATAGCAGGAGTTGATGCGATAAGCTAATATAAGATGGCAAGGTTGGCAACGAGATTGGCCGCCACCGCTCGCAGCGCCGAGACGTGCGTCGCCGCGACGCGCGGCCTCCCTGCCGCGTCACGTCGCGCCGACGAAGCGCCGACGCGCTGACGCCACTTTCAAAGTTTTGATGTTTACACACCGCTCTGACGACGATGATACTCGCGCTAATTTCTGTATTTACGACAGTTCCCTTGATACTTCATAAGAAAAACTTGCTTATCTCTTTGATAAACTCCAAAGTTTGAATTAGTCTAGAGATACTTAAAAAGTATTTTTTATTTTATGGAGTAGAAATTAATTGGTGTGGGGATTTTCGGTAAAACTTTTTGATTTAGATGACACATTCACAAGCTTATTTCAACAGCCCATTACATTTGTTAACTTCCATAATAATAGGGCGGACACATTTCTACAGCGTAAGATAATAAATGTGTCTTTTGTGCAATACTTAAATAAAAATAATTTTATTTTATGTATAATCTGCAAAAATCAATAGAAAATTCTATCAAGCAGACAATGAGTTACTGAATTTTCTGTAAATTTTTCTATATATGAAAGCGCTACGTCGTAGCACCTTCGTAGCAATAAAGCCGTCTGTACGTAGGTGTAGAGATATGGGCGTTCGTACTAAGCAAGCTGTATCACCTGTCACATGAATTGACAAGGTAATTTAACAAGTATGTAGATATTAACTGGTAGGAACGGGTTTCGCACTAAATCGTCGGTTATCCGCTCGGGGTCCGTAGCACCACGCACTCGCAATACAGAGAGCAAGTAGTAGAGACACATTTAAACACCGTAGACTATTGAAGGAAGTTATATTGAAGCCGTGTTGAAGGTTTCACGTACATGATATTTTACTATGTTAAAAAAGACGCCTTGAAAATTACGCTTCAGCCGTCTATAGAGCCGGAGTTTCGAAACTTGTCCCGCTCGCGGCTTTTTATTTACTTGAATGGAATATTGGTTCCGATCGCGGTTGTTAATTTACTGCCGTAGTCTGTTCATCGAAAAGCGCTTGACATGTCTCTCATGGTGTATTTTGTCTTGGAAGAAAACTCTTTCATGATAACTGGCCGTATTATACAAATGAATCAAGAAATCCTCTGTCAACAAAAGTTCATTTTCGTTGCTTATAAGTGGGGGTTGCTTAGGAGTGCTTTCTGCCTACGTACTAGTAGTTGCTAAATGCGAAATGTTGCTAATAAAACACTAATAATACTCTATAAAATATTACACTTACATTTAATTACGACCTAGCGCCCCGCGATTTTACCCGCATAGCTCTCAGTTCTGTGTAAATTTTAGGGGAAAAAAACAGCCCACGATATCAACTCGTGGGCAGTTTTTTTATGTTATAATCTATCTTTACACCAAGTTTCGTCAAAATCAATTCAATAGTTATTCCTTGTAAAAAGAGAACTTTAGTCTATTTTAGACCTGTGTCTCTATTTCAGTTACAATGACGGCTTGTATAATAAAGAAAGAAAAGACATTTATTTCTTCTTATATATACTTACAGGAAAAAACTTATTTAAAAATTAAAAACAATAAGAGAAACAAAAAGGCCGTAACTCAACTTAGTGCCAGAATAACAGCGCTGCTTGCGAACACAAAGCAGCGCTGTTATTCTGTTAAATAATATACGATAATTACTTGATCAGAACCAGTTCCATACGTGTAAATAAAAAGCCGCGATTGGAACCAGTTCCGTACGAGTAAATTAAAAGCCTCGTATGGAACCAGTTCCAAAACTCCGGTTCTATAGACGGTTGAAGCGGAGAATTGCTTAACTTTTGACCAGTACACGATTTTTTTTAATTTACGTATGAGTCATTTTGGAACTAAGAGAAATAATAATTTACCTTATGGAAGTTATTTTCTATATATAGCGTTACCTCTATAAAAATACTCCACGTGGTGGCCGACTAAGAATTTGTTCAACCCTTTCAGCATGGGTGTCGTTTAAGTCGGCTAAGGATAATTATATTAGGAAAAATACGTCCTTGTAGAATTGTGCCTGGAATATTCCAGGCACAATTCTACAAGCATAGCTATTGCTATATAGCAATAAGTTCGCCTACTATGTGACGAAACGTGGGCGTAATTGCCTACCCCTTATGTGATAATCGCATGAATACGTATGTATGTTAAAACTGCTGATATCGCCAATGACCTTGAGCGAATGAGCGGCGCTTTCTTTGTTTTCCCACGCTCCGTGCTACATGTGAAAGAAGAGATGGCTCACGTAGTCGCTGACCGCTGTTCCGCATGACACGTTGTCCCCAGAGTAATCATAGTGAAATTTGTATTTTCACATTATTTTGTTTTTTAACTCAAGAACCACTAGAGAGTATCTCCGTTTCTTGGGGTAATTTACAAATTTTGGAACAACGGAGATAGAGGCATTTATTTTCGTTTAAAACTACTACTTGTGGATTACAGACTTTATTTTTCTTAAATGTAGATTGAACTCACAAAACTTTGCATAGTGTCCATTGATATCATATACACGTTCGTATATGATTGTGTCAGTATTGTATCAATGATTGTGTCAGTAACAAAGCAACCACTACGCTATCCTTCTTATTTAGCTAGCTATTTAAGAGTGCTATTTAACTACTAAAAATGTTCTATATATTTCTATATATTATTTATTTATAATACACAACAATAGTCCTGTCAGTGATTTAAGACCGGTCCCAGTACAATGTCATGCAAATAATCTCGAGAACCGGCTCAGGTTAAACCTGTAGTATGGCACTTCGACGTCCACCAGTTTGTACCACAAAGCAAGTTGCTGCTGGATGATCCTGGCTACTTGGTTATGTCTGTGCAAGTACTCTCCGTTAGCAAGACGCGAATAGCCGGCAACAATATGCCTGAGAGACTTACCAGGTCGATACATGCCCGATATGTCTCTTGTCTCTCAAAGTATATTTCTTGTAGTTGTCCTGTTGTCTGTCTTGATAAGGGTAGTTTCTAAATATGATAAAAATTGTGACTAATTTTATTAGAGACTATGAGTATAAAAATTATGTGAGTTTGGAGTCGATCTTTAAAAATATAATTTTCCATACATACTTCATTTCTATTTCACCCCTTTTTATGGCTTGTTTAAAAAAAATAATTAACTAAATTTATCATATAATGAGTATTTTCTAATAATTTGGAAATCAAACTATCAAAACTATAGAAGTTTCATACAAAATTGCCATCCCTTTTTACCCCCTTACTCGGTATTTCTTGACTCGGTAAACGTAAGGTAGGACGACCCCCAGCTAGGTGGACCGACGACCTAAAAAAGGTGGTTGGGAGGGACTGGATGCGGAAGGCAGAGGACCGGCTGTTGTGGCGCAGATTGGGAGAGGCCTATGTCCAGCAGTGGACTGCGATAGGCTGATTTGATTTTACCCCCTTAAGGGCTGAATTTTGCAAAATCTTAGTGAGCACTTACGTTCTAAAAGAAACGCCTCTGCAAAATTCCTGTCGCTTTTATTTATAGAAGACATAAATATTTTACCATTCAATATTTTATTAGAATCTAGGTTCTGGGCTTGCACATCGCAACATAGGTCCGTAGGTTTGTCTAGCAAGAGGGTTCGCCCCGAACTGATTTTTAGGGAGACCGCGGGGATTTTTATGGACGCAGTCAGTCTTTTACTACTATCGGTGTTGGCAATTGATTACAAATAATGAAATGGAATTTTTCAAAAAAGAAGATATCCGGGACGGATATCTTCTTTTTGAAAAATTCGTGCGTTTTATCTGGAAGAAGACATATACATTTTATATACCTTTTCATTTATAACGAAGAAATAAAAATGTTTCATTTCATCGATTTAGAATCCACTCTGTGGTTTTATTTTTCAGTATAATTATAATGATATTATAAAAATTCTGGCTTAACCAGTCTTCATCTCATATACTGTAGATTATACAAATATATTTTTTGGTGGATAATTCCATAAATTACTAATGAAAAGTTTTTACGACTCCATGCTTTTTTCAAACATTTCGGGACGGGGATCTTAAAATAAATATTTAAAGAATTCTTTCACCTACTATTTTATACATACTAAATAAAAATATATGTATCTTAATACAACTCAAGTCTATTCGAACCCTTAATGGAAAAGGGATATATGATGGCTCTCAACATGAGTTATACATTCCCAAAGAATTGGACTTTGTCTTTTCTACTGAATTTTTGAAAGTTTTTCTTTTGTTTATGATTTGTAATAATGCACTAATTTCTATGAAATTATAGGTACTTTGCTTAAAATAATATTTAAATGAATGTATGAACATATTTTAAAATTTTTTGTCGAGATGTTCGCAGAATTAATCTGGAGTCTAGAAATATTATGCTCCTAATACAATATCCAAAATAGTTAGCGAAACGTGGGTCCTATACCTACACCACTGCCTACCCTTTCGGGAAAAAGCGTGATGCTTTGTTATGTTATGTAAAGGTTTTGTTTGAATCTTCAAAAGTAAATTAATGCTACATAAAAAACTCGTACGAGGTTGATGGAGCTATTTTTGTTGGGTAATATCGTAGGCCGAGAGGGTTCCGTTACTCATTCATTTTAGGCAAAATTTTTCGTTTCAACTTATATCTCGTACATGTTTATGTCAAAAAGATTGCGATAAGAATGCTTGTTGCATAGCTTACCTTCATAAAAGTTTTTTTGACTTTACCTTGGTGTAACAAGTATCTATACATCGAGAATAAATAGTGAAGGTTTTTTATTCTACTTATTGTGTAGACAAATTAATGTTTAGTTTGAAGTTAAATGTCTGATGAAAGTAGGACGGTTTTCTCTATTAATTTTATAACAATCGTTGGTTCAAAATCTTTTTCCTAAAAAAATATTGTTATTTTTCCTGTAACATTTACCTTGTTTTAAATATGCTTTGCAAATGACGAGGTCAAGGTAGATTGGCCTTTTATATTTCATTTTTATAAAAGAAAATCTATACTATCATATAAAACGGAAGAGTTTGTTAGTTTGTTTGAACGCGCTAATTGGATACGCTACCAGTTGGATTTGAAAACTCTTTTTGCGCATGATAAATATTCTTGAGTAAGGTTATAGGCTGTGTACTCGTAATATTGATAATGTAACCAGACCATGTGCAGAAAGCTAGTATATACTCGTAATAATTTCAGATGAACCAAGGATTTTTACATGTTCTACGTAGCGACGCGCGTTGATGTACATACAATAAAAAAACAACTAAAATTATAAATTATCCAAAATTTAAAACGAACGGACGACCAAACTAAAAAATCTGAACCATGGCTGAAGAAATTTCCACTCTCAACAAATGTCAAGTGCGTTCGCCCAACCCTGTAAGATATGATATCACAATTAATTACTACAAAATATAAGCTACATTTACACCTACACTTTCTAACATTTGTTTTACAAACAAGTGAATCCGACTAGAACACAATCAAAATGATTACGTTCAATTGTACTCAAAACAACAAAAGAATATAATACAGCTTTGTCGTTCGTATACCTTTTTATTTGAACAATTCTTATTTAAATAGCAACTCAATCTACTTAAGATTGTTTGTCATCCGTGTGTATTAACAGAATCAATTTTGTGTAATTGTATATCTTTGATCTGTCAATTACTTGCGGTATAATCTATCCTAAGCAAACACAAGCCGTGGGGTAACTCTACCAGAATTATAAGTCGCCCTTATTTTACCGGTCGTCGTATCGTGATAAGCTGTTTTGTTTTCTTAGTTGAAGTTTAAGGTAAAATATTATTTCAAGGGCTCGCCTAGAGCTAACTAACACGTTCCGTTTGAAGTTGCAGAAGTTTTGTCGTAAATTGCCTGGATTTAGTTGTTTGAATTTATAAGTTGAAGACAGAAAAGTTCGATTAACTTTTTTGTATAAAATATGTTAAGTTAGAGTTGTATTGAGTGAACATAGGGACCTTGCGTAACTTTACGGTTTGAATGTAACGTTTTTTACAAAGTTATGTATATAGGTTTTGATTGAAACTAAGCAGACTTTCCCATTAGACATTTACAGACACAGAATTAAGTAGATTATGTATTTCTGCACATATGATATCTATTCAACAGAGAATTGCATTTTAAAAATCCAAATTTAAAATGTAGATAAAAAGTCATTAATCTTTTTCTTTGCTTGTTTCACGATCTTAAATATGTAATATTGATGACGATGATAAATTTGTAGTAGTCATCATAATTAAACTGACAACCACGTATTTGTTGTTCATACTCGTACTTAATGAATAAAGTTACAATAATTGAATACACATACCTATAAGACATTTAACAAATATGTGAAATATGAGATAATGAAACTCGACAGCGTAATGGATTCGCTAATTTAACAATCGATTACATTAATTTCTCTTCCAAAGGCAATCTTACATTATACAATGTTATTTTCTGTCTCGTCTCTCAAACGATAATCAGAAATAAATGATAAAACCGTAGCATTCTTTTGTTATCTCTAAGTAACACATTTACCAGTGACAATGAAAGAAAAAAGTATAAAAAGTATCAACTCCTTGTCTTTTAACAGAAATTGTATAACAACTAAAGGTCACCGCAATTTCATATAAGATAAGCTTTTGGCTATTTATTTTGGCAAAATATACTTTGTAATTTCTAGTTTCATAAAAAATATAAAAATATCCGGTCCGGCGCTCAATGTTATTTTGTATTCTTTTTTTTTACGATTGCCCTGTGTCCCTGCAAATCATTCACTAAGAAAGAAAATACATTCGAAAATAAACATGCCATATAGGCAATACTATGGGTGTTACTGGCTATTCTAAACATTACGTCATCAATGCTGATAAACATAAAGCAATAAAATATTAAAATTAATCTCGCATTAACAGTGGAATTTATGATTTATTTATTATGAGCCATTTTTGTCCCACTCCTGAGCAAAGGCATCCCTTCCACTTATTGCGATCTCGCGCTTCCTCCTTCCAATTCCATAAAAACCTGTCCAGATAATCCCCGCCATGTCTTTCTCGGTCTGCTGCGAACTCGCACTGTATCAGAGCACCAACTTTGAGCAATATTGGCCTACAGTTTATTTGGCTTGCGGTAGACATGTCCAGCCCAGTCCCATTTAAGTTTGGTAACTTTTTGAGCAACAACAGCTATTTGAGTTTTGAGCGTAGTGTTGTGTTCCGAATGTGATCACTTAATCTAACACGCAGTATACTGCGCTCCATAGCTCTTTCGCAGACCTTGAGTTTGGACTTTTGAATATTAGTCAAAGACAAAGTCTTAGAACGGGGAGTGTACACATGTCCATGAGCTTTCGTTTTAGTGTCATGGGTAATTCACCCTTGCATATCTCTTATATGGACCAGTAGCTTCAGTAGTAATAGTTGATTTAGCGATATAATATGAAAAAAGCCATTTAGAATTTTAAACTTCATGGTGCTCAACATAAGACACATCTGAAGTATTTCACTATGTCTTCAACTGAAATTTTTAAGACGCAACTGAAGCAACTGGGTTCAAGATGTCGTCTCCCTTTGTAAATCTCGAGTGTAAATTATTTCTTTTAGTAAGTAATTTGAAATGGTAAAATTAAAACAAAAAAGAGTAAAACAAAGAATGAGATTTACAACTACTAACGATGAAAGGAATAATGACTGGATTCTGCTCTCACACGGGACGCAACTTTGCGTATTGCATAAATTTTCGTACCGAATTTATTTTTACCTATTTTGTGTATTTTTGTTTTTGTGAAACCCCTGGCGATATAGGTCTTGTTTCTTTGTGCGGCAAACTTTTTTTTACAAATATAAAAATTTAAACGATAACACCCAAGTTAAAACTTTTTTTTGCAAATATACAGTAGAAATATTTCTGTGCGAATAGCCCTCCTGGCATTTTTCAACACCATCAGTCTTTAAAAAAATAAAATGAAAATTCAACCAAAAAATCCGTTTCACAAAACGGAAAGCCTTGGAAAAACAGTTGTTCAATAACATTGTAATCCCTCGTAGACGTACTCATGCCAAGAACGTATCCCCTCAACACCTACTTAGATTCGGAGATATGAAAGCGTCCCTATGAATACAATAACAAAGGACACTTAAGACCGTACTGTGAGCCTGTGACGTCATTTAATCGACGAACGGTGCTCCACAGAGCAGTTTATCGCGATGTCAATAAATCTAATACCTAAGCGAGAAGCAGACTGTGTTCTTATATCCGAGAATTTCACGCTATGAAGTCCAATTGAGCGTACTAAGGCTCTACTAAATTACGAGATATCGCAGGCAGGTACTAGCCTAAACGTTAAAAATTAACTAATTCTTCCTTCCCTTTTAGAAAGTCTGAAAAGAGTATTTTTACAAACAGTGAGAAGGATTTCGTAAGAATCTTTTAATAGCAATGTAGAGTTCGAATTTATACATAGAAGTTTAGTCGTGTAACCAGTGGGTTTTTTTTATTAGTTGATTAATTTTATATAGCATGTTTTACGGAGTACGGATTAATTTTATAATTTTGCTTAACTTTAACTTAATTTTTTGTTTGCAGAAATTATAATTAGTAGTCAGTAATTTTTCTAATATTTTTAATCAATCTTTTATATTTAAAATTTTAATGTAAATTTAATTAATACTGAAAAAATTAAAACACAAATAAAACATTAGCACTTTGGTATAAAGATATCATGATTTTCACAAAATTGATTGGGGTAGGCAGGTACCCTTTGAAAAGGCTTCAAAACAGATTCCTTTGCCTATTCACAACAGTTTCTTTCATCGAATTACCATAAAAATAGCTCGGAAAGTATCCTTTATTTTGTATTAATCTTGTTTAATTCTCTTGGTGTTAACAATGAAATAAGCATTGCGGCAATCTTTAAAAAACAATATTACTTTTATTTACTTACATATTACTTTGCTTTATGAATACGCAACTAAGTTAAAGTGTCAACCAATAAAATCGCACATCCATACTACCTATCTCCTAAACATTGCAATATAAAGTGCAAATTATCTAAATAGTCAAACTCCCCATATCTAAAATGAGTGTCGCCATAAGAAGCGAGTACGCTACTTATACGACATCTTCGTATCGCTTTAACATCCCTATATTAACTCCGTACTTATGATCCGGCTCATCCAGTCCAATCACATAATCAATTTATCAGTACTGTATAAAAATAGGATACGCCGTACTCTATTCCAATCGTTCCGCTTTAATAGAATTTTAATTTCAATTTCACACATAGCGGGGCACGCGGATTACGACACCGGGCACGAGTTGGACTAAGTGGGCTGAGTTGGACCGAGTCGAGTGAATTTTTCCGATCGGCTCGGCAACTCTACCGTAGAAATTTTGATGGGGCGTTATTACACAGTCCGTTTCAAACGTATTGTGTGCGAATGCTACCTACAAAAATAGCAATATTTTGTATTGTGTGTGGTCAACATACTGTTTGCGTAGCTGCATTTTTAAGCATCAACGCTTTGATGAAGCCGGTTTATCTGTTAGAAAATTGAGAATGTGCATGTTGTTATAAAATAAACAGTCTTTATTTTAAATCTATAATTTAAATCGAGCTGAACTCTAGAGAACGTATAAATGAAGTTTAGATACAGAAAACTAATATAATAAATCACACAATAAAAGTTTATTAGCAAGTTAGAGTTTATTTTTAAACTATTAAATATCAACTGTTGTAAACTCAGCACACTGTTTTTGCGTATAATGTTGTAAATAACTGTCCTCAACGACAAATGTTATGAAATGTGAGCGCATCTTGTCACTACGGCGCGATAGACGACTTGACGTTTTCGGCTCATGAAGTGTCATTTGAACAAAATTCTCGCATACCTGGTAACTGTGTTAAGCAGAGCGGTACGACACGATAACAAGACATGACACGTAAAGTCGCGGCCTCGTCTGCAGCTAGGATAATGAGGCTGTACTCACCTGAAAACGCGTTCAACCTGTTTTATATTTCATAGTGGTAGGCTGGTGTGGCCAGCGCGTCCAATTAACTTCAGTCGTCCGCCGCATCGTTTGTAATGTACGGTGAAATATCGAGGGCTTGATGAGTGCGCCTGCCAGTGCAGCCAGTGTTATGACCTATATGCTTATACACAGTCTGACTAAATGAGTACAGTAATGTCACTCCGCATTGTGAGAAGTCAGGCTAGTTTAATTAATTCAACTAGCGGGATAAGTTTACTGTTTATAGGGTAGGTAGATACGGAGTCACTGTCAGGGTTTATTTTGGATTTAATACTAGTTATAAGTATAAGAGACCTGGTGGTGTGTTATTACTAATTTTAAAAAATCCATAGTTTCTTCAAAATACGAGCTTTTACCAGCTATAGATATTGTGTCCAATTTCCCATAAACCTACAGCCAAACCAAGGCGATCTCGACCTGGAACTAGAACCTAGCACCGAAACAATAGCTAAATAAAATTAATAATATTTACGGTAGTAGATCCACGCTGATTTCAGCATGAATGGGCCGGATCGTCCGGGGAAGTACTACCCTCTCATAGAAGATCGACTTAAGAGTAGTAGTATCCGTACTACTGCGTTTCGTTCGGTGAGTGAGAGCGCCGGAGGCCCAATTTCCCCCTATCCTCTTTCCTCACCTCCGTCATTCCCTTCCCCTAACCCTATTCCCAGCCGCCATAGTGGAGGCCACTATACCAGCAGTTTAAGACGATGGCTTTTGGTATAGTGGCCGCCACTTCTGGATTCCACTGACTGCTTACCATCAGGCGGGGTGGAGTCACTTTGGTAGGCTATAATATAAAAAAAAAAAAAAAAAAAATATTGATAAAGAAAATAGGAAAGAATGTACATACTTGAAAATTCGCATTTAATATAAATATTACAAATATCCATCTAGCAACAACAGCAGTCTTTATTTATAACAAATATTTGTTAATAGCATTGGAAAACGCTTAATATTTACAGACAATGGTCTCTGTTATACAAAGACAAGAGCCGAGTGTCCTCTTAGCAATAAACCTGCATTGTTACCGCAAGCTTATGGTAATTGAAAATAATATGAACACAATCTAAAGCTTTGTCCCTTTATAAAACGAGAAAAACGTTAAACCATCTCATTTTAACCATATCTATAGCGTGTCGGAATCATAAACTAAGAGGCTTTTCACTTTATATTTATAGTTGTCACAACGAACACAAAACTGAGTGGCGATACGATACAATGCAGATATGATTCATCCTTAAAATACGTATAATATCGCTATTTTAATAAATTCAGCGTCGAATAACATAGAGTTGTGTAAAATAACTTTGTGTATATAATAAAGCAGATGTTCAATATTCTTTGTTGAAAATCGTACAAATTGTTCGGTGATTTGTAGCTTAGAGTATATCGAGTTGCATTGCCATCAATCCGTAAGTGAATCTAGAAGCGAGCACGTCGGTCGCAGCTGCAACTGATACCACCTGACGATGTCGTTTGTACCCGTCCGACCGGGATTAGGCACGGGCTACACGCGCGCAAAACGACACTTTGAATTACGCTTATGGATTTACGCTATTGAATATCAGCTTTATAAATATTTACAATATGGCTATAGTTATTTCAGTTAACTATTAAGAATATTTATGTAACATATTTTATGTTAGGAATAGTTATCCTTTTAAATAAATTTAATATTCACACAATTTATTGAATTTGATTAGGTGTGTGTGTGTGATCTTTCTTTTAGTAGCATGGGTTAGCTTCACATCCAAGACAAATATTGGATAGTCTCATTAACTACTTATTGTATTTTGTAGCCAGATTTCAGCTGTTTTCTCTATATATAATATAAATAGGTACATTGAAAAAAAAAAAACTGTTCCAACGCGCACCAAAGTTGACGTTTTCTTTATAATAATCATTAGATCTCACTTTTGAAAATGCTCGATTTTCTACTACAGACTGTAAAATCTTACCTACATTCTAAACGTTAGCCACATAACAAAATAAGAATACCGGTTTTTAAAAAAATGTAGATAACTAGGTATATGATTTTCCTATTTTGTATTCTATATTTGTTATAATTATGTATGAAAACGTACAATTCAGTTTATTTTCCAAACTCAAATCTTCCATTTGGAATACTAGATTTCTCTATTAGATGTTTTTACTGCTGATTAACCTACATATCGACGGGATTTCTCATCAATTTACAGAATCAAACTTGATGTTCCAATTTCATCGAAGTTTCCCTTTGTCTCTGGATTTAAGCGGATTGGAGTCGTATGGCTCTCAAACCGACGTGTAGTGCTTTATTGCTTATGGTGTCCCACATCTAAATCCTCTCCTTTCAAATCGGATTATGATGGGCGGCTTGCAATATTTGAAAACATTTGTAACATTTCTTTGACTTTGAAGATCGTAAAATCTAAAACTTACCTGTAAATAATCAATATAATATATAATATAATAATATATAATATGTGGACACTATCACACATCGTCATCTAGTCCCAAGCTAAGCAGAGCTTGTGTTATGGGTACTAGATAATTGAAATATAATACATATACGTACTTTTTTTTTTTTGTAAATACATACTTAATATACATAGAAAACACCCAAACTGAAGACAAATACAAATGTTCATCACACAAATATTTGCCTTCCGCGGGAATCGAACCCACGACACCCGGCGTCGCAGTCAGTTACACTAACCACTAGACCAACGGTGCAGTCGAAATATTTCGATGATACCTGTATATAATAATAAGAATAATATTAGTTACTTTATTGTAAGAAATGTCAAAGCAAAAACCTTCCTATTTCTATAAATATTGTTATAATAATATTATTTTAATATTACGACGAACACAAAAATCCGGGATCTTCGGGATAAAATACCAGCTCTGTACGTCTCTGGAATACGAAAAGCGAAATTTTGAAAAGGCGTGCATTGTATAAATAATGCGCTCTCATAAGTAAAACATTGATTCAACGCACAAACAAAAACAGGGCCATTTTATTAGTATCTGTGCGGAAAGTAATAGTGGAGTTAACGAGGTAGCATATCAAAGGGCCAATATATTTTGTTTGCAGGCGTGCTTGCACGGTCGCGTGGGACGATGGAGTTTTCACGAATATCCGCAGGGAAACCGCTTTACGAGAACATTTTTCATAAAGCCTCTACACATACTTGATACGTAATTTATGTAGACATCGTCTTACAGCGCTGCTGCTTGAATGTCGATTAGAAAATTTTATGTCAAAAAATTTAACAAGCTGCGTTTTCAGACTGTGGTAGACTTTAAAGTAAGGTTTATTGGCATTGTTTTTTTATATGAATAGTATTTAAGTTGCTCCAAATTATAAATTCGTTTCGTTTTATCGAAGGCAAATGAAGAAAGGTTACATAATAAATATAATAAACTAGCGGACCTGACAGACGTTGTCCTGTCTTAATTATTATCTAATTTTTCGCAGAACCTTCTCCTGACAATAACAAACACAACAAAAAAAGAATTAACGGAATCGGTCCAGTCGTTCACGCGTGATACCGTGACCAAGGGAAATAGGGATATATTTTTATATAAATAGATATTTCTAATCTCCCATTCTACAAACCCTCTTTCACCTACCTACAGATATCCCACGTAAACTTTTCACTACTTTCCCCTATTCCCCTCTCTCTTATTCCCCACTCCTCCCATCCCCCTTCTTCCCCACTTCTCCCCTCCCTCCCTCTCCCCCTTCCTCCCCACTTCTCCCATTCCGCTTCTCCCCTCCCTCCCTCTCCCCCTCCCTCCCCTCTGCTTTTCCCGTCATTTCACTCTTCCTTTCCCTGGCTTCTCCCTCATTTCCACATCGCTTCCCCCTCACTTCTCTCTCACTTCCCCCTCACTTCCCCTTCACTTCCCCATCATTTCCCCCTCGCTGTGTCCGATTCTCAACCCTAGCCGATATGCATGCAAATTTTTTTTAAAAATTAGATATGAATACAGAAGTTTAAATCGCCTAAAATCAAAACCAACGATTTCTGTAATAAATTTTTAAATTACTTTAAACTAAAACATATCAGACAAAATAACCTTTTTAGGGAGAAGTCTCAAGCATTCAAATTAGTGTCAGTTCACAAAATACAATAAGATGTGATTTTAAATTATGCCAACATGATATCAGCTAAAACATTAAATATAGATAATAGTATAATTTGTGAGGAAACATATAGATCTAAAATGTCACAAATACGGGCTGGTGTACCCCAAGGTTCAATACTAGGTCCGATTTTCTTTATAACCTTCATCAATGACTTGATAGAACATGTGAACACAACCAGTAACGGATGTACTCAATTGGTAGTTTTTGCTGATGACACTAATGCAGTAGTGTCGGCTAGTGATATAAACAGTCTTAATGTGGTTGGAAATAATACCTTGGACACCTTCTACACTTGGTTCACTGTAAATAGCCTTAGAGTAAATATTAGTAAAACAAATGTAATCCTTTTTCGCTCGACCTCTAAAAATACGGATACATTATATAGTGAAATAAACGGTGAACGCATAAGCCAAACCTCGGTGGTAAAATTTCTAGGAGTCCACATCGACGATAGACTAAACTGGAAAGCAGAGTTAAAGCATCTGGAGAACTCAATTAGTTCGGCCTGCTATGTACTCAGGAGTCTTAGGAATGAAGTTAGTATTGAACACCTAAGAATGGTATACTTTGCGCTAGTCGAGTCAAAACTAAGATACAGCATCCTGTTTTGGGGAGGAAGCTTTGAATATAATATTAATAAGGCATTTGTCGCACAGAAAAGAGCCATTCGAACAATTGTAAGAATTCAAATACCAGATTCATGCAGACCACATTTCAAAGAACTAAAAATATTAACCGTTCCTAGTTTATATATATTAGTATTACTCACTCACTTATCTAAACATGTTGATGAGTACGAAAATGAAGATGAAAAACAGATAAGGGAGAGCACGAGGAGAAAGGATCTGCATACCCAATGTATACCACATCTAGATGTCGTAAAACAAAGTGCATATTACAGATCCGTTAAAATATTTAATAAATTACCTTTAGAAATTAAAGAATTATTTTGCAAAAAGGATTTTTTAAGCGAACTTAAGCAATTCCTCTTAGAAAAATGCTATTATTCAATTGATGACATGACCTCATAGACAATTTTTTATTTTTATTTTGTTTTATGACTTTTTTAGTTTCTTTATTTTATTATTTATTAGTTTATTTATTGACATTTTACGATTTTATTGTTTTTAGTTTGCATTTGACATTTTAAGGATTTTATTATTTTTCTTGGTGTGACATTTGATTGATTTAATATTTTATACATATTATTAATATAACTACATAATTGACTTTGTATCTCTTTTTTATGTATAATTGTGGTGTCATCAATGTTTATTGTAATTAATCAAATTCAAATTAATTATACTTATATTAAGATTATTGTTTTTAGAAAATATTTAGGAATTGTAAATTATAACCGTAAAACATTCGCATACAATGTAAATTGTTTCTGAATAAATATATGAAATGAAAATGAAATATCTTTTCAAAAGTAAGTTCAGCACATTTTTTTTATTTTCTATCTGTTAACGACCATACAAATTATATATATTAGTTTATATAACACTTTAGGCTGCGTTAAGACGACACGCGCCTGCTAAACGTACACGCGCCACGTGCGTCAGCATCCGCGTCTAACATGCTTTTTTCTAACTTGGTGTATAATAATTTGAGTCTTATAATACACTAGCTTTCCGTGGCGAGGTTTCACCTGCGTCTTCGCTTACTGCATTGCTCCCATCGCCAGCAACGTGATGTTACACAGCCTTCCTCGAGAACTGGGCTATCATACTCAAAAAGAATTTTCAAATTCGACTGGTAGTTCCAAAAATTTGCGCGTTCAAATAAACAAAAAAAAACTCTTCCGCTTTATATAATAGTATAGACAACACATTATGGTCTTAAATTGCTTTTATCGAAGTGTATGCAGGGTGGGCGCAGTGCGATCGCGATGCGTGCTGTTTACTACGCGACCGCTGAGCGAGCGCGCGTATTTAATATCGATTTATTTTAAACTTTATAATACAAAAGAGAAGCATTTAATTCCAATGTTTCTAAAGAGGGAGCGATGCGTACGCGACGAGCACGCTGTGTCGCACCGAAAAAAAATTGCGCTCGTGTGAACACGCCCTTAGTACCAAAATTTATTTAATATATAATTTAATTTATTACAATTTTTGTTGCCATACAAAACAGTGACATGTTATATGACTGTGTCCTGTAGGATGGACATATTTTTAAACGACTAGCCAAAGTCCAAAGCTTGGAATTTCGGAATATAAACATTTGATGGCTATAATATATTTAGATAGACACTTACAGATATAAAATAAGATTTATTAACAATGCACAACATTGTCTGGCTAAACAATATCCCTGTGAAATATTTTTTTTCAGACATTATACTTTAAGTAACGCGTTTAAAGTGATTTTCCTCTAGCTTTTTTCATACACTTGTGTCTTCCTTAGTACAGTACAATACTATTTAGTATATTATATGGCACAGAGTTGTTCTTATTAGTAACTAAACACAGGCATTTGTTCTACGTTATTTGTGCTTTTAAATTTAGCCCGGTTATTTCCGTACCATTTGAAACCGGTGACAAATATAAATCGATTCCATAAATTTAAAAATACAGATAAATAAATCAAGGCTAGAACTACAATAATTCAGCAGCACAATGAAAATAAATGAAATAATTTGGCTTATTTATTTTTGTACTGCCAGATAGGTATTTTATGATAAAACACCAAGACCCAAACAGATCGATTTTATTGTCGAAAACCTATTGATAGATAAACCATTTTCAGAGTATTACTAAATTTAATATACTGTCATGAATATTTTTTTAACTCCACTCATCAAGTTAGTATTAGACATTTTCAATTGAAGTTTTTGCATTAGATTAGTTAACATTGTTTCAGTGTTACATAAATATACGTATTATATTAATGTAACCATATATTATTTACCGTACAAAAATACTAATAATATACTTAATACTAATACATAAACACGAAAACATAAAACGTGGACATTTCTTTGCAAAGTTTTGTGAAAAAGCTAGAGTGGGGCAGTCGCATAAGTTAATTTCCGTATACAAGTCATAGTTCTTGTTTGTTTGTTCATCCGAGCTTGATTACAACGAGTCGGGCGTGAACCGGGCCATTCATAAGCCGGGTAATCAGCCATCAGTTAATAGTAAACATGTTCAGTACGACACCCATTAGGCGTTAAGCATTTTGGAATCGCTTTCATATTGATTTTCATGCTTTATTTTTCAATAGATTTGTAGCATATATATATTATTTTTCTGAAATTAGTGACTGTTCCGGCAGTGGAAAATTCCTATATGGGCAAGAAGTTTGAATGATTTATACATACATACATACCTATTGATTCAGATATTGTGTTTGTTCCCATTAATTGTATGTTTTAAAGTGCCCGCAACACAAAGGTTGTACTTTGTGTGGGAAACGTCTGTAAAAAAATAACTATAATAATAATTAACTATAAGAAGACTATTGTGTCATCGCTTTAGCTTTCATCTTGATTAAGCAATAACCAGTATAACATGCTGCATGTTTTTGTTACAAAAATATATAAGAAACGAATGATTTGTAACAAAAGTTGCAACGTTAATAGTACTAAGAATAACATAGAATTAAATAGGTTAACATTCGGTGAATGTTAGCTTATTAAGTCAGCAGCTTAAGCAACATATTAAACATCGCTAGACTAAAAATTAAATCTTATCCAAGCCCGAAACTTGTGCTAAAATTTTAAACGCAAACACAATGAAAAATATCTATGAGTTAGTTTGAGAAATTATACAATTTTATAACTTTAATTGTTAATAAGTAGTTTTGAAACTAAGTTATCACACTTATCAAATTAATTTTTCTATGGTGGTCGCAAGTTTTATTTGAAAATAAGTAAAAAACACTGAAATTCAAAGGATCTAATTTTAAACTCGCTTATTTCCGGTTTTCCAAAAATAATCCCCGTTACAAAGCATAAAATGAAACCCTTTACTTATCCGTATTTTTGTTTCATAATGCATTACATGAACCAGTGTAATGAAGCAAATTTTACGCTAAAAACTAAATGCCTAGCTTTTGTGAAAATAAGTAGAAAATACGCAAATCGTCTTGAAAAGATGTTAAAAATTGTTTGTTTATAAATATTTAACGTGATTGTTTAATGTAATCCCGCTATTCTACCACATGAAGAAAACTCGTAAATACACAATAGGTAATTTCGTAGGAATATCTAAGTAAGTATATTTGTCGGCACGTTGTAGCCACGTTTTGCCTTAGACACTCGTACTCGTATGTTGCAAGCCGCAGAGTGTTACCGAAATTCGATTATCATGAATTCTGTCTAAATTAACTTTGCGAGATAACGTGTGTAGTATTAATTATTCCGTTTATTACATTAAGACGTTAGCTTCATTGGAAATATCGTTGGATAACAGGAGCGCGTACAAACACGTTAATTGCGTATGCGAGACTTTATTGAACGACGCTGTCGATTTATTAAATGTAAAATTTATCATTTTATTTCGACTCGTGAAACCGATATGACTCATGTAATTAGGATGTACTTGCATTTTACATGGCAAAGTATGTTTATTGTTTTCCTTTTAAGTCAAGACTGAGTAAGCGTGATTTTTTGCGCAATGATTAGGTATTACCGATGTCATAACAAATTATTAGTCTAAAGTCACAAAAAGTTACTTAATCCAAAATCATGGCTTGTTATTATTAAATAAACTCTTCACATAAAATTATACACACTACTTATACAATTTGTAGGGAAATTTATACCATAAACTTAGCGATAACCATAAAAAATGTAATAACTGAAGACAATCATTTATCTTGGACAATATTTTGTAACGAAGTTATAAATTTAATTAGTTTAAATTCGTTATAAGTAGTAGAAGGACAAGCATATTCTTGTGGAAGAGAGACGATATTAAGGAGAAAATTCAACTAGACTTATGACAACACTATAGCCTGCTATCTATTCTCAATAAGAAACAAGACGGTATTCCTACATTTATAAGCCTTACGAATGAAATTAATTATGTAGAAAAGCTGCAAGTACTTAAGGCTATTTACATTTTTGCCTAAATAATAACATCTCACCGCTATTACATCACGTAAAGGGGTTAAAACGTATATACACGTCTAAGTGAAATAAAAAAACACAGAAAAACTCACTCGGGAGTAGTTAGAGCCACTCCGAATGTCAACCGCTCTTAGCTAAGTAATCAGGTTTAAAATTCATGGGGTCACAGTTTGTGTCTACCCTGGGGTGTTCTATTCTAAGTTGTGCATACTCGTTTAATGTTTTATACTAATTTTATATGATATAAATAAAAAAATATGCATGAGACTGTTCGTGAATTTTTTTTTCTATTAGTTATTTGAAGTGAGTTTAATAATTTACGCAGAGGAGTTATTGGTCGTTTCCCCCGCCATTTGTTCGCCCGAACGGGCCAAACGACTAAAGCACAATATTTATAATTTTTGATTGGGCGTTTCGCCCGATGGAATTTTTATTGCTTTTCATGTACAGACAGCATCAAAATAGATTGCGTTACAAAAAACAAGTTGTATTGCTTCATAGGTTATAATAAAGATAATAAATACAATCAACTCCGAAGTCATATAAAAATTACACTAAACATTACAACACTTACTTAGGAATTGCTTGTATCCCACTCAAAACATGGTTATGAAAATAAACATCTACGAAAATCATAATATAAGATCATTATTATTGATATCACAAAATATGGCACTAATTATTTAAAATAATTTTAAAAAATTTTAAAATTATAAGCTTATCACAATAACAAATAGAAGTACCAATCTGTGGGTTCTTTGAGTCATTTCTCTAAATATTTACTCTTTATTTATACTTACGAGCTATGAATTTTCTAGTAACGTGACACTTTCTAGACGAGAATATATTATTATGCAACAATTTTCTTTTTGATAGAAGGATCTATTATCATCCCGCACTAATGCAGGCCATTATTACTTTAATGATATTGATATTAATGCTAATAGTGCTAGCTAGTGCTTATAAAAAGCTTATAACTGAGAGGCAATGATTTTAAGGTATCTGTGGTAAACGGTGTAGATGTCACAATTAGATAACTGTTTAATGTAATATTGTATGTTCATATAATATTGTGATTTTGTTTGTTTACGCATTATACGATAAAAATAAAAGAAATAAATATTAACCGATCATAAAATGTGTGTGATCTAAGCATTATTATATTAACCGACCCAATGCAGGCTCAATAGCAGGTAATCGGTACATAATGTGTAATGAAAGCGAAAGATGTCTTAAATTTTTCATATTTGTTTTAACATAAAACAGTCTCAGATTATGTTGCTGGTGTTTAAATTGTAAGAAAAATTCCATCGGGCGAAACGCCCAATCAAATATTATAAATATTGTAATTTAGTCGATTGGCCCGTTCGGGCGAACAAATGGCGGGCCAAGCGACTAATAACTCACGCAGAGTTATAGAAACTACATTATATTGTTTTCTAGAGTCAGTATTTATTAAATTTGATACTGAAATCAAAATAATTATCTACTTAATTCGAAATTCAAAAGTTTTTTATAGTCAGTCGGATATTCCCTCAGTTTCTTTTTTAGCAGCTAAGGTTTCAATGTAGGTTCTGATTTTCAAAATCCAAAAAAAAAAGAGATGATTGTGATTTCTTATATAGCCTATAACAAACGCTTTTATAAAATAAATGACAGTGTAATTGATTGTAAACGTTTTAAAAGAAATGTCAAAACGTGAATCATTGATCACGTTCCACTTTTCTCAATTCTGTCATTTCGACAACAAAGAAACAATACGAAGGTAGGAAATAATCAAAGCACTCATTATTTTGATCCTAAGGAGAGTCTTTTTAATAAGAAATTTGTCGTAACTCACCCTCAATGACTTTATTCACCCGACGTCCCAAGTAATGTTAATTAGATAATTTAATTTCGACGTTTTTGATGAAATGTTTAAGAGGAATTTTCTCTCATCTTATCTTTTACAAAAAGTTCTTGCTTGTGGGTTGTAATTAGTTGATATTTTGGCGGGAACTTCTTACGAGTCCTTACAAGCATTGAAATTATTTTAAAGAGAAATAATAGTAGTTACGCTGCTCAATGTATAAAACTGTAGACGCTATTCTTTAAAGATTTATCTGTCTCTTTGCAAAATATGTGTTTCTTCTTATCATGATAAGAAAATAAACAAAATGTCGTATAATGCATTTTAATGGTCGACTTAAAAAGGAACAATACATAAATAAAGTACAACATCTTTCCTTATACAACGTAGTATGACATCAAAAATGATTAAAGCTATACAGAATTAAATCAATATGCTTAGTGATATACTTTTGCAAGATATAGTTTGTGCAGCTTTGAGTAAAAACAAGCTGTCACTGTATGATGAATAGTTCCTTTTGAAGATGAACAACCTGTTGCCTCGACTGCTCCTTAGGGATGTACTGTTTTGGTAACAGTAAGGACTTATTTCTAGGGTCAGCGGTAGTTTATTTACCAAATAGTCCAAGTATGAAACCTGGCTTTAGACGTGTTTATTTAGAAGCACGTTTAGTTTGTCACTAAACATACAATAATCGTCTGATTATTGTATGTTTAGTGACAAACTTAACAAAAAATACCTTGAAATAAACATAGATCTTAAAAACCTGATTACTATAATATTTTTAATTGAATTGCGTAATGAGAGGATTTTTTCTTGCATCACTTAAAAGATGAGCTATACCTATTACAAATAAAAAGGTGCTGATGCTGGTTAAGTAGCTTTACGTACAAACACCAAAAAAAATTAGGTAAGTACTTAAATGTGGGATCACATCCAAAAATCAAAATTTTCAACCACCACCCAAGCAGAAGCTACACTGGACTTGGTAAACCTTAGAAAATTACATAATATATATTAGGTTAAACTAAAGTTGCTACAATAATTTAAAACACACCCGAATATTAATTGGCAAGATTAAAATACATCAATCTTCCTTTTATACAAACTAGCCGTCGTACCCCCGGTACAATGTTAACCAAGGGACAGAAAATACCTAACATTTTTGTTATCAGCTTACTCCAGTCGATATAATTTATTCGTCAAATATATTTCAGTCTCGAGTCCTACTATAATATTAAAAGTAGCGTTTGCCTCGTAAATAACCAGCGACGGTGTCTGTATTTGTTGTTTGTGTTATTTTTCCTTTTTATAATAAAGCTCAAAATTTTGAGACTGATCTGCGCTTAAGATATTATTCTCCTAGTGTAACAGTACTTGCACATTCTTTGTACTCTTACGCTTACGACCGCTTCCTGTATTCAATACTTAATTTAAAATTTTTAGTCCCGATTTTATGGATTTAGCTAGATGTTTGGACAGATTCTGACAGATTAAAAAAGCGAGTCACCGCTGATCCATCCACTGCATAAAATTGACACAATCTCTTCTTTTGCTAATGCTTTTTTTACATAAGGAAGAACTATATTCTACAAATTTTTTATACAGTCACAGTACACATAGGTACACAAAGTTGTGATTCTAGCGGTTATGTAATCCATAAGCGAAGGTCTACCTATCTTCAGCACTTGCTCCATCAATCTTCAATATGTGCTGATCTATGCTTAGGTGTATAAGTTGTCTGTTCACTTCAATAACATTATTCACTACTAGCATGTGTCATTCTGTAACAGCCGTCAAATGCCGGCTTATGATTTTATTTCTCAAAGCTAGTCGACTGTCTATAAACTCATTATACCATCGATATACGGTTTCTTTAAAATCTATCCAACAAATCGTCAGGTTATACTTCATGTAATAGTAAAATCATCGCCTAAAAATGTTTCTGATACAAATTAATTTTCTAATGAGATAACTAACTACAATTTAATAATTGTATTTTCAAAATAACTAGCCAGTGCCTCATACATAAAAACTTGTTTTCGCAAAACTTTCAGCATGGTTTGCTATCGCTAGACCGCAGCCCATTATTATATTAAATAATATTAGTTCTGTCTCTATAAGCTACGACGATGAACGAAATACTGTTTTGCAGTCCAGTTACTATGAAATTGCAAAACAGCTTTAGTTTTTTTATATAATTCTTTTATTTAGAGGCTTTTACCTTACAAAGGTATGTCAGCCTCATCGTATCCTAATCTAACAAAAGCTTTCGTTTATAATTAACCATAACGAAATTTTGAATGTCGTTTTATGGACTAAAGTAAATGCCAACAAATCATGTTTTGCGCTGTTATTTTCAATAAAGCAATAAACTACAATATCAATTGAAAAAGTCAATTTTATTATTGCAGCTTTTGTAACTTTGTAATTACATGAAACCTTAAGCGTGAATTTATCTCATATTCAACGTTATGCGAAATTTTAAACATTTGAGTACTGATTGTTAACACTGTGCAGTACTGAGTATACAAATTAAACTACAAAAATAATATCTAATAAAACATAATTAATAATACATGATTACTAAACTTGAGTTTCTAGGTCGGTAAAATTTTTATTTCTACAAATTTTTAAAAACTTCATCAGGCGCTATAAAATTTTCCGGTTCTTTTCGCATATCCATTACATTCAAAGCAACATAATTGTGGTGAATCTCTGTTTCACTTCAAGAAGTTCGACGGTATATATAGTATTTGCCCGACTGCCTAAGTCAAGGAGGGTAATGTTTTTCGAGCGTATGTATGTATGTGGATACGTATGTCCTTGGCATACTCTACAGCCTAAATGGCTTAATGGATTTTAATATATTATGAATTGCCGTTAAATTTGCATTAATAGTAGGATTTACTGTTATATATATAATATTACAATGTAGCGTGGGCACGAAAAAAGTGAGTTTGTTTCCCTCCAGTTTGTTTTAGGCAGGCGAGCTTTTTGTTTTTAATAGTACATTTTGCTTATTTACTATATTACCGTAAAAGTATTAATTCCGTAGAATGTTAACATTAATACTACTCAATTTTACTTGTAAAAGCAAACTTAATACATTTGAAAATACGTTCTGTATGCCATTTGTAGTTAGTATTTGGATTAAATTCTCATCGTCGTAGGTACACAAGTTCGTGGTTACTCTCTGTAATAAACATAGTTTCTGTACAGGTAACGATTAGGACATACGGCTAAGTAAGATACAGTGCGCCTTAAGAAATTATGTCGGCAGTTGGGTTGGTAGGTACGCAAAACACGAGTATTTAATAAATATGTTGTTAGTAATTTTTACTGTGGTAATTTTGATAACATCGAGTATTATGGGACACACATCGATTTTTTGAGTCTGAGAAAATTATGTGCTCAAGAATTAAAAGTTTGTTAGATCCTACATCACTCCACAAACAAAATATAAGAAGAATAGGACTGGAGTTGCGGATAAATATCACGTTGTACCAAATAGCATAATATCAATATCTTCCACTAAAGGTTGGTCTATACGTGATAATGTAAAAACGAAACTCTCACGTTATAACTTTGAATCAATAAGATACCAAATGATGAACTTTTTTATTATTTCATAAAATAATATAATTTAAACCAGCTATCCTTCGGCTTCACCCGCGCGGCAAAGGCATGTGATTAATTAGTGTAACTCATGAACCATACCCATTTTCGCGATAAAAAGTATCTTATGTCCGTCTTCGACACCGAGTCTACGTACTTAAATAAATTTTCATAGAAATCGGTTTAGCCCTTAGTGGTAACAAACATCTACAGACACACGCACAAACTGTCGCATTTATAATATTAGTAGGATAGATAAGAATTGTCGAACGAAATCGTTGAACTGATGTTGTTAGTTTATAATTAATGGCAACGAAATAGCAGCGGACATTTTCAGTGGAAATTATGTTGATGGTGATGATTTAGAGATGTTACAATAAGTATTATATAAATATTTAACACTAATCGTAATCATTAATGTTTTTTATTCTAGGTGTGTCTCAGACTTAATGAGTACAAAATGTTGGCGATGTTTTTGGCCGTGTGTAGAACGCTATGTCTCAGCTTCTAGCTGAGTTGGAATCTCATAGATATCTCGCTGCAGATTCCATACACCAGACCGTTCGGAGTTATTCACAACATACACCTGGGTAGAAAAGTCCACGATTTGTGTAAATGCTTCGCGCGATTTTCTATTTTAATTTTGAATTTATTTTTTTTAAGTTACTGTTTCGGACTTTGGTCACATAATATCCAATTTAAAGTCTTTATTTTTATTAAAACTAGAGGCAGCAGTGGTTTGAGGTTTCTGATTAAGTTGAATTGTAGCATAAATAAAGCCTACACAGTAGCCGTTTCTATCGCTTCTGAATTTAAATAAATTAGATGGCTCTCGGCTTGGAAATCGTTTAATGGCGAGAAGCTTATATATACGATCTGAAAGCGTCGTCTGCAATTTTTATAAGTCAGGTAGTAAGCGTAAGATCTGCTTACCTAAATCTACCTCAAACCTCAATTTATTACGACAGAAAAAACTAATAGTCGCTTTTTATTAATGAACGATTGTCCACACAATAATGCTCTACGAATCGCGACACTAGCCGATACTTGATAAACACCAACTGCTACTACAATTAACCGGTAAATTAATTATTATTGCCAGCGAGCAGACCGCTAAGCCTCCTTAATTTCTGCCGTACACTACGAAAGATCAACCTATTAAAACAATATTAATGATAACATTGGCAAAATGCTTGATCTTCAATCCCTGTAATTCAATAAACATCAGTGTATTAAACATAACTAACAGATTAAGCCTGGCGTTCAATGGTATCTTGACATCAGCTCTGAATTTAGATGTATTGTGGTGTAAAGCACTGATCGTATAGCTTAATTAACTACCTTCATACAGCAATTGAGTCAAGCCGTGGATTACAAGCCACAGCTGTTTATCAACTAAAACGATTGGTTTTCGCATCATATACCTGATACTCTATTTATCTGAGCATAATAGAGTCGTCACCATTCACCTGAAAATATTCCAATATATTTTGTGGTGAATGTAAATATTTTCATCCGGACAACATCGTGGTCAGTGCATCCAATTAATGCAGGCGTTGGGAAAAGTCGCGTCGTTTGTAAAAATCACCTATCTATAAAGGGGTTGAATAGAAACACGTCGTGTGACCGTGGATCGCCCCGGGCGGCCATCCTACCATAATTATGACATAAAACCTGATAGTGTTACGTTCACAAAAGATATTATTTGCCATAATCATTATGAATAGAGGTTACATACGTACTTGTAAGTACGTACACGTGTGGGGTTCAACGCGACTTATATAAGATTATGTGCACATTTATTTTGGAGGTTACCTACATTGTTATCTTTTAGGCAAGTACTCGAGCGCTTGTATTATTAACCAGAGACCTCGTTGTTTCGCACTAAAATTACAACAAAATATATAATATGCAAAGTATAATAAACATTCTATCAAGAATATATTGTAAGTATAACAAATGACAATTTTCATCATTATTTAGATAATAAAATAAAAATATTTAAGCTGTAGAACGTGTTATACTCGTATAAGCAGGTAATTGAATATCAACACTTGTTAATTTAAACGATGAAAACATTTGTACGTGAAAACTTGTATCAGTAAGGTACCTAATACTTACTGTTTTAAGCCATATTGATTTAATATAAAAGAATACGTCCGTTGCGATCAAAAATCTACACGAAGCAAGAGTTTTTGCCTTACCAGGAAGACAGATTGAATGCCGATCCCAGCAGTCTTTTTGCAGAACACTGTTGACCGTACTGTTCTAAAAAAAACCTGTAGCCTTCTCGTATGATGGTTTGATTACCACCATTCAATTAACTAATAGCCTAGTGAAGTATGACGATTAACTTGTATATACTCCGCTAATGTGAGAAGGGGTCGCCACTTTCCGACCCCGATATACACATTGATTTAATGTGAGCAAAAGCCAAGTAATGAAAGCTTTTAGACGTTATCGGGAAAGATAATATGCTTACCACTAACACCTTTCCGAAAGGCATTAACATTTTTTTTAAGACTACTCTGGAAACCATACCTGTGTCGCGACTTTATAACCGTACAGACAAAGGACATAAAGTAAACTTTCTCGAAATAATTCACAAATACCGATAATCCAAAAGCAGAATTTAGAAGGTACTTTGATTTGATCATTTTGTCATTAACATAATGGTCAAATGTTTTTGTGCAAAGTCAAGGTTCTTTAGGATATCTTGCTTGGCCATAAATAATTTTAATAAAGTCATATTGAGACTTCCCACTTAGAACGTTTGTGTTTATGAGGCAAATTCCATACGAAATACCACTAAGTAATTCAATTTAAAATGAAATTCACGTGAAAGATTGTGTTCAATTGAATGGAATTTGATGTTTGGAACAATATTTGTCAATGGTGTGTAGTCGGACGCGTGTTTGAGTAGGCCGACGATATTTGCAGTTGGCGTCGCCGGCGCCGACCGAGATCCCCACATAACCACTAATCATATTTTATGGTGCCCGCTTAACTCAAATATTCGATTTGGATTAAACGACGCACGGAAAAATGCGACGCCATTTTCCATGTTTTATGACTGATTGTAATTTGAAGAGCCGAGTTGATTCGATCGATAAAAGTCACAGTAAACCTTGATAGCTCGTAAATTAACGGTAGTGAATGTTTGTCAAATATTACTGTCGATTTCATAACCCATCGTCGTACATGCACAGAACTTTGGGTTCACGTTTGCGGTGCGGCGTGAGTGCTGCGGTGCTACCGTATTAATATACTCGTATATTGAATTAGCCCTCAGGCTATTACTATGTCCAAAAAAAAGGTCGGTGCAGCTACGCAAAACTGGAATTTTGCATAAAATTCACTATGCAGTACATGATGAATTGATTAATTCATTGTTTGGTTTGGTTTTACCCATGGATGGTTGAAAAGACTTTCGATTTCCCACTTCAAGTGTAAGTTACAAAACTATGTAGGCACCTATCTTTAAACTATTACTATTTTCGTATTACTATTCGGATACTTGTTGAGGTTCCGGATTTGATCCCAGCCTCAGAGTTAAACTGATATGAATTTTAGATGAAAATGGAACTTTACCTATAATCTAATATAACTGTCATATCTTGTACTCTGATAGAATTTGATAATTCCATGTTAACCACTTTCGCTTATATGTCGGTAGGTCTCTCGGCAGTTCCTCATAAACATACGAACACAGAGCATCCTCTCAAATGCCCAAATAACTGTAACTTACAGGCCGGTTCTATTGTGAACATATCTCAACACTGTGTATGCAGCAGTGTCACCTCTATTGTTACAAATTACAAAATTTTGTCTATTCTATTACAACCTTTACCCAAAGAAAATGTGTAATTGTCACGACACTAGCCCACAATTTGCGTTTGAAATGCGAATGTTCTGCGTGATGGCACGGGCGACGCTTGTCATGCGTCACGTGACTGATAGCTTTAATATAGTCCCGTTGATTATCCAGCCGTGCGGAAACGCCAAACGGTAATCTAGATTTAATACCACGGCTCATCGCAGATCGGCCTGCCTCCGCATTGTCCTTGTACCCTACCGAGTACGACGTGTGGGTACCCAGAACACGGTATTCACGCGTGCTCATTTAACTCGAGACACTGCTCATGTGTGCGCACGTTATTACCGTATCATCGATAGGTGTCATTGTCCTGAATTAGGACGATCTTGATTAATGGATGCTTATAAACACCATTGCTTTTAGAATTTTTCTAATCGAATACAAAATAACAATTATAATCGAATGACAAGACGAATGTTTGAAAATGGTATTAATTTTTAAATCTGTTAGAAAATCTAATTTTAAATTAAATTAAATTCAAATATAATAAAAATAGCAGCCAGTGTTTAAATTGGAAGGTTAATGTACCTACCTATTTCTGCTTGCAAGCTGAAAATAGGTAATTATCCTTTTATTTAAGGGTTTATTGTAATTAGTACGGACATTTAAACCCTCTTTATTTTATGTATTCTTTGCCTATACCATGGGATGTGACCAAACCAATGCTGTAGATATTTTCTTTTGGAAATAGTGACGTACATGAACACAATCATAATACCTGCAGTTTGTTCAGTCAATATTGTTGACATGAATCATTTTTAAAAAGTAATTTAAAACCATTTTTGAAATACCGACGAAAACATTGTGTCAGACGTAATAAACCTGGGAATAGCATTCTAATGAATGATATTGGTCCTCCTGTGGGATTACAAGTTAATCCTCTTGAAACGGAACCAGAGGTGGGGGTGTGGAGTGTGCGGGACCCCGGGTAGGTAATAAAATTCTTACGTCATCACAGGCCCAGCGGACTACGAGCTCAAGGTATTACCGCCTCATCTGTTGTGTTTTTTTATTTAATTCATGCATCATTTCTCCGAATTACCTTTTATTAAGTCAAATTTGATTTTAACTGCAATTACTAGATACCGAATTCAAATTTGTATTTGCAAATTAATATATAGTATATATAATACGTACGTATACATATAACAAAAAGTTTTAAGCGATTTAAATAAATATTTATAGTGCAGCCGATAACGGTTTTGCTGGAAAATGTGAACTACTATAAAAAATCGGGAGTTCTTGCTATTCAATTCAATTCAATTTTTTTTTTTTTTTTTTTATTTATTTATTTATCAAAAAAACATACATTGTGGATTTACATTGAATGATGCAAACATAAACTCGTTCGAGTTTTACCGTACATCATAGTCATCGACTAGGTACATACATAACATTAGTTTATACATAAGTCAAAAACAAGAAGGGGTATAATATTTAAAATAAAAATAATGTGGGTACATTAACAAACACTCATCATCGGTACGTAGCTAGCCGTCTTGTAAACAACAGTGGTGGAGGAATGCGAGTATTACAATTCAATTCACACACAATTATTCAACGAGATTAGTCTCCTTTGTTCCTTTGGCTGTACGGTGACATTACTTCAAAACGTATAACAACCGTAATAGTTGACACTAGTAAAAGCTTTCGAGGTCGTGGTGGATAAAAAGAAAACAATATTACTATCGTGGTTCAGGGTGGCACATTAATATACATTTGGCTGCGGGGAGGCGCGGTGACGTATTTATAACACAAATTGAACAACAAAACAAAATTAGCTAGACTTATTTGTACCAGTTACTCGTTCAGATAATACAGGTGAGTTAAGTTTAAGTCAACATTAGCTTTCTGACACAATACACCTATGTATTAATTACAAGAACAATTGTGTAAACAAATAAAAGCACAACGTCCATAATAAAAGGCTTATGTAGAATAAGATTAATGCTTTTGTAATTTTCTCTGTATTACATCACAATACTCAGTTAATTAGTTTAAATAACAGTGTTTTGCCAGACGCGCAAATAGAGACCCTTAATGAAGGCAACCAATTCTCGGGGTTGAACCGAAACGGTCTTTCATTTCAGCCTTAAAGGCGTAGGGTGTCGCAATACGCCAGCGAGTTTGCCAAAAACAAGCTCAATAACGGTCTGGCAAACAGTACAAATGATGCGTTAGTGACAAAACGACGTACATTCGTCCCTCTTGTGCCGCACTAAGGCGCTGAAACAGGCGCTTGACGAACACGACGGCCAACAAGACAGGTTATTATCTCCCGACGAGCCGAAACATGTCAGAAAATCTCTGATATTTTTTACACGTCCTCGGGAATTCACAAGAGACTAGAAACGAAAATTAGTTACTGAAGATTTCTTGTTTTTGTCTGAATGCGTTGCGTGATTTTCATTGTTAAGAAATAACAAAAGCCACCTTTGAAATTGAACTACGCGAACCGAATATCAAAGAGGCCCACACGACGCGCGTCGCACAAGGAGACACTCTTGTTTAGTAACTGGTAACTTTGCTGTCCTGCAATCCACCTACTTGAAGATTAAATTATTTCTTTTACTTTTACATTTCGTACTAAAACTACTCTAGTACTTTTTAAGGAAAAAGGAACGTGATAAAGCAAGGTTAGCGGCGAGTGTGTATAGCAGTGGTCGAGAATGTAATGACATCCTCTGTCGCATATTTCGGAGCAGACCGTTGTTCCCATGCTACTACCTCTTTGTATTCTTTTGGTTAATTTTTTGTCGGCTTAATTTGTCTGCGTATTCAAATTGCAAATTGTGAGATAAAAGGATGACCTTTTTCATTTGTTTTTGCAAAAATTCTGGATTTCGCCAAAAAATATATTGGTATGAAAATGAAGTTGAGGCGTATATATATGGTGTTAATTCTTTAACAAAAATTTGGTATGTGAACAATCTGTTGTATATATCGGGTACGTGGCCACGTTTATTTTACACAAAGCAGCCCCTCGCGGTGGATAAAGGGCGACATATACTTTAGATACGCCAATCTCTTACGGATTCAATATCCTTTTTCTATTTAGTTCGAGTGAAGGATATCAAGCGTTCCTTTACTTCATATTCACACCTGCAGGTTCACAATATGCGAACAAAAAATAAAAGTTTATAAATCTTTTACGCGTCTCAATATGCACTATAACGGATAAATAATCCCCGTTATCCAGATCACTTTACTCTGATCTTTGATATGCATCATCTTAAACATAATATAACAGTAATTTCCTTTAGAATTATTAAAAGATAGAATTTTTTAACATACATTCCATTTAACGTCAGACAAAAGAACTGCGTTTATTTTTGAATATCGATATAACTTACTTTAGGATGCGCACCATTATTCTTCGGAATTGCCCATCTTTCGAACCCAAATATGTACTACAACCCGAAGTAAAACGTGAAAGGGACGCACACAAAGATTAATTCCGCTACCCATGCACATTATGTATTTAGGTTAGTATAAGATTTAAGATGTTTTAATCTGTGAATTAACAAAACAAGGAGTTAGACCTCTTTTAGAAAATGCTTAAAATTAAATAAGTATTTAGAAGGCATAATCGTTTTGCTACAATCTATGAACTCTTTACATGGAGTATTTTCAATTCAACGACGGCGACGCTCGTGGTCGGGACGGAAGGAGCATACCCTCCCTTTATTTTCCTGTATACTTTTCCCCTCTCTATGTAGAAGTCATAAATCACGTGGATGTAAATCTGTACCATCCAGTTGCGGATGAGTGACACACCATTATCGCGAGTCGTCGGGGCCACCGACGCCACACCGGCCTAAAACTTGACGCCGAGCAAAACTTTTAACTCTGACAATCCATTTTATCCGCTGTACTTCACTATCATAACGGTCAATAGTTCATTTAATATTAAAATATTAAGCGGAAGACACCAGTTGAATGAAGCTTTGAATGTTTTATTTAGCATGAATTTTCCATTAAATTTAGCGGCAAAGACTGGTGCTTTGCGTTTGAATTTACACAATGTTTTTTGAAAATGGTGACCCCTCGATGACACAGCGCATATGCCTACACAATCGATCCAACTGAATCATGACCCATTTTGCTAATATTTCGCTTAAAAGTGACATACTTGTATGATTTGTCGTCTTTGATGTACTTAGGATGTTTTTTTAGTTAAATTTCAGTGTCTAATAAAATAATAACAATCTCGTTGTCAAGGTTATCTGTGTTCAGGCGAATTTCAACCTACTTGCATTTAGATGGATTGCTAAAATGAGCTTATGGTGGCTCACGGTTCACTTGGTTTGATAGTACGTTTGTCTATTAAATAGTAATGGATTTGCCGACTTATCCGTTTCCAAATGTTCAATGACAGAGCGCGAAATCTAAAATTAGTAGCGAAATTAACTTTTTACTTTTTACTGAGACCTAAGCTAATGAATCTCATTCGTTTAAGATATTATCCATAAGTTAGAGCTATTCCTGTTACCCACATTATGAATTTGAAAGACAGGAACATTTCTAAAACGAACATTATTTTAAATTTTTAACCGACTTCAAAAAAAGGAGGAGGTTTCTCAATTTGACTGTTAATACCTATTTTTTTGTGTGTTCGCGGATAACTTCGTCGTTTATGAACCGATTTGATGATTTTTTTTTTGTTGGAAAGGAGATATCCCAAGGGTGGTACCATGATAAGGAAACCAGGATCTGATGATTGTATCCCAGAAAAATCGGCTTAGATGATGGTGAAAGGTTTTCAAAGAATCACGGTCGTGAGATGAAACTACACAAATTTTTATTTTATGTCGATCATCTTTAAGATGAAAGTATCATATTAACATATCTGGTTACAATCATTTTATACTGAGGGCGCAAAATCTTTACACACATACACATATTTAAGCTACAAACTATTTTACTCTTATAAAACACATCAAAATAACAACATTGATATACAAAAAAAGAAGATTTCCATTACAAAAAACTATAAACCTCGGGGTACTACATCAGCATAAATCTAATAAAATAATGGAACGTCACACGCGAAGATTTTGTTTGGAAGAGAACGTTATTGTTCATAATAAGCCAACACGTCTTCGGTGCCCCACATCCATCACACAGTACTCACTGTAGTCATGACTGTGCCCATCCGTCACCCTTCTGATGATCTTACGAAACACCCACTTCGAGATATTGTTCCCTGCTTTGACTACATCGCCCCTATTAAATATGTATTTTGCTTTTGAATAAATCGAATTGTGAATATGGACTTAGTCATAACTAGGATTACATTTAAACGGTTGCTTTAAGTGAATAATGACATACCTAATTAAGTTGTATCGCTTGTTTTTTTATTGAAAATAAACTTTATATTTCCTAAGTTTGAGTGTCAGTAATTAATAAGTAAAATAAATAACGCAGTGGATTATTGAATTTTTAGAAAATAAATATTGACTTCAAATACCTTGGTAATACATAAGACATGTTAGAGGTTCCATTCCTGCAAGGTATAAAACTTTGTATGTTACTTTTCTTAACTTTACAGGAGTAAAGTAACAACAGTTCTATTTCCTAAAATAAAAATATGTTTGTTTACTTTAAATAGGTCCTATTATACTAATTGGCTTTGTCTTTTTAAAATATTAATGTATTTTATTTTTTTTTCAGGTAAGGCAGAATTTAATCAATTTTCTCTTCAATAATCACCATCATCTCAGCTGTAAAATGTCAACTACAATAAAGGTAAGTGTATACACATCAAACCCAAGTGCAGAAATAAAAAAAATACAGTTATTACATCTATAATAACCTTTCTACGTCTTCATTGTTAGTGGTTAATTTGTTTAACTGTTTCATTGTCTCATAAATATACCGATTGGCCAAATGTTTTTTGAATAGGTACCTAATACAGTTGTTTAAATCAAATACTTATAAAGTGATCTAAAATGAAGTCTGTACGCATGTGTACATTGTTAACTTTACACTTTACTGACCTCACTTGTCACCGTTACGCATAAAATCAAAGGGAGGGAGGACTCAGTAAGTTATTGATAAACTACTTACATAGTTGAACTCTTCGCCAGTCACGATGACTTCGCTATCGAACCCTAAGGAAAATTAACGGAACATTACACTAAGTAATTATGAGTCGGAAAGTCAATGACCTTTCTTACACGATAAAGTGATGGAACTCTTACAAAATGAAGAAAAGAATGGTTTTAGTTTTATAGAGGGTTAAAAGTAACGTTGATAAAAAGATAATAGTGTTTTATGTAAATTTTAATAGTCGTGCTTCTGTACAGCATTATTTTTAGGAGATATATAAAAACAACGAACCATAATGGTGGTAAGAATAAATAGACGGAGGGGTAATTAGCAGAAAGTTATTTCTTCTTCGAATCTGTGAAAAGTTTGATACTTTTCTGGTCAATCCGACAGACACTATCGTGCTGAATCCTGCAAATCTACTGTAATACCATCTTCCGTTCAGTAGAGATAATTCACTAGTCAAAGAGAAAGAAAATAGAAATATTTCTGCTTATTTTTAATGTCAAGAATATAGCTCTAATAAAGAAGCAACAAACTTAATTTGGTAAATTACATCCGTCATTCTGACGTCGGTGTGTAATCTAATTATTTCGCAGTTTAAAATTTTAAAATTAACAATTGTTCTTCTTAACAAGTACCGCTCAAAAGTTGTGCGGAATTAGCTTAATCAAATTGGCCGTGGTCGCTTTAAACCGATTTTGCGATCAGACTTCACCTCAACTAAATGAGTTACTTTAAACACCACTTGGGCTAAGAAATGCAAAGTTTTATATTTGCATTTATTATTTCCGTCTGTTAATATACGAGATAGAATAGTTTTAAATTAAATTGCAGATTTCGGAAATAAAATTATAAAGAACTAGCTGTTACCCGCGACTCCGTTCACGTGAAAATTCAGTTGTTGTGTGTTCATGTGTGTGTGTGTGTGTTATCATTATGTGTGCCTTTAAGAGAATATTTCCTACCTGATCGGCAATCGTATATTGTATCAGTAATAATCAGTGTAATCCGTCTCTATGGCGAATCCCATTTAAATCTATACAACCGCTACTACTAAAACTGACGAAATTTAACACAAACTTGCGACTTCTATTTTCCCTCTTAATATGGGTAGTTTCTAAATATAAAAAATGTTATCTAATTAATTTTAGTAAAGAGTATTTTTAAGTGAGTTTGGAGTCGATAGCATTAAAAATAAATTTTCTATACAAACTTACACCCTCTATTTCACGCCTTTGTAAGTGTTGATTTAAAACATAATTGACTAAATTTCAACTTCTTTAAATAATGAGTATTTTTCTAGTAGTTTGGTAAGTTTGCCATTCCTTTTTACCTCCTTAGATGATAAATTACGCAAAATCCCGTCTTAGTGAGCAAATGTGTCCTAAAAGGCACCCTTACGCCAAATTTAATTTGAGACTTCTAGCACTTGTAGTTTCTGAGATTTTGTGATGAGTACCTAAGTGAGTGAGTGAGTGAGTAACCTTTCGCTTTTATAAGAAATATATAGATTTCAAATGCTAAAAAGGTCATAGCGATTAATAAACAGGGTAATTGGTTGTGTGCCCTTAAAAAACTATACCTACCATCGTTTTAGTCAAAAGACGTCCAGTATTGGACAAACACCAGGCGAAAAGAAAAAAACAAAACCTAAAAAGTCTTTTAATTAGCCATAAAATATTTAAACAAATATTTTCAGTCAATCGCATAGACCTGGGTTATGTATATTTAATATTGGATCATTTATCCGTTATCTATCAGAAATACTGCAATAACAATAAAATTTAGTAACTTCTATAGCACCTAGCAAGGGTACCTATTTAAATGCAGCTATTAGCTAGTAAGCTGGTGCATTGCATGACATAGGTTGTACCATGGCGTGCAATAATAACCCAATGAATTCACCGTAAGCTACATCCATAGCGTGATAGAACCTACTTAAGTTTCATTATATTACTTGTAAAATTTCTAATTTAATGAACTATTAAGGAGTGCTATATATTATTTCGTTGAGACCTGGGCTGAAAAAATCTTTGAATGCGAAATTTTAGGTGTTTCGAGGACTTTTTATTTCATTACCATTATATCATACAATTACCATCTTAGTTTCAACCCTGAAATCAGAAACCCCGAAATCAGAGAAACTATCCGTTTACTCGATTTTGTGATTGAACCTTTTTTAATCTTGTTGTTCAAGAAGTTTGGTTCAGTATTATGATCAAACATGATTTAAAACGGAATAAGAGTTTCTGACATCTGTTCTAAGAGGACATACCCAATTATTGAGCAATACCGACATGCGATGGTTAGATTCGCATTCAGAGATCTCAAACTACTGTCTATATAAACGATTGTTTATGTGAATATCTAAGAACAAAAATTTCCATGAAATTTTGACAATTTATTTTATAATAATATGCGTAGGAATGCACATTAACAGCTAGTGTTAATTAGTATATTACTTAATTCTTTACATTCACAGACTGTGCTACATATTTGACTTTTTAAGAAAGGTTCGATTATGTCATTTAAAACGTTAAAAGTAGTAGATTTGCTTTCTCCCCACCCGCATCGGTGTAAATTAAGCACATTTATCCTCTTCACTAATTTAAAAGGCAAATATAAGTTGACATTCACACTAAACTCTACACTAATAGGTAAAAAGCTGCAAAATATTTAAAGAAATAAAGTACCGGGTGTGAGATTACTTCGAGTACAATAAGTAGTAGACTTATGGTACTTTTACAAATTAGACCTTGCATTCATTAAGTTTAAAGTAGCAGCGGAAAAAGCTACCTAATGTACTTGAAAAAAAAAACGGCTCCGGATTAACTGAGATGGCAGTCCGCTGTTTAAACCAACTATATATGACTTTTGCCTAGGTTTGTTTCATTTTGTACAGCTACCCTCATACTACAGAAAATATTATGCATGTTGAAAGATTATTTTCATGTAAATTACTAAAACCTGCTAATTACTAAAACAATCATAAGTTATTTTATGATATTTGGTGTTTTGTGGCCTGTCCTTGAGGAATGTTTAATAACTTGTGTTAAAAACATAACTCAACTAAAATAAAATAAAAATGTTTGCAGAAGGGACAATTTTATTTTTATCATATTTAAGCCATAAAATCTTAACTTTTATAAAAGTTTTAAAGAAAAGAAAGTAAAAGTACGTGCGAAGTATTAAGCAACGCTTACGTAAGCAAGATCTCTCGGAATGGACGAAGATTTGCATGTTAACTCAGTTTTCATAAGTAATAGTTTAGTTTAGTTGAAATAACCTCACCAACTTTGTTCGAAACGAGGCAACTTGACGATTACTTAGAAATATTTAGAATTTGTTACGAATACTTGGAAAAGTTATATTAGTTTGGGACAGATGGTACTATTGTAATTTGTACTAATGCGCTTTGTGTAGATAGAGAAAATACTGTCTGATAAACGCACCTCTCTATGACGTTAACTGAAGTACCTGTGGTAAACAAAAGTTTCCGTAAAGCTGTTAAATTTAAAAGGGTTAATGATATTTCTTGGCAGCTATAAATAACTTACAAATTGTTAAAGATGTCCCGGGGGCACAGACTCCGCTTCGCACACAGAACGATTCGCGGAGGAATAAGTTTTTCCACTCAAAGTTTATTCGCACCTCAACTTGCGCCATCTGTCTGCTACTAGCAAGTTATATTCTTACTTCAAATGATTTAGTTTGAGAGTACTCTTTCAGAAAATATTTTCCTGTGTTGTTCGTCAGATGTAAGAATGTAAATAGACGAGTCGACTTCGGCAACCTTTTCTATACTGACAATAAGTTTACACAATGCTTTATCAGATTTATACAATCTTCCAGAGCATTTCCCTATACAATTTTTCTTTTAAAAAAATTGACTACATGAAGAGCTCAGTGTCATAAGTGATCATTTTGTCCTTTACTGTACAATACGTAGATTCGATCCAAGAATGATGATGTTGAATGATGAATGATTGTTTCGGGTCTGTGTTAATTTAGTGTCTTCTGTACCTATAAAAAAAACACAACATTAAATAATCAATCATTATTCAAATTATCAATTTTTAATCAAAGACATATATCGATTAACATTATTGAAATCGACCCAAACTACTAAATATAACATAAATTACCATTATATTATTTATACTATGTCAAAGCACACCGCGATACAGAATAAAAAAATTGTGAATCACATAAAATTGTTAAAGTTTGGGAATCAAAGTAATAACCTCATGGACAGCACCCAGTACCTACTTAAATTTCTTAAGCAAAGCAGTCAATTTAAGGAAAAATAAAATAATTCTATTTTGAAGAGTCTATTTTTGTTCACATACTTCAACTCCAATAACTTTCTTATTCTCTCAAGTGAAAACAACAAAATCATACCTCTAAAGTTGATACAAAACCAATAAATCTAACGTCAAGATAAGACTCAATAAAGTTGCCGGTGGCTCGGGCCTGTCATAATTTTAAGAGCGTTCATAAATCCATCAATATTTAAGCTCTGAGACCACAATATTTTTCTTCGCACCGAACAACCGAGGTGCGTCACACACGTGCCACATAAATTCCGATAATCCCTGGCCTGTGTACATCGCCCTGTACTTTACTGTATTCATGGCTATTATTAATGTGTTTGCTTTGCGGACGAACGTACGCCAAGACTTCATAATTCCAAAGTCACTTTGGTGTATATGTATAGACTTCACTGACGCATGAAAATCTTACAAATATTTCCTGATCAAAAATATTTTCGTGAAATCTTTACTTTTGTGCTAACGTCATAGACTGTCGCGATAGTTTCCTTTTCAAATAGTTATTTTCTATCTTGATTACATTAGAATACACTTTTTCTACGTTTTGTATAGCTTTTGGTTTTGGCCTTTTAAGTTTGGTTTAATCTTGACAAAGATAAAATTGCTGTTTAAGAATAAAAACTACCTGATGTACGCACTAAAATATAAATGTACATAATGCTTGAAGGACATAAATATTTCCTATTTCGTCCATGTCCCGATAACAAATTGCGAATAATCGTCATGTGTTATGAAGTGTCGCGAGCGTATTTGCATTCCGCGGGCGACGCGCGTCTCCGAACAAATTGTATTAGACGATGCCAATACGTGACCCTAAGAGAAATTCAGGCAACAACATGTGTACAACGACGCCATTTTGGTTTTTCGATATGAAAATTAGGAGCCCTCCTGCGTGTTTGTCAGTTTTAGCACGAACTCTTTGGTAGGGGATGCGTTTTTTTCGCATACGTTTACTACTTACGTACCTACTTACATACATGTGCGTGTCTACGTCAAATGATTTTATCATGAGTTTCTTATTTCATGTCGATGGTGCATGTTCCAAGACACAACTTTATTACTAATAGCAATACAGTCGAAGAAATATTGTAATGTATTTTGTTGAAAACTGTTCTTTATTTGAGAAATTTTACATTTGTTCAGCTACCTATTAACTTTATGTTATTACTAGCTGTTGCCCGCGGCTTGCCTGTATAAGAATATTGCCTGCCCGATCTTATGGCGGTCGTACATTGTATCAGTAATAATCAGTAAAATCCGTCTCCATCTATGGCGAATCCCATTTAAATTTATTCACCAGCTACCACTAAAACTGGCGAAATCAGTGACAAAAACAGACGAAACATAGTAACTCCTATTTTTCCACTTACTACGGGTAGTTTCTAAATATAAAAATGGTTCCTAACTAATTCTAGTACCTAAAGAATATAATTATGTGTTTGGAGTCAATAACTTTAAAATTAGAAGATTTCCCATACAAACTCACACCCACTTGTAAGGGTTTTAAAAAAAATTACTAAATTACATTTTTTCAAATAAAGAGTATTTTCTAGTAATCTGGAAACCTTACTATCAAAATTATAGAAGTTTCATACAAACTTTGCCACCTCTTTTTTCCCCCTTAGGGAATGAATTTCGCAAAATCTCTTAGCACTTGTAGTTTCTGAGATTTCGTAATGAGTGAGTGAGTGACCTTTCGCTTTTATATTTATCAATATAGGAATAGATAAAAGTTAATTTAAACTAGGTATATTTCAAAGTTCCTACCTATGTCTTAAAGTTTAATGTGCATTTATTTGCGTACCTAACAAAAACATTATTATAATTGTATTATTCCGAGAAAAGCAAATATCTTAAGAGAGCTAGTAAAGCTGACTAGGATAGCATAAATATGTTGAGCGTGGCGGCGGTAGATAGGGGAATATTTATCGCTCACAGTGCCCGCCGTTATTGGACTTGTCTTTTCGTCGTTTTAGGTGAACGGTGATGTGTTTATTCAATTTGCTGCCGTGGGAAATATTGTTACCTACCTTCGTGCGACCGTTTACTGCTGTCGATACACTCGTCTCACAACAGTTTACTCGTGTTAACGCTTTAGCGAATACACAATGCGTTTATGTGGCAATAAAACACTACCACGAATGTCTACGCGAAGTCAGGAACAATGTTTCCTGAGCTAGAACTCATTTGATATTAATTTGATTTTCTTCTTTCTTATTTGATTTAGTAAATTAAGTACTTACATAATATACTGGATAATATGATAATAATATCAGAATCAGACCAAATGCATGAAGTTATAAAATCAAATATTGTCAGAACACCTACAACAAGAGAGCCATTTGTATCGTGATGAAATATTAAAAAGTATCGATACATCAGTTCAGTGGCATCAACCAAACATTTTCGTTATTGATGCGGTGCATTTGTAAACAATATTCATCGAGTATCGGCGCGTCGCGCAGACGGACGGACAGATGGGTGAGCCCGCGGCTGTCTTTAATTTTATATAGACTGTTGTTTGCACACGCAAAATGTTCATTTTCAACATCCCGATTGAATAAATTGGTACATATCCGATGACAAACATTATCTGACTTTGTTAAAACATCGAATTTCACTTCACATCATTTGATTTGTTCATCCGCCGAACGCCATCAATTAAGAATAATGGGTGACAAACGACAATTACTTTTACTTATTAAATCGAATATAAAAATATAACGAACCATGAATTGGTATTAATGGTACAATTATAAGTTTCTTTTAGACATTCAGGAACAAGAATACGGCCACAAAATCTTAAACTTAGACGACAATATCACTAACCGGGATCAAAATATAATCTAAACTTTCTCCAGTAAAGAAAAATTGTATCGTCAATTCTGTTTTAAACGCAAAAGTCCGCAAAACAATTGGCAAACTCTTCAGATAATGGGGCTTTTAAAGAGACCTTTTTCGTAAAGTAACTAAAAACCTATCCCACAATGATCCATTATCTTCTCACGAGAACAAGTTAGCGATCTCCTTCCATCTATTTTCACAAGTAATAACTAAATTTATCGTCAGACTTTCGGTCGTCGTCGTCGTTGAGTCTTCCAATATCAGTATTAGTTGAGTAGTCAAGTCACGCGCGCGGGCGGGAGTGGGCGGACCGCCGTCGCACCGCGTCGTACCGCACCGCGCCCGTGCCGTGACGCTCTGGTCGGCGACGCGTCATTAAAATTAAGCATCATTACTCTTGTAAAGCGAGTCGCGGTGTACCGGAAGGCGGCGGCTTATTGGGAAGTTTGTCGCCTCCTGACGGCTGCTAATCCTTCGCTTTATTGCCGTTCTAACAAATGATGCCCCGCCGGCGAGACGGCCTGCGACGTGACGCCACCGAGACGTGACGCACGTCCACCCGCTACCCCGTACTCACATGCTAATTTTATTAGACATATACCGACAGAAAATAACTACTCCTTTTTATTTCACTCGAAGACAACTTGGAAATTCTGCTCATCGTCGAACGTAATAAAAATCACCTAACTGAAAGCAACACATCAAGGAAACGTATTCTGTTTTCAGAACACCAAGAAAAGTCAAAGAAAAATGCCGCCATAAAAAGTATTCCCGTAAAAACTTCAGCCAGCGCTGTTAGCTTTGAGGTGAATAAAGTGAAGAGAAAAAGTATAAATATTCATTCAGAGAAAGAAGCCACGCACAGTAAATATAAACTTTTATTTCAGTTCACCATTAGTAAAGCGGCGGGGAGACGCATTGAAAATTCGACTCGCGACTTCTAATTAGAGAGGACACGGCGTCCTTTCTTCGTGAGTTCCTTTATTAATGGAAAAGTCCGTTCCAATTGATTTCATATTTAACATCCTTTTCTGTCTAAGCTCCTTAAATATACAATGGAAACTTGGAAACTTTGGTTATTGTGTATATCTACTCGACTGAATTTCACAGTCTTCCGTAATTTAAAGAAGTTTCTCAGTGGCCAGTCCGCGTGTTGAATTACATTTGGAATGCACACAGTCGTATACATGAATTACTCATGAAATTGGCCAATGAGCGCAATGTACTGTAAAGTTAACAGACACTGTTAAATAAAACGCGGTAAATTGTACAACGTTAAAGGACGCTTCTGTGCAACTACTTCGTAACAAATATGAATTTCTAACCCATGAGGTTTGACAGGTATACAATAGTAATGCGGTATTGTTCCAATTTACCAACGCGAATCGATACTTCGTTATTTTTTTGTCGTAAAACTATAGAGTATTAAATTGGAATTTGCCACAAAAGGGCAGATCGAGATAAAGGCGACCGGCAGCATAGCTGTGGCCATCGTGTTACCATATGACATGCCGAGATCGGTATTAATAAAACAATATGTCAATTTAATATACATAATGGTTTAGTATACTAAAATATATCATACTATTATTTTGAAGTCGAATCGTTCAAGCTTTTTCAAAGACGTATTTAAACAACAAAGGTAATAATATAATGATTTACATTTAAATATATAATTCTCTTTACTTATAATAAAAAACAAAATGTTATATCATTTAATAAAAAAAGTATTCAATTATTTTTATGGTTCGTTATATTAAACGTTATATCAGGGGTCTACGTTTTATATCCAAGCCTCTGGTCTCTCAATTCCTTTAAGGTTTTCCAATATTCTCATGTAGCGCCGGTCTTGCAGCGCAAATATAAAAAAAGACGCAAGACCCCAATGCGGAGAGGGCGGACGTTAGGAATTTCCAAAATATTTCCTTGTATAAAAGCAACAATATCGGTTATGAAGGTCAACTGTCTGGTATAAAGCAAATTTATTCTGTTCGGTGTATTGGCCCATATAACTGGTGATCTCCGCGGCGACAGCGGTGGAATGATAACGGTCTAATTTTGGAGGCTGCCGGCTCTATTCCTTATACGACCTAAATTACATTGCGGCTTCGTAACCGCCCTGAAAGGTTTTATTCATAAATCTACTGAAGCATTTTTATAAGGTCGCTGAAAAATGTGCTCTTTTGATGCTTACTTTTTAAACTTTCTATTAAAGTTCGCATATAATTCACTAACTTATTCGGTTTCAAAAAATCATCCCATATAACTTAAGTTTTTTTAACCAATACCTACCCTAGCTAAATATTAAACAGATTTATTCATTCTGGTATTATTAATAGCCAAGTTAGATACCTGCTGATTAGAAAATCACACAGCGAGCTCATCAAAGATCTAAAACGGTTTACAATATAATATAATTTGTGCTTGGTTTTAATTAAATTTCTCGACGAAATTAAAGTCAAAAGTCAATCAACATGTAAAAGATAATTGAAAGATGGTTTATCGCAAGCGATCTGTGAGTGACGCGGCAGCCAGGCGGCACGCTGATGGGATCGCCAAACATTGACTGTGCTAATAGAATGAGCTAACGCCACCCGATTTGCCTAATGAGGACCGATTTCACTCGCCGCCTAACTCTGAACAAGAACATTATGCAAAGTTGCGTTTAACTTCTATATCAGCTTCCCGACTTGATCACAATACAACAATTGTTTAAAGATATGATAACTAACACGTACTATTAAGTTCGCTTGCTAACTTGCTTGTTATACGGGATAGTTTGAAGTGCTGAGTCGTTGCAAATACGTTCAAACACACTGTTTATTGCTTTGAGTTTTATTCAATATTTATTTACCTACTTAGTGTGGTATCCAGGACTTAGAAGAGAGTACGCAATGACACAACAGCTTTGTGTTACAGCATTTATTCTGGACTAAGGAGCGATTCAAAGCTTTGACATAGAACACAAGTACAGATCATTATATTATCATAGTTGTACCATAGATTTATAATATTACCTACATTACACTTAGTACAAATGTAAAATATGTTTGCTAATAGGTTATGTAGGTAATTCACACTTCACAGTAAAAATAATGTGGACCCTTTCAATATTCGGTTGTGTTAGTTAAAGAGCATTAAAATAACAGTAGCAATATTTTGACTAATGAATATCAGATCTATTAGAAAATAACGCATTTTTATAGCGTATCTACGCTATAAAAATGCGTAAATTATTACTTAGCAAAGTTTAATCTTCTTTCAGTTCACTAATTCACAAAGTAAACAGAACAGGTGTATCTAGTTTCAACAATTTATTTTAATATTATTGTGGCATGCATAATACTTTAATCTGCCAATAAAATTAAATTGTCCATGTTTTATTATGTAGGTTACAAATATAATTACTTTATTCATTAAAATGAAATATAGTTATTAGAGCTGGTTAATTTTAACATTGATTTAGACAGACGATTTTTCTTTCAGAATAGGTCCTTTACGTCTTTTTAAGAAGCAAAGAACAACTCTGTTCTGTTCTCTGTGAAGGTTATTAAAGCACAATATTTTCTGCTGCCAATACAATACTTTATTTAAGAGCAATTTTTACTCCCCTATAAAACTAAAACACTACTTGAGTAGTGTTGCTTTAACTATGATCTTCTGTTGGGCGGAGGTATTTTTCCTGTTGGAAAGACACAGAGCAAATACATTAAATCTGTTAGGAAATGGTAGGAAAAAGGCTTACTAGAGTAGTAACTTATAAGCTTTCTTCTACATAATAATTTAATCAATACTGCAATTTTGAATGATGTAATAATAAAACTTCTTTCTCTAATGTCTATAAGTTAGTTTAATATTTTGACAGCAGACAGTCAGTACTTAGTAATATTTAATAGGTAAAAAAATGCTACCCAAAATTATTGAGTGTTGTTCGGAAAGTCACCCTAGCAAAAACCCGCTGTACCCTACCTATCTTAAAATCTCAACTTGCATTGGTCATAATATATTAGTTGTGATCATATACTTGTACTAGGGACTCTCAGGTTCACCCAGTTCCTTTGATTCGATCCTGTCGTAAGCTCCGTTCTTAGCGTATTTACCAAAGCCTACATATAAGCTAGGAATATGCACATTTTGTCAGGGTTTTACTACAGCCGCTTTATTATATGCTTTTCCACATGATCAGAAACTGATGAATTTGTTTTTTGACTTTTTGACTTATCTATCATTCCGATTAAAATAAACAAAATAATAGATAAATTTCTAAATTGATGTAAACATGAACGATCATAATGCACTTATACGTAAGTAGTAGTGTTCCAAACACAACATAGACTCAACTCAAGTACCATTACACAATATGTCCAAGAATCAACTACAATTTAGTAGTGGGCGGACAACTACAATTTGATACATACTAGAATAATATCCGACGGCATTCTAGTTCTAATTTAGGAAGATTGAAAGCGTATAACTTTAAATTATTCTTCTGCTGCACGTGGCCAGTCCCGAATGTTCTAAGACGCATTATGAAGAAGCTCTCAAGTAAACTACTCTCAACTAATATTACTCACCTGCAATCAGGTTATGATAATTGACCACAGCTAAATACCATCTTTTCTACAGACGAGTTTTCGACTTAGTGATTTACTCGAAGGTCTGCCGAATCTTCCTGTTTCTTCTTGTTTACTTTCGGCGAGGTTTGATTGTTGTCCCCCCTGGGTTACAACCGCCCAAGGGAGGGCGTTTTTTGCGATACTAGCGCTAAATTTACTGCTATTATAGTACATATCTTAATTATGATAAATTACTTAGGTGGTATAGTATTCATTATTTAAGGAATTAGTGATTATTTACATTTGAAGGAGGCAATTAACTCTTAGAAGTAAAGTAACAATTGAAAAACATATGATGTCATTGTGTAGTGTGCTTGAAGTAGGAGTGTGATAGTAGTATAGTTGGAGAGTGATATGGTTTGTGTTGTTACGTGTTATTGAACTGTTTGAGTGTATTGACTATGTATGTATCGGCGAGGTTAGCAATACAAACATTTCTGTTTGTCAAAATACCACCTAACGAAAACACACTTAAGGCATATTTATATTCTACAAAAAGTTATTTTAAAATGTATAAGTACAATATCTTAGACAGGTCTTCTTTAGAACGTAACTAAATATTTAAGACCGACAATTACGCTCTAGTCTCTACCTAGTAAAAGTTATAAAACAGGAACATTAAAGCTTAGAACTCCTTGTAAAATCATAAACTATCAAACAACTTTTATATTTCACGGAGTTTACGTTGTAAGTAAATATCCCCAAGTTTCAGTTCGCCATATTTTGCTGCCGTAAAAGTGGAAAGTCCAGAGTTATGGATCGAAGAAAACTTATTAAAACAAAACCATCGTCACCAAAATCCACAACGGTCCTGGGCATATATTGGTACTAGACTTTTACCGAGTACTTTTCAAGCTAATGAATTCTGAAGGCGCTTCGGTTCGTTAAAAATAATACAAAACTCTGTTTCTACTTAGTTTAAAAGTTTCAGTAGGGTAGTTCCAGTCAACGAACATTAATCTAGTTATAATTTCGAAAGCTCGCTTTTTACTTTACAAACTGCCCAAAAAGTTCTCTGACTGTCACTTTTTAACTTTTTTTATTTATTGTACGCTTTTTTTTAAAGTTTCCGTGTTAGTTACCGCTACATTATTGCTCCTAAATATTAACTTCTATTTCGAATGCTATATTCTGAACGTTTCGTGCATCATGAAAATATTGTTGTCTCGACACATTGTAAACTACTTATAATTTTGAAAGTCACGAAAACTTTAGTAATAAATATCTTTTATAATACACGTACAAAGTATCGCGGCGCGGTTTCACCCGCGTCTTTGCTTACTGTTCTGCTCTCGAATTAATCAAATCTGACTGGTAGTTACAGAGATACGAGAGCAAACAAACTTTGCCGCTTTATTTAATAGTAGGTATAGATTTGTAATAAAATTTTTGATAGAAATACGTCATTTCACATGTAAAAACTAGTCGTCCACTGTGCAGTAAATATTATCGTCTAGGTTTTGTATCTAGAATATCTTAACAAATAAATATCTATCTATAATAACTGATTGTTTGTTTGAACTCGCTAATCTCTGGAACTACCAGTCAGATTTGTCTTTTTGCATATGATAGCCCACTTCTCGAAGAAGGTTATAGGCTATCTAACATCACGCTACTGGCGACGGGAGCAAAGCACTCAGCAAAATCGAGGGTAGAACCGTGCTGCGGAAAGCTAGTATAATGTAAACTGTACTAGTTGCATATTGCATACATCGCTAAAAGCTTATTTATTGCAAATGTCTTTTTGTCAACTCATGGTCAACACAAACCTATTGGACAGCAATTTCAATTCTTATGAATACAATACTGCTGCAACATTTACATACATACATATTCAATAATATTCAGATTACTTGCAACAATTTCATATCCATGCATCTGACATTCAATTTATTGCAAGCTTTCAAGGAAAATCGGTTGAGAATCGATCTCCTTTCAAAAACAAATTACATAAAGTGGGACGTTGTAGTAAGTTAGAAGAGGGTTGGGCAGTACAATGCTTACAAGGTTTTCTAAGTGTAAAGTATAAAGGTCCACATGGTTGGTCCGGCGGCCGCATCGCTAGTCACGTTCCGCCTTATCGCAGCTTCCGAAAACACTCACTAACATCACTGAATCAATATGTCAAGCGACCACTTAGGTAAGGATTGCTAAAGCCACAGTTTAGAAATCAATAAGATTTTGATAAAATTATAAATGAGTACAAATATTTACACGAAGAAATTTGACAATTTCAAAATTACTTTTTACTTAACTAAATAATAAAATAAATGTGAAAATATGAAACACAAGATTTGTTCGTTAACTCTTCTGACAGTTATTGATACCCATAGTATTCTATTTTTTTAACCGACTACAAAAAAGGAGGAGGTTTCTCAATTCGACCGTATAATATATATATATTTTTTTTTTTTTGTGTGTTCGCAGATAACTCCGTCGTTTATAAACCGATTTTAATGATTCTTATTTTGTTGGAAAGGAGATATCCCAAGGATGGTACCATGATAAGGAAACCAGAATGTGATGATGGCATCCCAGAGAAATCGAGGGAAACTTTCGAAAATCGTACTGACAACTAGTGCATTTTGTTATTTTTCATTAAGTATTTTAAGGCACTACTATTTAGTGAAGGTTTGGAGTCGATCTGATAATGGAGCACAAAGACACTCCTTAACGATTTACAGCAATTAGTTGGTGTTTGGACTTAATTCATTTCTAATGATGAGAACATTGAACCTGTATGGGTTATAAGTGCCATTACAGGTGACCATAGACAGTCGAGGGAATTCCTTAACAGCAGTCATGTCGGGCTCACTTCATACGGTTCAATGTGCCAAAATATTTAGGTCTACCAATCACTAAAAATTGTAAAATAAAAAAAAAATAACAAAAAGAAAACCGCCTTCAAATACGAAGGAAACTAAAAAGTAAAAATAAATTTACATAGCACAAATTAATTCATATTTTGATTTAGTTAATCAGAAATGATTAAATAAGTATTTTATAATTTTGAAGTTGATGCCAAGTAAATACTATAAGAACCTTACTAGGTAGGTACCAGTGGCGAAGCGTCCATATAACACGATTCCTGCCGGCTTCCTTTTTAAAATATGCCCTGACCTCCTTATACCTATCACTGCTTGAGTGTCTACTCAAATACCTATCACTGCTTGAGTGTCTACTCAAAGTCTAACTGGCCTTCCGAAACTCAAAGTATTTTAGCCCCGGCTTCCCTCCTCGGAAAAGTGACTCTTCGCTACTGGTAGGTACACTAGCAAATTAAGATTGATAATACCTAAAGGTACCTAGTTATTGTTTTACTTGGCACCAACCTCAAAATAATAAAATATTTATTTAATCATTTCTGATTAACTAAATCAAAATACGAATTACTGTGTGCTATGTATGTAAATTTATTTTTACTTTTTAGTTTCCTTCCTGTTTGAAGTCGGTTATCTTTTTGTTAAAAAATATTTTATATCTAACTGATTATCATCTGAAATTTAGTTCTATATAATTATGAAATTTTAAGCCAACCCACCTCAGACAGAAAGAATGAGCATTGATTCGGTACCATTATTGTATAAAACAAACTAGCTAAATAGTTTCGTTTTCAAAAGAAGAAATTATGAATTTGAGAATAATATCACAAACACCTAGTTTATAAAAAGCACAAGTCTCAGGCGAGGTGCTTATCTTCTTTACCTAAATCGAATGAACACAAAATTAGCATTTTATCTTAAGTTATTAGTCTCCACGGTAAATAGCATTGATGCCCCCCGCCATCCTTCCTCTACTTGGGCCCTCTACCCCCTGTCCAGAGTTCTCGGGATCGCTGATTGAATCGCGCCGATTATGACGTTAATCTGTTCAATGCAAATTGGACGAGCTAGTCATTTACATCCCTTTATCAGACTTGACGCCAAAATATTCAAATATTAATTGTTGTGCTTGACAGGTTCGGCGAAAGGTATTCCTCGGTTTTGTTACAAGATTGAAAAACTAGGTCGATAAATTTGGATAAAAATTGTACGAAATTGTGTAGTTTCGGTCTAGGATGTAAAATCACCATTGTTTCTCGTGGGTGTCGTAAGAGACGATTAATTGAATACCTTTATCACTTAACTACGATCACCAACCCGCATAGCATAATGGTTATGGCACTTACTACTCTCCATTTGCGTAAGTTGGCCTATGTCTAACAAAGAATACCTTTAGAATGTGTATGAATGAACGTGAAATGAAAATATTCGAAGATTGCGGTTAGTTTTTCGTGAATTTTCTTTTAATATCTTTGCATTATTGAACAACAAGAGACACAATGACTAAACATTTGCTATGAATCATAATAGATACATGAGACAGGGAACCTGTTATTAATTAATCAAAGCATTATTTGAATTAAAACTCCAAATGATGTACATGCCAGTTTGATTTAAGCTAAAGTTGCATTATAACCAGAAATAGGCCGATTAATTTGAACATAGCCCTTTATAACAGTAAAGTAACCATAAAATACACGCGTACCAAACACAAGTGTACTAAAGCTTTTCTTAAGTCCACTTGTAGCAAGAATTTGTTGACTGTAATCTGTTATTAGATATTGCTTGTACAGTGCTTTATTATGTTAAAACTAAAGGAACCGCGCATGTTAGCATTAGTGGCATCAAGGGACAAATATTGCCTTTAATATAATTATCAGACTCAGCCAATTCAAACTCAGCCAGAATCAGCGATATACGCTTAGTCTAACTCTAATTAAATTAACAACGTATACAACTTTTGAACACACATATATAATAAGGTAAGCCTTATCATTGACCACTATTACTTAAACTCCACGCGAAACATTTTTTGAAATACTCCTGTTTTAAACAAACAATTAAAAGACCAAGTTTAGTTTAAATTAGATACGTAACGTACCGTATCTACGGAACTTCTAACGCCTCTGGAGTAAAGAAATGGCTGTTCCAAATTAACGTAGTTTTTGACAAAGTAAAACATTTGAGAATCTCATGAGAGAGGCGGTGGCCTACACACTTTAATTACTAGATTACATTAAGCACCAAAATAGTCCCTGTAGGTTTACTCACGGTATTTACTTAAACAGTAGCGTAAATATTTAGTATATAGAGGGTTTTAATGTTTCCTTTATAAAAGAAACCGCTGAATCGACTATCAAAAATAGGTACTCGTACATACCATATCTGCAAAAAGTAAGTAAATATTGTGCACTTCCTTTTTGCTTCTAGTGATAGTGCGTAGTAAGTTGTGTGTTCAAAAATAAGACCTAATCCATAGCCGTAGTCTTTTTAAAATAATAAATATATTTAGTTATTTTTGTGTGTTTTCTATGTATAATATGTATGTATATACACAAGTATATAAGTATGTCCGCATTCTAGAACCCATAACACAAGCTATAATAATATGCTTACCTTAGATCTAGATGGCGTTGTGTATAGTTGCTGTGATATTACATTATTATCATATTATATCTAGGACATTACGTTATATCTACGGTAAAAATTGTGGTAAACCTGAACATAACAATAACTATTGCACTTGACAATATCGAATTCCAGTTTTTTTGTAAATATTGGAAATAGTTTTTGCTAAATGGGTACTTGGTTATATACCAAACCCCGATAACTGTTTTTACAATTGTTTTAAATCAAACCTTCGAACGCTATTATCTATACTTTACAAGTAATTTATCTAGAAGTCCAGTCATCTCTTTTAGTCTCAGACTAACAGTTCTACGAGTGTGTAATCTGACGGTTTGTTAGTTAGCCTTGTTCGTTAGGCCACGTCACTGCTATGACATCGTCACTCACTATTACATACAATCAGCAATAGCACTTCGAAGCTAATAAAGGACCGCCTTTTTCTACGATCAGGTATATACATACCTGTTAAACTTAATTTCTTATGAAGGTAAGGTTCATAAGAAATTAAGTTTTTATGGAGACGGACGTAGGCTACTTTTTATCCCAAAAACCGGTCTGGTTCCCGAGGGATACAACAAACCATATTACGCGTGGGTGAAACCGTGCCGCGGAAAGCTAGTTATAAATATAGTTAATATCAATTTCTAATAGTACATATAAGATTTTAAATTAAAAGAATTGAATTAAAAAATGTCTAAATTTCGTCTTGAAATATCCTGTATGGCTAGCCACCTTCAGTTCACAAAAAACCATAGCTAAAGCAACACTATACAGGTAGTGCTGTCTCCTGTTGTTGAGCATCGCCATAAATATTGGCCGCTACCATAAAAATGCCCGTCGTCATTAGGAATACCTCAAAGGAGTATTGGGAAACTAATTACATAAAAAGATGCCTACGTTGCAGCCTTTGTGATTTACAAACGAACCAGTAACATCGAACTAAAACCCAGACAAGAAATCTTTCACTTCTTCAAATCTTCGTTTAGTGAATAGAATGGCTTGTTCTCAAATCGGCGTATTCTTTCATTTCATCGGCACATTTGCAGTAACAAATCGTCGATGTCTGAAGTGGGTACACAAGTTAATGAGCGGGTATTTGAACGTCTGAAAAGATTAAATGCACGTCATTATTCAATCGACAGGTATTCGAGTGGCTGCAGCCAACCAGACATATTAGATCGCTGACTATAGGTATTTGAATAACTATGGATCATAGCTCGCTCTTGAGAATTCTAATAGGTGTTTAATTACGAGTTAGCTCGCTGCCACTGGAATTAATGTTACCTTATGAAACGTGTCTTGTCTAAATTGTAATAGGGTTTATTAATAGCAGTTGTTTACGTTCATTATGTGTATGCGTTAGAGTTACTTTTGAACCAGCACATATCTACAATCTAAAAACATTAGATATAAAATTATAATAAAATATTTAAAAAAAATACAATATTTAATCACTAATAGTAATTAATTTGTAGTAGCCAGCAATCTTTTGGTTCTGATTACCTGGAACTGCAAATGTTCTTGTAAAGAAGTACTTTATCACCACGTAGGCTACTTACTCGCTTATCTGTACTGTGGCTGTTCCCATACCTAAGTAATGTACTTAAGAAGAAATCATAATATTTTACTTTTTCTTCACAAACCCTTTTCTCAAAATCAGTGGTGAAAATAACTACACAAAATTTACAAGGAATTTCGGAATTTATAAACCTATTTAGAATAACAGTTTAAAATTAAAATAAGGCAATCATTAAAGTGGCAATACGTGTAAATCTGTCAGCATATACATAAATATAAAATATTTTTTAACAAAAAGAAAACCGACTTAAAACAGGAAGGAAACTAAAAAGTAAAAAATAAATTTACATAGCACAAAGTAATTCATATTTTGATTTCGTTATCAGAAATAATTAAATAAGTATTTTATAATTTTAAAGTTGGTGCCAAGTAAAACAATAACTAGGAACTTATTTATAGGTATTATCAATTTTAAAATTGATAATATAATAATATAATAATTTGCTAGTAGTAAGATTCTTATAATATTTAGTTATTGAGTATTTATTTGGCACCAACTTCAAAATTATAAAATACTTATTTAATTATTTCCGATTAACTAAATCAAAACATGAATTACTTTGTGCTATGTAAATTTATTTTTTACCTTTTAGTTTCCTTCCTGTTTGAAGTCAGTTTTCTTTATGTTAAAAAATATTTTATTTTACCATTTTTAGTGATGGGTAGACCTAAATCTTACTTAGGTATCTATTATTTTTGTATACACTAAACATTTTGGCATATTGAACCGTATGAAGTAAGCCCGACATGACTGCTTTTGAGGATTTCCCTCGGCTGTCTATGGTCACCTGTAATGGCACTTATAACCAATATGGGAGCAAAGTTCTCATCATTAGAAACGAATTAAGTCCAAACACCAAGTAGTTGCTATAAATCGTTGAGGATTTCCCTCGACTGTCTTTGTGCATCATCAGATCGTCTCCAAACCTTCACTAAATAGTAGTGCCTGAAAATACTTAATGAAAAACATAACAAATGCACTAGTCGTCAGTACGATTTTCGAAAGTTCCCCTCGATTTCTCTGGGATGCCATCATCAGATCCTGGTTTCCTTATTATGGTACCACCCTCGAGATATCTCCTTTCCAACAAAAGAAGAATCATCAAAATCGGTTCATAAACGACGGAGTTATCCGCGAACACACATAAAAAAAAATATATATTCACGGTCGAATTGAGAAACCTCCTCCTTTTTTTGAAGTCGGTTAAAAAACAATAAAATTCTTGGATTGGATGCACATAAGCGCATACATAAAGAGAAAATGTTTTCTCATAACCTTGATACGATTATCATGGAGAAAAAGAGAAGCTTTTGCATTGTAATATAAAACAGTGGATTTCAATGTGATTGTGATTCATTACGAATGAAAACATCGGCGGCAAAATTTAACTTTCACATTTATTTAGTGCAAGAATTTTACATTTGTTAATCCGTTAATTATGCAATAATTCATTGAACATTATAAAAGATGTATTGTGTAGTTTATGAGGGAAAAAGAGGGTGTAACAAATCGCAATCATGGGTGTAGATAGATGCGACTAAACTGACTCTTTGTTTTCGGCCTTGTGGCCTACGTTTTCATTAAACCACTATGCCCGTAGTAGGTAGACACCTACGCAACCAAGTATTATTTTATTCTTAGAATTATTTCTTCAATACAATTTATACCTACATATTCTAAATTTGAATTGATCAAACACATTTTTAAATAATTTTACCCTCACGCATTGCGCATAAATACACTTTATATAAAAACTTACAAAGTTTAAAGCTTTCAAAAACTGTCTTTATACGCAATAGTCATAAATTTATAAAACAAACTAAACTTAAAGTTCTTCATCTGATTTACTTTGATTACGATAAATTGCTCTCAAACAAACTTTGTTGAAGTAAGTACCGAACAAAGGACAATGAACATGAACCCAATTATGGAATCGCGAACTATTCAATAACTTACTAAGTCGATTCATTGCAGCCGGCTTTAAATTATTTAAAGAAATTTCAGAATTTAAAAGTTCCTCTTCGTTTCTAGTGGAGTGATTTGCAGCACGGCGAGGAGTTAGGCTAAGTGAGTAAAAGAGTAAAAGTCTAAAGTCAATGTTTGCTGTCGTGATTTCTGCTCCCCTCAGCCGGCGCGAGCCTCTGTCGCGCACTTTACTCTCTCCCACTCACTCCACAAGCGAAAATGTGCATCACCGGGCTTACTGACGTTCGATAAAGTCCTATTTGATTTCGGAACAACAGTCCGTCAACGTTCAAAGTACATAGCGATAGAGTCATTTCCCAGTAAACGTATATACGTTATACCCTCAGAGAAGAGGTTTTTGTGCTAACCCTATAAAAGTTGAATCACATTTCAGTTCATAGAATTGTAAATACTTGAGTTAAGTTTCAATATTTGAACTTACCAATTTTACATACCTAAGTGAATTCTATTTAAACTAAGATTTTATAGTTTAGTTCTGCAAGAAAGCCAACATGAGCCTTTTAGTTAGGTACCAAAGGGCCCAGACTCTTCTGAACGACTTGTGCCAAATAAAAGCCCAAAAACGTAGCAATCTGCCCTAGGACAGAGCCACTCCAAAGAGCTTATTATAGGCCATGATAATAAACTTAGCAAAGAGTTACTTCAACTCAGTGAATGCAAAACTTCGGCGGTGATAAGAGTACTCACCGGACACTGTAAATTAAACTACCATTATGTTTAAACTCAACCTAAGCTGGTCCAAAATGTGCAGATTCTGCCATTTTGGACAGCACCAGGCGCAACCAGATGAGATACAGTCTTTCTCTGCTTAGACAATCTGGAAGTTCCTAGACTCTATAGGACTAAGCAGGAAATATAAATAACAAGGGCGCTACAATAAACCACTCCGGTTCGAGGTAGCAATGAAGGCGCGGACGGCTTCTAGTCTAACAAATAATAATAATAAATAATTGGTACCAATCTCATGTCTTTATATCTGTCTATTAAAAGATCTTTGTTCTATAAACCCTAATAACTAGCGAATTGAAATATTCAAAAAAAAAACAAAGAACAAAAATATAAAAGGAGATCCTCTCAAAATAACGGTGAGTGAATAAAAGTAGGGTATTTATTACCGTTTTTATTCGTAAGTATGATATTTTCGTATTGGATAAAACTATAATAATGAAGTGATTAAAACTAAAGTAGTAAAAACCGGTCTTGTGTAACTTGAGTTGTGTTTGGACTCCCAAAATTGTAAAAGAAAGATTAGCGCTATCTACTCACCATTACTGCTAATTGCAATTGGTGGTGGTAATTATAATGTACCGACTTTAGTTTTGTTTAGTTCTAATGTTTAAACTAGATGGCGCTAGGAACCTATGATTAAAAGAACAAATCGTTACTTTTATACTACATACAATATCAGTGTACAAGTGTACTCGATACAAGCCAGAGGTTTAGGTAGTGCCAAAACTCTTGTAAGTACACAAAAAGGCTCAATTTGGCCTTATACTCATTGAGACTTAGGCTCGTATTTATAAACGCATCTCAGGTATTGAGTTGAGTACGCGCATTTGAATCATACCCCAGTCTCTATCTAACTAGGGGCCCGAGAGCGTAGTTAGAAAGAGACGATATTTAAGTACGCGTACTCAATACCTGAGCTTCGTTTATAAATACTACCCTTAGATAGCAAATCTCATAGTTAATCCACAATTTACATTTTGAATTTTTTGAGCATAAGCTCATGTGTAGGCTTAAAAAAGAACTGTTTTTATTTATTTTTATGTCACTGTTCTTTTTAAGTATGTTACGTGTGTTTATATCATAACTAGCTTCCCGCGACGCGGTTTCATCCGCGTCTTTAGTTACCACTCTGCTACCGTCGCCAGTAGCGTGATGTTACATAGCCTTCCTCAAAAACTGGGCTATCATACGCAAAAAGAATTATTTAAGGTGGTTCCGACGAAATTTCGACGAAATCCGCGACTTTCATCTCGATAATTGAGTAGATTCTAATGCTATTTATTCTTTTTTTTTTGCCAACAATATACTTTGATTCACGAACTTTAGAATAGTAGAAGAATTATTTACAATAATTGATTATATAACTTATACCAACGATATTAAAACAACGTGATTTCACTTATTTCGAAATATTACTTTGTAATTACTATAGTTATAAATATAAAAGTTATATTGAATCAACCGGAATAAACCAAATGTCAACTCTGTAGGTTTATTTCATTTATTAGGATAATGTTTCAATAGTTATTGATAATTTGGCTGAATCAGCGTCGCAGGGGCTCTGCGCGGGCGACGGGAGGCAGAACGGCAGAGCGGCGCAAGCCCTTCTGACGGACGGACGTATGCGGTTTTTTTAAAAATTATTTACGTAATTCAATAATTGCAAATAAATAATATCAAAAAAAATATTGTGTGGATAGATTTAGTGTTGCAAATAAATTAGATTAGTTATTTAGATTTTTTTAGTGTATTAAATACGTAGGTATTTACCTACATTTATTATTATTTTTCATCAAAATGACTAAAATTTCACGACTGAAACAAATACAAATGCAAAGGATTCAATAATAGAATATCCTGTAAGTAGGTATATACCTACCTTCATATTTTTAGTAAAATACCTTCTTTGAGATACTTACCTAGGATATCCTTTAATTATGTTTAGTTCCACGTAAACTAGGTAGCAGGTGGTGAGCCTATTGTCGCTCGTGATATTATCAAGGCAACACCAGGCCTCAAGAATCAGTAAATTCCTGCTGTTATATACCCTAGGGGTATGAATATGAGCTTGCTACAATATTGTCTATGTCTACTATCATTTCGAACTAGGTGTGTGGTAGGTGGGCACATGAGTAAAATATCTAACTTGGATATTTACTCATGTGGCAAGGGCGCTTTCCGATTCCGACCGACGCGACGCGACGACGGCGACGCCGGCGTAGGTACGAGGTGCTTCGGTCGGAACACGAACGTCGGCGTCGGTCGTACAACTAGCATCGAACTCAAATTACAATGATTATACGTGACATGCGTCGGTTTGCGACCTAGTTAGGTACCTACACAAAACAACCATACACGCTGCTGTTAGCTACCTAACTATCTACGTTATCTTGCACGAGCATAAATACCTATACATTCTATATATACATACGGTGTGTACTTGAATATTCTATCGGTAAGTAATACCGATAAAATATTCAAGTATTTACCTCGTTAGATTTTTTTTCATGAGCTGATAAAATCAGTGATAAGATACTAGGCTAAAGTAAATACCTACCCTTCTACTTTCAATGCATCTTATTTTGATTTATTTATTTGATTGCAAGAAAGGAAGAAAAAAAGGCTTTACAAAACGTCTTAGTCTCTAACCAAACTAAAATATTTGAAGACTGTGAAATTATCACAATTAGGTAAATTAAAAATCCTACTCTCTGTTCCTTTATTATCGTACTATATGAATTTTTAATCCTAAAATTAAAGAATATATTGTTGAGTGCCTACTGGACATAACAAAACTAATACCGTATTTTTCGAGTGATAGGTGTATGTAGAAAGTAATAGACCCGGCACGGTGGCACAGTATAAAGAATTCTACTCTTTTTTGTACAGTCTTTACCTAACTAGGTAAAGGCAAAAGAATTATGGTTTAGCACTCTATGTATGTATGTATGTATGTATCTTTATTATATTATATTATAAGTGTATGTACTGTAAAACTACCCCGTGACGTCGTCCGCATGGATCCGTTACTTAGCGATAATATTACATTAGTTCTACTTTACCGATTTTGCATTATATTATACATTTACAATACTACAATATGTACGTACATACAAATATATGTATGTACACATATATTTGTATGTACATATTGAAGTAATCTATACTTATAATGAATCTCTAGCGAGGTAATTTTCACGGTACATCCAAATCACTCAAACAGTGGGTACAATGCGTCTACTTTGGCAATTGTTCGTGTTACTTATTTTGCTAAGGGTACATGATATTGTGTACCTTACGTACGGGCACTTACTAGAAGATAATCAACATTTATTTATTTATTTATTTATTGAAAAAGTATTTACAATATCATTACAGATAAAAACCCAATACGATATCATAAAAAACCTAAAATTAAAAACACTAATTACTAAATAAATATATCTACTTATCCAATACTATACATTTTTGTGCAACATCCTTGAATTTTGATAGGGTACATTGAAAAATATCAATTTCTATAGAAATAATGATATACACATAGGAATGATGACGCTTTGTTTAAAGCATGTGTAACTGAAAATCCTTATCAGCTCCGTCATTTGAATTCAGTTTTGCTGGTGAATGGTGCAAATTCAGTGCAGTGGTGGCCATACAGAGTAAAGATACTGTGGGAGAAAAAGGAAATAAAGAGGACCGAGGAGGTAACTATGCCTTCGGACCACTGACTTTCAGACAAAACTTACACTTTACGTCGTTATGTACATCTCCAGCCAAACCGTCCCGCTTATTCTAAAAGATCTACTTCCGTAAAATTTTTGCTAGCTATACAATATACAGAACGATTTACTGAAGTTATATTTGTGATATCCAGATGAACCGAAAATAAATAAGGAAAATAAAAATATGTTAATTCATATAGGTTAATTAAATTAACACTTATGAACGTCAAAGTTTACAAAATGTCAGCAAATTAACCTACAACCAGTTCGCTGACAAAGTAGAGCCATGAGAAGAACTGGCAAGAAACTCAGGCCACTCATTTTAATCGCCAGGTTATTACAATTTTTGTAAGTTACAGTTTCAAGTAGCATGCAAAGTGACACAGGCAATACACTTAACTCTATAGGTAATTAAATACTTACAGCTTTCTATGTTGCAAAGAAAAAATAAAAAGTAAAATGCGTGCTTTACAGGCTGCCTCAATTTGCATATTGCTACAAAAGTACGAAAAGTCAGGGAGAAGTCAAGGGGAGTCAAGGGAAAGCCAGGGAGAAGCGAGGGAGAAGTGAAGAGAAAGTGAGGGGAATGTGAGAGGAAAGTGAGAGGAAAGTGAGAGGAAAGTGAGGGAAGTGACGGGGAAGTTAGGGGAAGTGAGGGAGAAGTGAGGCGGAAGTGCGGGAGAAGTGAGGGGGAAGTTAGGGGAAGTTAGAAGTGAGGGGAAGTGAGTGGAAGTGAGGGGAAGTGAGTGGAAGTGAGGGGAAAGTGAGGAGGAAGTGAGGAGTGAGGGAAAAGTGAGGAGTAAATGAGGAGGAAGTGAGAGGAAAGTGAAGGGGAAGTAAGGGAGATGGGAGAGGAAGGGAGGGGGAAGGGACAAGGCAGGAGCTCTCGAATGCAGGGAAAGGGATAAGAAGTGATAAGAAGGGAGAAGAAAATGAGGGGAACGAAGGAGAAGAAATGGGGAAGTGCTAGAGAAGAGAGGAGAAAGCGAGGAGGCAAGGTAGAGAGAAGTGGAGGAAAGGGCAAGAGATGCTCGAGGAGAGGCAAGGGATGCTGAAGGAGGTGAAGAGGAGAAGAGGGAGGTGAGGAGAGAAGCGGAAACTGTGGAGAGTGGAGAAAAAGGGCGATAGGGAATGAGGGGAAGGGAAAAGTTATTGTAGTCAATATTTGCCTTTGTGTATTGTATTTTTTTTTTACGAGGGATATCTTTAGGTAGGTGAAAGAGGGTTTGTATGAATGGGAGATTAAAAATACTATAGAGAACAGTATTTAAACAATATAAAAATGTCTATTGGAAAAATCAATATTCACGCGAGCGAAGCCGCGGGCAAAAGCTATCTATATACATAAAAGCAAAAGGTCACTCACTCACTCATCACGAAATCTCAGAAACAACAAGTGCTAGGAATCTCAAACTTTGCATGATCGTTCCTATTAGGATATAGGTGCTCACTTAGACGGGATTTTGCAAAATCCATCCTCTATGGGTGTATAAAGGGGTGACAAAGTTTGTATGAAACTTCTATAGTTTTTATAGTAGGATTACCAAATTACTAGAAAATACTCTTTTTTTAATATTCAGAAACTACCCTTATTAAGTGAGCAAATAAGAGTCGAAGTTTGTGTGAAAGTGGTTCATCAGTTTTAGCGGTAGCGGGTTTAAATGAGATTCGCCATAGAGATGGATAATACTGATATTTATTACTGATACAATGTACGGTTGCCGTAAAATCTGGCACCCATCTGAATTTTCACGCGAACGAAGTCGCGGGCAACAGCTAGTCTATAATATATACATACATATTATAGACTACAAAAAAAAAAGTATATAAGTAGTATATCAGTTGTTTAGTACCCATAACACAAGCAAATATAATTGCTTAATTTGGGGCTAAGATGGCTCTGTGTGAATGTGGTAGAATATTATTATTATATTATAGTTATAAGGTGCATTTTATGCTTTTTGTTTAATTATCTCAATTTTGGCATATGTGTGGATTGGTTCCTTTTTGCATAAGTAGGTCCAATTGTTTTTTTATGCTTATTAGTTTAAAGTGTAAGTTAAACTTACTTGTGATTTTTATTATTAGTATCTACATTTGTTTTTATTATAAAGTGGTTTGTAAGTCAATTTAAATTTTATAAAAACCATGTTTTAGATTTATAATAATTGATGTGATACCTATAATCTTGTTTTAAGGGAAGTTTTGTGTTAGTTGTAAGTTTAAAAAATGAGTGTATTTTAATAACTTTTAACTTCAGTTTGATCGATAATGATCTAATACTTTATAATTCTGTTGCGTTAAAATGCCGTTAAACTATAAGGTTTTAAGTTTGACCGCGTTTAAGCGTAACAATGAATCAAGTTTTGTACTCTTATTTAAACACATTTATAGACTACCAGACTTAAAAGCAGTGAACGGACGTTAACCACACTAAAGTTTAACATGAGGTAGTCCCACAAGTATTAATGATAAGCTAAATTGACATTATGTGCTATACCGACATTTTAGTTACAATTAAGTTCTTTTGTTTTTTAGGTTTTTAACAAACAATATTTTTTATGAAATAGAGACACTAAAATGCCGTTACGCTAAGCGTAGTGGCATTTTAGCCGCTGATCTATTAGATTTTTGTAACACCAATGGTATACTAAAACGCAAAAAAACGTTTTATTATAAAATTTAATTATATTTACAAACTGACAGGAGAATAAATTGAAAGTATTTCATTTGATCTATATCTTGGTACCTTTAAATCTCAAATAATTGTTGTCATTTGTAAGTGACAACGGTTTCAATTTTTGCCGCGTTATTTGAGTGTTTACTCAAAACTCGACTTTGGCAGTTAACGGCATTTTAGTTATACCACGGTAGAGCTGGATTTTGAGTTTATTGGTTTAACCCACAGTAGTTATTTTTATTTCTACTACATATTTAACAAACGTCATGATTCTAAACACTCATCTTTGCTTTCGCTACTATATAAATAATAAATATATAAATAATATATACTAAAAAATATACATACTTACTAAACGAAATAATAAAAGATACTAAAAAAATAATTCATTATTTTCGCGTCTATCAGATTTTAGCTCTGCGGTTTCGGACAAGTAAGGTCATTGTCTTATAGTTGTGCTACTGCTACTTGACGCTAGAGGGCGGACTCGCACGCAATGTTTTTTTCGGGTGAGGCGCGGGGTGGTGAGGAAGCGAAACGCTCAAGGTCATATGTGACGGAACGCCCTTAAATCCGAGTGGTAGTTCTAGAAATTAACAAACAATCTCTGGCGCGTTATACATATTATAATATAGATAAACATTTTTCCTTCCTTTCTTAATATACAAGATAGGTAGTACAGTATAGTGTCACTTTGTTTTCCTATTTATTTTATCTTGTATCTAACTATTCTCTGGGAATATTAAAATTTTAGCCTTTTTGTACCCTATGCGATCTAAACGTTAAAGTCTTAAACAAATGCATTAATGTATCACTAAGGGTTTTATTTAACGATGACACACTTGTATACTCAAAAACAAAGTGATACTTCATCTTGAGATATTTCTTTGCAATTTCTCTGTATGCAATTGCATCTACGATTCGTAAAGAGTGGTAGGAATAAAGGAGCGCATGTCATTTCCCGGCCGGCCTCGAGGGTAAAATCGCATGAGCAAATGTTGACATCCGGCTCCACTTAGATCAGAGTCCGCGATGTGAAGCTATTCAACCTTATACTTACTCTATTCATTCAATGGATGATTATAAAATGGTACGTGCACTACTAGTTGATTTAACTTAAAGCTAGCTCTTTTGATTATCACTTCTCTTATAAATTACTATCTAAGTTACAAACTAGTTTATTAATCGACTAGTTAAGTTTGCTTTTTATTAAGTGACACTAAAACTAGAAACTACAAAAAGGGGCAGAAAAAAGAAGAGATAAGTAGTACTCAATTGTAGGTAGTAACTCTATCATATTAAATACCTAAATAAAATACCTTTAAAGTAATTACCGTAGTCTGTTTTGAATTGAAAGTTATAAATATTATTTTAGTATTGCAAACCATTGCGGTTTAAATACCTAACAAAACGTACAATAAATAATGGTGGTTGGCAATATTACACATTCCATACTATTAATATTTATAAATAATATTTATATAGTTTGGTCTCCAGTCCAGAATATAGACCCATCCTGTCTCTGGGTAGCAAGCAGAGAACTCGGGAAAAACTAGGAGACTGGCAGCTGGTGCTGTACTGTGAGGCCGGTAACCCGCCTGTCATGCGTGGTCATTATGACAATTCGCCTTTAAGTCCTTTGAGGAAAACTTATTTCCAGCAATGGATGTCCTTAGGCTGATATTTAAAAACCCTAAGTCTCAGTGGAGTCCATTTTATTGCTGACCGAGGACTGGGTTTCATCTGCAATACTTTTTTTTAGACAATTTATACACTTGGAAACTTATCTGCGTAGTGGGTGACAGATATACAGTAAAAGCTAGCGAAAAAATGATTTCGCCGAAGATCTTTAGGTTAACATATGAACAACAATATTGCAATAAGCTCCTTCTATATTTTCCTACATATCATATTCTAGTTTTAAACTAGTATTCGTTTTAAGGTATTCGGTCACCTAGGGCCACTTTAAAAACGACCTACAAAACATAAATAAACCTAAAACATTATCGTAAAACACGAGTACTTTTATTTACATCTATCAGCATTTAAAATTGCCCGCAGAATTCTGAATATTATAAGTACTCGTACTTTCTCGAAGTTTCTTACTTGCATTTTACCGATATAGAGAATCAATTGTTATAACACTACCGCATAAAACGTTACGGCATTGCATGATAGCTCGGATAGCTCGTTGGCTTATTTCGCTATTTATATGTCAAGCTTAAAGACTACAAGCGCAGCGCTGTCTCATCAGCTTTTATTATAGATAAATAAGATAACAAGTTATTAATGCTTTTACTTTATTTGGTACTGGCAGTAACAACTAACGGAAAATATGAAACAACACAGTGTATGCTGTTAGACGTTTATGCTTTATAGAAGTTTTCTATTAATAAAATTGCACATAAATTTAAGCTTGACAGAAATTATTATTAACTAGGAAGCGTATTTTGCAAAAATATTTTGCATGCTACTTGAAATTGTAACTTACAAAAATTGTAATAACTTAGCGATTAAAAAGAGTGGCCTGAGTTTCTTGCCAGTTCTTCTCATGACTCTACCTCGTCAGCGAACTGGCTGTAGATTAATTGGCCACCATTTTGTAGTTTTTAACATTCATAAGTGTTAATTTAATTAACCTATGTGTAAAAATACATTTTCATATGTTTAGCACATTATAACTATCTACCGAACAGCTTATTACAACATGGTTACAAATCATTATAATTCTTGGCTTTTCTCTATCATAATATGCATGCAATATAGGTGCTTATAAACCTTTCGGAAGAAAGGCTTTAAACAATAGTAAAACCAAAAAAAATAGTTTAGTAGTGTAAAGAAAGTTAGTGGCGAAATAGACAGAAAAATTATAGCTTCTTAATTGTTTTTTTTTAATTACCTACTTTTATATTTTTATATATCAAACATTATTTTCTAAAAGAAAACTTAGTAAGCAAACAATATTGCTAATAACTCAGACATCATATTCACAATTTTAAATAATTATTCACTCTTACGTTTCAGCATCTGTGCCGCGTGTTTTTATTGCTGTTTCAGTGATCACTGATGCAGAAAAATAATAATGACAAGCATAAATTAACAGAGAAAATTAATGCATATTTACCGGTTTAAGTCGAATTTACAAACATTACTTTGTTAATAACTGCTTGATATTTATTGCAGCGCTTTGTTCTACTATCATTTCTAATTTTCAATTTAGCTGTGACTGAATGACAGTATTTTAAATGAAGAGACTATCATCTGTATTCAACAAGCTAATTACTCGCTGGTTACACTAGTATTCAGACTCCTCAGACGTTCCAAGTAACAATAATTGTTATAGATATTTGCATAGCGGCTGAGACCGACTTATGAGTACAAAACGCGCAGAGATGATAATGTTGACAAATCACGCCAAAGGAAACAACATAGCAATAAAAAAAAAGAATTTAAGTAGTAAGGTACTATAGTAATGATGAAGGAGTACCTAAATGAACTTAAACATTCAGCATTGTAATATTTTAAAAAGTAAAAAAGAAAAATAAGTGAAGTACGTTTTCATAATTATGTATAAGATAAAGTGAAGTTACAATGCAGTCCATAATTAGTGGTAGGCGTTTATTTACCCCCAATTTGTATGCAGCCAAGCGATTGCCAAAAGATTGCATTAGCAGAATTTAATTACAAAATTACTGGAAAATATAGCCTTATTTCGCTTGAAAATTTAAACATTACAGGTGGAGTGTATCGTGAAGAGAATATTTTGATCGCAGCCATTTTATGAGTGCGGTGATCGGAACGATCAATTTGCATTGTAATTAGGAGTTGGCTCTGTTTTAACACAAATTAGTTTTAACCGAATAGCCAGTTATTTTCTGAAAGCAAACACGTACGCCGGTTTATACTCCATTGTATTATTGGATTATGAGTTTAACAAATACATACCTACATAAATCGTTGAAGCAATATTGTTTCTGTTCGCAACTTTCAGCCGTAAACTATAAAATAATTTCTGTCTACTTCATTAATGTGCATATAAATTTCATGTTGTCGTTGTTAGTTAACAAGTGTTGAAAAATGTCAGTATTATCGACTTAGATTTGATGAAGTAAAAGTCAATATTGACGTGGCAGTTTCATACATATATGTCATTCAGTATGTGGTGTATTGGAAAATGAATTATGCACGTTTATTATATTAAAGATATGATACTTCGTTTTATTTCTACCCGAAGTAACTTATTCATTAGGAGTCAGTTTCTTAACAGATATAACTGCACATTAATTAACTTTTCAATAGTAATTACTTGTGGGTAATTAAAAATTCCAGGCTATTTATAAAGGTTTTAACAACCATGCTTGTAACATACACAACATACCTACATCACTTCTCAGTATTGTGGAACGAAACAATGATTCATGTTTCAAAGACTGTAGAGGCATTTTATCTTTATGTTAGAAAACATTTATTAGAAATTGAAGAAATGTACACAAGCTAGTAAGTGCACTAAGTCTATTTTACCTATACTCATACGAAGCCTTATTAGAATACTCGTAAAAAAGTACACTTCGATTTATCAGCACCTTAATGTTTATTATTTTTGCATTCTGAATGTTTTTAAAAATTTCTACAAAGTAATAAAACAGCAAATGGTATAACCCGTAATAGAAAATTAATAAAAATATACCGATTCCCAGGGTAACAAGGAACAGAACACAAACATGGCTTTGAACATAGGCCGTCTATTTCCAGAAATATAATAAATCAGTACATTATTTGAGATGGTTGTCCCTGTGGTTTGGTGGTAGTGTGTATGGGTTACCACGCAGAGGTCTCGGATTCGATCCTCGAATCGAAAGTGATATTGGGTTTCTGTCGAGAAATTCTCAGTATTAGCCCGGAGTCCGAAATTGTGCCCGCTACATGGAACCCAAAAATGTAGGTGGTTATACACCTCTGCCTACCCCTTCGGAGATAAAAGGCGTGAAGCTATGTATGGATGTATGTAATATTCGAACTGTTAGGACGTTTTGCTTCTGTGTACTTTATACAAAAATAATTTACCCTTGCACTTTGCAAACAAATACATGCAATTATATCGAACTTATAACAAACCTTAGCGCATGTGTTCACAGTTGGATCATATTAGTTGATGAAAATGCCGCTACATATTAGCTTTCGCCAAAAGTTATCTTTGGGGAAAGTTTCAATATAGTAAGGCGGCAGAGGTTTGAGTTGCACCATTCGTGTTTAGGTACTAATACTAGTCTTCTTCCAGATATATTATTATAAGGCCTTCATGAAGTGAGGCAGGCGGTGAGGATAAAAATATCTGAAAATATTATATTTTTATTAAAATATACAATTAATATTAGATATTAAAAAAACATTTATATATTGAAACATAGCTATAAAAATACTTATCTTTAATAATGTAAAAATAATTAATGTAAAAAAATTCTATTTTATTCTATTCTATAAACCCTTGAAGTAACTTTTGCAAATAAAAAATGCCTAGATAATACACTAAAACAAATTCTGTATTTAGTAAATTACCGGTGTATGAGTTATTTTGTAAATTACCGGCACAGAATAAGCTTAACCCTTAAAGCACAGATTTTATGCTATTCATTGTCTCTTCTAGTACAAAATACTGAAAATTTTATAACTACTTAGCATATTTTTGTGTTACGCGATAAAGTTAGCAAACATCATAATTTCGCTTAATACTGAGCGATCCCACACCTAGTAGCTATTCAAAGATTTCGACCAGAGCAAGATTTTTGGGAACTCTACTACGAATTTATACCGTTTTTTATTTTATTTGTATTATAGCCTACCAAAGTGACTCCACCCCGCCTGATGGTAAGCAGTCAGTGGAATCCAGAAGTGGCGGCCACTATACCAAAAGCCATCGTCTTAAACTGCTGGTATAGTGGCCTCAAGAGGATAGGAGGGAAATTGGGCCTCCGGCGCTCTCACTCACCAAATGAAACGCAGTAGTACGGATACTACTACTCTTAAGTCGATCTTCTATGAGAGGGTAGTACTTCCCCGGACGATCCGGCCCATTCATGCTGAAATCAGCGTGGATCTACTACCGTAAAAGGATTCCGTTTTAGCTCATATTGGCAGCAGAATGCGTCAGCAGGCTGCAAAGACAGCCGTCATGTTTGAAATAACTAAGCAGCAGTTACCACTTACTATATATCTGATGTCCCGTTTACTTCACTGTCATTGGACAATCTATAAAATGCTAAAACTGCAGTAGGTACGTTATCAGTTTGTCTTTATTTAAGCAAGAAAAATTCATAGACATGTCATTATTAGCCGCCGTACTACCTCTGTATGGAAGAATGACGTATCTACATAACAATTATTAAAAAAAAAGTTTAACAAAGGGTTTTTTATAGCGGCAGTCTTTTAATAGCCTAGTTTAGCACGTTATGATTGCTAGACAGTGTTTAGAATATTACGTACCATATACAAAAATCTAATTGCACAACTAATTAAACAATCTTAGCTTCAATTGTACTTATACAGATACACTACTTAAACTCTATTTGCGCAGAATCACGCTGAGCTTAATATATTTTAAATATGGGTAGGCCACAGCGAGATACCTTAAGATACCTTCTAACATCAATTCCAGCAGATTCTTGTACAAATCGTTCAGTTATTCCGGTTGGATACCCAGATAAGATTATTTTTTAATTCCAGTTCGATCCTACAAAATATAGTCATTCCGTTCGAATCCCTTTACTCTTATTGACAGGTACTTACCTGTACAGTCAATAGAAAAGCAGTTGTTCATGTCGTACCTGCCTATTTAATCGAAAAAACCAATGCTGATCCTATTTCTAAAAGCAACTAAACGAGTGTTGTGCTGCGGTAAAACAGGATAATTTCCACAATGCGAGTTAAACAGCCTTGGATACTAAATGAACTACACCATTTTCATATTCATGAAGTTACAGAAAACACCGCAAGCCAGAAGGTATAATAAATAAACCTACCTACTACCGCAATTATTATACAGGCTGTTTCAGACAAGGAAATCATTCTTACGGCTATTCATGTATACTGCATTATATGATAGAACTAGCTTTCTGCAGCGTGGTTTCACCCGCTTCTTTGGTTACAGCTCTTTTCCTATCGCCAGTAACGTGATGTTACATACTCATAACCTTCCTAAAGGTTATTAAACGCAAAAAAGAATTATTCAAATCCGACTAGTAGTTCCTGAGATTACCGCGTTCAAACAAACAAACAAACAAACTCTTTAGCTTTGTATAATTATAATATTACTAGGAAGCCGCGACGCGGTTTCACCCGCGTTAAATTACGTCTTTGGTTACAGCTCCGCTCCTGTCGCCAATAGCGTGATGTTATATAGCCTTTAACCTTCCTTAAGAACTGGGCGAGCAAACGCAAAAAAGAACTTTTCAAATCCTACTGGTAGTTTCAGAGATTAACGCGTTCAAGCAAACAAACAAACAAGTTCTTTCGCGCACGCATATGCCTCTAAAATGACTCGGAAAGCGTTATTAACTCTGCAGATACAACTTAAATCCTTTCAACTCATATACTTTCACAACAGGGCGACGGACTCTTGACATATAAAGAAAGCTTATGCATTGGTCATCAAGCTTGTTGTAGAAGTGGCAATTTTGGAATGCCTATTGGTAATTATAATAAATTTCAAACTATTTATACCTTGAGTTGGGTTTAGGTTAATAAACATAGGTACTAATATAAAAAAGTTAAAGTTTTTTATTCTTCTATACTTCAGAATAAATTTTACATCAGAATAGAGGGACGGATATATGTGATTTTCGTACCTAAGCTGATAGTCAAAGGGCTCGAGAGTAACGTAAACTACTTATTATTGTAGCTAAATACTCGTATCTCAATACCGTAATTACTTCTCCTTTAACTACGCAGGTGAAGCTTCAAGTAACAAATAAACCAATAGAAAATTTCTAATACTTTTAGCGATACCTAGTGACTTTTAAGATTTCATTTACTATAATGTGAATCATTGCCCTCTCAGCTACTTTAGACAAGAAAAACATCGTCAAGAAATCTAGACTGATACATAATAATATACAAAATAGACTAGACTTGAAAAAGTCTTACATTGACGATCCAAAGTCTTGAGAAACCATGATGATCAATGCTCATGCCTTATATGTATAAGATCTAAGTCTTCAGCCCGCAGCAGGAATATGGGCTTTAAAGTACTAACTATATCAAATGAATCAGTTCATAGGCAGAAGAAGTTTTAACCTGTACCTATATAGATATTTAAAACAGTTTTTATATTACAATTTTATTTTGTAGTATCACTCTGTACATACGTCACTTAATCATCCTTAGTTTATTGCATTGTTCACGCTTTCCATACTGGCTACATTTGTGCTGCGTGTACATTGGACATCGCATATGCACCTCTATGACCTCATTGCGAATTCATGTCTCATGGCGAGCTTACTGCATTCAACCAATTAGGTATTGTCCGCCTACTGTATTCTCTGGACTTTTTACATCAAGTAAAACTGAAAACAAAATGCAATGTATTACCTAACTTCACATTAGCGAAATAGGTGTTTTATTGTATTTGGCTATCAAAAAAGTTTCAGAAACAGACATCATTCCAATTAAAAACAGTTGGACATGGCAAGAAGGTAATTACGTCATTAAGTACCTACTTTTTATTTTTTGATATCATAACGGTTATTAGTAATTTTATGTGGTTGCTTCTACAATGGCAGTTATATTAGTTTCTTTATTATGATTAGCTTGTTTACCTATTTAGTTATTTAACAGCATAAGTCTCCTAATAAAAAGGAGTTTGCCATAGTAACGGCACTTGGCAGTTCGATTGGTATTCGCAGTAAAAACACCTAGTAAGTATACTAAAAGTTACAATTAAAAAAAGCTTTGAGATACATAATTGTAAATTTCAGTATTGTTTAAGACTGTACTTCTACATTATTCTATAGATAGTGGTAAACCTCTCACCACGTCTCCTATAGGCATATTTGTGTGCATTAATCAATAGTATTGCACCCGCAATACTATTCGCAATTCGCATGCCAAGTGGGTAGATTAGGACATTACCCCAACACTCGATTAGAGATTGTCAATTTAGATACGAGTGTTGAATCAATGGCCGTTTATACGTATTTATGTTATTCATGCTTATTTCTTTTAAATTAAACTATGTATTTAAAAAGTATCAACAGACTACAATTATCCTGAATGCAGTGAATTTTATACCTACAGATTGTTTTTTAAATCGTAGTGTCTATTTATAAACTTCCCTTGGTTTTCTTTGTCCTTGTATTGTACCCCAAAAATGTGGTTTACTATTTTTCATTTTATATCTTCTGTTCCAATAAACATACACAATAACTAACTTTTCATATACTGTGGCTGTGTACAATATATTCAGTAGCCTGTGTAATCCTTACATCACACAGTGAAAGCTTGTTCATCCCAGTCTTTACTTAGCTGACAACAGCTTGATATGAATGTTTACATTTAACTTTCCAGAGGCCCTAGACAAGCGGCATAGATATCTATTCTATTCATAGAATAGATAATAAAATATATGGGATTGACATAAGCTAACGCTAAGATTGTCGTAAGCTTATGTCAATCCCATACATTTTTTATCTATTCTATGAATAGAATAGAAATCTATGTCACTTGTCTAGGGCCTCTTGTCTACGAAACTAGCTTTCGTTACAAAAAAAAGTCAACACGTATTCTCCATCAAGGGACAGGGAAACACGACAGCATACGAGGGTTCTAGCGGTAGGCAGAATAAAACATTTATTCCAAACAAAATTTTACTTCAACAGAGGTAATTCAACAAGTAAGTATTACGAGTAAACGTGTACTAGCTGCACGCGATTTGCAAATAAACCTAGGAAGATATCAAACACTGAACGTTTGCCACAACATGCGATAATAACTGCACCGTTCCAAATGAAAATAACAAATGGATGTCTGCTTTTTATACTGCGGCAACCGATGTGGCTTAAATCAACTTTAATAATTCATTAACTCCACACAGCCAGAGTAATGAGATTTTGTTTCATAAACTTACCAATATACGAGTACCTAGACGGCACGTGCTCACTACACCGTTCACTCAAAGTAATTGTTTTTAAGCTCGGTTTCATACGGATATTCTCTCGGGATCCACTTGAAATACACAAATACGAAAACTGTCAAACGTCCAACGTTGAAGTCGGTAAGAATAAAAGTCCTTTTTTTGTAAATCTATTACGTAGTTGGTTCCAACGAATATTTTGTACGGTAGTAGATCCACGCTGATTTCAGCATGAATGGGCCGGATCGTCTGGGGAAGTACTACCCTCTCATAGAAGATCGACTTAAGAGTAGTAGTATCCGTACTACTGCGTTTCGTTCGGTGAGTGAGAGCGCCGGAGGCCCAATTTCCCCCCTATCCTCTTTCTTCACCTCCCTCATTCCCTTCCCCTAACCCCATTCCCAGCCGCCATAGTGGAGGCCACTATACCAGCAGTTTAAGACGATGGCTTTTGGTATAGTGGCCGCCACTTCTGGATTCCACTGACTGCTTACCATCAGGCGGGGTGGAGTCACTTTGGTAGGCTATAATATAAAAAAAAAAAAAAAAAAAAAAAATATAAAACAAAATTAACTTAGCGCAATCAATAAGTATTAGATTCAATTTTATAAACAAATTTTTGTATATTGATAAAGTTGATAAATAAAGCAAAGCAAACTTTTGCCGTAGACTGTGGATGTGTTGCCGAACTTTAGACATTAATAAAATTGTCCTTGTTATATTTTGCTTACTTCTACTCAAACTTGCCTAGCTTATAATATCCAAACCTGTCTAAATATAGATACCTATACATAGATACTCAATTAAACAAGTCTTGATAGTTAGATAACCCAAAATTATATTTGTTAAACACAAACGACTCACAGGTAAGCTCATAAGATTTCTTTTCAGTTAAGCGCGTATCGATCGACTGTTTAGTAACAACTTTCTATTACTACCCCATGACCTTCACAAGGGGTAAATATACACCAAGTTAATACAATATACTTTTTACCCGCACTCCAATAAAAACGAACAACTTTGCACTCCTAAACCGTACGGATACATTAGGCGCGCCCATAACCGAAAATTCACTTCCAATGTCTCACATTTGATAACAAAGGAAAAACACCCGACGACCGACAAGATGTTCTAAAAATACTTTCGCAATCTAGCTACCTGTTCACCTGGGCTGGCCATTCCGGCCTTCCCATAAAGAAGAGTAGACGGGAAGCGCCGGGAAGGGTTTATCGTTCCTGAGGGAGCGGCCGTGTGCCCGACACTATATCATTGCCGCCTCTATCTCTATGTACACTCCGAGTTCTTTGTACTCGGGGAAGCATAAAACTTTGTGAAAACACTGTTAATATGTAACATACTTGTACGTGCTAAAATCGAACTTTTGCGCTTCATTTAAGTTAAACAGAAAACTTATTTTAGTGTCCGCGCCACCGGCCGCCATTGTTGGTTCAGCACAATCCGATGCCGACTACATAAATAACAGTGGTAAATACCATCGCTATCCCGTAAATACATCGTTACGGTAACCGATGTCGAATATAATTTAATTAGCGAAATTAAAACCAAAGTACGCAGTAAATAAGATTGTAATTTGTTAAACAATGCAGTGTTTTTGTAATTTATCGTGATATATTAATCGTTAATGCGCCGCTTGTCGATGTATTCGTAATGAAATGGCTGTAAACAGTGCGGTCGGGGTTGCGACACCGCCGACAAACAAAATATGAAATAATGTACGCGTTATTTGCATAATATGCAACATAAACGGTGGCCTATATATATAGAGCCATCATATTGCCCCGACATCATAAAGGCCTGTCCGAGGAGCGGTGGATAAACGCAGTTGACGTGCATAAAGCTTTGTCCCGGATACCACTATACAACAATATCTATTGATATTTATCTTAATATTTCCTCGGGATAAAAGGGTTTGCAAAATAACTAATACACCACCCTTCGCTTACGTAACTTTTAAGAGAGTAGGTACCTATCTACCTCTTATAAAAATGTAATGTTATGAAAATGGAACGATTTTACGGTATATGATATAATATAATATTTCAACAACGTAAAAGTTTCATATAGTAAGTATACCAATACATTGTAACAATAAGTGATTAAAACTAAGTATTAGAATGCATAAAACCTTTTAACCTTTTCATATTACACAGTTGGTTTAGTCTAGCCATTTTTATTTAGCTCTTATTGTATATAACACAAAAATGAAAAAATAAACTGCCATACCGATGTATTTTTTATTTGAAATTAAAAACGATTTAACACACGTACAAATCGTTTGTCAAAAAAAACAATTATTGTTTCTTTCTAAATTCAAATCGTACAATGACCGTTAATTATTTACAGAGGGCAGTTAGTTTATGTTTATACCGGAGTCCCTGTAAAGTCTGAGCATACAATAAACTTGGTGAGATATAGTGTCTGGTGTTACTATGTACGGAACCGCAAGGCAAGCCAGGGAGACTTTACTGTACCCCGGAGACACCCGGAACACCTGAACAGTACACATTGATTTTACATCGTCCTAACACCACGACAGCCTTGTTCGCACATACTTACATACGAATGGCACATACATATGTATAGTATGGTACAATGATTTGTACTTCGCCTGTGTGTGCTCAGATAGGCGCCTAGCTAAGCGATATGGACCCTTGATACAACATTCCATTGTAATGGTCAAGTTTAGGTATAGCTACATTATACAAGGCTACAAGACATGGCAATAGAGTGTCAATGAACTCCCATTTGTAATCTTAGGGTCTTTAAGTAATCGTAAGTCTCTATTTAGAAGGTTCTGAGTCATACAATCTATGTTATATTATAAAAATAAGCAACACAATGGACTTAGGGACATAAAAAATTACAGAGACATCATTATGCGATGTCCACCTTATTGAATTTAGGACAATACATTTATATATTTTAAACATTTATATAAATGTTACATTTTATAAAATAAAGAAGAGACTTTCATTCGTCCTCGATTTGACATGGGTACTAGGTACACCTTTAATTCGACTCGACATAACGTTCTACAGTTTCAGCCTACCCCTCTGAAACAGCAGGCATGATGATATGTTTGTACAAGGAAATAAAAGTTACAAGCTTGTACTGCGTAACTCTTTACTAAAATGTTGACTTTTGAAATGTACGTTTACTTAAAAGCCACGCTACTGACAGACATGATATTTTTAGTTTTTATTTTAGACCAATTTCACTTACGGTTTTGTGCGTCGTTTGGGTTGCATCTCTTTTATGTTAGTACAAATTGGATCGCGTATCAAACATGTAGTTAAAAAAAAGTTACTGTAAGACCGGAGCCTTTATTTACTGTCCAAATAAGGTGAGTTTTCAAACCTTCTCGGATAATCGCTATGATGCTGACAGCCGGAGTGATTGTGTCTTCTAAGCCTAAGTAAATTTATTATACCGATTACCTACATTTTTTTTTATCAGATAATTAAATTATAAGAACTTACTAAATATTTTATAATTACATATAGGCAGGTCAATGTGCTACTATATCATTAATATAGGTAAAAACAAAGAGTTTTAATTAAAAGTAAAATCAACTTTCACCTTCTAGCAGTAAGTACATTATGAGTTTCAGATAGCTACCTAGGGTGGCCTCAACCTTGTGATTAAAGGACACGCATAATCACTTCACTTTTTAATATTCTAAATTTGAATGTGATAATAAATAGGTAATTTGTGACTTAAAAATGTAACCTAAATTAAAATAATAATCCAAACAAAAGCACACACAGCTAATGAGATAAAATTTACAAATCGTATTCACCCCGGCAAATTACCGGTATAATGCGAGTACAGGGGCCTGCTAAATAATTATAGCGTTTTCCAGATACGTATGAGTTTCTGGCGGTTTCTTCAGAGGGTTGGCGGGCGAGAGGGCCTGAGAAAACTTTTGGGTCTTTATTTATTGTTATTGCCTCATTAAGGTACCTACGTAGCAGGCGATATCCTACAAATTGCAAATAAATAAGCCACCACTTCAGACACGTGCGGAATGTATAAGTGAACCTACTTATCTAATTACCTAGTGTTTTAGTTGAGATAATATTACTGTTGATAGACATGATACAAACTTTTATGTTTTGTAATTTATGATATATTGTTATGAGGAGTCATGAGTTTTTATCATTTTGGCTGAAAGAGGTCAACTACTTAACCTATGGGTCTGCTATAAGCATCTTCTGTTCGACCGACGACCATCGTCCATTGGTTACGTCCATCAGGTAGAATGGAGTCCTTGGTAGGCTAATATTATTTTTATGTTTGAAATGTGATGAAAGTGACATGTATTTCCTGTTAGAGATCCTTATAAATAAATAAATAAATAAATAAATAAATATAAAAACAATATAAAAAACGTCTTGTCCGAGTATCATCTTTTGGCTTGTGATTACTGAAATTTTTTTTAACACCAACATCAGTTTTGTGTCTGTCTGACACTTCAGTAAGACAGGTCTTTGAGCAATGATTACATTTAACTTTGATTCTACTGCGAATTTTCTCGTTTTTCCTCGCCATTGAACACTGTCATAGAGTACTACTATGTACTCTACGACTATTGACAATCACTGTCCAACTGTATCGCATTAGACGCAATCATTCTTGCAATAGAACCTCAATCGAATACTTTTTCTAAAAACTCTACAAAGCCTGACCATATCGACTGGATAAGAATTTAACCGAATATACTAATTATGGTTTAATTTGAAAGGCCTTATTTTAAAATTCAAACGCAAACTTAATGACTTTATTTGTAAAGTTAACGCGATGCAAAATTTTGCATAAAGATCTGCAAACTTTGTTTACCACAATTAGTATGGTAAATGGGGTATGATATCACTAGAAACTTTCTTAGTGAGGTTTCACTAACATAAATGGGATCATTCGAATTTTAATTTGTTTGAAATGGGTTTGCTAGATATTGTTCTTTTATTTTTATGTGCCGAAACCTACCTTTCTCGACTCTAAACAAGCTATTCATCTGATCTAAATGACTTTAAGAATAATAGAATGTAAGTTTTTTCAGATTAGCTCATCGCTGTAGTCAGATCACTAAATCACCGAGACGGTTAAATGTAATCATACTTTAAATCTATTAGATAATTTTCATTAATTAATAAGATATCAATTCTGTTGATGAAATTTGTAAATTCCTCTTATAATTTGAACAAGTCTCAACTTCAATTAAAACCCTTAGTAGGTACTGTTTAACTAAGTAAATATTGATACCACGAAATACGTGAAAGCCGCTTTGATTGACTGAAAGCGATCTCAGTAGTAATTATTATAAATTTCATTTTATAATTTAACCACAGTCCAATGTTACTGAGCTGATTTAATTTGAAGTTTCTAAATTGTAGGTACTATTTTACTTTCTGTAACGTAAAATTTTGGCCGCTTTTAAAGTCTAGCGATAATAGTGTCCGCTTACTACAACAACATAGTTTCAACCCCCATGTCTCTGACAGATATTTGTATATTCTACTCATACATTTTTGGAGTGACTGATTGTACATTTTACTATAAATTGTATGTTTTTAAAGGATTCCGCGACACAGGCATTGGTACCATATATAGCGGAAGAGTTTGTTTGTTTGAACGCGCTAATCTCTGAAACTACGAGCTGGATTATATGATTATGATTAATTATTTTTGCTAATGATAGCCCAGTTCTTGAGGAAGGTTATAGGTTATAAAACATCACGCTACTGGCGACGGGAGTAGCCAAAGAGCCGTAGAGCAGTAACCAAAGATGCGGGTGAAACCGCGCTACGGGAAGATAGTATGGCAATATAGTGGTTAAGATTCACGTTTAATCCTTAAGCAATTATGAACTACTATCTTCTACGGTAATCCCTAATAATATTTATTTAGACAAAATATGAATATGCACAGACAAAAGCGTGAATTTTCGCAACTGTATTTTTGCTAACCTCATCAACTAATCCTATAAGTAATAAAGAAGAAATGACTCATGATTAAAATATCATTGATAAAATCAAAACGAATACTTAGTGATAAAACATCGGCTATATGACACAAATTTAACGTGAACTCAAAGGCGAAGCGCAGGTATTTTGGACTTATTGAGCGCAAATTTTGAAGACCGCAACCCTTTGAATAGTCAATGTCGCGTACCCTTATCTCGCCACAGAAAAGCGACACCACATTACCGGTATTATGCCACTACTCTGCTAGGTATCTCGCCACACAGAAACATGCTCTCTCATACCATATTAAAGTGTCAAATCGTATGCACACACTTTAAAGTACAGGACATTTTCAAAGTGCAATTTATATTGTATTGGAAGTTAGAGCGGCGCGTTTACTCTGCTCCACAATATTTTGTGCCGGGCCAATGTGCCGCGTGGCTGAGTCTTGTTCCTGTTGTTGTGCAAACCATTTTTACATTTTCTTTTCTATGGACAAAATGTAATAAGCATAAGTGAAGTTCCTGCACTATATTGTTTGTTCTACTATAAACCATTTGGTAGCATTTGTGTCTCCTATCATATTTCCTTTACTGAACAATAGTAAAAGTTTCCTGTAATAATCGTAACGTCTTTAATAAATCACGCTTTGGCAGCGTTAGAGAATGGGTTCACGTAAGATTTTTACGATATTCAAGATGGAAAGGGTACGCTATCTAGTTAGACCAATAGCATGTTACATAGATAGAGTATCGTTGGGTCTAACACAGAAACACGAAATGTCCGAGTTGGTTGCGTGACACAGGTGTATGCTCGCACTCAGCTCGATATCGCAATTCGCAAGCAGAACCAGTCACTTTACTGCGCCCGTGGGATACAAGCTCTATATCATGCCACAAGCCACCCTCCAGCCACCAGCCCACACGTTGCCTCCCCTCCACATATTGCTTAGCTACAATTATGATCTCCTTACTTTATGATATTCTCTTTAGATTCATCGGTATTGGGTTTATAACTTATCATATTTGGTGCAACGAGACACATATTATATATATACATATATAGGCAAGACTGAGTATAGTATTATATCGACTGTTCGCGTAGCGTTGAGGTTAACGTCATCTTATCTGTTACAATGCACCGAGTATCAAGGTTTGATCCTAAGGCATATTTAAAAAAAAATTCTAAGTGGCATAATAGCTTAGTTGTACAGAGCTCAATCGGTGCAAAACAAATACTGGGTGGCGCAAAAGTACTGGCACTAAAGAAAATACTTTTTTTTTTTATATATGACATTTTCTGTCATTCTGTTGTTGAAAATTGTGTAGAGAACAAATGTAAAATACACTGAAAATAAACATGGACCGTTTTACTCCCCAAGAACGTGGAATAATTGTGTCAATGTTCTTACGGAATAATTCATCAGTGATAAGAACACAACGTGAATTTCGTCGACGATTTCCCCACCGTCCGGCACCGATTGGTCGCACAATTCGACGCTTTTCCACACGCCTTGAAGCAACTGGCTCAACATTGGATAGACATAAGTCTGGGAGACCAAGAACAGGCCGTTCAGCTGAAAATATCGATGCTGTGCGCGAAGATGTGGAAGAGTGTCCAGAAACATCAACGAGGCGACGTGCCACGCAATTGGGCATTTCCAGACGGACCCTGCAGCGTATTTTGGTGAAAGACTTAAAGATGTTCCCGTATAAAACTCAAATGACTCATCAGCTGCTGCCTACTGACCACCGAGCTCGTCTAGATTACTGCCAGCGCGTAATAAACCTCAACCTTGAAGAGGATGATTTTCCTTCAAAATTGGTTATGAGTGACGAAGCGCATTTCCATCTCTCAGGGCATGTCAATAAGCAGAATACTCGGTTCTGGGGCACTGATAATCCGCGCATTATTCAAGAAACACCTCTACACCCACTAAAAGTTACTGTATGGTGTGGCATCTGTGTTGACAGAGTGATCGGACCCTATTTTTTCGAAGACGCTGGAGGCAATGCGATTACTGTCACTGGAGAACGCTACAGAACCATGTTACGTGAGTTTTTGATACCCAGTTTGGACGAATTGGGGCTGGAGCACATCTGGTTTCAACAAGACGGCGCTACGGCACACACAGCGCGCGACACTATGGACTTAGTGAGGGACGCTTTTCCAGGCCGAGTTATCTCTCGTTTTGGCGATTTGCCTTGGCCTGCAAGATCACCCGATCTGACCAGTCCAGACTTCTTTCTTTGGGGTTTTTTGAAATCTCGGGTGTATGTGAACAAGCCACAGACTCTCGCAGCTCTAAATAAAAAAAACATTCGTCAAGAAATAACGAACATATCGCAGGAAGTGTTACGGCAAGTTATGCAAAATGTCATAAATAGGGCTCAAATGTGTATCAACTCTGGAGGTCACCATTTAAAAGACATCATCTTTAAATCCTAATGGTACGAAATTTAATGGCACAAATATACATTTAAAAAAATCTAAATCTAGTTTTCTAATTTAGAAAAAATGTTATAGCTGAACCAAATAGGGTCTTTACTTTTGCGCCACCCTGTATAAGTAAGTGAAGCGCTAGATCAGATCAGGCTTTCGGATCGCATTTATTTACATGTAATTAGGTTGGTGTCAGTGATTGACGGCGGCGGACGAGGTAAACAATCCATTACAACGCTGTCAGAACGTTGTGGCCGGGCGCACCATGGCCATGCATATAATCGACAACTCGATAGAACCCCAATATAGGCGCATCGGCGCAAACACGCCAATTTAGAGGACACTTAACTTCTCGTTTTAGCGTCTCATGTCAATTTCAATTTCGGAATCACTTTAGGAATTGACGGAAGCCTTGCTATTGCAAAAGTTACTGCAGTTACTAATATTAAAATTACTGCCTAAAACTAATATTACTGCCTTGTAAGGTTATTATTTCATGTAGGTATTTATTGTTTGTTCTTCTTATAGATTGTTCAATTTCGTTTTGTGTGTAAATTATATGTTTTTTTCTTTTCTTTAGTCATAAAGTGACTGCTGAATTGTTCGTTTGTAGGCAAACTATGTAACTCTTATCAAATATATTTAAGCCCGAGTCTGTTTATTGTCTGCTTCATTTTAATGCATCGCAGTCATTAATGAACTGCCTACCTTTGTTATACAAAACAATTTACTTGTACTAACTCGACTACTGCAGAATTTGTTTTTGTTTGCGAAATGCCAATGTGCTCAGCATGAAAACTAACGATGTTTTGTGTATAATGCTCATAAAATAAAGAACGGAATTTTCATTTGTTTGTACAGTTCATGGAAAACTTGAATGTTTGTATGCAAACACGAGCTTTCAACGTGTAAGAATTTAAAATATGTTGATTACATTATATTGTATTTTAGATAAACCATAAACACTTGCCAACAGTTTCACAGTTTGAAAGCTTTCGAAAATTCGATAGTATATGCCTGTAAAACCTGGATGGTTTTGCGAGCAACCTATCTGCACTTAAAGTATGAAGGAAAAAGTAGCTAAAGCACACTGATTATCAAACTCTACCGCCTATTTAATTTTAATGGTGATTGTTGACTATGATATACGAGCTGCACTTACAAAGAGACGGGCCGTATGCCAGCTTGGCAATGTTAATTTAAAAATAATCACTACAAAGCATCGTCCAAATACATACGCATTTACGCAAACCATTGCTATTTTTGTGTAAAAATAATATTATTATCCAGATCCTTTGAAGCGCACAAGGAGACTCATTGCATTAATAAATTCAATGTATCACTATGCACCTCGTACACTTATCTTACCACGTATAGCCACGCCAATCCGTTACCGATATTTAGGCAAAATACAAATTCTTTTCTATGCCAAGCAAATCTGAACTCTCCCCGACCACATGTAGATCCAGAATCATAACTGTATCAACGAATTTTAGATCGTTTTACGGCCAGTAATCCGACTGATATTGGAAGGCTCGTCCATGCATTCACTGGGATGCACGAAATTTTCTATAAGGATAAAAGCAAACAAGATAGCCATCGAACCAATGTTACGAGCTATATCAGCTATATAGGTAGGAAAGTATAGCGCCTAAACCACACACCGATTTGGCTGCAAAGCAACGGACAAATAGAAGTTTTAAAAGCAATAAAACATTTTTATTTGCTCATGTCAAGTACTGGCCGATGAAGCCGACATTTTACAACCATTGAGGTTATCATTGCAAATATTTGTTAGAAACGTTTCGTTCGATTAAATTATTTTTTTGTTGACTGTGGCGGGCTTTATTTTACGGATATAATAACGGTGCAACTTTTTTTGTGGATAATAAGAACAACAGTGATAATACGGCTGCGTGGCCTCGGCGAACGTTAAAATGTTTCCGTTTTTGGCGTGCTCTCAAGTTAGTTAATGTTTCCAAAACAACGCTGCGAACACTGGGATACCTATTTGTGGCATAAAGTTTGAATGTGACTCATTCTGTGCGCTTCTGTTGCTTGCTCGTTGCTAATAATAACGTTCTAATCTACTGAATTAGGCAAACAGACGTGTGATCTAGACCGTAATAATTACCACTATACTAATGAAATGGTCATTTAGAGTGAAGGTCTTGAAAAAGATTTGGCACAAGAAGCTCTTAAGATGACGCGAGGTTATGAGTCTGTACATCGAGCTCGCCCCTTGACAGGTTAATATTCATTCATCTAATACATTATTAAAACTTTAGTCGTTTAGGAACAGATAGATTGAGCCTTGGTATAAAATTTCGGTGTCCTATAATATCCGGTTATTATACGCAGAATTAAGTCGTTTGATAAAATTAGTCAACAAGTTTAAATTCACATATACTCCTACCTGCCTACTACAAGTTTTTAATTCCTGGAAGCTATTATGAAAATAAATGCCTGTCAACACAGTTGACTTTTATTGAAATTCATACTAATATTATAATTGCGAAGGTAACTCTGTCTGTCTGTCTGTTATGCTAGCATGCCTAAACCACTGAATCGATTTTGATGAAATTGATATAGAGATAGAATAGATCTCGGGCAATAACATAGGCTATCTTTTATTGCGAAAAAATGGCTTGAAGGGGTTGAAATTGAGGATGAAAGTATGTCTAAAAAATCGACAATGTAAGTATATACATGTTCAAGTGCGATAACAGACATCACCCGGGCGAACAACAGCTAAGAATAATTAATATTTACAACCCAGCACCTAAAAGCATCACAATAAAAACTGAGAAAATGTGTAGAGTTAGTTATAATAAAATTTTAAGACAAATCGTTAACAATAGTCAGAGGCAACAAGAGGGGGCAACAAGACGACAAGCCGACGACTTGAGCGCAAATTAAAACAATTTGTTACCGCGCGACGCACTGGACAACGCCACTTCTTTAAGCCGTGACAATTTAGCAGAAACCTTGTGAAATATCACCCTACTAAATAAAATCCAATTCGTGTTAAACCCATACTTTTGTACACACTACATTCTGGCTGCGAAATTCATTTTTTGCGTCTACTTTGGCGCACTGCCTGTTTGTCGCGGTTTTAGCTTTTAAATCCAAAAAACTGAAATTGTTCGCGATTTATACATTAGTGACAGAAAAATGTAGTGAGAGAAAAATCATATAAGCATATTTGATAATAACAAGATACTACCAAAAATAAACAAGATATTTTAAAATGAATTCTGACGTGTACCATTTGAGCAAATTCTGAAAGATTTGCGATAATAACATCAAAAAGGATACTTTTTAAGAGCATACGTTATTGTACGTATGGATTTCATATTTTTTCATATCATTTGAGGGCAAAGTCCAGTAGGTGAGACGGCTAGGCAGCGGGTCGCTTCGTCAGCGACAATTAACGCCGACCACAGCCCATAATTCACTCCCACCGACAGTTGCTATCGCACACCACTCGTATCCACAACCCGACGCTGAAAATTTTACTTTTAACAACCACCTACAGTCACACAACCGTCCGCGACAATGTCGCATTGGTGTTTGTAATTTAAATTTGAAATTTACATAGTTTATTGCAGTTTAAGAACGCAATTTGTTAATACGCAAGTAGACATTCTAGGATTTATGTCTCGTTGGTATTCACCATGCAACTTGTGTCGTGCATAACTTAGCGACCGCCATGCGCCACAAACCGTATTAAACTCGCGGCACAATTAAATATCATTTTACTGAATAATGCAATCCATTATCTCGGAATAAATAATTTATGTCTGGTGCCTACCTATCGTGACGGATAAAAAACTTTTTCTCTCTAATGATCTGAATATTTTTGACTGATCGTAGCGAAAAAGTTTATAATTAACGAGCTCTTAGCCCCTTTAATTGAGCATAAGTAAACAGGACGTTTTGTCATGTAATCAATCACATATTGTGTACCTATCAATTGATCCCGCGTACAAATGGAACTCATTTCAACCTTTACATGAATCACGGACGGCTTGAATTTGACAATTATTAAACATAATTTAGACTGCATTGTTCTACTGTTCCGTGTGACAATGAATTTTGATATTTAGTTAAGCAGAACGGCCTCTTTATTTACTCTCTTCTCACCTGAATAGTTCCACGAAAGGGAGCAATTAATTCTCTCTGTCTAGTCACAAAAATTTTTCATTTTAATTAAAGCTCCGACCGGGGGATCGTCGGCTAATTAACCCATTAAAACACAGACTCTCCTTTCATTTTGTCTTTTTTCCTTAAGCGTTCACTTTCTTGTGATTTTCAAAATGAAAATTATGATGAAAATATGAATGCTCAGTGCAGAACAGATGCTGCCGCCAACGTCACTGTGGGATAATGTTTGCGTACACGAGTACTCTGGACTTTGTTCACAAATATTGGTAAAATAAATCATATGCCTATAGCTCGGTATAGATACTCACAGTACTAGTAACCAGATTTTCATTTGATTTATGCAATTTTAGCATCATTTGATTATCGTTTATGACAAATGTTTATTATGTGTTCGATACTTTTTGGTACAGTTCAGATTGTTGTCATAGTGAAGTACATATATAGATACTGTACGTATGAAAATGAAACTTTTTGTAACAGTTATAGTACTTTTTTTTTACTTTACTATAAAAAAATAAATATACATAACTTTTTTTTTTCATAAGTATCTGCAATAGTTTTGAAAATTAAATATTCTACCTGATGATAAGCCCATTTGCGCACTAATTCGTTACTAATACTGAGACATTAAAATTTGTTTTTACGTTAATATAATGACATCAAGGATAGGCAATTAAACATGTTGCCAACTGCTTACCAACTTATTGTAAGTTGGTAAGCAGTTGGCAACAAAAGAGATAAAAACTTTATTCAGGACTACCATAACCTCTAACAGGATTTTTATATGATAACAGTACACAGGTATACATAGAATGCGAATTTTGAATAGAATTACATAAAATGTTATGCAGATTAAATAAAATACAAATAGATAGATAGCGTAACAATAGCCGATAATGGGTTGCTATCTCAGCATATTCTCACACTTCTCCAGTATACAATATCTGATATACCTACTCGTAGGTACTAATATAGGAACATCAAGTAGGTATTTATTACTTTCTTGTCTTCTACGCCAGAATTCTTCTTCTCTCATTTAATCTAGCAACTTTACTAACCATCAGGGAATCCAGCTTTTAAATGTGTCCTTCTGTAAGTTGGAATTGTAGGATATACTGCAAAACAATACATAATACCTAAGTATACTATTCCAATACTATTATGATGAGCCAGAATAATTTAAAAATGACGAAAATACTGGGTGGAAGTGAAACACTCTCGAAAACAGAATATGGATTTTTTTAATATATTTTCAGGTAGTTAGTAATGTATCATTGTAGAAAATTAACAAGAGGATATTGACCGTTAATCACGAAAGTATTAAAATGAAATTCGAAATCGATTTTCTGTGTAATGTGAGTAATTTACAAAAAAATAATATCCATAAATATAGGTGTCTACTTTTGCGCGCCATCACGATTAGAACCAATAGTACCAGTTGGTACTTCGTAGAGTACATATACATATTTGAAAGCGTTTATTTTTCATTTAGAACACAACAACAACCAGCGTCGTCTAATTGTTTAACACAGTAGGTAATTGTTCGCACCTACACACTTTACTCGGGCAGACAGCTATTTAGAAAGTGTTGCTTCCTAATTAACGAATTGTGAACACAACGTTAGATAAAATAACATTAACACGAGTTCAGTTAATATAATTCTAACTATTTGAAACTCTAATTGAATAACTGAAAATTCTTAACGAACAAAATAGGCGTGGAACTCATCAAATAAAAATTCGGCTCGACGTCCTCAGTTAATTAATCCATAAAAATTTTTCATCACTTTAAATTATTTCGAGCAAAGAACGTGATGAAAACTTTTTAACAATATTTCTCTTTTGTGAATACATTGTGTAGCCACAGTCAATAATCAGAAAATAAACATTAATCTGGTAACAATATGTTGTTGCGATTACCGAGGTAAATTCATGCAAATTGTGTTACAAAAACACTAATAAACATGAATGATAAAATTGTACAATTATCATCAAAGGGTAGAAACATACGAGCTGAAACTTGTTGCCGTCAAAACGCAGGCGGCGAAACTGTTTGAAACAATGGCACATGTCAGCCGAGGTAAGGTTGCGAACACAAAGCGAGTGCCTACAAGTACAGTCAACAAGACAAGCCGGTAAAGCTGCGATCATCTGAATGACGAAGCAATTACGCGCATTCAGCTCGGGGCGCAGTCAGTCGAGGCAAGTGGTGAGATTGGTTTCAATAAAAGCGCAATCCCTACCCCATGTTTTTCTTTCATCACTCAACTTTGAATGGTGTTATTCAGAACTGTAATTATTACTTTACTCCCTTGCCTTGTACTCAATTTAATCATGAATTTGTATTGTTTCAGGTAATTCTTCGGCTTCAAAAACTGCAAATTAAAACAGGTGTTTGAGGCTGCAATTAAGAGTCTACTAAACCTTAATAGTAGTTGTTCAATTTAGCTATAAACTGATAATTACTTTTAATTTTTAAAACCACCGTGAAATCACATGTTTAGCCACGTCCTATAAACATTAAAGTAAGTAATTACTGAATCACTTGAAAGTCGATATGCAATTTATTAACGAAGCATTTTATTTCGGCCGCAAAAAAATTCATTGACGACTTCAATTAAATCGTAAAACAAGTGGTATAAGCCCGTCCTCGGGCAGAGCGGCGCGTGGCGTGAAACGGAAGGAATACTAAAGTCCGACAAACGAATCATTAAAGTCCCAGTTAAAATGTGCCTGTGGTAGAGCTATTAATCATCGCTCTATGATTAATTAGTGGTGAAAACCCGATGAAGAGCGCATCGATCTGGCCCCGTCTATTTGCACTTACCCTTACACGAGATTAAAAATAAAAAACGTTTTTAAGTAGAGATAGTATTCGGTACGGAGAGTACTTTCACTCCTGATTTATTTTAACGGTACGAGTATATTATATTATATTCACTATAGAAGTGCGCATGTTGTACAATGCAGATTTTTTGTATGGTAATAGAATTGAATAGGTACTTTTATTTATATTATTTTTACCAATTTTATTTTTTTTGCATCAATGTTTGTTAAGTTCCTCTGAACAGAGAAATTTCTATAAAAACTCGTGCAAGAATTGATTTGAACTGATGAGGTCACCAACATTATTTCTGTCGAATTCGAATTAGTAGGTACTTTTTTAAATATAGCTCTAACCAATATTAATAAATCTACTGTATACAATATACATGTTTGTACGGTAGTAGATCCACGCTGATTTCAGCATGAATGGGCCGGATCTTCCGGGGAAGTACTACCCTCTCATAGAAGATCGACTTAAGAGTAGTAGTATCTGTACTACTGCGTTTCGTTCGGTGAGTGAGAGCGCCGGAGGCCCGATTTCCCCCTTTCCTCTTTTCTCACCTCTCTCATTCCCTTCCCCTAACCCCATTCCCAGCCGTCATAGTGGAGGCCACCATACCAGCAGTTTAATACGATGGCTTTTGGTATGGTGGCCGCCACTTCTGGATTCCACTGACTGCTTACCATCAGGCGGGGTGGAGTCACTTTGGTAGGCTATAATATAAAAAAAAATGCCTTGTTGTGTGGCTTGCTACAATCTCACTTTATGTCACGCACGAGCTTGCGGCACGTTTGTGAACCCTAACAGAGTTGTTAAGTATAGAACAAACATAGGTACTCTAAATGATTGCCTCACTCATTGAAGTCGTTTGACGAACGACCTGTCTGCAATTTACACCCAAATAGAACGTTACTCATATTACAAGGGGAGACTTAAATGTCGCTTTTTTAAGATGAATATTTTATAGTTGGGCCGTTATTCATTGTCAGTGAATTTAATACGTTAAGTGCATCCATTTATGAGCGAAGTTTTAAATGGATCTGAGATTGATTGTGAGGATTGGATGACTAATACACACCCACAAACAGATTTCATTGCGGTATAAAGATTGGCTAGTATTAATCAGATGACATTTTAATATTGAGAGTGTGAGACAGATTGAGAGATATAATTATAAATGTCCAGCTAACAGTTGGTTGAGAATATAACCTAACATTACATTAGCAAAGCTGTAGAGTCTGTATGTTTGAGCATGCTAATATATTAATTAAAAAGAGACAAGGCAAAGCGCTTTAAATTGAACTTGAAGCAGCTCGACTAGCTACCTCTACAAAAACTAGTCATAATAACATTTGGCAGAGATATATATTTTGGTAGATAGTGGTGTGTACTATACTGCTCCTAGAGGAAACTCAGTATTGACAGAAGCAGACATCGTGATCTTGGCTGCAAGTATAGAGTGTATTGCCAGCGAGATGGAGGCGCTGAAGACACAAGCAAGAGTACTCGAAAGAGAGAGAGCTAGGTTCTCGAAAACTACTACCAGCATTAAATATTCAATAACTTACTAGACCCATTTGACATAAGAGTATATTTTATGTTTTCACACAATAAGTGTCTCTTGTGTTTAAACCTAAAAAATCTTACAAATGGTACCGAAGTCCTTCAAGTGAAACATTTTTATTGCGACTATGATTGTAGTTAAGGTTTTTGAAGCAGTGCAGTTTCATTAATTACGAACACGGCTGAGTTCACTTCACTGTGTTATTGGCGCCACGTTCTTTATCCAGTGTCTTTGTATTTGTCAAGCTTTCAGTGCCCAAATAGTTTAATTTTGTAATTATTTTGAGTTTATTTTTATAAAATAAAATTTTTGTCCATTCCCAAGAGATGCTTTTAACAAAATTATGTTCAATAATGCCAACAAAAGCCGTAAAAAAAAACTACTTGAAGCAAATAATTTAACAGAAAACATTTAAACCGAAACAAATAATAATATAAATCATTGGTAACAAACAAATTCACGAGTGTATAGGGAATACTTTATTGTAATTATCAATGTGATAAAACAGATCTTTAAAATTAATTTAATTGAGTAAGTAAAATAAGTTTTAATTACAATATACGTTCGTGTGTAGACTGTAGTCAAAGTTGAGCCGCATAATGGCGTGAGTAATGCGATGTTGAACGTAATAAATTGATTTATTTATAATAATGTCGGCAACTCGGCACGATTAAGTAGGAAATATGACGTTGTGTCGACGCTGGATGCTTCTCGGTCGACTCGTAATTACAATAATTGCAAAACTTTCTCACTACAGTCTTAAACGCGATGCTTTAGGGCCATTCATTTGTATTTATGCATGCGCCGTAAACAACTCTTAATGGCGTTTCGTTTAAAATTTTCTTTATGAAGACTCAGATCTGAGCAGTCGCCAAGAAAATGGATACCTTATAGCGCGACAGGGAAAATCCTAGTTCAAGTTTACGAGTGTTTCATAATCATTGTGTCGAAACACGTAAAATTTCCTCGAGTTTTATGCAGACGCAGCATCGTTCGGTTGGATGGGTCGTCCGGTTCGTGTTATAAAAATATTCTTGAGCATCGGGTGGAGCAAAATAAGTTTTAGGTACAAGTAACAGATTACAGACCACTACCGCGTTTACAACTCGCGGCGGCCGCGCTATATAACCTTTGTTCATATTTGGGTTCGCGATTGCGAGAGGTGAAATTGCTTTCTAATTTGTATTTCAACAAAAATATAGAGTAAGTTTAAAACGGTATTGAAATATTGCACTGTTAATTAATAATATATATTATAAATAATACAACAGGTAATAATTGGTCCCGTCAATTACGAAAGACAACTTGTGAAAAGAGTAAAAAGGGAACTGAGTCAATGTTAAACGAATTTTCATACTACCTTTTATTATCTCTTTCATGTTTTATATCATTAAAAACATACACAAACATCTGTACAAATTTAAAACAAAAATCACAAAGTACCTTTATACACGCGTTATAGTTATATAAAGCATGACATACGAGGTTTATCTTACAGCAAATCAGTGGCTGTGTTCCTATTTAAGTTTGTTGAGTTGTGCAAGTAACACCGGAGATCCGTCCATGTTATGTAGTCTCAACGTGCTCTCAGCCGCACAACTCCATGTTGACATCAGATCTACCACATTAACTAGAAAATATAACGCGGTGTGGAGCTCGCGCTTCTTAGCTACAAAATGTACATAATTAGAAAAGTTTTTACGAAGCGTGCCCCGCCAAGTCGACGCTTGTCACTGGCTGACACCGCGCCCCATGTCCGGACAAGGATTATAATTTTACTGAACAAATTATTTACAAATTGTGAATCTTGTTTACGTTGTTCCTCTCCCTTGTTTTGTTATTCTGCCTTAATAACATACTCAGCCACATTCTGTTTTTCGGCATGGTTACAACTAAATAAATAGCATTTTGTTATCTGTTTTCATCTCAGAACTCTTTCACGTTGCATATTTTGCTACGCTCTCTAAATTAATAAACAAATAAATTAATATGGAATAATTTTAAGCTAAGCAGACATTAAAACGTAAATATGCAGCATAAAAAATACAGACGTCATACGATACATATACGTGCCAATTTAGTTATAAAACATAAGTAGATATTTTTCTATAAAATCTGTCTGAAATTAGACTAAAAAGAAAAATAATTTCAAATATTACGGCTACGGTAATTGCTTAGCATCAGGCGGGCCGTATGCTTGTTTGTCACCTTAGTCGTATAAAAAAAAGAAAAATTAAATCCAAGATTGTCAGGTGTTACAAGGTCCGCTTAGTAATTAATCAATTAAAAAGCCACATACATTGAACCCCGCGAAATATGTGTAAATGTGTGCGAACGGTCACAAACGAATCAGAGAACAAGGCTGCGGTGGTGTTATAAAAATAATTGCCGTTTTTGGCACGACACCGCGTCAACGACGGGTTCCTTGCCCTAAATGAGTGTAATTACAAAAGTTTTTATTACTAACTGCGCGCCAAAACCTCCTTCTACGATCGTATTATAAAGCTGGTGACGTGAAGGCTCACTACACCAGGCTTTGTTTCAAATTACATAAAATTTTATCTTTTAAAAATAGCCTCCGTTGTACTTTGTGGTTTCTATACTTGGCTCTGTTTTTAACCGACTTCAAAAAAAGGAGGAGGTTTCTCAATTCGACCGTATATATTTTTTGTAATTCAAAACTTCCTATGCTACCTACCTTTGTAGCTGCATTTTAGTTGCAGATTAAGAAAACTGATAATACAGTTTTACATATTCATGGAATATGAATACACAACTTAGTTAACATAATTGAATATTTAGTTAAAAATAACAATAGCACTCACTTTCTTTTGGAGACTTTCAGCTATTGAATATGATAAAAGATTATGAGCTTTATAGGATAAAAACAATCCGGTTTGAACAATAAGCTGAAGCAACCTACAACATAAATCTATATAACAAATGTAGAGACAAAGTTTGTATTGTTCATTACTTATAATAAATCTGGTATGTAAATAATTTAAACACTTGCATTTCTAAATGTCTTTCTACCTACTCTCCAGCCACGTTTGTCTGGTTTATTATTATAACTGTATCAACAAAAGTTAATGGCTCAATTAAGTTCAAAATGTTAGGAGCTAATTGCATTAGCAAATGGACGTTCTTCGCATCACGTTCGATTTTTACACGAGCACATTCTGACCACCTGTGCAGCGTCAAGCGCACATAATAGTATCTTAGCGCACTGGCGGACGAAATTAAGGTTCGGATTAGAAATTAAATTTCCATTGCGGTACGTATTTCCTATCGGTGTAGATCGAACGAGGTCAAAGTGCAGCTCCTGCACAATGAGTGCATTAGTTCCTTAACAAAGCCGAGACTGATTCGGGCCGAGGGGAACACCGTGCAGGAAATAACGGTAAAGCACGTGAAGTTGGAAAATCCCAAGATACGGAACTCGAATTCGTTGAGCATGACTTTTCACATTTCGGAATGTAAATGGCCTGAACTAGGAATTCTAAGTTAAACGTTCGACAGACGAATGAGTTTTCAAAGACGTTAGTATTTACCGCGTAAATTCTTTGTTTTATGGTGGCTTCGGAGGCAAAACTGTTTTAGATACACAAGTTAGCCAAGAACAAAGGAAACGAGATAGTGCAATAAGGCTCCTATAGGTACTTATTATACAACTAACTTCTTTGCTCATGGGGAATGAGAAAGCCTTTGCCTAAACCAACTCTGAGCCAATTTTCACCAAAAATTTTATGAAATATTTAATACTAGCTTTACGCAGCGCGGTTTCACCCTCCTCTTTGCTTACTGCTCTGCTCCCGTCGCCAATATTACATAGCCTATAACCTTCCTCGAAAACTGGGCTATCATACGCAACAAGGATTATTCAAATCCGACTAGTAATTCCAGCGATTACCGCGTTATAACAAACTCTTCCGCTTTTTATAGTACCTAGTATAGATAAGTAGGTAGTAGTAAAATAAATACTTACTAATAGAACCTTACTATGGATTAGTTAGAAGCCAGTGTATGTTCTCCATCAAGTGCAGTCGAAGGTATCGTACACTTCAGCATGTTATTATTTATTAACGGAGATAGAGAGAGTCAGTGCGCGTGCAGGTCGACGTCGGGCAAGAAGGCGGTAGCGTATGGGTGTCTACAAGCGCAGGCGCGGGAACGGAAACGTGCATATTACTATGCACTGTCGCGATATGCCACGTCCTGCGTGATCTATGCGCCACTTACGGCTCCTCCTTCTTGCTTAACACTGTTAACACTCACACGGCATAAATTACGCTTTAAATTTATTGAGAATGTGTGGAATTTTACGAATTAAGTTTTTACAACTTCGCTCACATTTTCAGCGAGCAACTCTTTCAATGATTACGTTTCGGTACACCTACGTTTAACGTCTTAACAAAGATTTCAGAATTATAAACTTTCGATTCTTGGCGAAGTCTGAGTGAGCGCAAACAGAGGACGTCGTCGTATAGAAGAGCTCTTTAATGTTGAGTATTTTACTCAGTGTTGAGACTGTAAATACTAAAGTTGTTTTTATTCGGGTAGTTGAGGTAACATCGAGCACGATTTTTAATAAATTCTCGAGGGACCGATTAAAAGTAAAGATAGTCTAGGTGAGGAAGTGTGACGAGGTGTAAGACGCCCCTTGCGGTGGTGGCGAGGCGAAGGGGGCGAGTGCGGAGGCGCAATATCGCGTTTGGTGGAGCGTGGCCGGCGGCGCGACATTTGCATCTTTCTAAATGAAACCATATTACCGATGTTGTAGCGCACTTATTGAACGAGTTATTGTGATGATGGAGTCGCTTCGATAAAGTCCCGACTGCTGCCTGCAAATGGTCCCTACGCTATTTAAATAAGTTCTGAAACCTGAAGGTTGGCGAGCGAACTTATTTCAGTTAAATGTGGGTCGAGATTTATGGTTTTCGATTAGCATATTTTTATAAAATTATTTTTAATGGTCATTGTTTTAGCCTTGCTCTACGTATAGCTGTTTTTTATTACAGCTATAACACAAATACCATGGCGACCTTACATTATTTTTACGAGCAACATCGTCTGTACAAAACTATATTTCGAAAATTCACCCGACTTACCTATGTCAAAAGTACCTCTGTCTGCTTGACCAAGCATGGTACATTTTCACTACATAAATCAACTTTTCTACTCGTAGATAAGAGTGACGGATGTGTTTTTCACATATTGTTACATGAAATCGATGAATATATAATAATGTTCCAATATCGGTATAAGGTATATGATGTACCTTTCCTGTGCATAAGCCTAATCGAAAGATTGATCTAAAATATAAACTCAAAAAGTCAAGAAATAGAATCAAATTGTGGTCACTTGTGGCGTTCAAAGTTTGACAGATATATAATATTCTGTCGCCTCAGACTAACAATTCACATACTAATTGTAAATCACAAAAACGAACATAGATCGATTAATAGATAGATTTCGATCATTATTGTAATACATTGCGATGTAAACAAACATAGTATAAGTGATTAATTATGCATATTATTATAGTACTACAAAATACAGTTGCTCAATACACAGGGCTCATAACCACAGATGGCTCGTTCAATTACACATTACCATTCATCACTATTACGCCAATTAATATTGTTTAATTGTTCTTAATTTGACGCCATACTATTTGTTTAATTATGCTGTTAATCAACAATAACTGTAATAAACATCTCATTGGAACCTAAAAGGATTATAAGGTGGTTTATTAAGGGAATGGGAAGATTAGTGTTTTCTTCTTAAAACTACACAGGGTTGAAGACAATGATATTGAAAAACAGTCTGGTTATTGCATCTTGGTCGAAATACATGATAAAAATATTTGTAATATTTATTTTAATTATCCAAATCAAAACAAATCAAATCAAATTAATTTATTGCCAACTTAGGTCAATACATTGGTGTTAGGGGTGGTAACAATAGCACAGTCATGTTCTGCCACAGAGCATGCAATACGGTTACTAAAATGTCATTAGTCATAAAATGCTATACAATCTAATGTCAATATCCTAACTGTTTCATGTATGTGTAGCCTAGAGTCTAATTAAATTACAATAATGATAATAAATAGATAAAAATAAAAATTAAATTACAAAAATATTAGAATTTGTCACATAAATAAATATTTGATTAATAGTATAATAACACTTTTCCACTAACAATTTTTGTAGCTTTACTTTAAAAATATGTATCTCTTTAACATTTCTGATCTCTGGTGGAATAGCATTATTTAAGCGAGGACCTAGACAAAAGATGCTATCGTGCATCACCTTCGTCCTATTCCTATTGGCTCTATTGCGGTACTCAAACATTTTTAAATTGTTTTTTACAAATATAGCAGCCTCATAGATAAAGAGGCAGGGTAATGTCAATATTTTTAATTTTATAAAATATGGTTTACAAGTATCAGTCATAAGCAAATTACACTCATCATCATTATCACCATATCAGCCAAAAGACGTCCACTGCTGGGCGTAGGCCTCCTTATCCATCAGTTGCCTGCCACTCTTATAAGTTTGTCGGTACATCTTGTGAGAGGTCTGCCCAAAGAATAATATTTATGGTTTTATTTGTGGTAGGTGCAGAAACTTGACCATTTAGGCCTATTGCGACTTATATAAAAGCGTATTTAGTTATAACGCTTATTTGAAAAGACATTTTGGCAAAACGCGTCATTGGCGGGCTGTGTTTTAGGTACTCAGCTACTAAAGTTCCTATAGAACCTAGGTATAACTTAAATTTTAATAAAAATATAATAAAATGTATTATATTTATGCGATTAAGAGCCTTAACGTGTAAATGTTGTCAATGCGTAGGCAACTCATTCGTTTTCATTAATTTCACCACTCTGTTCAGTAAAAATGTGACGACATATTATCCATTATTATTATGTTAACACTTGCTACTTACGTGTACCTATTTATGAAGTCTATAAAATCTTATCTTCAAGCTTTAGTTTACTAAAGCATTCTTTATTTAGTTTAAGACTTGGTTTAATAAGTCTTAAACTAATCTAATTTTAAATTAATTCAAAACTCTACCCCGTACCTACGTGTCCGGTATTTTAAACGGCTAAATCACGGCTCTTACAAAACAAGTAAGCACCAAGAAACACAAAGAAAACTTTCCAGCTGATAAAATCAATTGACCTACATATGTTTAAAATGTGTATTGCCATGAACATAGTTAAACGACACAGCCAGGTACCGAAGGCATTCCCCACACGTATTCGATTCCTGATTCCCCACTGAAAGAAAGGCGCCTTTACAGCGAGATTCGGTGCCCGTTCCCAGCCGCAATATGTATGATAAATAAATTGCTATCCAATATCAAATGGAAGCAATACCGGTGAAATGTACAAAGCGTTTACTCATATTACATGTATGCGTACGAATTACTCCGGCGGATATGGCCAAGGGAGCCGGCCCGCTGCGTGCGCGACCTACCAGATGGCCTCTCATATGATTGTATCCACTAAATGAGATTTTTAATGCTGCGGTTTCACCTGCGTCTAAAAGGGTCTATAACTTATGATCTATACTAAAGGTGAAATGTGTAAATTTACATACTTACGGACTACGGTAAAATTAAATTAAAATGTTTAGAATTTCTGTTCACGCTATCATCGTAAGTAGCGTTGGTTTTATTACGGACAAATTAATAAACAAATACAACCCTGCACTCATTCTGAATAAAAATACAAGCTATTTGCGTTCGAGATTCATCTAATCTAGATAAGTTAAAGAAGTTACTCGTCCAGTTGACATCAGGGATTCTCGACAGGCGCCGTTATTTGCTGGATACTGCTGACTCTGTTTAATATAAGTAAGCCTTTTTTATCTAGGCCACGTTTAACTTCGCCAATTGTCGTAGTAAATGGGGCCGCAGCGAAGGTAGAAAACTCCGTGGCTTGTGTTTATCTTTTGTGTTACGCCAGCAAAATGTCCTACCGAGATAGAATTGAAAATAACTTGACATATCATGTTGAATCGTACGGATCGTATAGCTATAACACTGAAACGTAAGTAAAAAATCCCAATTCAAGAAATCGGAACAAAAAGCACTCAGATACAAGAGTTGATGTCATTCTGAGTCGAGGACAAATGAGACAAAGGAAATAAGAAATATTAAACGTGACACGAATGTCAAGACGCTTTCCATGCAATGATACGGCTCGTGCCATCACACGTTGGGTATATGTAAACCATGCTGCTTTTATGGATATAGCGTTATTATAACAGAGAAACGAGGCGCCATTACCGACAAGATTTGTTAGAAAGACGTTGGAATTGCTCTGTTTTTTATATTACCGCCGTGAGCCTTGCTTAATTGATATTAAACGTTATATAACGTAATAATAAAAAACATATCAGTAAACTAGTACAAAATAAAAATGTGAAAAGCTTTGTTAGTTGAAGGTAAGTATCCAATGAAAACAGTTCACAAAACAGTAGTCATTATTACATGAATTAAAATCAAAATAAAATTAAAATCTCTTACGAACGGCAAAATTACCAAACGATCAAATTCAACACTTAATTAAAGATACACAATATGGTTGGATACACAAAGAGATATGGCAAGTTACAAACTAGTACTACTACTATGTATTATGAAGAAAATAATTAGGAGTTATCGAAATGTAGATTAAATAGTATCTGTTAGGGCAAATTTCTGACATATTGAACTCCGGGTTCAATCAAGTAACGTTACTTTGTTTTTTCCTCGAATACTGCGTCGGTATCTGGCTAGTCTCTAAGATTAGAATCTGAAACAGACAAAGCACAAATACGGTCGCCTCGTACTCTGCATTCATTGAACGAATAGAGCGTGATGCTGTCGCAAATAAATCAATTTCAATGCTGTTAAAACATCGCTAAACAAAAATATGTGTAAATAAGTATTATATTTTGTTCATTAAAAATACATTTGACTAAATTGTCGAGCTCTAATTAATTAATCTAAGTATAGCAAGTCTTAAAAATGTATGACGCTTGGCTATCAGCTTTCATGTAGAATAACAACCTACGAGAAGCGAGCAGGCAGATAATGTGAGTAATGAAATAATGAGCTAAACTTAAACGAGCTGTAAAATTTATGTTTCGTGCAGCTTAAAAACAGCTCCCCGGAGATACCCGACTACGAAACCGAGTTAACGTTTTGCTTTCAGTTTTAACTGCTTTTTTCCAACAACTTGAATTTAGCTTGTGGCCGTCTCTGTTTTTCCGAGTTTAAAGTTTATATTCAGACCACTCATACCGACTTTTTCACGAGACACGGATAAATAAATACAAGTTGGATTAGACTATTTGTATACAACATTTATGACGTTTGAGCAACGTCGGCCTCAAATACAATAACTTCGCGAGCAAGTAATAATAGGAAACGACAGAACATTTCATATTTTCTCTTAAATAAAATACCGCACATTTTTAAAAAGAGTTTTGAAGCAAATCTAATAACAACCACGGACACTTGAAGTAGGATTGTGCTCGCGTTGACCTCGCCACAGAGAAATAAAAGTAGTGGTGTATCTAGACAGACGTATAATCTAGATATCTAAGAAGGAAGCTGATTAACGTCAGCGGGAGCGAGTCCAGCGGACTACAAACAACACGATTTATTGTTAATGACTTGCTACTCACACGTTTAACCTAATTTATTCCGTATAAACATTCTCACTATATTAACAATACAAATAGGATTACACACAGAAGACGCAATTTCATATACCTCGCTATTTGTGATTCTGATACTCCGAAATTCTTTGTATTGTATTAATTAACGAATTTATTCAGCTAGCAGTGAAGATTCTCGGCGGAGATAAAGCTGTAAAAACACAGCGAGATTCCACGTGTTAACAAGACTTAACAACTCTCTTGAATAGCTCGTTCTAACTTTGTAGACGGGGCGTCTACACAACCCTGCTCTAGCACCTCTACACATAAAAATCAGATGCAACCGCAACAAACGTCTGAATATCGATGAAAATTGGAATATTTTTTAAGCGCGTTAAGGTTGACTTTGTGTCTATTCCTCTCGTATTTTATGGTGCGTAAAATAGTCGGTGCCGAGTGACTTTGTTCAGAACAGCGTAGGGTATAGTTTCGGCAGTAAAACTTTATGAAAATATTGTGTTGGACATTAATTGTTCGCACAACTAGCACTTTCATTGTTTTGCACGCATTAAATGATACTCGTGTTATGAGAATGAGATACCGTAACGGTAAACGCGGCTGTTAGAATATTTTATTCAGTAGTTTCTCATAATAAAATAGGTCAATTGAAATTCACCGCATATAAAACCATTCTAGCTCTAATATTTACATGAAGGACTATCACAATATGATAAGGGTTATATTTTATTCTTTGAGGAGAGGATCTTACTACAAAACGAATAATCTAGTTTAAACGATAAAATGTAAAAGTGGGCATCTCTTTTTCCCTTCAATCTCGTTCTACGAAGATTAGAAAACACGTTTGAAAGAGCTCTTGAACAATTTTTCGTTTACGTAGCGGTAATTGTCTTAGAACAGGCACGAATAGCTCTCTCTCGGTCGGTCGGCGGCGCGGGCGGTGGTGGTGAAAGCGCACTGCGGTAGCCGACGCCGCAGACCCGGCTTCCTCCGCCGAAACCTCCGATACGCTACGTGCACTGAATCCTAATATCACCTGTAGTGATTTTATTTCTGTCTTCCTCATTCTTGATTCAACTATCTAATAGTAATCTGCAGACGTCTAATCATTGCGCCACAACTCACTACGAACGAACGTAAACATGTTTAATTTTTCAACTCAATTTCTGCATTGTCATACGTTTACGTGGGCGGTTTATCACCGCTTTTATGTTTCGGTTCTAACATTTCCTTTCTAGTAAATTATGCAGAAATCAATTCAGGCCAGTAAGCTGGACCCTGGTAAATAATTCAGCGCTGATTGTAACGAGGGTCCAAGCCCGCACTAAATGTTTCCAGAAAACCATGCGGTCGACAGACAATCCTTGTTTTCCTTATCTCCATGTAAGAATCTTCACGTAAAACGCGCCTTATTCTAGTTTTTGCTTTGATAATCTCATCTTCAATTAATCCAATTAAAGGTTTTCATGAAACAGGATTCTATGTAGGTATTAATTCGTATACCTACTAATATTAAAGGCAAGTGTTTAGGAAGCTAATGTAATCACAACGTAGCGAAACTCCCTGCTCTAGATTCTGCCAGCGTCCACTGTCCACCGTACTCGCGTTGATTCAATTATTTCATTAAAATAATCTTCTGTTAAGACTACGAGGCCTGCATCCAGGACTATGTTGAATAATATCATGACAAGTGTTAAGCAAGTTATACGATTAACTTCGTACAGTTACATAGCTGCGGTCAATTTGCCGAGCTGAATCCGTGAGGGTTTTTTTTACAAAATACCTATAATGAGCAAAATAAATTATACGAGAGCTCTCGTTCACGGCGGACGGGCGCTTAAAACAGTACAAATAGCCTTAAAATTTAATCGTTTTGTACAAAGATTTTTCCATGAAAAGTTTTCTACTTCAAACTTTACCACTTCGCCGAAGCCAAGTCGCGTTTAACAAAGCTTTTTCATACTTACATTTTTATATCAGGAATGGAACGTCACGCTCGGTTTCATCGGCATTCGTCCGCCCGACCGCGAGAAGAACGCATAGACCGGTAATAGGTGACGCCTTGTACCGTATTCCGGTCACGTTTACAATTCCTTATATTTCATCTTTTTCTACGGCCCCGAAAAATGTCATCGAATACACATTTTCCCGTAATCCTCATAAGTCTCATGGCCTCGACAACACTCGGGACGGCGCAGCTCCCCATCACGTGACACCTACCCCCGGCTCCCCGGCCGAGTACACCCCCGCGACAACAAGTTCACGCCGTGTCGTGACTCGCATTTGCAATAACACTTTGGCTGAGGTGTCACGACGAGCCAGCCTTCAATTAGGTAATGGTCTACCATATAAGCTGCCTCAAAGCATTGAATAAAACAACGTCTCAGCGCGTGACGGCCTCACTAATTCATCTAATAATAAATGTAAGATTGTCTTCCTGATAGTCGTGAGCGTCGTGAGATTCTTAAACGGAACGAGTAGAAGAATGTTATAGAGAAAGTTTTAATTGAGCAGAGTGTAGATATTTTGCTAACCTAGACAGATAGGGGGCGCGTGTTAGGGTTTAGGGTCGAATCCTCCTCCTTATCGAACCAGGTTGGAACATGCACCTTGCACCGAACATCGTCGGAAGTTTCCGACAACAGTCCAACTAGTTTGGAAGCTTGGAAACTCCATCAGATACGTGAGCTAGAGCGATTACCTCGAGCCAACTACATAGTAGGAGCGCGTGGTGACATGCATTTGCAATATGTTTTGTATTAGCAACATGATTTATATTATTCACATTCAAAGCATATTAGAAACGTGGTACCAGTCTACACACTTTCACAGCATGGGACTGACAATAACATATCTGTTAATCTTTTAACTACCTACCTACAATGATCTTTTCAACTGTGACAACTTGCAGGGTAGTATTTATATCAGGCAATTGAAGACTATCTTTCCCTGTTCGATCACAAAAAATAAGGGATATGTTATTTTATAATAAAGTAGCTAATAGTATGACTTGTTTAAATCTTAACTAATATATTAAAGAGCATAGATTTGATTTTTTGTATGTCTGTTTGTTTGTATGTTGCGATTTGACTTAAGATCTACGTAACTGATTTAAAAAATTCTTTCACCTTTATAAAATTACAAACAAGACGGGTAGAAATAACTCCTATATTTTTATATGTTTAACATATTTTTTCTTAATTTTCAAAATTTCAATATTTTAAGCGCCTTTGTAAATCTGAATGATTCAATACGACACTATTGCTATTGCTATTGCCATGCACTATTTTCCGTAGGCGCTTGTTATGAGTCCGAATGGAACATTTTAATACCGAAGCAAAGCAAGGGCGGACGTCTAGTGACAAACAAAAGTAAACAGTGTAGATCCCTAACAATTAGCACCAACCGAAAAAGGATGCCTATATTTTTTTAAATTATTTTTTATGTTAAGTCTCCTTTTTATACGAAAAATCTAGTACATATTATTCGAAAATGATTATCACAGTCGCACTCGGTCTTGCCTAGTGCCGGATATATGTGATAAAATTAATTTGTTCGATATTATGGACTTTGAAAACTCGTAAACAACTAGTTGTTTGTTTTCACTATTCGGCTTTTTGTTCCAACTTCTCTAAAGAACACCTATAAAATGGGAGAAATTGTCTTAAAACTACGATTGTTGTCTACAATAATATCTCTCTAGGAAATAAATGCTGACTATAACAATAAACAACTATAAGTATACTTAGCAAAAAAGTTACCAGACTTTAAGAAGAAAATAAACTTAACTGGTAGAAAATATTCATATTAACATCGCCGACACACGTGTGCACATCATATATGCAGATATGACGTAATCGAATAACGATGAGGTGTCAGTCCTTGTTGGTAACAGTGACAATATTTCAGCTTGTATTGTAGTGTGGGAGGGCGGGCACTAACTAGCGAACACAGCTGGAGTTGCGGTGCAGTGACAATGTTTGGACGCCGCATCCTTGGGTGTTTGGACCGTGCCTCGCATCCCCAATGAGGCCCGCCGGACGACGACACCGACTCGAACCACTAATTTATAGCTTTGGTTAATTACCAACAAGAATCTGACTCAGCTCGGCCCAGCAACAAAGCCAGCGCTCAAGACGCGTGTTTGTCCGCACACCACTAATCAATCTGATGCTATTACGACACAAGGTGTAATGTGCTCAGGTTTAAAAGTTTTAACTACTAACTTTTAACAGCAGACTCATCTGTGTGTTTATTTATCAACTTGGTAGCACTAATTGTTGGGCACCTACTTTCTATTTGACTTTAAATTATTCTTCACGTGAGTTCAGCGGCATCACTAACTATATAAAATCTATCCAAAACTTTATTCAAATTGCATGAAATATGTAAAAATTGACCACTATCTATTATCAACGTTTTCATTGACGGTTGCTCAAAAATAAAAGTACTTATATCAAAAGTTAGAATAATATGAAGAATCATCAATAAATCTAATATTTTCAAATAACATTTTGCTTATAAACAAAATGAGGCTGATTTAATGAAAGATGATAAAAAACGGACTGTTACAAAGCATAATTTTTAATACTTACTTAATGATTGTTTTCTTATTTTGTTGGCTTAGTCGCGTCCCTTTCTGCTGCGACTAATTAATATGCATGCTGTATATCGAGCTGAATACTAGGAAAAGTTATGCTATTTACGAGACTTTGATTAACTTTATATTCATAAAGCACATTTAATTATTATGTTAACGAAACCTTCTTTTGAATAAAATATTAGACGTGGTCTGTCAAAGAGAATTAAGTATTCTTTATTCTACAACGTGGAAATAATAAAATATTTTGTTAATGATACCTATGACGCCCCGGGAAAATCTGGGAGTGGCGGACAGCATCAACTCGCTTTCATTTCGTAAAAGTACGTATATGAACATAAAAAATGCATTTATTCCGAGGAAAGTAGTAAAATACAAACGAATGTTTTGTTTTTAGTACTAGAGAGAGGTCCCTGGAAGGTGTTTTTGGTGATAAATTATGCAAAAATCAATTTCTTTTCCCGGACGAAGCCCCTATTTTGCCATCTGATAAATATTACATCTGTAATTGTAACCGGTCTCGGACTAGAGCGAGCACGGTTATGGTCGGGTTGGTTGAGCACCGTTCGACGCGCCTCAGATTGCCTCCTAAATAAAAGTATCGTTTCTTAGTTCATACATAAATAAAATAATACATTAATTTATATTCAAATAATTCATAATTAATTGGACAGAAATTAAAAAATATATAAAACTAAATTATGTGTTGATAACTTTTTAAAAGTTCGTTAACATCTTAATTAACCATTCTCCGAGTCATAAATTTTATATCTCCACAAATAGTTTGCTCTATAAAATGCATGTTAGTATGACTCATAATGCAAGTACCTAAGTTTCTGTTCAGTATTTTTCATGAAACAAATCTAAGACTGGATATATGCATCTAACTGTGACATTTCAGTATTTAGAAATACTGTAATGTCACTCAAATTTTAATGGCCCTTAAGTCGCATGCTCTCTCTGAGATTTAATATTAGTTTTAACGTGTAACGTGCTCGGTAAAGTTAGTAGAATACAGTATATTATGAATTATGAAAGACAGTGGTGACACCCACCATGGGAGCAGCGTCGGGGGATCCTAGTATCCAGAGGGACACCCACCTGGTTTTTTTTAGCCTACCAAAGTGACTCCACTCTGCCTGATGGTAAGCAGTAAGTGGAATCCAGAAGTGGCGGACACCATTCCAAAAGCCAAACTACTGGTATGGTGGCCTCCACTATGGCGGCTTAGTGAAATGCTTTTTCACGCCCCGCTTAAAAGACCCAGGATCAAAATTAGATGGGAACACATGCGCTGGCAAAGAGTTCCAGGCTTTAATTGAGCGACAAAAGTATGAAGTGCTCAAGGGTCTTAGTAGATCTCGGCTGATGTCCATACCCAGGATACTTAGGCTATCCTGTAGTGGTAACGCTGTGTTCTGAAGAGAGGGAAGGGGAAGGAACGGAGATTTTTTTGCAGAGAACGCGCACACCATTGTTTTCTTGGCATTGAACTCGACCAAATTCTCACAACCCCATTTAGAAATGCGGTATAATATTTGGCCGACCTCAAGGACAAGTTCTAGGCGTTTTGCCTTGATGTCAGTCTGTTTAGCAGCAGGATGTCCGAGATATCGCCCATGCACTGTACTATCATCTGCATAGCAATGAATGTTGCCAAGGGACAACATGTCATTGACATGCAGAAGATACAGGGTGGGCGACAGGACGGACACCTGAGGCACCCCAGCGTTGACCTGCAAATAATTGGAGGCCGAGGATTTATATAACATGAAAAAAATATAAGTTCAAATTTTAATGTTCTGTGTTCTGATCTAGTAGGGTGTAATAGTAATAGGACTAGGGTAGGTACAATAGGACTGATATATTTAGGTATAAAATATAAGTCCATAAATAAAGAGAAAAATAATATCCCTATACTGGTAAAGCATAAGAGTGAGAGCGCCATAGTCCCAATTTTTCCTGTTATCTTTTTCTTCACTTTCCACATTTCCTTTACCTACTTACTCCCTTACCACTTACTATCAGGAGCTGTTGGACCGTCTGCCACTATCGGCAATGAATAGAAAATGAGACCTCAGTTATTGTATTAACGTGTTTATACACTGTTGGCCATTATCCAATAACTCTCAACCAAATCTGTAAGCATATCTGCATTATCATGTGATGTGTAATAGATTATTGTAATCACTTTCAACGTGACACGACTTATTAGTAAAAAAAAAAAAACTAACGTGAAGTAAACCCTGTTCATAATAAAGAGGGTTTAGACTTAAAATGCCACTCTGGCCAGTGTATCTTGGCAAGGTTTTCGACAGAACCAAAACACAGTCAACGGCAACAGTTCATTATTCTACCAGGTGGACGGGTCTAACATCGTAGCTTAGGATTTGAGAGGCTAAGAGAAACTCTTAGTTTGTGTCCAGCTGTGGGTAAATTCGGGCTATAGATGAAATTATATAATGAAACTCCTATTTTCAACATGAAAGACGAAAACACTATAAATTTTGTCGTACAGTCATGTATATTGTTCAAACTACTCATAACTCTTAGTAGTGTAGTAGTAACGACAATTTATGTAGCTCCCGAAAATGTAGCAGCTCTTACCAAGTTGCCAGCTGATGCTGAAATTGTCGGCGTGCGCGCATTATCTTAAACGCGCTACTCAATATATTAGGACGTTAAGCTGCCAATGTCTCGAACACTTAGTATCGGCTCCACGTTATCGATAGCTCGCCTACATGCCTTTAGTATTTCACACAAGACCGCCGCATCGATTATACTCAGTTTCACGGTGCGTTACATTGCACTCACTTTAAAACTATAAGTTGTTTGCAACACCTTAGAGTATAGTATCGTTTCCAAGTAGCTGCGACTGAAACTAAAACTTGTATCAGTTAAGAGAAACTTTGCAGAGTCAACATAAAGAAAGATTTTATTTTTATTTGCTAGTGCGTACCTACTTTCAAGTATCTTCCTTGCAAAATAGATTTCGCTTTGGAAAAGTATTATATAGTTTTGAATTAGCTATCATGAAAAAATACACCTTTTTCTGAAAGGGATAGTGTAACACTCACTTTTCAAAGTCTAATTCTAGGTCCCGTGTCATCACATCATTAATTTATACACCGGTGGCATGTGCAAACACCGAGCTTATTAATACTGAGATTTCCCAACAAAAAGCTGTTTTGTCATAACTTGGTGATAGCCCTGAACGACATGTGGTAGTTGTACTATCTAGCACCTCACCAAGGCTGACTTTAAAATTCATCTTAAAGATTGTTAACAACTTTACTAATAGTTAGACGTGTCCTTTATGATAGTGTATCCGTAAAAAAGAAAGGTAAAATTATTTACATATATAGCTTCACGCCTTTTATTCTGGAAGGGGTGGACAGAGGTGATTATCCACCTACTTTTTTTCTAGTAATATATAAAACACTAGCTTTCCGCGGCGCAGTTTCACCAACGTCTTTGCTTACTGCTCTGCTCCCATCGTCAGTAGCGTGATGTTGCATAGCCTATAACCTTCCTGGAGAACTGGGCTATCATATGCAAAAATACTTTTTTTTATATCCGACGGTAGTACCAGAGATTATCACGTTCAAACAAACAAACAAAAAACAAACTCTGCCGCTTTATATAATATTAATACCTATAAAATATTGTATCTAGGGAGTAAATCGTTAGGTTTGTGGCTTGCATTATCACAAAAATTTACGCCTGCTGAATTTAGTGATATGAAAGTAAGTGTTCAATTTTAACCATTTTTACAGACTGTTCAGTAAAAAGTGATGGCCAGACAAAGCGATGTGAAAATATATATAGCTATATATCATATCACTTCATAAACATTCAAGGAACCCTCATGGACTGCTGGTTTATCGGAGATCGTCTGATAGTCACCCCAAGCGCTTCTCTTGACGGGTGGATTGGCGATAGTTGATTTTATTACGTCCAGTTCGCCCTTGCTCTAGTACTAAAGACAGGATCACTTTTTTCAACTTTTTCAAAATCATAAAGAAAAGATTATGGATTGTAAATTCAAAATATAAAGAATAAAAACAAGCGTAGAATGTTAATACTGCCTTGTATTAAATAACTGATTATAATTTAGATTACTAATAGGTTATAAAACATATACAGCGCTATGTGGTGCTATTACGTAACTCTATCTAGAACGTACGTGCAATTTAGTCATTAAATCACGAGCAAACGATGTTACTAATTAAATGTTTCGACTGTTTATATCATGTATAACATCGAGTTGAAATTGGTCGTGTGATAACATATTAGTTGGTTTAATGGAAACATTTAATCAACAGCAAATAGATAAAATAAATTCCCAATATATTTGATAATCAAGGCTTCGTTTGGGAAAATCGATGAGACATTAGATATATACAGTAATTGTTATTCTTTATGGAGCAAGCGACGCGACACGGACACCCGCCGCTGTGCGTCTACAATCTGTTTTGAACAATCAACATAACAGACAAACCCGCTTTGTGCATTAGTCGCCCATCCAACCCCCACTTTAAGGCTTAATGCTCAAGTGCTGAATCTAGTTGATGAGTTTCGGCTCAAGAACTCCTTTAATCTGAATATAATAATAGAATTATCAGTTTGTCAATCAGAACCTGTCTAACGATTATACTACTTCCACAACCACCTCGAACTGAGTGTACGAGGTGGTTGTGGAAAGTGTTATATGGTTGTAGTGATGATAAAAAGCAAAGTGATAGATGATGATAATTAATTATGCTAATACAATAGTACACTTATGAACAGCTGATATCTTAATTGATATTTTATTGCCGTAATTAAACGTGCGCGCTATAATGATTAAAGATATTATATTTCACTGTTCTTGAGTATGGGGCGGTACAATTAGACGTTCACTAACTACAATTATTAATCTTTGATCTTTGAAATAAAGTAAAGAATTTGTAGCAGCTATTTAATCTTGTTATAAAATACTAGTGCGATACAAAACAAAGATAACTAAATACACCAGAGTGAGACATGAAAAGAATTTATGTTCATTTTTTATTTTATCTATTAACAATAGCAAAACGGCCGTTGTATGCTAGGGGCTATTGTATTGCATCCATAAACAAGCCTATAAAACCCGAGTCATTATAGTAGGTGTTGTGTGTGTGACCCACCACGAGCGCTGACGAATTCAAATAAAATTTACTCGATACGTGAACTACATTCGAGCTGGCTTATATCCGGTTCAGCTTATAACTAAATAAACTCGTCACCGGGAAGATAACGAACTATCAATTAAACTCTGTGTATGTGCGTTGAATATGAAAGTAATACCAATTTTTCATCAGCCCTATCCGCGCCGCGAGCAAAAACAGCTTTGTTAATTACAATGCCTCGCATAACACAATCCTTCATCTATGACAACATATGCGGATTATTACAATACACAAATTAAGAGAGAATGAATTAATGTCCGACTTAAATAGGCGTTTAGAAAATCTCAGAATTTGTTGTTTATATATAAATGAGCACATTCCATAAAGTGGAACGTGGCATCATTCCAAATTATAAATAAAAATGTAATATCCTAATAGTTGTACCTACAACGATGGCAACATTATGAGAAAACGAGAACCCTTTTTCCAATATGTATGATCGAACGACAGAGTTTCTCGTCTGAGCTGGAAATTCTTGAGCAGTTGAAAACAAGTTGGGGGCAAGGCTGGCCACGGCGCGATGCGCGGTGGCAATATTGGTAAGTTGGACGGCCGCAGCTGGCATGCCGCCGCCAATGTCTCAATAATCCTCAAGGTACCCTCCTAATCGACTCTTCCTTAGTTCGACGCAAGTGTGACTAACTGATTAATTCTGCGACTCGGAGTACGTGCGCTGTCTGTCTTCGCCATTATTGTTTGCCCTACACTTTCGTCCGTTCGTGTCCCATTATGGAACTATATTTGGACTATTATTGGCAGAGCCTTCTATTTATATGTTATCGAAGGGCGGCCATTACACACTAAGGCATATAGTTTCGGATTGTAATTGACGCTATTTTGTGAGATTGAATCCGATTTGTTCGCTTAGTTTTAATGGTTTGTTCTTGTTTTGGAATTGCGAGATTCTCGGCGCATTACCGGTTTGCTCGGACTCGCTTGAGCGACGGTTTTGGTTGCCGTATTAACTAGAGCGTTTAATCGTAATTCCTTGCACTCACTCGAATTCTAGTTGCGCTAAGATAAATAATTATAGTTTCCATCGTGATACGTCTTACAAAATTTCGGGTGATGTTCTTAACTTTATCATACTGTCACTTCCAATTCTGCCCCGGTTCACAAATGAAAATAGACTCAAAATCTGTTCCACTTTATTGCTGCGTACGATTGAATGTTTACCAAATCAACAGTCAACTATGTTATCTTTATTAATATTTAATGCATCGCTTATTTAGCAATCAATAACATAATTGCACTGGCACAGAGCTCTGGTATAAAAATAACGAACGATGGTGTAAATAAAACATCGTGTAGTGAATCAACTGCAACTGCATGTATGATGACCGCAAAAATTTACGCGGTCATAAAGTTATGACATGTTAAATTATTTATTAAACGTGTCTATACATTCTCTTTTCGTTCGCTTCTAGTTTGATACGTGAGTTAGTATCACGTCTAAGAGGTTTATTACTTTTCCCTTTAGTATTATCCTACAGTTGCAGAAATTTACTTAAGTACTCTGGATATGTTCATTTTGCGTAAGTTTTGTCTACGTTTTTCTGATTAAATAGTAACCTTTCGTAAGACATTTTACCAACATATATGTCCGAAACTATGTCCTTTATTATTAGGTTCGTATGAAAATTTTGAAGCTAGGCAGTTCCAGAGACCGCTGACCCCTTCCATTGTCCTTCAATACGCTGATGCCCTTAATTGGTATTAACCCATATTTCATGTCACCGAACTTAATTGACTTATTAACATAATAATATCTAATCATGTGGTATCTAAATAAAATCAGTAACCAAAGATTATTACAATAATAAAATTAAAATAATAAAATCCTTTGACAGTCAAAGTACACAAGTACTACAGCATGTGGAATTCGTCACCTGCATACACCTCAATTTGTAAAAAGCTGAGGTTGTACTTTTAAGTAAATAAATATTCTAGCGTCGATAGAACATCGCTCGTGAATAAGTAAACGCTCAGAACAAATCTGTTCTTGTAGCCGTTATTGAGAGATACCTCCAGCTATTAAACATCTGTTGTTGTTAACTCTTTGCCTTTGTTAATTGGTATATTCTTGATTCTCTGAGCTCTTTCCGATAAAACGTAGATTGCTCCACTTGTTGGCCCCGAAGGGGGATATTTGAGAGGTGGTAAAGGGGGGTATGGGATAAAACGAGGGTATATCGCCAATAACTCGCTCCATTGTTTGTCGGCGGCTGACTTAATAAGTTCGGCGAATTTATTATGATTTGTAGTCTCCCTCGTAGTCTTATTATGAGACTTTAACATACTGTAGCCGTATAGTGTTCTTGCTGCGAACAATATACTACCACCAATTTGTTCTTTTACAACCGTCTTAAAAAAGGACTCGCAATTACTGTTTTCTAGTCCATGACATTACCGTACGAATTGTACGAATGTTTTATGCGGTGCTAGAGCGAATAGATTTAGCAAGTTTATGTTCCAGAGCTACGAACATGAATTCATAATGCGTACTTCAAGCAAGCATACGAAAGATTAAGGTTAGTATGTGGAACATAGCTTGACATAGATGACACGGAGTAATAGAGAAGTTGGAACAAATCAGAATCTAATTACATTAACTAACGAAACTGGAGTCGTCTAGACTTTTTCTTACGAAACCCTCTTGGGACTTAACGAAAAGTATTAATAAAAATAAGTAGCCAGGAGGATCATGATTTACCCTTGATTGATTTACAGCACAAAGTTGCGGTACACTTGACATCCATCATCAAAATTAATGGAAGTAGAACGGACGGATCATAGACATTTGAAAAATTGATGTTGTTAATAAATTACTTACCGCAAAATAATACTGCTTGCGTTAGTAATGTATATAGTACTAATTCAGTTTGAGTATTTATATTACATTGAAACTGTCTTTACTTTAAACGTTGCTATGACAAATTATTTTGACTTACATTTCTGAAGATTTCTTTATCTTTTATTTAATAAGTTGGGCTATTCTTTATGCTGGTACATCAACCTCTACGATAACGTTGTTTTACTGCACTAGTTGTTGAAAGTAAAAAGTTCCCTGCCAATATGAATATACGAGTATATAATGGAATAGGGGAAAATAATCCTTGTATTGAATTTTTTAATTTATCTTAAGTAAATAGTTTAAGTTCGAACTTTCATCCACCTGTATAAAAGTACCGTAACAATAGGCAACTTTTCTGTAATGTTCTCAAAAGAAGATTATTTTAAGTATAGGTAGTATATAAAATAAATAAAAGTTAAAAACATTTAATTATAATAGATACATAATAACTAGCTGCCGCGTAATAGGCAGTGCCATAATCCCGTTGCTGTAGAGTTAGGTAACGCATCCGACTAAAGATTGTGAGGTTCGGCGTTATCTTGACGAAAGACTTTTCCTTGATCTTATTCAATTTTGAACGTTTGTTTATTTTTTAAACCTCTTCGAAACCAGCCAGACCATGGGACCCAAGAGGTTTTATTATTACTGTAGAAGTGTCTACGAAACGAAAAGACTTTTCCCTGACCTATTATAATGTAGTTAATAGCGATTTATACTCACCTACGCAATTGGCTGCGGTTACCAAATTTAATATTATTTTATAACGCCCTTTCTGACATTTAGAACAGATTATTGCTAAATAAATGTAATCTGCAAACATTTACGAGGTCAATATATTTAACGTTACTAAGTATTAAAGCAGCATAGTTAGAGTTTGGTTTACTACAAATCTTTCGATCTTAAATTGCTTTGAAGTCAATAAACAAAATTGAGTGCACTTCATCAGCCAGCATCATTAACATGTGTTTGTCGAAACGACGGCGACACGCTCGTAAATCATTACTAATAATACGACCGCTATGGATTTATTAAAGTGACGGATCCACACTAATATTTGGTTTTTAGTACCCTTCCTAGACAGTTACAGTGTTCTTGAATAGTATGACGAAGTAAAAAACCGAACGTACATAACAACATAGAAAATGACATATTTAATTATTAATATATTTAACTACGTTGTTGATGTTTACGTACGTAATAAATTCTCATGATTTATTAATGAAACTTTATTTTAAATCTATTTCTGCGAATGTAGGGTCGATATTTTATGCAAGTGTTAGTTTGTAAAAACTAGAACTATTAAAATCATTTATCCCCCTATTGTATATTAAAATTATGACATTGAAACTGTCTAATAATTTAATAAGTAAATAGGTACGTATATGATTTCTTATCAACGTATTTAGTCAATGTACGACTGTTACATAATTTATTATTAAAATTATTTCTAATAATGTGGTTTAAATAATTTGCATTGAATTATGTGATTCTTAGTGAATACAATACGAATATATTATACTAGCTTTACGCGGTGCCGTTTCACCCGCATCTTTGCTCACTGCTCTGCTCCCGTAGCCAGTAGAGCGATGTTACATTGCTTATAACCTTCCTCAAAAACTCGTCTATCATACGCCAAAGAATTTTTCAAATCTGACTGTTAATTCCAGAGATTAGCGCATTCAAACAAACAAACAAACTCATCCGCTTTATATAATAGTTTAGATTGATTCCTAAACATGGTAGAATTTTTCGCAATACATCTATCATTCAATAGTAATATATGAAGAATTACCGTTTCTCATTAAATCTATCAGTTACTAGTTGTGCTACCCAATGCAATTACCCTCAAAAAAGACTCTCAACATACCTAATTACCCTACTCAAAACAAATTTTAGATTAAAGTAAAAAACGTACAAAACATAAAAAGAATTATGTTCTCACATATAATTAATTTTGCTGTTGTTTTGACGTGCATGTCTTCATGAGCTGAAACTTTTATGATAGGTTTTCAACATACATTTATTTTCTCAATAAGATCCTAATTAGTCATTCAGGATTGTGTCACTTAAAACATGAAGAAGCAGCGTCATATTTAGATTCACACTGAGTGCCCATTATATTTTACAAATTACAAATTAGTATTCAGTCGCCATGAACCAGGGATCGACCTCGTCGTGATTCCGCCGAGAGATTCGCACAGCGGCCTATTTATTATAATTATTAACTAAAGCAAACAAAATATAACGAACCATTTAACACTGTCATTCTAAATTAACGACGACTCATCTAAAATCCGTACTTGCATGTTATTCAAACGAAACACAGATTTATATAACACCTGGTTTCTTAAATCAACTCAAACGTTGGCATTGGGAATGATGCAAAAATATATAAACTACTCACGGTCAGTCATTTTGTGGCAAAAATAAATTGTTTACGTAAAATTATTTCTCTTACAAATTATTATTTACAATTCGGTGATCAAAGATACATATTTGAGTGCTAAGAATATTTGAAAACTGAGAAGTCATACGCATAATATAATAATATATCCTGTCAAATTCCTAAACTATATTATCTATGTCTGTACTCGAAAAACAACTATTTGAAACACAGTCCTTGACCAACATGGAAGTTTATTAACGAGTCCGTGTTTTTTTAACAAAAATAGGTATTGCAGCTTATGAGTACATGCGAAGTTTAAAGATATGATATTGCCATTATCAAGTTTTAACGAATCCGAATTTCCGTACCATTTTCTAACAGTCTCATATCTAATCACTGACTGTTTGGTCGGTCTTCTTAGCAATATTTATGCAATATCGTAACTGCTTTACATCAGGTTTCACACACTACATGGTTGTTTTAATTTTATTACGGTATTTAGTACGTAGTAAATTTAGTACGGTATTATTTTACGGTAATAGATCCACCCTGGTTTCAGTAAGAATGGGAAGATCGACCGAGGCAGTAATACCCTCTCATAGAAGATCGACGTAAGAGTAGTAGTATTCGTACTATTGCGTTTCGTCCGATGAGTGAGGCCTAATTTTCCCCCTTTTCTTTTTCCTCACTTTCCTCAATCCCTTCACCTACCCACTCCCTTCACGGATGCACCGGCTTCGCAGAACTTTGAGTCGTTCATGAGCGACAGTTACCATTTACCATCACGTGGACTGTTTGCTCGTCTGCCACTGACGGAAACAAAAAAAAAGGACATTATTTCATAATAAAGACGCACTTATAACTGCAGCTAAAATGTTACCGGCTGCCTAGATTAAAATTGGACGTAATCGGATTCAAATCGCTAAACCATTTTAGTCGGTGTTAATACATAAAGGAAATAACAATTTTGAGATAGTGTAACTTGCCCATAAAAGATGGTTTGGCAAGCAAAATATATTAGGTGACTTTACATCTAAAGTTTGTTATATCGAAAAACGCTTTATCTATTAATCTATTGAAATATTAGGACGAAAATAACAGCTTATGCTCCGATTTTTTTATTTGTGCACAGCTTAAATGAAGTTCTTAAAAAAATGCGGCAAATTTGATGACGGATCATACATCATATTTGGGAATTATGTACTAAAATTGCATTGCCTTTAGCGCAAAAAAAGGCTCAGAATGGAGTGAAACCCGGCTCCTTCGACGCAGAAAAAATCCCAAATATGTATAATACTTAACTCCACATCGCCCAAAATGTCTCTTCAAACAAATAGCCTTTCACCTTAAGCGTTTGTATTATTCTCAATAATGGTAAAACGAAAAAAGTACTGATGACGATGACGTGTTTGAAACATCCACCTCCTGTACAGGGTAGCTTTAAAGCTGTAGACACAATTTAGGAGCTGTTTGCTCCAGCGGTCATCGGTCCCAAGACAGATCTAGCTCGCTCACTGTCATTTTAGCATATCTAATCGTCACATCTTAGTCTGCTATATTACATAATATTAAAATTTACTACTAAATCTATACATACAATAAAATTGGAGTGTTTGTTTGTAACATTGAAATAACCGTTTTTGACTACATTTATATGAATATGTATACGGTACATACACCAAAATAACATTTTTTTAATTTTTGTCTGTTTGTCTGTTTGTTCCAGCTAATCTCTGAAATGGCTGGACCGATTTTGACGGGACTTTTATTGGCAGGTAGCTGATGTAATAAGGAGTAACTTAGGCTTTAAACTTAGGTTTATTTTAGAAACATTATTTTATTTTAGAAAAATAAAGTAATGTTGATCGTCTGTTAGGCGGAACGAAGTTCGCCGGGTCAGCTAGTATCAGTATCATATAGTAAAAATGATTTTCACTCGTACACATGTATCCATCAGCCCTAATAGCAGTCTGTTAAAATATTCTATTTAATAAAAACACTGATAAATAAATACGATTGTCAATGCATATTTGATTTCAATATTGAAATCAGTTTTCATTCGTTAGAAGAGCTTTGCGCCGGAATACTTATCGGTGTTTACGCAACACTGTCGATCCGTATAAACTTGTTTCAAAAACTACTCATTTAATTTCACTACAATACTAAAAGGTATTTTAAAGTAATTAGGTGTTACTTTGTTGTGTTAATTAAGATAATTCAGTAGAATGTGACGCGGCGGGAATGCGATACGAGCAGCTACCGGGTCGCGCGACGCTCTAATTGAAGCCAACAACATCGGGGAATAACTCCAACTACAGACCCACTTTATTGCTCAAACGAAACTATAATAAAACATAGCCAATTCACACACAGTCAATTTATGATACTGATACGTGCATATATCCAAGCCATGTGATGAATTTTAACGATTCCTTCATATGACGTAAGCGTAAGTGCGTGCGAAAATTGTTCCGTCGATCGCTTTAAATCACGACAAATGTCCCGGAAAATAGAAAAGTATGCCGTCTTTTAGAGCACAAAAAAAACGATGAAACAGTACTCTGTAGTAAGTTCACTTTGTACGGGGAGCTAACACTAGTTAATAGCATGAAACGGTGCGGTATAGACATAATCAAAGTTCCAGAAGAGTATCGGCCAATAAAGCTAGCCGAAAGCAATCGGTCGCCTCTATTCGGCGCAATACTCTGTGCCACTCCATTCCCACTGTTCTCTCCGTTCACCGAGGAACGAGTGCAATTTCCCGCTTTCCGTATCGCGGGCGACGTACAAAAATTGCTTTTCTGATCGTGAAAATATAGAGAAAAAAAGCTGGTGCCATGCAAATTTTTGTAAAGTCATTCGAAGGCGTGCGTTTGTATTTCTCGGGTGAGGGTAAAGAATGCGAACGATTGTCGCGGAGAATTCCTTTATTTTGTAAGAGGGATATTACGCGTCGTATGCAGGCGAGCCGGGCTAGCAGCTGCCGCTCGAGCGAACGTTGTTTACCGGCGGCGGCGACCGGCAATACGCCCGCATCCAACTCCGTTGCACCGTTGCACCGACAAACCGCTCTTATTAAACAAGACTATCCGTAATACTGATTACACGCTACACTCACTCCTTCATCATCGACTCGTACTTCTTGCCTGTTAATATTACAGACTAAATCGCATTGTGACGTAACAAAAGAATTCATCTGTATTTATCTGACGAAAGTTGTTTTTCCTAAGATTGTGAGTAGGCCCAGGTCTCACCGGGTTGCGGGTCAAGGCCCGATTTGCTCGTAAATACAAATAAATAGGATACCGCCTGAATCTCATTGCTCGATGCTTATCATATTTTATGATTTCGTAAACTAGCCTACAAATGTTGCAATATGAACGTTTGTTTCATCCGTTTATATGATAGAGCTGTATTATAAATATTTGTTTATTTATATTGTATATAATGAAACGTATGAAATTGTATGTACTTGGAATTGTAAGAATTGTAGGTACTTTAAAGCACTGTAAACACGTAATGACTTCAAAGATGTGTTGAGGGTTAAAAAACAGTAGTTAATTACTGACGAATGTTGAAGCGTGATAGGCTGGTAGTCGATGCTAATACGTTCTCTGTAGAAAAAACTGTCACTGCCTTACATTAGTCGTAGCATCTTTTTAAATTTCAGAAGTAAGCTAACTTCACGGAGCCAAGAATATTATTTTAACGCAGTTAAAATTATTATAATCATATTTTCAACAGAGATCCCCAACTTAATTTAAAATTTCAATTCACAGTGGAATCCCAAATATGTCAATTTCCATTTCAGCGTCTTATTCACATTTTATTTGTGTTGAATAACAAAAATTGCAATCTTTCCTAAAATTTCCCTTGTATCTTACTACATACTAAAATAAACTTATGATAAAATACTCAATCACCAGTAATATTTTAGTTATATTTAAAATTTGTTTAGTCGCTAAGATTTAACTCAAGTAATTGCCAAACTTCGCTAGGTGGTATTTAATTATGTTATTAGATAGTTCTACCTTAGAAGCTGAGATTAGAAAGCGCTCGTAGAACACTCTTCAATAATACGAGTGCAATGCGACTTAACATTGTTCACATTACTTTTATAGTCCACCAACAGCACATCTATATCAATCACAAAACTTTCTAGAAACCAATCTACCTGTAGTACCCAATTACGAAATAAAATATATTATTATGGAAGTGTTTTTCCACTTCGATATATTGCCGGTAATAATCACATTTAGCGTTATTGTCTCCGATGCGATCCTCCAATGTAAAGATTTTCCTCGTCCAACAAAAACTAAATAAGCTGTCTATAAAATTTTGTTTTCAGATTACGTTGCCGCCTTGTAGCCAGGAGATAATTTGCGAAAAGGTAAGTTCTCATAAGCATCTATTTGTATTCACGAGGATAAAAACTATTTCTCGGCGGCAACCGTGGCCTCTCCAACTTTTTGATCCTTTTTAACGGCGAATATCAAATGAAAACCTAGAGAAAATATATTTAAAAAAACTACGTACCTACGTACGAATAGGAATATGATAAGAAAATACTGAGAATCAATATGAGGTAAATTCAAACAGTTTTCAAGACATCTACTAGTAGGCTCCTAATGTGATTCTAATTCTTTGTTCGAGGCATCAATAAAATTTAAGTGTAATGTTCTCAATTCATTTGAATATACAGAAAAGCTTGTTCTCTTGTTTGGGCACGGAGTCAGTTCACAGTGGGCAACAAAAATACGGAGTACACAAATTACCATTCGACAAAAAATCAGCAAAAAATGAGCTAGCAACATCTCTGTACAGTTTACGAGTTTCATCGAGCTCGCTTTCGTCTTCCTATTTCGTGGTGGAATAGCCCTAATAACATGCCACAACTCATTCTGATTTATACCGTCTCGTTATAATTGTGCGCTTCGCTGGCGCGCCGCTATTGCCTGCTGTTGCAATTTTCATGCAACCGATTCGCGAGAATGGATTTATTCTTTCTGGCAATTTGCTCGAGATAATTTAATTTTGAAACAGCTACTAGACTAATGGAGCTTCTGCATTTCATTCATCTATTTTAGACTTTATCACTGAGTTGGCTCCTTTTGTTAAGACCCACTTAGATATGCAAGTTTTCAAATAGAGAATCATTAAATAAAAGCTGTTAAGAAAAAACGGTAATATGTAAATGGTGCGGATTCTGGGTTAATATTAGCACGGGTAATTTCCAGTCATGTTAACGGGCGCTCTGAAATCGTGCGAAGGACGTCTGAAAATAGTGTACCTATTTATTGCGACATGAGTGTGTTCTAAAGAAACTGAGCAGTGTGTACATATAAATAAAATCTAATGGTCGGACATTTACAGCTCAACACGAACATAGTATAAAAATATTAATCACCGGTCGTAACTTAAATATCAAACTTGGATAGTTCTGTTCAGTTAAGTCACATTGATGTCCGCGCCCGGCCGACGGTTTCACTGTGCCATAAACAGTCTTAACTCTCGGTTTAACGCATCAAAACTTCCCCTCTTCCTTGTGATTACCAACTCTCCTACAATACAATCAATCGTCAACTTTTATTTGACTTATCTAGAAAATAAAAAACAAGTAAACAAACGTTGGGTTTCGGATTTCGTAGATCCCGGTACAAAGTTTGAAGGTGAGCCGGCGACCGTCTCCCTAATAGAGAAGAAAAATACGTTAATGTACCCTCAGATCCCGAAGACAAATAAACTGAGGCGGACAAGGACAAAATAAAAGCGGGGAGGCACCGAAATAAATAACAATGATCTTGCGGAACGAGTCCACGCGCCGTGCGGGGGCCTAGGGCCCTGCGCGGCCGACCACCACTGTCACACTACTTACACTTATCCCTATTTTATTAGACTAGCTTACAAATCATTTAATACCCTCTAATATATACAAATAACTACTTATACTTGTTGAACAAATTATAGTATTGAGTAATTTTCCCAACTTCTGCTACGACTAGTTTTCCGCAGCGCGGTCACACTAGCACTAAGTTACATCTTTGGTTACTGCTCCACTACCATCTTTCGTAGCGTGATGTTATATAGCTTACAACCTTTCTTAGGAACTGGGCTATCTAAGGCAAATAAAGTTATTTAAATCCGACTAGTAGTTTCAGAGATTAGAGCATAATAATAATTTGATAATCTATACTAATATGTGACATTTTTTTGTTTGAACTATAATAGATATCTAATGTAATAATATCTAATATAATATCACAACAACTACACATAACGTCATAAATTTATAAACATACGGGAATTAACGCGATCATGCATTAGGTATTTACATACCTTATTTTGCTTGACGTTTCGACTAGGTTACACCGGCCGTGGTCACATGCAGACTGGTGAGGCGATGTCACTACCTAATGCATGATCGCGTTAATTCCCGTATGTTTATTAATGTATATCATGCAACGCAAAAGTTTAAAAGTAAATACACATAACGTCATCTAGACCCAAAGTAAGCGTATAATATAGCTTGTGTTAAGGGATCTACAATGCGGATATACATGTAAATAAATATACTTTTTTAAATTACATAGGTACATATTTTACATACTCATTTACATTTCATTTACATACTCAGACTAATGCAAATAGACATGTTCATCCACACAAATATTTGCACTGAGCGAGAATCGAACCCGCGACCTCTGCGTGGCAGTCCGTACACAATACCACCGAACAGAGGCAGTCAGATAACAACATTTTTTTGAATCACTTCAGATCAAATTACATCTCTATATTTTAATAGGAAACACAAAAATACGCGCAGAAAAATAGACAAGCATTTAGAGAAGATGGCTTTAGGAAACTTAACCCTACAATGAAATGGATAGATCCAATGCTCTGCTGTACGAAACAATACCCACCGCTTGTCAGTTGCGGAAGTGTTGGATGTTACAGGGTTGACAGTCTGCGTTTGTAAATTTAATCGCTAGTAATACAATTAAATTTTGAAAATTAATCTGCGTTTATTACTGGTACTGCTATAAACATCTTTCATTGTTATAATATGAAGATATTAATTAATGACGAATTAGCGAAAGAGGTCTACAAACTCCGTAAATGGGCAACAGATGAGATTGTTTCTTTCGTTAAATACTAGTTGTATTGACTATTTTAACATTAGTTAAATGATTTATCCAATTAGGTAATGAACTTACTAAGTCTCTAAATTTATTGAATTTATAAAAACTGTGTCTACATTAGTAAGTATAGTTACATTAGTTAGCTTTTGTAGACGAAACCTTTCATAATTCTTATAAAGTGTTTTATATCTTATTGTTAATAAAGAATTATTTTTATAGATACAAATAGAAATCTGCATAGATAATCCTTATTGCTATACCGAAAGATGATCTACTTCTTTATTTTTTTGATAAAAATGCACCTGGTGTAATCATTTATTCAACCGAATGAAGTTCATAAATAGCAACGTATATTTTACTTATATAATCCATTTCTCAAATTTGAACACCCAAGTACGTGACTAACAACTCAATAAGTATAATAGTATTAATTCTTACACAAGTCAATGTTAACGAACACGTCTAATACCGTTGTCATTTCAAATTGACTTTTTAAGTATTTTATTTGGTTTTATAGCAATACGTTTTAATTATAATACCGTAGCAACTACAATTTAAAGTGATTAAAAATTTTTATCCTCCCATGAAACTTAAATAATTGTGACCCTTCCCTCAACCCTGCTACGAACGAAACGGATTCCACAAAATCTTTTTGTCTGCGTCAAGCTGCCGGCTTGTCATAATCTTCTTCCTCAAAACAATGTCAGTTTTAATTAAAATACTTTAAAATAATAAAACTTAGAATAAAAGAGAACAAAATTGAGGCAATTGTACGCAGCTTTTATCGCCAAAACCCGGAAGAATACAGTTGCGGAATTCATTCGTTTCGTATCTGACATTTATGAATATTGAAATGTAATCTTTTGTTGTTCATTCAAGTCCTCAAAATGGTTGAGTATAAATTCAATGACAAGTGAATATCGTGGTTAATTTGTTATTAAAAAAATAAATAGACAAAATCTCTGTTTAAATAGACACCTACGCAAATTGGCACTTAAATAATAGAGCTATTTATATGCAAATGAAACTTTAGTGTTATTTTAAAATAACCTGCGTGGACACTGCTCTAAATTTGTATTACGTGAATCACAGATAACATGATGTACTATTACGTAGTAAACAAACGTAATGATCAGGTCTACAAATCAAAATCACAGTAGGGAGTCGACCGGCAACACTGGTTTACCAGTCATTAGAAAGCGTACTGCTCCGGCATACTTACTGCATGCGAAACCGCAGACATAGTGGAGCGACTATCAAATTATTATTGATTAACTAATTAATTATATAGACATTGAATAGCTATTTGTCATAAATTAACTATTTTGTTTAGAAGAATGCAAAAAAGAATAATGAAGATAAACAATCCTTTACTAGACAAATACAACATTTTCTCGATAGATAAATTAGATTAGATTTAACGTCTGTGTTTATTGCTAATTTATTTTATGTATGTTAGATCTCTATTAAATTGATTTAAAAAAATATGTACAGGACTGTAGAATGTTGGTGATAGTTTCTGATACTTTCACGTTACAATACAGCAACATTTGCTAGTTTTGCATATACAATAGCCGTATAGCCAGGCAAAAAAAAGGAATATTAGTATTTTTGATCCAGAAATAGTACTGCATTACTTTCTCTAGACACTCAGTGGACATAATTGTGAAAAATCAATAGTATCACATCGTCCAGTTAAAGACTAAGTAAATAATTATCCTGATGGAGGTAGAGCGAGCCGCGGTCCACGGAGCGTGTGCGCACTGTGCTGTACGGCGACTACGAACGACCGACCTACTTGGCATTAGTGCCTGCGTGCGGACAGCGCCTACCATGCAGTCTCCACAATTATAAATTAATCTTATTATTAAATAATACAACTAATATTTATTAAGTATTTTTATCGTTTGTTGTCCACGAGCGACTCTTACCGCCACTTATAGCTTTATTACTCATGCCAATAAAAGTACAACTGTTCTCGCTTACCTATTATAAATAAATTAATATATAATTAAATACATTTTCATAAAATGAATCCAGAGTTTACCCATAGAACATATATATCCGCATTTCCGAACGTAAATGGTGTTTAAGAAACACACTGTCTTTTGTACTCGATCTACTGAAACTGTTTAACGAAGTTTGTCAGACCGTAAACTATTCTCTGCTACTACCAATAACTTTTATGAAGCCTTAGTTTTTGATTACTTGTAACTGTATTACTGTTGATGAAATTACATGACTATTAATATCTAGGAAATGTCATAACGATAGTAATAACTTAGTCTATAAATTTATTTTATAGGCTGAATCCAACAAGACGGCGAGATTCTACACGGTGACATATTTATTTTAATATGAAATGTAGAAAACTTACGTCACCGTCTCGTGGGTATTTATATAATATATCGCAACATTAAGAAACTATCTGAAAACGAAAACATTGTTTATATGTGTGTGTTCTTTGTGCGCGCGTCATTCCAAATATATGAGCTGGATTAAAACGGTTATTGAGAGTGTTTCACAAATATAACTGAATGTGTTTCATTCTTAAAAGTTTTAAAAAGTATTAGAAGTTTTTAAACGAGTTCATACGGAAAAATTCAACTAACTTAATTGTAATTATTACTCTTAGGAAATTAGAGCAAATAAATTACTCTATAGAGGTAGTGTTGAATTTCTATAGGTTCGGTTTTAGAACAAAGCACTTTGTAATTTGGTATTCGCAAGCTATGACCACTTGGCAGCTTTTTATTGTCAAAAAATGTAAGTATTTATATTTTAGTAGAAAAAGCAAGCACATTTTACACCTAAGCCCCCGTATGAACTATAAAACTCGATTTTCCATGTTTACCTCGATATGAGACAAATTAAAACCACTTATTAAGAAAAAATTTAAAACTGATTTGAAAATACCAACTTACTTCGAATAAGCATCATGCTTTAGGCTCGTATCTTTTAAGTACCAGAAGAGCCTACCGCCAGCAGCACTTTACACCGGATGAAAATCACTGAAATACCTAAATTACAAATAAATAACAATTTAATTTAAATAATCTACCTACACTAAATAATAACGTCAGCGACTCTATAGAATCATACGTGAGTTAGAAACCGCAATATCACTACTCTACTGATATTACATTCCCGTCACCCCCGCCCCGCGCCGACGCCATGAAGTCCCGTCGCCTCCTAACCACCCACAACCCCATAGGGTAATGAATTCGACCACAGCCATTCCATCGATATGACCTATAAAAATTTAGGACGCAATTATCGCTTAATCACTTCATGTAGGCATTCTGTGAATACGCTGTCAATTGTTATTCAAAACAAATTATAGAGGGATTAGGATTAATATTCAATTGTTTTACAACATTTTCAATGTATTAAAGCTGGATTTGAATGGACACTGTGACTATAATGCTGTGTCGATAAACAAAACAAATCTCGGATAAATTCTGTGCGTAGTAATCAAAAATTTCTCGTTTTCCAATCGTAACTATGAACCTATTATTATTTTGAAAATAGTCTATTTGTAAAGAAGTACACTAGTAACGTTGCCAGATTCCTCCCTGGCTTGCCCCAATGACATACCTAAAGATATGAATTAAAATGCCACATTTATGCGTAAAACTATGTATGTGTAGAAAGGAAAGCTGAAATAAAATGTACCTAGTCCACCATGTTTAGCAGGCGAAATATGCGTTGGCTAAATCGTATAGGTACATTATTTTTAAGTTTGTAATGGTTATAAATCTATCCTCTTTACAATAATTTAATAATAAGCACATTGCGTTGATTTACGACGCCTGGCAATAGAGAACGTTAATTTATTTAATGACTTTAATTTCAGATAGATGTTTATTTATATAATATATTATAGTAATTTAAATTTAATCACATTTACTGTTGGACTTTCAAACAACTATAAAAAAATACATATTTGGTGCATTTTTCAAAACATATTTCTTTATTACCATCAACGAATAAATTCTCACCATTAATTTATACTGAAGTAACACGGTTATTCAATTAACATTATTCCTTTCATTATAAGGACACATTGCAACTCGTTACTCTGAAGCGTATAAACATATTTTTATATTGTTTATCTTCCTACTAAATTCGATACCAAATATTTTGTTTTGTTAATATAATACAAAAGACTGTTGTTATACAATAGCATACAATACGCGGGTGAGCCCGAACATCCGAGAGCGCCTACCAACGAAACTTGCTCCACCAACCCAATATGACCTCCCGTGCCCCCCTAGCTTCTTCGCCATAACATCGAAAAGCAAAAGCCCGGTACGATACGACGTGTCTACTGAAATTGGATACGTTGTAATAGCGAAAGCGTGTCCCATAAAGAACATTCTATGTTTTGTACATCTGGCTTGTTTCATTACGCGACGCTACACAAGTCTCTTCAATATTTAAATTATACCAAAATTGCGATAAATTTTTATTTTAAATTAAATAACTAAATAATTTTTTTCAATTCATAGGTACCTATGTGTTGAAAAAAAATTCCTTTGCAAGTGAATTAATAAAAAACATAGAACAATAAGTACATACTGAAGCTTGTTTTACCAAAATATTTCATGTTTTGTTCTAAATGAGTGACAGTCAATATTCTGGGCGAACACAATAAAACTCTTAGCGTCGCAACGATCTTACAAACCATTTGTCAAACGGAACACAAACATGTTGTCAAATGAAAACAATTGCAGCTTTTATCGCCGATCTACGGGACTTGGGTACCAGAATATTGTGTCCGATACATCACTAACGCTTTTACAGCTTTCTATTTGCAGTATTCGTACTTCAACATCTTAACAACTATCTATATAGAGTGCGAAAGGTAGTCACCGGAAAATGTCTGTGTAAAATCGCTAATCTCGGGAACCCCGCAATGGATTTGGGTAAGGTTTTGCACTGGTATATTGTGAATTTCTCATGGAAGATTTTGGTATATAACTCACTAATCTATTACCTATAGAAGTTAGGCAGCAATGATTATAGCGAACCAAGCGATAAACTGAAACTTATGATACTAAAGCGTAGCGAGGGCGGATCGCTAGTGCCTACCTAGTATAAAATTAAGTCATCGCAAAATGCCTCTTTGTGTGAAATTGCGTATCTCAGAAACCATCCATTTCAATGCGATTTTCACTGTTATATTATTTATTTTTCTGTAGGAGTCAAGCAGTTGCTGCTGAATATAGTGATTCACGACATAAAAGTAGTTTTGATGCAAATATACTACCCAAGTGTAACATGCTATGTATTTTTTCTTGTTATCAAATAAATATTATTATTATTATATTTTAAGTATCATGTTATTTTATTACCTAGTTTCTTATTTGAATAGGAGAAAATATAGAGCAGCAACATGTTTAGACACCACATGCTTGTGCTACTTGTACCTACCTAAGAATTAAGATTTAAATCTGTTAAAGTACAAAATTACAAGTAGCTATCTGTAGCTACTTGTAATTTTGTTAGGTAGGTACAAGTAGCACAAGCATGTGGTGTCTAAACATGTTGCTGCTCTATATTTTCTCCTATTCAAATAAGAGTTCATAAATAGCTAGACCAGCCAAGAAATAAATATACCTACTACTCTACAAAAACGACGGGGCACTTCGGAGTTCTAAAAAAAGAAATACCACAACTCACTAACAAGTCATGTGCTATATGAACCGTAAACAGATTATCGTGGTTACATCGCAAATCACTGGTTATGGCTTCAATGTGGTGGTAGTTGATTTTGTATTCCGCCACTAGTGAAGTATGCAATAGCCGAAGCGGAATCAGACGGAAACAAATTGAATGTTGGTGTACGTACGGATTGCTTCATAGTCGTAAACTTTGGCCCGACTTCCCACGTCCGTTGTTCCGGACATTCATTTTTAAACAAGTGATTTAGATACTATAAAGTTTCACTTTTTTGCGTTCGAGTGAGTCAAATGCACTTGCCGCTTTTTGACTCAGCGTACACAACACCGCTTAAAATATGTACGTACTTTCCGTGCAAAATAACGTTGCCCCATCTTTTAAGTTGTTGGAAATTCGACGGTATTAACAAGAACTTATATTTGAGAGTGGTTGTAAAAAACAATGCCTGCGAAATTGTTTTGACATCTAGCTACTGTCCTGCTAAGGAATAATGATGTAACTGCACTTTACAAGTTATACCGAGAACTGGAAAACACATCTATCATATGTGTAAGTGTGTTTTCCAGTCGAATGAGTAAAGTGACGTAGCAGTTTTAAACAAATTTCAAACCGAAAGAAAATCTTGGCATGGTGCTGACATAAAGTGTCCAAAAGTTCAAAACACGGTAACAGTGTAAAGAGTCCATGAGTGGATAACAAAGCACACTAGAATTTGGTAGCGTAGCGACTAATCTTTTAGCGCATCACCGGCGCACGCACATAAATTGTGGGTGAATTACGAGCCGCCCCGAACGAAACCGATGTTACGTACCTACTCACACCTTCTCCTTTGGTTGTAAATTTCAAATTCACTAGAAGCTCCGTCCAGAACAAATAAACGAGTTGTATGCGTAATTCAATTGAGGATTCTGTTCTATTATTTTTATTACGCTATGAAAGTTATTATTTCATCTGTCAGCACTCTACTTCTACTTGCAATCTGCATGAGTTAATCACAAGATTATTATTACAGTCATGTTTATGTATTGGTCTCACTCAACAAAGTGTAATAAACTTAATTATGTTACAAAATACTCCATTAGGTGTAGTACTAAATCACACATCACTTTCATTTCAGTTCTGCGAAAGAAAAGAAATGAATTATTTTTTCAAAAGTGTCGTGTAGTCTCGCGAGTCGCTCCTAACCGAACTTAGTTCTTCATTATTACATTTCTGTTTCCGGTCGTCGGATTTTGATTTATGACTTTAATTTGGCAAGGTTGGCGACGACAGGCCGAGACATGTCGGAGTGTTTTCAAGAAGCCATCGTGCAATTGTTTAATTAATCTTAAGCTACGGAAGCGCTGCGGGTGCACTACACTTGGCCCAACTTTAAACTCGTTAAAAGTTCCTTTGAAACATTTGGCGTCAGATAAGCCGCAGTGAGACTTCGGTTCCGAGATTGTTAACTTATCTAGTGTTATAATTAAACATCGTCCCATGTTTCATTTCTCGCCACTTTCTTTCGTTTACTTATTGCAAGTGTAATAATGAGATATTTCATGTTTAATTTAAGGCACGACGTTTGTGTGACTACTTACTCTGAATATGTCATGGCCCATTTGATAAGACGACTTACGGTTGTTTAAATAAAGTGGCTTTTCTAATTGAAAACTATCGCGTAGTTTATTGCATCCATAAATATCCTCAGGAACTAATTCCCGAGAGTTTCCTTGTATTGTAATTACTATAAGAGTACCCAACCCGTTTTCCCAGTTGACAGTAGGCGTAGTTGAATTATCATAAATTTGTTTTTAATTAGTTTTTTACTTAGTAATAGTTATAGTTGTTTTGAGGTATTACAGAATTTTTATGCTAAAATGTTAGGAAAATTGAAATACAGATGTTCCTTCCAAAGAAAGGGCTGAAAATGCGGCTAAAAAGTTGCTGCAGGCACGTTTAACCTTATGATGATTTATGCACTTTAGAGTTCATCTTATTTACTTATCACTTCGCTGTTCGATCCTGAGTACGACAATTGTACGTAACGCTTGTAGTGTAGGGTATTATAAAGGTTTAAAGATAGCTTTAATTCTACGGTAGACAACAACTTCGTGAAGTCCCTGGCATTGCAGCAGTCTACGAGCGAAAGTTACCACTTCTCATTTCACTTTGACTTTGAAACAGTCAATATTTTTACCCGACAGCACAGATCATAGAATTATTGCAATTTTTTTATATTAAAGACGTCGCGTCGAGCGTTGGCTAGTAATAAGTTCAAATTTTACTGCTTTACGACTTTAAAACTTCAAATTTATATGTTTACGTGGTTTCCGAGCAGGATAAACCAAATGTATGTGACATGAAAAGACAAAGCTGCAAATACGAACGAAACTATGAGTAGTTTAAATTATCAGATGTAGGAACTATTCGTATTGCCAACGAAGACATCCTAGGACATTGTCGCTGTCCTGATCACCAAAAGCATGTTTATAATAGCATTGAACGAACAAGGCTCATTCCACGAGTACAAGACGGCGGACAATGGCCCTTAGCGGATAATTACTCAAATAGATTGCCCATTGGGGCATTGTCTCTGTGTACAGCGTTATATTAGGAATGTTTCTGACTGGCATATCAATAACAATAATGCTTTACTGCTTCCCTTTGTCAATGTCATGTTTACTTTTATATAGTGTTTTTGTAAAACAAATCTTACAAAATATTAATAATAATTTTTAAATGACTAAAAATTAAGTACCCGAAATGTGATTTCTGATTCATTAGCTATACCTAATAAGTACTCAACAGAATTAAAAAAGTAATTATTTAAATCCATTTAGAGTCTTAGAAGTGTGCCTAATTGAAGATTATTACCTAATAAATATTGGAAAAATTTAAAAGTTTTAAACTCACACGATTTTTACACATAATTTAATTTATTAAGCGGGTCTACTCGTGTTAGAAAATTATTATAAATTATGGCACCTTATAATAATTTTCTAACACGAGTAGACTCGTTTAACAAATAAAGTTATAAAATTAAAATGTTTAAGTTTTCGCGATTTTATTTCCACGATGAACTGTCGTCGGGTCGCGGCACCCTGTACAATTTTGCCCGGTTCACATCACGGGCTTTTAATCAGGGTTTTTGATCAACACGTCCTCGCTTGGTAATATAATTACAGTTAACAGCAGTGCGGCGACGTTATCGCGCGTATAAATTAGAGCGATTTACATTTACGGTCGAGACATAGGCCCCGCCATTATCGTGAATGATGCGGGGTTAGGTGCGGGCTCGAGATCATCGCACCACGATTGGTGAGCTATTGCTGCTTAACCATCAAGTTGCTTCTCGTCTTGTCTCGTCGACACGCAAACACATCAACATAAATAAATTAACTAAATGTTATATTCACATGAAAAACAGCAAGAAAATTTATTTCGGTAAATAAAAAGAAAATTTAATAAGCGACCACTCGAAGAACTTTATAAACTTCTGTTCAGGTAAAATCTTATTAAAGTCACTCATTGCATTTATGGAATTACATTTGTCTCATAAATTATATTACCATATTTCGCGCAAAACCTGTGCAAATTGGTCTTAATTTAGTCGAAACATATAGCCTTAATGGTATAAGCAATATCACTTTAATACGCAAGGGTAGTGTAAGGGCTGTTTCCACATAATTCTCCGATATAATATTATTTATTACATACAGCCTTGGAGACAAACCCCTCGGAGGTTCTAATACAACGTTACACCACTGTGTATTCCGAGTAGTGCGAGCCAAATGAAATACGGGCATATTTTATTAACCCAAAGCTAAATACTAATAATTATTCTGTAAGTTTCCTTTCTTTGTCTATCTTTAGATTACATATTTTTGTAATGTGTTGTCATTAAAATACTTTGTTATTTTTACGGTAGTATATTCTCAAACGTCTTCTTTTTTCTTATCATCCTCATTTTTATATATTTTAAGTTTCTGCAATTCTTAAAGAGCAAAAACATGTCCTATCCAAAACAAAAAAACAAATTGCACAACAATTCTTTCTTTGTTCGAAATAGAATCTATATAACCTACCTAAATTAATTTAATTTAAACGTACCTAACCGAAGTTCAGTAACTCAATCAAGGTGAGGTAATAGAGGTCAAATCATAGATCCCTATTAATGTACCTATACCAAGACAATTTGATTTACAAGCACGACATAAGACGGATCATTAATGCACTACAGGCGAACGTTCCGCGCCATCGCAACACAACACTACTGATCTATTCTACGCGCACTGGCCAAATTACAACCTACTGCAATCACGGATTTAATTGTCAAATTGTTCTACCGTTACACCGATAACTTCAGCAATTGAATAACATAGAATTTCGAACAATTTAAGCTGCTATACGCATATGAAATGATTCTACTCTGGAGTGAGAATATTTTAAAACTCGACTCTTCTGAAATTCGATTCCATTCGACGAGGACGTCTAACGTTGCACGTGCACCGACTAGCTAAAGAATTCCACTCAATGTGTTCAGTTCCAATATAGCACTTCAGTCAAGACAACTTTATATTTACATAGCTAATCCAAAACGTAATATTTATGAAGAGCACGTAAAGTTGGCAGTAAGCACAACTCACAGACGACCTTTTACTCTATGAATTTTTGGATTGGACCCAAAGCCTCAAACAGATTGATATATTTTGTCACAAATTTAAGACAATATTCTCATATACAACCTATAAAAGCATTTAGTAAATGCCGAGTAGCGGTACATTGTAGGCATATGATGCGACCGATATCAGCGAGGCAATCTCATTTTTTCGCCACAACACAGTCGCAGCGTGCTCAAGCTTACTACATATTACATTCATTATTGGAGGGTATCGATGAAAATCTCCAGCATCCAATCTCGCGAGATCGCTAGCGGCACGCGTATTCTTGTAATTTCTGAGGCATAATTTTATTTATTAGAGTGTGCCCCCGTCGAGCGGCGAGAGCACCCCATTTACCGCTTCATTGACTTACAACGGCACTCCATAACACTTCGCACATATTTCTGTAGCGCCTCTCTCCCAGATGTTGGATCCCTCGCACCTCATTATATTGCGGATGACATTTAATAAAACATTATGGGTATCTCACAATCGGTTTTCGATAACGCCTTCACTACACGTACATGACACGGTTATCTCAAAGAGAGAGCATTCGTCGAATGCCTGAAGGTTTTTTTTCCCTATTCAATAATCAGCATTTTGTTGCCCGTACCTAAACACCAATAAACGTTTTATTATCATGTAAAAACCAATATGCGTATTTGCATATTTCATTACTAAATGTCACTATATTATACATTTTAGTGATCTTTCAAATATAATTTGAATATTAAAGAAATATGTGAATTCGTTAGCTATCATTAATAAACTAATGTGATATTGTTGTTACGACACGTACACATACACAAAGTATCACAAAAAATCACAAAATTCTGTTGGTTACCGTGCAAAATATTGTTACATAATTTAGGTAGCTACATAATACTATATCATATTTATTGCTATTTAGATGGTAGACAAGCATGTTTGACTTCTTTAAGTTTGACATGACGTCATCGTCGTCACTGCAGTAGACTTCATCCATAGTACATAGATAAAATCTCATCCAGCATACAGTCCCAGTTCAGCGGTTATTTCTTCCACGTACGTGTAAGCTTTGAAATGAAATCAATTTACTTATCGTTATGACATTTTGTCTTCAAACAAGATTTAAAGAGTAGCAATTTGAACCTTTGGCATTGCAGAAGTCCTTGAGCGTTCCTACTACTTACCATCAGATAGGCCTCTGACTCATCGACCATCGTAGATAGAATAAAAAATTACGTAATCAGAGGTGATAATCAGTCTTGTATAAAAAAAAGGATTTGTTTAAACCTTAAATTAAAATAAAATAAACTAAGATTAAAATGTACAAAAACGGTTAAATAGTAACGATTTATGAACAACTAGGAGCTTTGAGGTATCTGGCTCTTTTTAGTAGAAAAGAGTCATTAGGTATATTATCTTTACGAAAATCTTAATCTCGTAGTTATTGTCATAAAGTGTAAAATTGCTAATTCGCTACTCGAATTTGCTTCTTTTTTCTATTCATGGTTCTAGCTGTCCATAATAATCACTACATAAGAACACAAATATAATACCATTCACGCTTACCTAATATTATTCCAAGAAATCTATTTATACTAGAAATACACTAACTTTGATAAGACCTCCAAACAATAACAAAAGGTACAGTGACGGGCATTGTCAATAAAAGAAAATGAATCAGGCATTTCGAATAAAAAAAGTTTTATTATTTAGATCGACTATTATATATTATTATGACGTTGACAGTATAATGAGATAAAAAATTTATAAGACCTATGCCGTGAATTCAACTTTACCTAATTTTATTGTATACCTACCTATGACCCGCTTGATGGTAAGCAGACTAATTAGTCCATTCTCCTCATTAATTAATGAATGGAGAGAGATATTTGGGTAAGGTTTATGACAGCTATGGACGTGTTTTTTGCACAATAAATGCTTTTTATTCTTTTTTTTGACTAATAATAATAGTGATTTGCTATAATCTTTGCAATTTTTGTGATACAAGTTGCCAGGTTTTTAGTTTTATGAACAAAGATAAAACCTCAAACACTACTGTCACGAACTTCACTATGCTGTATTTCTTTCTACAATTCATACAATAAATAGTTAGTAAATGATCATAAAATATCATTATTAATGTCTGTTTACCCAATAACCAAAAATACACTGCATAATATTTTCACGTATGATATTAGCGTCGCCTATCAAATATATAATATTATAGAACCGTTGGTTCGCATCAGTCAGTTGACAAATTGCAGCATCATACCGATTTACCGCACAATTAGTTTTAGCATGTTACCATTACCGAATTTGTATTCAACAAAATATTTAAATGCACTGAATATAATACTGTTCGTACAACGAGACGACACTAGTTGACTACCGATTTTAATGTCCAACTTGTGGCTACAACGTCTCATATGTTAATACTATTCTGTGTAATGCACTGCAACTAAATGATAGAAATTTCAGTTTATTCCAAACTTATATTTTCATACTAATATTTTTTTGCATTTTTATAGATATAGTAGAATGGCATTTATTATTAGTAAAATTGAGTGCTAACGAACTTTTATAGGTATTCAAAAGAGATAATTAAACGGAAATAGCTTGCAGAAAATTACATTTAATTTTTTTTTAAGGAGAACTCTACGGACTCTAAGACTAAAACATTTCTTCTTAAGGTTCTAAAACCCAGAAAGTGCTGTGATAAGAAAGAATTTTAGTAGATTCCACCCTGTCTGAGCACTAAGAGATCTTCATAAAATGGTATTCGTGCAGTAGGTACGCAGTATCATTGTAGAAGATGACATAAATATCAATATAATGAAATCCTTTTATCTGGTTGTCGTAAAGTGGCTAATAATAATGTAACTTTGTGGAACGGCAATTCTGTCTCCTTGACATTCAGTTGTACTAAATATATAATATATATCGCCTTATGCGCCTTAGCATATATAGTTACGAAATCTTTAAAGATAAAAAGATTAAAAAGAACACACACTGTGAATTTGAACATAGTTCGAGTTATCTACAAAGTAGGTATGTATTTTTCCTACTTGCGCTCTTTTAATGTAAACATATGAACTTGTTTCAGAATATGCACATTTCCTTGTAACACAGCAACTTTCATCTAACTTTTCATTGCAATGCGGGCCGAATTTCCCAAAACACAATCTCTCAGTATTATTATGTATAAGTACAGCGAGCAATAATTGAAGATTTGCAAGTGAACAAGAATATAAGCTCGCCAAGTTTATTCGCACTATTGCAATCTTGATAATACAAGTTGAGCGTTTTGGAAAGTTATGCCCTCATAAAGTTTAATTTTTATTAACGATACAATGTTCAGGCCGACTGAGATATTCATTCTTATTCATTACAATTGTTACCGAATAATTTGGGCATTATCTTCCCCGGCAGGTTTTTAAATGATTAAATCGTACCAATTTTTTTTCTGTCATTTTATAAAAAGATGAAAGTATAACGGCGTAAAGGTGACGGTATGCATTCAAAATGAAATGCGAAGGAAAATTTAACATTTTCGGTGTAACAAGTGCGGATAAAAGGAGATACTTACTTAAATAAAAATGTGATAAATTGAATCGTCAACAACTTGTGTAACTTAAGAAAATAACACAGTAGAGAAGCCCAAGGTAAAAGACATAGTTTAACTACGACACTTATATCTAGTTGTAGTCGTATAACTACTAATTTAACCATATTTTTATGATTTTTAACAGGGTCGGCAACCTGCTAGTGATACTCTTGGTGTTGCAAGCGTGCATAGGCTACGGTAACTGCTTACCATCAGGCGAGCTATATGCTTGTTTAACAGCTTAGTCGTATAAAAACAATTTTTTGTTAATAAGGGTTTTTAGAAAAAAAATTGCCATCAGCAAGTTGACTTAGGCGAAAGGTCTTCCATTCACAAAAAATCAAAATTCTAAGTTGAATGAAGCGCTTTCACAAGTGCCTGGATCTGACGCCTCAGTGGTGGCACCTCGTGGGTGCCATTTTACAAAATCCTCATTGTATGTTTGTAAAGTGCCTAGCGACATCGAGCTTCTTTTTCTAGTGCGGCAGTGGTCTTTTCAAATCGATTAAATAAACAACATAAAAATAGGTAATTACTTGGCTTAGGTAGTAGGTATGGATTACATTATTATGGACCTAATGTATACAGAACTCTAAAATACAAAGGGAAGGACATATTGCTCTTCGAAGATTTTTCAACATAATACCAAATACCTATCCAGTTAGTGACGAATTGTCAGCTTTCATAGAAACCTAATAATTTGTTTGCATAATGTGCAATAATATAGTGCTACGGCCGATATATTTAATCTAAAAATAAACAAGGAAATATATTGAATTTGTTTCAAGGATAAAACTTTAAACAAGTTTCGCAAATGCCTCAGTTCGTTTTGTAGCAATTGTGCGCAAGACCGTCTGACGGATTTTGATTTATCATTTTAATTTGGCGAGCGGTGACGACGGGCCGCACGGGCCGAGGTATGCCTCCGGTATCCCGCGGGATTCGTCGCAGCCCTCAGTTTAAATTCAAATCCCTTGTATTAAATAATTATTTTGTGGGTATATAAAATATAAATAACAAGTAAATTCTCATTAAAATTACTGCAATAATTTTCTTATCTGTTAGAGAATGTTACCACTCAGCGCCTAAACGGCTGAACCGATTTCGAGAAAATTGGTATTTAGATAGATTCGGTGTCGGAGACGGACATAGGCTACTTTTTATCCCGGCAATCGGTCTGGTTCCCGAGGGAGACAAAACACACTTTAGGCGCGGGCGAAGTGGTGGGGCGCAGCTAGTGTATAATAAAGTCACACATATGGCCGTTAGTGGCTGTCGGGCCGCGGGCTCGGCTAGTCGGCGATCACAGTTTTGTGCATAGGGTGGCTACAGCAGTTAGCAGCTCAGAGCGTGGTTAGGGTGACGTCACGCATCCCCTACCCCAGCCCTTCGCACTTTGTAGACGCGACCGTTGGCGTCGCCGCCTTCATTTGTTTTCTGGTGTCACTTCTTATCTCGTCTCGCAATTATTACAATTTGTCCGCTCCTCCCCTTATCTAAGAGAGTTTGCTACTTCAGCATAAAGTCAAGTGAATTCAGCAGATTTGTAAGATCGTATTGAGGAGAAATCCCCTTTTTTCTAAATTTCGCAGCCGAATTTTTTCAAAACTTTGAATAATGACAGTGCTATAAATTGAAGAGGTGGCCACGAAATGCCGCACACAGACGGGTTGCTTGTTTGTTGTTTTGCTAACTTTACTTTTTTATCGCTTGGCTGACGATCCTTGTTTTGATAGGATCATTTCACTCACGGCAGATTTTTAAATAATAATCTCACGAGATTAATTTAAAGTAAAAGAGGTAACTTTTCCTATTCTATTGTAACTATTTAGTTGGGTCTGCAGACCGAATTAATAAATATTCTTGTTCTTAAACATTTAAAAATAGTTTACAGTTATGAAACCAACGAAACTTCTCGTAACTTATTGTTCCTTGTTGTTTGTTGTCATAATTTTCTAAGAAATAGCCCGACAATTGTCGCGCATCATGACGTAGAGCATATGCTGTGACACCGTCTACTTTATCTGCGAACCTTAAACAGCTATAAAGCTCAGCCAGATTGGGAACGTATGACGGGGCTGATGTCGTATTGGAGGTGTACATAAATTAACCGTTTGCATCGGTTGTCGTTAGTGCTCTTGATTGTCGCTCTAACGCCCGTCTCTGTATTTTTATCGCTTCTTCGGCGAAGGGGAAAGTCGCGTACGCTCGTTGTCGCGACAAAATGTTCAATTTTAGATACAAATAAAAAAGGTCAAATGCGTCGCGCAGAATATTAACGGCGCACAATATGAACGTAGGCATCCGGAATTCGCGTCAAAAGTGCCAAAACGATGTTATTCTTTTCCGCGCGGAGGTAATAAGCGAGGCGGTCCCAGCCGTGCCGCGGATATGAAATCCAGAAATGTTTATGGCACGCGATAATGGGAAGGCTTCGTATCCGATCCGGATGAAAGGATCCACTCATAATTAGAATCCTTAAGGCCTTTTGTAATAGCGTAATTGTTTCCCGTTGTCGCCTTGGAGCATACCGTTATCTCTATGAATGGAACGACTCGAATACAAAGAAGACACTGCAAGCGTAACACGGGACGCTCTAGTTTTGGTTGCGAATTTTTATAATGTGTTTATAGTGGGTGTGGTTAGGGTATAGTTTCAAACGGCTCGGAGCGAGTGCGAGACACACGTCACGTTGCCGAGTGATTGAGAGCCGCCAGTTGCACCGTCCAACGAGCGCGTGCCTGCTCCGACCTATGCCTCGCATCGCACGCCAAACATCGTCACTTGTAATTGCATGCGTAATTCAACAATGTGTCACTATGTGTCACTAGCTACTGATAGGAAAAATAGATCACAGCTACTGCTCGAGCAATGCACTAATCGAAACGTTGAATTAGGCTTACATATTACAATGCCAATACAATAGTGCAATCATTAGTGTACTCGTAAATAACTAAACGGTCTGCTGCGCCGGTACGCTAATTGATCCTTTCAAGTGTCCTGACCAATGCGGCATGTGTAAATAATACATAGTGCGAAGTACGATAGTATATCAGCGCTATTGACGTCGTCCTTGTTCAAGTACAGTACGTTGTACACTACACAGACACATGAATCAGTAGGTATGCCGCAATAACCCCGGAGCTATGTTAACACGCTTAGAGCAGATTTGCCTATGAATTGTTCAATTCTGCAATTCGATTGAGCTATTGCTCGACAGACCATCAACAGTAATAGTATGTCCTAATAGACTGAGTTGGGTTATTAACTCGTGCGTTATTCAAGATATTCCACGTTACTGTCGTAGTCGTTTGCGTTCTTCGGAGAGCTATGCCCGAAACGTTCTCATGAATTCCTGCATAATATCAGATATTCCTGGGCAAGGTCTCTTATTACAGTCCCAGTAGTCGTGTACCGCGTCCTTACTCCGGCTCAATACGTGAGTTCAGTGTGGTCCTTCAATAGACTCCTGTAATAATATTTGCATACAAAGACGATCTCGCCAGTGCTTTGCGCTTTGTACGCAAATTTGTAAATTTTCTACGAACTGCTACTACCTACTTTAAGCATAGCACCGCTTTGTATACATGAATTGACACATAAAATAGGAGTATCATTAAACAGGGCATTAACGGTGTAATTGTTGTTTTAGACGAGCGCAATTAACTTCACGTCATTACTATTCAAACAATTCTTAGTGAACACATTGTATCCGAGGTACCTTGGAGATTAATTGCAACAGCTTTCGCTGACCGAAACATGCAGGCCGGTAGAAGTAGTTGTGTGAGGGAGAAAGCAGCACTTTACGGGAGCGGACCAGAACGGATTAAATTGCAAGTACGCTGATGTATTTATAGCTGAGCTGGAGACAAACGAGGGCGCACGTGATGGACCTGACTCGTTATGGGAATTAATCGAACTTGCAGCAACCGGCACACCTGCATAATAACTGAAATATGCTTTCAGGGTGAAGTACAACACTGTTCAATCTGAGTGTACTCCCAATACTAAATGTCTGGCGAACATGATTACTTTCATATTCTGTGATGCTGCCTGTCAGTATTATAATAGGTGTTATTGTAAAACAACCGTATATTAAGACAGTAAAAGGTAAATTTTTCTGATATATGTAACCTATTTGACAATGGCGACATTTTAATTGCACCATAATATCGACTACATTAGGCAAGTTTAGACCAGCAATACTCTAGACCATGCTTTCCGCTTAACCATGCACCCACCGGTTATATGGTCGCAGCTGATCAAATGTCAACAATGCACTCACCACACAACACACACAACAAGGCCAAAGTAATTTATTCAGTTGTTTACATACATACGATACATATGATTAAAATTTTCCAATAATTATATATTGTGGGGCATAAAAACTAAATATGAACACCTACAATATGTTACATACTAACCTAACACCACTTCAGTCTTATATAAAACTGAACAATTGTGTGGTTGGTTGCTCTGTAGGCGCGTGTCCGTTTACACAACGTAAAATAGCCAAATTTGACGGTTCAATCAACCATGTCGAAACTTATTCATGAGAGCCACATTTTTTAATTTTAATTAACTAGTATCAGAACATTACCTACCTTCTGAATCTATAGTAAGTATGCATAAAATGAACTATCACATAATGAGCATGTATGAAAATTGCAAAAACATAACTCCAGTACGATTTACAGTTTGTATACTTTAAAAACAGATAGATACGTCTGGTAAAAATACGCAATGATATATTTATCTACATCTAGACAATAAACCGAATACTCACTCAACGAATTACATAAATTGATAAATTTATAGTACTCGTAAACTATAGCTTTGGTTAGGTATTTATTAGCTCTACCACAATTTACCATTCTTACATATTTGTTGTTTAGTTGTTACCGGGTAGTAACTGCATAAAATACTAATGTATGTATGCTAATACCGCTTCAAATAAGTAATATTTAAATTTTAATATATTTTACATTGTTACCCAAAGAAAAATCCACGCTTACTCGTGGTAGATCTACAAATCGATATAACAACAAAAAAAATAAGTCGTGGCTTTCCCCAACGTCCATCACTAGCTAACCTATTGAAATTAAATAAAGCCTCATTCGACTAACAAAGATTTGTCTCGTCTTTACTCTAAAGTTTGACAATAATTTCCATTTCCTAAGTAAAAGCAATTTAAAAAGACGAATACATTAGCAGAGATTTGCATTACAATTTAGGCCTTTCTTTATTTATTTACTTCACCTTAGTTAAGAGACATGCAAGAAATAAGTGGATAGTATAGATAATCTTCTAAATAATGATACAAACAATATATTTCGGGTATGCTTGGTAATAGAGCTTGTCGAGAACGTGTATGCGCATTGAATTGTTCAGTTTGATCATTATAGTTGGAGCAGCCACCTGCGCCCCTCGCAGTCTACATGAGCTAAAATAACCGCAAAATCGAATTATTGGCCATCCGCGACCATTCAATACGACTACGCACTTCCATTGCTATTCCGATCCGTTGACCAAATACAGTTTCAACGTACTGAATCAGTTATGATTGCTCAATAAAGCAGCTCAATATACTTCACTTCTATTTTCTATTGTGAAGAAATAATAAATATCGCTATCTGTAAATGACTTAATTTTGAAGGTTTGAGACCCTTATCGTTATAACCGAATCGATTCTAAGAAGCAAACTTTGTCATCATACAAAGAGAAACACGCCGAGTTTTATTGAGATTTGTGATAGTTTTTCATCGCTTTCCTTCCGATAAAGCAAAGCGAACAACGAGAAAATTCGAGTCAACTGTTAAGCAACAAAGGATGCTTTGATTCGCGAACAATGCAGCGAGCAGTCGACGGTTGGTATTGTATCGCGTTCGTTACATAGAATATTTATGGCGTCTACAAACAAAACTTGAAGAAGCTAAGTGGTCTAAGTTCGCGCTAATTTAAGAGTTGTGCTCTAGGCAGGCGGAGCTACTAGCGAGCTCACCGTGGCCCGGGTGCAACGCGGCACCTCGGAGACTGCCACACTTTGTCATAAGTTAGTCGGTTACGGCGCGGAGCGGCTCACAGACACATACTGCTTCATTTAACGCAGCTTTTGTTCTTACTAACGGAAGCTAATCAAAACGTACGTGCATATAGGGTCTTTCTACCGTAATTAATGTGTCGCCACTTCGCAGTATTGTTTTGGAGTATTAACTGTTTCTACACTTGTGTTTATTTCTTTACACTAATTTGTAGCGATTTATTGTGGTTAATTTGTGCTTATAGAGACATAACACGGTTCTCAGTCTTGTTGTTTTAACTTATTGTTGTCTTTTAATATGTACGAGTATGTACCCATATATGTATTTAATATTATCATCATCGACGGCCACAGCATGTTATTGATATTATCGAGAACGTTAAACTGCAGTAGTATTAAAACAATACTAAGATATTTTAAAGATATTCATGATAATGGTAGACACGTGTATTATTTTTGGTCTTTTAGGATTAATACCAAAACTGTATCTTGCAACCTCTCTAAATCGTTTTCTTCAAGATCAAAAATGATGCAATCAAAAAACTACATGAATCCTAACGAAAAAAATCAAAAAATAAATAAAAATAGAAATCTTAATTAAAATCTGCACCTGTTGAGCACAACTGCTGGAAATACAAACTTGCCCGTATATTACAAGGAACATTCCTCAACGTAACAATATTTAACTCAAACATACATAATATATCTATTTTCATACTTTGTAACTGAAAATGTTTAAAATTAAAAGTTTTAAGCAGTAATAAATATTGTGAAACACAAATAAAACTTGGTATAAATGTCAGCGAAAATTCCGCATCAAAATTAACATGACTTAAAATTCAAAACCGTATGAAATACTTCATTGCGGAGAGCACGCCACTGAAAGGGGCATATTTAATTCTTTCACCAGCACTTTGCGAGGAATGAGTGGCGTAAAAAACCTTCAAGAATATCAAGCACGTTTCGACTTGACTTTAGAGAAAGAAAAATACGGCTAAAAATAATAAATAGCGGTATAATGGCGATCTTCACGCGAAAGATTAGCCACAAAAGCCAGAGGCTTAGCAGTATTTATAAGGAGTGTTAGCGGCACGCCACAGGGCGGATCTTGCAATGTTTCTGTTGCCTCGTGACTTCACAAAAACAGCTTTTTCCTATATTAGATATCGCGCAGGAAAAATTCACTCATTGAATTTTGCCAAATGTCTATAACATATCATTTGTTCAAGTTAGTTTAACGGATTCCTTTTTGATTCTTATTTTAAAATGTATGTAACTGGACAACTTTATTTATAAAAGTTGCACTTCGTTACTATCGAGTCGATGCAGATGGTACTAAGTAGGTAACATATGATTTTGGCCCAGTAACTAGCCACTCAATGACACTAATAAAATAATGACGCCATTCTGGAAGTCGCTCTTATTGCAATTGCAAGTGTATACACTTGCAAGTTTATACAGTGTATACAGTTGCAAGTGTATACAGTGTATACAGTTGCAAGTGTATATACCAAAGTTATACTAAAAGTATTATATCACAAAAAAACAAAGTTCTGTATTCATAAGTATCCACAATGCAAGAATCGCAAATACGACCCAAAACTAGCAATTGCTTGCTTACGAACAAGCCAATACAATTATTAGTCAAGTGGCAAGAAGCGGGCTAAATACACACTCCATCGCGTCAGTAGTTAATACTACTTTAGTTACTGCTAGCAACAGCGCGAACATTTGGATCCGCCAACTGGACGGCCCCAGTGCGGACCACGCGCCCGCAACTTCAACATAACTCGTTTACTCTAGACCACCTAATTTGCTTGCCGAGTACCTACACCAGACAGCTTGTCAGTATAATTTATAGCATCTTTACATTGTGTCCTACTCTGTATTAGAACTTCTACGCTGAGAAGTTGGTGAGATAACTTTACAACAGTATGTATTTACAAAACAGTTAACATCGTCATATTCAATTGCTTTATTGCGTACACAAAGTTTTCGACATTTATTAAACTTATTAATCTAATTATGCAAATACTGTGTTAAAGAAGGTTTATTTGTTTATCAAAATCTTAGTTTCTTGCGAGACATGGTTGTTACCTCTTTGGAAAAATATTCGCAATAATAATCGTTATAAATTGCCCTGTATACAGTTAATTGAAAATAGCATTACAAAATTAGATACAATAAATAAAATAAGTGTTTGAATTGTAGCAAATGAGAGCAGTGATTGTTGGAAGCATTAAATCTTGCAGCGAGGTGGTACTAAGGTGGGTAATGAATACAAACTGCGGGCCGCGTGGTTAGCACCGCAGTAAATTAAAGCGGGATGGTGCGGCCCGCGAATTGGAAACCACTACCGTGAACCTTACGAGGAGTCTGAGCCTCCCTAGCGAATATTTCTCAGCCATATCTTAGACTACCTGTGAAACTAAAACACTGAAAATATACAAACCTACTTATATTGCTAGCAGAAAATATAGCTCAACTATAACGATTATATTGGTTCGAGTTCGAATGTCTATACTATTAGGACTGATTTAGGTAAAACAAACAAGGAAACTGTACTGCACTGTAAGTATAATAATATATAATAATACCTTATCCAGTTACCTTGAACCTCCATCGCAGAACATATGCCTCGTAGTTCAAATTTCTTAGCTTTAGACTACTGTGAACCACCGTCATTCATCGGTTGGCAGCGATTTTTAATTATATTGGTCCACCTTAGTAGACTAACAATTCATTGACATCTAATCAAGAATAATTAAAGTCACATACCTACTCCCTAAAAATAATCATTCTGGCAAATCGATTAATTAGAAAAATGAACTTATATTATGTAATGCCATGTCAATTCAATAAATTTTAATTTTTCAAAACAATGTTGACGTATTAGGGTATACGCTAGGTACAAAACTATTTATATAAAAAAAACGGACATAACATAAATAACGGACATTTGCCTCGCGATTTAACACTCGCCACAAATAGTTATGGATCACACACATTGTGTACTGTTTAGACATCAAACTCACAACCTCTATCTTTTAAAGCAATTCCGTGGGATAGTGTCACTACCTAGACAGTCTCAATGAAAAACAAAAAAATAATCTTTGCTATGGCCTGGGTAGGTAGTAGGTACCTATTACAGTCCAACAAATTGTTTCAAGGAAAATTAAATTCTAGTGAAAATTGAAAAGCAAAGTACCCTGTACTTATTCCACGATTCGCAATTACATCAGTTGGTAGAAATGTGGAATCGATAGGGGTCATCGGCACCATAGGCATCATCCATGAGGTTGAACCCTCAGGAGGGTGTTCGCCACACATTATAGCCCTCCGTCCTCACCCTGCGCGGAATTCCAGGAAAACATTACAACGCCTCTTATTCTTTATTTTACCTGCGGCAGGTACGTAATTATTTATGACTTTTACTCATATACAACAAATCAAGCGCCAGACCTCGTAATGGAAATAAAATTCTGCGCGGCTAAAGGCAATATAACAATGAATGACGGTAAAAGTTCCGTATAAAAATGTTGGATTATAATTACATTTTGTTGAACAACGACACGTTATCATTTTATAGATATAATGCATAATAAAATTATTGATGGGTCACGTAATATACTCAAATTGTAAACAACAACGTATAAATTTAAACAGCTCTTATTCTATAATGGTTTTTATATCTTTGTTTGATCTGAACGGTGATATATGACAGTAATGCCTTTACCTCCACACGCAATGTTCTCCTGTCTGTTTATCTCCAATCGTATTGATACTTTCCTTGAAATGTTTCTATTGAACTTGGTTCTTAGAATAGAAACGCGAAAACTTCTTTTCCAATTTTCTCTCAATGGCCATTAGGATGAGAAATGTAAAGTAGATTCCCGGACGAAGTCGAGATATGTGTTCGAGAAGAATGAAATTTCAAACTAAACTGGCACCGCACCGGGGCGCTAGAATCCTCTCAACCGATCAAACGACATCTAGATGGATGCAGAATTTTTCAAAACTCACAGATACACTACAAAACTACATTGATTTTATAGAATTATATTGAGGAAATATTATGTTTCCCTTACTACTCAAAAGTTGTTTTAATACTTTTGAACAAAGGACAATCTACTAAATTTGTTTGGAAATATTAGTAAGGTTAGCAACTAAAACGGGATGCTATGAAGACGGTAATACAAGTTCTGTCTTCGGCAAACAGGCCTCTCAAATCGTGACTTAATGTATTGTCAACAGGTTACAAGAGTCGAGTTGACAGTCTGTAATTTAGCGCGGGCGGACAAACTTGTGGACTTCACGGGACCCCTCGCTTATTTGCGAGCACACAACTAACTTCAAACTGTTCAGACTAATATATAACGTGCTTTAGAGTTCTAAGCTTACGAGCCGTTACGTCGATTCACCTGGATCCCTGAAAACTAATGATTGTATTTTAAGGAAATTATCGATATTTATTGTTATGATGCATAACTCAGCTTGGAATTTAAAAGGTTTTAATTGTATAATTCAATAAACGTACTTTACGTTTTCGATAAGGATACTATCGTTTTAAAACAAAGAAAATAAGCCTAAACACTTAACTTTATGGCTTTAGTGGGCATTAAAATACAGCTTATAATTTTTATTCTAGATCTGAATGTAGAATAAAATTGTATGGAAGTTTGCCCATACGGGTAGGCAGTGATGTAGTCAATACATCTAACTTTAGATTAGATCTTCTTAACTAATCAAAGTCCAAATCCAAAACCTCAGTGCTGCAGTGTTAGAATATTAAACTAATCAGAGTTCTTATTTTAGCTAAAGCTATTTTAAATTAAATGGGAGATTCTTTATACTGAGTCATATTTTTATATTAAGACTCTATGCTCCTGTTAGTAAACATAATTTTCTCCACACAGGGGTGGCTAGGGGCGGACTGTACAAAAGATGGGGCCAGCATCTATGCACTTTCTTATTACCATGTTGCCTCAGATCTTTAGTGATTAGCTTCATCATGACAAAGTAGGTTTAATTATTAGGTTTCATGCGTCTAAGTCAGCTTTATTTGTTTTTTAAATACTTAATGCAGATAGAAAAACTTTAACTATTTTTTTATTTATACTAGCCCGTCTTGTCCGCCCGCACGGGTGGACATTTTTTTAAACATATTGGGATAAATAAAGATAGGTACTTTTGTATGGGAATAAAGAAAAGTTGATTTTACTCAGGCAAAACTCTCTCCGTACGAACAATCCTCGTGCTTCAAGAAATATTATAAAAAAATAATTAGCGAAATCGGTTCAGCTACTCTCGAGATTTGCGCTTAGCAACACATTTAACGATTCATTTTTATTTATAGAATATGAACAAGAACTGACAATGCTACTATGTTGCTTTTTGACACACCCAAAACTTGGTGACAAAATTAGAAAGTAACACACTAAAACTATTTCTAAGAGTAAATAGTAGGAATAGTTTGGATACGACAAAATTCTAATGATTTATGTTGTTCAAAACAATAGCACGTATCTACTTATGAAACAGCCAAGCCACATTATTCATACAACGATTCCTAAATTAGTAGACGCTGAAAATAATTTACTTCGTAAATATTGGTGAGCCGATTGTTGCAATGGTCCAAGTACATAGAAAAAATAACCTTATTATCCATCACCGTACGGTTATTTTACAATACAGTTACTTAAGACTAATTAATATTCAAAAATAATTAAATCATCTATATTGCCATGTACTAACTAGACTAACGTTACTTTGTGCAAACTTCAACTAAAATAAACCAATTAGTTACATTGTGTGCTCCATATGTATAAAAATAATTATATGGATATTTTAGTAGCGATAAATGAGCTGAAACGGAAACTCTTTGATTTTGGCTCTGGTCCAACGTAAGAATTTTAAATGTCTACCTATGTTGAGTTAAAATTTTAGAAGTTACTATATTTTCAATAGGTATTTTAATATTACCTACTTTTAGTGGTAAATTTGTAGACAGTGTTTTTCGTGTGTTAATTAATAATTAAATCGAGTCTATACTTACATAAATCATTATGCATGAAATTAGGCTGCAGCAATTTAATATAGAACAGTGAGAAAATTGATTTTTTTCCTATTTTAAAAACGTTCGAAAGCAGATTTGTAAAGTATTTTAAAAATGAGGTTAGTATAATTTGCTCACATGTGTGTGTACGGCAATTTTTTTTTATTCTTCTCCAGACGCAAATTAAATATGTATGTTTTCAGTTCGTATTTTTTATGTGCATAGTCTGGTGGAGTGGTGGTGTACCTCGTTTGAACGCCTTTACATATCCATTCCAAGTTAGCTCATTTTAAACTAAAAGTTTGAAAATTTAAATGTGCAAAATAACTTGCTGGATGACTTATAATTTGTACGGCTGAAATGAACTTTAGAGTACCTATGTACGCTGTGACAAAATACAATCTGCAACATGAGTATGAAAATGGAATCTCTAGGGAAAAGTCATTTGAATGTTACCATCATAAATTTTCATATCGTGCCTTATTATAAAGAAAGTAATAATTTCGACTTATTTTAATATATATGTGTTTATTGATTTCTTTTTAATATCTACATATAGCTACTAAACCATCATCAACGTTTTAGCCAATGATGTAAACTGCACAACAAACTTTACCCATAGTTCGCAGCTTTGTACCACTTGTAACGAACGACTCTCCGCAAACTTGATTATGACATCAGTCCATCTGACAGCGGCTACGCTAAACCCCATAAAAACGTGAAGCTTTCAAAGTACTTACGTAAAACTGTTCGACCCTATCAATCACTTTATGATCCCTAACAGAATACAATTCTAATAGAAATTGCAAAGAGCAAAAATACATATCGTATCTTCATTTTACTCTTTGATCGGAGGTCGCAAGCCACTGAGTTTTCACCGTTATTTCTTTAGCTGAGAAATCCCCTCGCACAAGTTTAGTTAGGAATTCCGTACACCTATCTTCGTATCGCGCCACATATTTTGTGTAGACGGGAGGCAGGGGAAGTTTCCGTTTCCTTGTGAAAATCTTCTCGCACACATAAGTATATTCTATCAGGGCAGCTTTGATAAAGCTATATTAATTTTGATTCGGCACAAATCAGAAATATGAAAAAAGTTTGGAAATTGCTAGGGTTAAGACTTAATTGATGTTACATAATATTTTATAAGGTCTATCTTTAAAGTCCCGATATATTTTTGTTTACTCTTGTCAGCTTGAGACCTAAAAGAAAAACTAGACGACGAAAATACATAAAAAAACAGGAAAATTGGCTCAAAACGTTAACACGTTACAACTCATAGCAATTGTTTATATAAATGTAGGTTCACAAAATATTTCTTTTTATTTACTACCAATTTAAGCAAGCTCTACATTTCTACACCACATTTAGATAATATGTATGTGTAAACATCTGTTACTTGTACACAATGAGATAATTCATTGTGGCATCTAACTAATTGTAACATTGTAATACAGTAATAGCTTTCTTAGTAATTGAGAAAGTAATAAGGCAAAACTTAGTCGGTACAAGTATATATAGTCAAAGAAAAGTTGTTTACCAAACCAATGTGGAGGCTCACAAAATTTCGTTACTTCGTGTTTGAGACGTACGATAAAAGGTAAACAAATTTCGTACGATAGGGTATGTATGTTGTGTCGTCTCATCGCGAATACCTCTCCTGTGTAATATTGGGAAAAACTTGCGGAGCGACGGATAGTTGCGGGGTCAAGTTAATGATATCGCCGCCATTTGTGGACGAGTCCCTGCTCCGAATTGCGCCCGGGCACGTTAATGGGCTCGGCTACAGCACTCTGAATATTTTAAAGGACATTCGCTGAAATTACTACAAAAATAATGTCGCTTTGCTTGTACCGAATTACCCGAGAAACGGTTTAGAGACCGGTAATAAATATTCACGGAATCCTCTTCCTATTGCCTCCTTGCAGATTACTTCTGGATTAAACATTTTCAGTCGAAGTTTTTAGTTCAGTTTGATGTCGCTTTTAGGTTTCGTCCTCGTGTGTGTCTAGTATTGATTTGTCATCATGAAAACATTGAAAGAAGTCGAGTTCACTTACAACAGTTTCAGTACAGAGAGCATTTTAATAATAAATAGGACTTAGTGATAGAAGAGAACGAGAGAGTCCGCGGCACCGTTGCGTGGTAGACGAAATATTGGGCCGAGCTCGCGGCTGCACCCGCGTCCGCGTGCAGACAACGGGCTACGTGCGCCGCATAATGCACCAACCCGTGCAAAATTCACAACTACGTACCCACCAGCAAAATAAATTTACTATCTCTTCTATCTTATTTGCTCTAATTCGCGAAAACTGCAACTCGAAACTCCGGTCTCGGCGTAATGATCCTACGACACCGTTTGCAGAATTAGTGATGAGGAGCGAATGTCTCATTTTGTTTATTAAACTGCATTTTACGTTCATATATTTTTATTTGTAGGTACATATCCTGAATGTGATGCACTTTTGTAGATTCACTTTGTTTTGTACGCGTTATTGTATCACTGTAAACTAGCAATGCGTGTGAAGAAGACTTCACCCTAAGTTTTACGCATTGAATTTCTTCATTTAAATAATGCACCCCCGACGAAGCAAGATAATGAATTAGTTTTAATTTAACGGGTTACTTGTTTAGGACAAATAAACTCGTTAAATAAAGAATAAAGATCTAAGCTTCAATAGTGTATTTCGGTCACTTATTGAATAAGTCTCTACAGATTCCAATTAAATGATAAAGAATTTATGACAGCGGTAAAAGAAAGTCAATTATTCAAATGACTGTTAGCAATAAATAAAGCAATTCCTTGAATAGTAGTCATCTCCTTTCTATTGTTCGCAGTAGAGTTCCTCTCTTTATTAAAAAGTTGGTTAACTCAGCACGGCCCACAGGCGAACGTGGTAAATACCTGATTCGCCCGTTTCTTTCAGAATTATATTCGGAGGCTATTTGCGAAACAAAGCGTGGTGTATCTTAAGGAAATAACTGGCTTGCGTTGTGAGCCTCACAGCTCTCACCCTTGACGAAAACATTGCTTCGGTTATTAGATTTAAATAAAGACAAACCTTTTGTTGTGTTCCCCTAAGCTAAATTTATGCATAATGTTGATGTAATGAACAATTTTATGCAGTTCAATAAGTAAGTAGGTTAAAATGTAACATGGTAAAATGAATGATTAAAACAATTTGCATTTAGATTCAAATACCATAGGCATAGACTGGTTAAAAAGATTTGTTTTCGCGAAAACAAATCATTATAAATTTACTTTTAATGGTGAATCAATTTCAGCCTCTTCATACTCGTATATCTTCTGCCACTTTTTCTAAATCTACGAGTAACTTTCAGTCTTTATTAGATATACCTACCGAAGTGTGTGAAGTTGTTTCTAGATGATTGTTTTGAAATCGAAATCTGCTATTATTGCTTAAAATTGAAAATGAAATGTAAGTTTTTACTATATTTGCTTTCTATGTGTATTAAAGGTCGCCCATTTCCTATCCATTCCGAGATTGTACTGATGTGGGTAGGTAGACATGCTCCCTTGTCCTTCCCCGTGCTAGTTATTACTAAAGTTACACCATAAACACATGTAGCACCGCACATTGTCAGTAATGACGACATTCACCTAGCTTGTTTATATTCTAGGACAATGACAACCACCTGGGTTATTCGTATATACAATAATTATAGAACATAGTTTATAACAATTTGTCACAGTATTAACATTAAAACGAGCTCCTGAGAATATACCTATGAGATCATTGAACACCCTGCCCCGGTCATAAATTATAACAATGTTGATTATTTACTTCATAGAAACAGTGATATTTGAGTTTATTTTCCTTCTATTCGAGTAGTGGCAAAAAAGAAACGTAAACTGTATATATACACTTAATGTAGATTGTATTATGTATGTCAGTGTTCGGAAATAGTGACTTAAGCAAAAACTGATAAGGCGCGTGGGAGTAGATATTGCATGAAAGGTTTACGTACGATCGCTTCAGATTATCCGCATTCTGTATACTAACCACTTGACTTGAGGAGTGTATTAAGTCTATAGCGATTTTCAGATTTCGATACTTTTCTTTATCTTATAAATTTACATCTCACTCAATCTTCTTATAATATAATAATAGAGTACGCAGGTATTTTAATTTGTGGTTTAAATTAGAAAAATCTAAACAAAATATGATATGATAAATTTATACATCTGCATATTATATATTATCTATCATATTATATCTATACAGATATATATATATCTAACAGATAAAACATCATCATCATCATCATCATATCAGCCAAAAGACGTCCACTGCTGGACATAGGCCTCCCCCAATTTTCGCCACCGTGGCCGGTCATTCGCCGCCCTCATCCATCGGTTGCCCGCCACCCTTATAAGGTCGTCGGTCCACCTTGTGAGGGGTCTGCCCACGCTGCGTCTTCCGGTTCGTGGTCGCCACTCTAGAACCTTTCTGCCCCAGCGGCCGTCAGTTCTGCGAGCTATGTGTCCTGCCCATTGCCACTTCAGAGAAGCAACTCTGCGAGCCACGTCAGTTACTTTGGTTCGTCTGCGGATTTCTTCGTTTCTCAAACGATCGCGCAGGGAGACGCCTAACATAGCCCGCTCCATCGCCCTCTGAGCGACTTAGAGCCTTCGGATAAGACCCATAGTTAGCGACCACGTCTCTGCTCCGTATGTCATCACTGGCAACACACACTGGTCAAAGACCTTGGTCTTGAGACACTGCGGTAGTGCGGACGAGAAGATATGTTGTAGCTTCCCGAACGCTGCCCAGCCGAGTTGGATTCGACGAGTGACCTCTTTCTCGAAATCGGACTTACCTAATCGGACTGTTTGTCCCAGGTATATGTACTCGTCAACGAATTCGAGCATCGAGCCTCCGACCGTAATAGGAGTGGGTGTAACATGGACATTGGTCATGACTTTAGTCTTGTCCATGTTCATTTTTAGGCCCACTTGTCGAGAGACTCTACTGAGGTCATCGAGCATTGCACTGAGCTCCTCCACGGTCTCAGCCATGACCACGATATCGTCCGCGAATCGAAGGTGAGTGATGTACTCTCCGTTTATGTTGATGCCAAGTCCATTCCAGGTCAGAAGCTTGAACACGTCCTCCAGTGCAGCGGTGAACAGTTTCGGAGATATAACATCTCCCTGTCGTACTCCTCGCTGCAACTGGATAGGCCTTGAGCTCTGACCATTAATTCGTACTGACATAGTGGCGTTTTCATACAAACACTTCAGCACTTCGATATATCGATAGTCAATATGGCACCGTTGGAGAGACTGCAGCACAGCCCAGGTCTCGATCGAATCAAAGGCTTTCTCATAGTCCACAAACGCTAAGCACAGGGGCCGGTTATACTCTGTGGACTTATGTATAACCTGCCGCAGCGTATGTATGTGGTCTATGGTACTAAAACCTTTTCGGAAACCGGCTTGTTCGGGAGGCTGGAAGTCGTCGAACCTGTTTGCGAGACGATTAGTAATGACCCTCGAGAACAGCTTGTAGACGTGGCTCAGGAGTGTGATAGGTCTGTAATTCTTCAGAAGGGTTTTATCGCCCTTCTTGAAGAACAGCTCCACCACACCCCTGTGCCATGTCTGTGGCGTTTTGCCCTCGAAGAGGACGGCACTAAAGAGCCTCTGAAGGGCCTTCAGGACAGGATTTCCGCCTGCCTTCAGTAGCTCGGCTGTGATTCCATCCTCACCCGGCGCCTTGTTGTTCTTGAGCTGTCTGAGAGCCGTACCAATCTCGCACAAGCTGACGTCCGGGATGTCTTCGGTGTAATGTCGAGTTAACCTAGCTCTTGGATCTGATGCTAGGCAGCTAACAGGTGCATGTTGTGTCGTGTATAACTGTCCGTAGAACCTCTCGACCTCCTCTAAAACCTCTGGCTTAGACGAGATGAGCCTGCCGTCCCCAGTCTTCAGCTTGACAAGTCGGCTCTGCCCGACAGACCGATCTCGTGCGAACACTTTCAAGCCTTTGTTGCGCTCTATAGCCTCTTTAACACGTTGTGTGTTAAATTGGCGAAGGTCGCGAGTCAAAGACTTGGAGATCCGTCTGTTGAGCCGCCGATAGTCACTAGCTTCCTCTGGGGACCGCAGTACCATCCTGCGCCTTTCGTCCATAAGTTTGAGGGTCTGGTCGGTGATCTTTCTCGGTCCTTTACTGTGGTGGGCTTTAAAGATGTTCGACCCTACCGAACGGACAGTTTCCACGAACCTGTTGCTGTATTCGTCCACGTCTACGCAATCGCCGAGGCTTTCGAAGCGGTTATGAAGTTCGAGTTGGAAACTCTCGGAGCTATGAATTTGAATCGGTGCAGGTCGGAGCGCAGACTTCATCAGTCGAGACCGGTCCAGCCTAGGGTTGATATTTAATGTGCCTCTTACCATCCGGTGATCGCTTCCGGTTTTCACCGCATTGATCACTGAGACATCATTAAATATTTGCCGCCTGGTCGACAAGATGAAGTCAATCTCATTTTTTGTGACACCGTCAGGACTAATCCAGGTCCATTTGCGGCTATCGCGCTTCTTGAAGAAGGAGTTCATCATAAAGAGGCCCTCCTTCTCCATGAAGTCAGCCAGCATTTGGCCCCGGGGATTCCTGGATCCAAATCCAAACTGCCCCACTCTCAACTCGTTACCGCCTCGTCTACCCAGCTTCGCGTTGAAGTCCCCCATGACAACAGTGTATTGGGTCCTAGAGGAATGTATAACTCTGGAAATGTCCTCATACATAGCCTCGACCTCATCGTCGGGGTATGTCGAAGTGGGAGCATAAACCTGTATGACCTTCAGCGAATACCGTTTGGTGATTCTGAGTATAAGGTATGCTACCCTCGTCGACACACTCTCGATTTTCACCACGTTGTTCACGAGGGACTTGTGGACGATAAACCCGACTCCACCTTGGGACAGTTGGTCGCCCTCCCGGAAATAGAGCAGGTTACCGGACTTAAGGGTTATCGTGTCCTCCCCCTGTCTTCGGACTTCTGACAGTCCCACTATGTCCCATCGTAGCCTGCTCAATTCTTCCTCCAGTTCAACAATCTTCTCGTCATTCCGCAGTGTGCGCACGTTGTATGTTGCCAGGGCCAAAGGTCGTCGGTTTGGGTAGCCTGGCCGCACCCGGGGATTCTTCGCACCCCCTACCCCGCCGTTACCATGGCCGCTACCGTAGCCAGGAATAGCGGGATGACCGGGGACTGGGGGCCATTTCTTCTGGTGTAGCTCCATTTAGGGGGATGTTGCCATAATCGCCACGCTTGGCAGGCGGGTTGGCGATCGCAGTGGTGGTAGCTTTATCACAGGACGCTGCTGCCCGTCCTGTGTTGTGCTGATTTTTCTACCACCCGTTTTCGTAACGGTTTAACCGCCGTTATTCGGTAGACTGATGGACTGACATCATTTTGTCCTTAGTCGCCTTGTACGACACCCACGGACAGAGAGGGTTGGGGCTATTCTTTCCCGGCCACCACGCGGGGAAAAAACATCTCCTAGTTAAATCTGTCTTATATTTTTAAAGAGTTTATTTGTCAGTTAAGATCAGGCACTTGTGGAACTGATTTTTGAGCACTATCTGTCAGTTAAGTTTTGAGTAGAATATCACTCACTTTATCAGCAAGTGGTGAAACAGGGCCTAAAGGTACGAGTTCGTAGCCGTCTGCAAACAGCAGCAGCAAGCGACGTGTCACAGTGGTTTTCATGTATTTATATGAAATACCTTTTGTAGCTAGCCGTCTGTCCGTGCGAACATATATTCGGGAGACGCGTATCGGTAGCTGCGGAAGGTACCTTAGGTCTTCTAAATCTTTGAACTAAATTAACATCGAATTAATAAGACTCAAAATGATGAGAAGAATATTCTTACTACAAAAACGAATCAATAAAATATAGGTACCTACATAATAATGGGTACTTACCTAGTACCTACACAAATAAATTTAGCAGAGCAGCTTCTTTACTCTGACTCGTAGGCTCTGTCTGGTGCATCGGTTGTTATTAACGTGCATAAATATCAGTTCCCTGCCGCCTCGCGCCAATTTACCGCCAAAACGCGACGCTCTTCTAAACAAATCAGCCCGCGCCGACCTGATTCATTTTTACTTACTCAAACCTGTATTATTTAGATATTTTTGGGTAACAAAATTATCAAATGTTTCAGATTTTGTGATATAGAATCTGTAATGTTTAATTAGATACCTACTGAACAAACAAACAACTATTGGTACGGTCGTATTGTGGTGGTACGGTATCGTAACATATTATGCATTCGTTCTGGCAATTTTTACTGTTTTTTACTGTTGTGTAATATTCTTAGATGTTTATTTCTTTCCACTTATTTCATTTCCTTATCTTTTTCTTCCAACAAAAGCCGATAATGATCGAATTCACACAAAAAGTAAAATACCTAGTAGTTACAATTATTTATTTATACTTGAAAAATAATATTAAGGTTAAGAGTGAAATGTATTAAACCTGAACCCATCTAATGAATTTTCAAAATATTTATGTTAATAAGTAAGTATATATTTTGTTGTAGGTACTTAGTTGTTTCGCAATCATATTAATGTGTTTTATTTGCTTATTTTTTAATAAACAAGAATAATAAATGCAAGATAACAACAAGTATAACAATTTATTATCATCATCCGACACACGGTCACTATTAAACAAAAGATGAATCTCAAATTCAAATGGTTTATTGCATAAGTAGGTACTAAGTGCATCTTTATACTTACTTATAGTAAGTAGTTATACTTAAATAAAATGTGTACATGAGACTCAGTGCCTTTTAGAAGCATTGCATACTTATTATTACCATAATTCCAAGGTACTTGATCAAGCTACATCTAATAATTAGGTAATTAAAAATGATAAAAAATAATTATTAATATGAAAAAACTAGCTGTTGCCCGCACCTCAGCCCGCGTAACAAACGTCGGTTATATCTCTGTTTATACATTGAAGATTTTTCATACAAACCTTTAAGTATCCCCTATTTTAACCCCTTTATGCCATTTTTCCGCGATAAAAGATGTTGTTTCGCAAGGTCTATTCTATCTCTTAACCAAATTTTATTAAAATCGGTTCAGTGGTTTAGGCGTGAAAGCGTAACAGACAGACAGGCAGACAGACAGACAGGCAGACAGACAGACAGAGTCACTTTCGCATTTATAATATTATAGTATGGTAAAATAATAGGATTTAAAAAAACATTCATCAAATAACTCCAAATAGAATTGAAAAATGAAAAAGTAAGTAACTAGTTACTCCTAGGCCGCGCTTGAAAGTCCCTCCCTGATACAGGTACTAAGTATTATTCTGATCTGACTGGTTCTGGACGTCGCGTCGCCAAGACATCGCATACTGTATAGAATTAGAAGAAAGTGTTTTAACTGGAACTGGATAAGATTAATTAATTTAAAATTAATAACGGTATGTAGGTATTAAATTCTGGTTATTCTGATAATTTTCTGAGTTGCGTGCATTAAATATATAATTTTTTCTAACTGTTTGAAGCAGCAGATCGAGAGTAAAACATAGTTTGAATAGTATTTTACTAAATTTTATTATCTGAAACGGGTAATTTCCTCTGTATAAACATTCGCCTCTGTTCATTCGAGAGCCCCAGCGCGCGCTAAATTTGAATTCATGTTACGAACGGGCTACATAAACCAATTACTGAACCGAGCCAATGGCGGGTGGCGGCACGCGATGAATCGATAATTCACAATATGCCCGCTAGAGGGCAACCCCAGCGACGCGTTGCGCGCCCACACCACTCCTCCACGTTGCGCATCTGTCTGATAAACCTTGCAGCGACGTAAATTATGTGAAATCTGATTCTAGTAAATAATTTTATGATTATTATCCGCCGATTCCTAAAAGTTTCATCAAAAAGAATAAAAAAAGAGTAATACTGATTTTATACTTTGACATTCAATAATAAGCATGACTCAATGAATCCTTTATTAGTACAGTATTATATCACAACCGCCATAAATATATGACGCATGAATATTAAAATTCATAGCAAAATTATTTTAACAGAACTCGACAAAATTTAGTAAAACTATCATCAAAACATAATATATATATATATATATATATATGTATATATATAGATATAATATCAACAAACTTCGTACGTCAATGCAAAGTCACGGCGGACCGTCGCTCGTAGTCAGCTGCTGCTTAGCTTACCGTTTCGTGTCGCGCTTCTTGTCCGCTTTCAATGTTTTCCGTTTTATTTTGTTATTTCTGTGATGCAAACCAATTTTTTAACTAATATTTGTATTATTACGTTATTGTGAATGAAACTGTGCAAAAATACAGTGGTATCAGCCCCCGGACAACAGAAAGAAAGAGGTAAACGCCTTAATATTTTTGTTTGTCGTGAACATAACCTCTCTAACATCACGTAGGATGCTCAATTTCAGTCGTTTAGCTTTTTATGTGCATTGTAGTACGTTAAAAGAGTATATAGAAAAGAATTGAATGTCGGTATATAGTTTCCATTCAGTGTAATTGTGTGATTATATGTATGTTTAAAGGCCTCTATCGATGGCTTCGATAGAATTCAACAACGCATAATGTAAGAAAATATATCAAAAATACGTTTTTGTAATAACGTTGTAGGACATGTTGGTGTTTTACTTATATTTTTAAACAAGGGTTTTATATGTCATGATAATCCATTATTATTTCGATCCGGTGAAATGTTGTCTCGAAAGTGAATCACCATGACAATGCTTGCTTGATAAAACAATGACATTGTGTTCCCACAGGGGGCGTTACTTGTTGGAAAATTGCGAATACTGTGCTGTAAATTTTGCTTTGTCCGCGGTCCGCGTTACAATATATAAGTATTTTATCAATTCCTAACTTACGCCGCAATATTAGTAGATAGGTACTTACATGTATGTACTAATGTACTATAAAAATATTTAACAGTAGGTAGGTAGGTAGTTACCTGTGCTTACTTATGTTAGGACAATAGAAATTGCTTGTTTGGAACTGGCATATATAGATAAGCACTATATCTACGTGCTTATGAATATGAGACGCAATTTACGTACATACCTAGCTATCAAGTAGGTTTCAGTTGTATATTTGTATCACTAAGCGATCTTACACTCGAACTCGAACGGCACGTTATCAACTCAAACTCAACGGCAGCCGTCGACCGGATCGACGCGTCAACGGTTGCCGCCGACAGCCGTCGACATTCCACGGCGGCACACAGGAGAAATAAGCCAAACTCCTGGCCAAAAATAAGCCTGGTGACTTTGTTCACATTTTACTTTCTGACTGTTTTAAATATCACTTAATTATAATAATATTAACTTATAGAAAAAGAAAATGATTGATTAAAATGAAAACATTATTAAAATATATTTTATTAACAACAAAAACTTATACAATATATTTGGTTTTTAAATCAACGTTATTAATGCTACTTGTGGTTTTAAAGGAAAACATTTATATTTCGTGGTAGTTTTCTTGTTTCCGGTAAAAAAGGTCAGAATTACCTATGGAAGTTCTGGTAAGGTCAAAACACTTGAAAATTTTCCCGAATGATTCTCACAAATTTACCGTAGTAAAAAAAGTAGTTACGTCATTTTACAAAATAATGTTATTGGTGGGATTTGATAAGTTGCTTATAACATTTTTTTATTCTGTTAATTTTTGGCCAAAAATATTTACCTACATACTAGGTATATACTTTTTCGACCTGTGTGTGCCGCTGTGGAATGTCGACGGCCGCGCGCCGTCGACTCGACGCGTCTACGGCTGCCGTCGACCAGTGTCGACGGCTGCCGTTGACATCGTGCCGTTGTTCGTACCTGTAAAAGCGCTAAGTACGGGCGGTTTAATCTAACTCTCCTTAAATCATAAAAACAAAAGAAATAAATAATGTAGGATAGAGATACTATAAGTACGAATTAACCTCTGGATCTCCTGAACCGATTCCGAAAATTCTTTTTACGGTTTAAGAGCCTAGTTCTTGAAGAAGGGGCTATGAAATATCACGCTACAAACGACGGGAGCCGAGCTGTAACCAAAGATATAGGTAACTTAGCGCAAGTGAAACCGTGCCGCGGCAAGGCAAACTAGTTTGTTACCTATTTTCTTCTTGAACAACATGTGTGACTTAGTTCTTCAGTAGCTAATTGGTGTAGAAATTACAATTAAATTGTCAAAATGGAAGTTTACCGAATTTTATACATTATGTTATGATGCATCTAAATTTTAATGTTTTATTCATCTTTCAATTAGTTATGTGGTTTTATTCCAAAAATTATGGCCCAGTAATATTGCTGTAATTGCATAAATAAAACTGAAAAGATCGACGTAAGAATATTAGTTTTCATGCTAATAATAATGTGTTTCGCTCGGTGAGTGAGAGCGCCGCCTGGCAGCCCAAACACCCCCTTGGTCCTGATCCGTTTTCCTTTTCGTTCCTCATACCTTTCCGTAGTCGGCAACGATTTGGTTGTATTTTCTAAGCATTAATACTTTCGTAATGCTTTGAAAACATAGCCATGTGTATAGGTTACGGTTGCCACTTACCATCAGATAGGCAGGCAGTATGCTTGTATGCCACCAAAGTCGTATAAAAAAAAAATTCTCGCTATCTAAGTTTATATCCATACCTGCCTACGTACCTGCTACTACTTTTCGCTTTGGACAAAGATACTTGTATTTTTAACCGACTTCAAAAAAAGAAGGTTTCTCAATTCGACCGTATATATATATTTTTATGTGTGTACGCAGTTAACTTCGTCGTTTATGAACCGATTTCGATGATTCTTTTTTTGTTGGAAAGTAGATATCCCAAGTGTGGTACCATGATAAGGAAACCAGGATCTGATGATGGCATCCCGGGGAACTTTCGATAATCGTACTAGCGACTAGTGCATTTGTTATTTTTTTCATTAAGTATTTTAAGGCACTATTATTTAGTAAAGGTTTGGAGTCGATCTGACGATGAAGCCGAAAGACAATCGAGGGAACTTGAAAACGATTTACAGCAATTACTTGGTATTTGGACTTAATTCATTTGTAATGATGAGAACTTTGCACCCATATGGGTTTTAAGTGCTATTACAGGTGACCATAGACAGTCGAGAGAATTCCTTAACAGCAGTCATGTCGGGCTTACTTCATACGGTTCAATATTGCAAATGTTTAGTTCGTACAAAAATAATACCTAAGCAAGGTTTAGGTCTACCCATCACTGAAAATCGTAGAATAAAATAATTTTAAACAAAAAAAAACCGACTTCAAACGAGAAGGAAACTAAAGAGTTAAAAATAAGTTTACTTAGCAGAAAGTAATTCGTATTTTGATTTAGTTAATCAGAAATGATTAAATAAGTATTTTATATTTTTGAAGTTGGTGCCAAGTAAAACAATAACTAGGTACCTATAAGTATTATCAATCCTAATTTGCTATTGTAGTAAGGTTCTTATACTCGTAGTATTGGCTTGGCACCAACTTCAAGATTATATATATATATATATATATATACAATAAAGGGTTTTCTATCCTAACTTACTTTTACGGTCCTGCACTCGTTCGTCTATTTCCGTAATATTAAAATGCCGCTTGTTTTAAACCAAAATCTTTTGCAAAGTAAACCTCTTCGAATTCCTTGGTTTTGCAGAGATGGAATCTATAAGTAGATCAGATGTAGTTATGGCTCATAGGTTGCGGTCTGGTCGCTTTCCATCTGCCAAGTTTGGATATCTCATGAATAAAGTTGATTCACCCAATTGTGTAGTTTGTGGTAAAATTGATGATGTCATGTCAAAACTGTCTTCCACCTAACACTGATATTATGGTCAACTGAGCCCACAGCCCGATTAGCGGGCTCAGTCGACCACTCTTGGTTTTTAATGGATGACTTAGCCCACTAGACGGTTAACTCAGCCCGCGGGCTTAGTTGACCACTTGCTGTGACTGAGGGTCTACTCAACCTGCGGGATAAGTCGACTACTTTATATCCTTTCGTGGTCAATCCAGCCTACATCCCCCCTACGTTGCCACTATAATAATATATATTTAAAATTACTATCTATCATTAAATTATTCGCAAAGGAATTGCATAACACTGACCGGCAGAAGCATAAGAGCTGTCGTCGACGGTTGTTGCTCGGATAGCCTGGTCATAAATGCTGGCGTCCCGCAAGGCTCCGTGCTATCCCCGACGCTGTTTTTGCTGCATATCAATGATATGTTGTCCATCGACAATGTTCATTGCTATGCAGACGACAGCACTGGGGATACGTATTACACGGGTCGGGCGAACACCTCTCGTTCCATTGTGGAGGAAAGTCGAAAAAGACTGGTGTCTGAAATCGAGAGCACTCTTAACAGAGTCTCTGATTGGGGACGACTAAATCTAGTCCAATTTAACACCACCAAGACACAAGTCTGCGCGTTCACCGCTAAAAAAGCTCCATTTGTAGATACTCCGCAATTCCAAGACACAGCCCTTACAACATCTAAAAGCCTTGAGATCCTTGGAATCGACATCTCCAGCAGCGTCCAGTTCCGCAGTCATCTGGAGGCTAAAGCCAAGTTGGCCTCCAAAAAGCTCGGTGTGCACCCGGATATCAGCTTATACTGTAAGAGTTGTCGACAATCCCAAGCTAACAGGCGGTATTGAATCACTAGGCTTAAGGAGAGACGTTGCCTCCTTATGTGTATTCTATCGCCTGTATAATGGGCTGTGTTCTGAGGAATTGTTTAGGATGGTGCCAACGGCCACTTTTTATCATCGCACCTCCCGCCATCGGCTGGGAGTTCATCCTCACACCTTAGAACCTCTTAGGTCCCGTACAGTAAGGTTTCAGAGAAACTTTCTCCCTCGTACGATAAGGTTGTGGAATGAGCTCCCCGTCGAGGTTTTCCCGAGAGACTACAACATGGAGTTCTTCAAGAAAGGAGTTAAAAGGTTTTTAACAGGGTCTACAACGCGCTAGTGATGCTCCTGGTGTTGCAAGCGTCCATAGGCTACGGTAACTGCTTACCATCAGGCGGGCCGTATGCTTGTTTGTCACCTTAGTCGTATAAAAAAAAAAAATAATAATAATTTTCTTAAAGCATTAAATAATTTTAGGTATTTGTCATAATTTTTGAATTGTCATTGAACTCTTGCCTAAATAATTACAATAACAAATTAAATTAAAATTGTGGTGGCGGCCATCTTAGATTTAAAATTTATTATAATGTATAGTATTCTTCTAGTCAAGCCCTTTTATTTGATACCCATGTTGAGGAAGTTGTCAAAAAATATGTAATTCGTCATTTTGTGGCGGCGGCTATCTTGAACTGATTTTCATCAAACACCTTTCAAATTAAAAAAATACCATAATCGGTTCATCCGTTAGGAAGCTACAGACAGACACACACAGACACGTCAAACTTATAACATATCGTCTTTTTTGCGTCGGGGGTTAAAAATGAAGTCATTGGGATAAATGATAAAATTAATGAAATTCTAACTGACTTTGAAAACAAAAATAAAATAGGATTCTGTATTTTTTTTTATACAGATTAGATTGATTGCAATATGGCATTGCATCACTATATAGTTTGGTATATATAGTCATTTAGTTATTCAGATTTTGGGAAAAGGAATAATTTTATTTAAAAGAAGATGGACAATAAAATTTACTTATACAAAAAACCACTCACGTCTTTAAATTTTTATTATAAAGAAAACTAAGGAAGCATTCAATGATAGTTATACATAGTAATTTTAAATAGATATTTTGTCAGCGTAGGAAGGTGTGGGCTGGGTTGACCACGAAATGGTAGAAAGTAGTCGACTGAGCCCACAGGTTGAGTAGACCCTCAGCCGCAGCAAATGGTCAACTGAGCCCGCGGGCTGAGTTAACAGGCTAGTGGGCTAAGTCATCCATAAAAACCCAGTGGTCAAATGAGCCCACGGGCTAAACGGCTTGTGGGCTCAGTTGACCACAAAATCCTAACACTAAATGGCAATTGCGGCTCTCAGACTTTGGCAGAATAAGGAACACAGTTGGCTTATACAGTAAATGTGTAAAGAAAATAAGAAAAAGCTGTGTTTACAACTACAGACACAAAGTGTCTTGGTGCGTGTTTAGCACACTGGAAAGATATTTTATTAATAATAATATGACAAAGAAAACATAAAATTTAACCAACTACGTGTTTAGACTAGAGGTAAAATAAAACTAGTAATTAATTATATTTCGGTACATAATTCGCCTAGGTCAGTTTATTTACAATTTTCCACATAAACGACCAACCCAATAGCCTGTATTGTTTATGATTCAAAGTCTAATTACGTTGGTCATAACGTGCCAAAGTAACAGTTAGTCGGATATTGTCCCACGCTGAAAGCACCATAAACATGCTTATAATTATTGCGAGTCGTTCTTTAGGGTTAAAGTTTCATTGTCATATGGGGACATTGAGACCCTATTACTTGCTTATTATTTTTAACGGTGGCAGACAATCTAGCGGCTACATTATGTTGTAATACATTCTTGTAATATTAGAAACATTACCCGCATATTACCGACTTAGAGAGAAATTTTAAATTTCTGTCTTAAAGCATTTCATAGTGTAATTTCACAAGTCATAAAGATAAATCGATAGAGAGCTTAATGTGCACGACAGGTACATCCTATGAGACCGCACAATACTGAGGTTATAGAGTGAAAATCTGTTTTGCAATCGAATAATTCATAATTTGATTTATTTGCAAGTTCAGATATTATTGTGAAATTTGTTTAAATGTTTTCCTTCACCGCGAGCATTCACCTGTAATGTAACGTTGCAGAGCCGAGCATCACATCAGTGACGGAGGCGAACTGGGCATTACAGTGCCCAACTTGTAACGAACTAATAATACAATTCGAGCATTACATTGGTGAAGGAGGCGAACCGAGCATTACAGTGCGCAACTTGATAATAAATAAATAAAATAAAATATCTTTATTTCAGACACAGAACACATACATAAACAGCCCATAAATTGTTTAGTAATGAGTTAGTAACAGAGCGTACTTATAATCTATATTAGTATTGTTAGTAAGTAAACAAGTGAAGACGGTTACAATGCCTAATAAAATGGGTAATATTTTAAATCTGGAGTGTTGTAACGTAATGATTACATTCTAATCTACTGATAAATATTCGCGGTAAGGGAGCACTGTTACTCGAATATTCGCTTGTAATTTGGACTATTATTAGACGAAGTAAATAAACGTTTTAATAATTTTATAACATTCTTATACTTTTAATATCTCTTGTCGAAAGATCATCAATCACACTTGTGGAACTTCATCTTTCAAGAAAATTGATTTGTTCAAGATACATAGAAAGTTTTGTAAAGATACACAAAATGCATACAAAAACATTTTTTATATGTAACTAGGTGCGCCATGCGGCTTTGCCCGCGCGGTTGTGGGTAATTAATGTAACTCGGGAACCAGACCGATTTTCGGAAAAAAGTATTCATGTCCGTCTCCGGCACTAAATCTATATACCTATATTCCAATTTTTATCGGATTTGGTTCAGCCGTTTAGGCACTTAGTGGTAACGAAAATACACACACACACATATACAATATACACACAAACTCTCGCATTTATAATATTAGTAGTAATAGAAAACAAAAAAAAAACTATCTTTATATTCACAAAAAACAAAGTTAACTGTTAACCAAAACTACCAAATTCATATCAACCGAAAGACGTCCACTTCTGGATATAGGTCCAATTTTCACCACCTTGGCCGGTCGTGACCCGCCCTCGTTTATCGGTTGCCCGCCACCCATAACACAAGTAGCCACATCTATAACAAGTCATCTTTGTTCACAAGAGATTGGATAGTGTAGAATGCTAATGTACTCTAAACATCGATATATTCCCAACTGCCTCATCAAACTCCATAAATGGGGTAGACGAAAAATTTAATTCCTTTCTGCCCCATCAAAATTGTTAATTAGGTAGCAAGACTTAAAGTAATTCACTGTCTAGGAAGTCACTAGACATCAGACAACTAGAACAAAAAATGATCTGTCAAAGTGTATTGGCAAAGGCACTTGCGACCACTTTTGTATTAGCCAACCTTGCAATAAATATCATTTAAACCAACATGCAAATATCATTTACACCAAACTACCAGAAATACTGCTTATTATTATTACTCTGTTGCTAAGCGTTAAGGCTGTATGAGACTGTTTATCTTTGTTTTATAATGACTGCTTTTAATCATGACCACTCAATATATTTTTTTTGCTAAATACATACGGTTTTAATTCGATTTTAAGCAAACATATTGTGTGCTACTACTTAATTGCCTATGTCGACAACAAATTAGTAGGAACTATATATTTAATAATTAGTAGTGTCTTGTATGTTAATTCTACCTTTCTCTATTTGTTGACTAAGATAAATAATATAGCGAAGCAGTTTCGTCTGTATTGACTTCGTATGACGTAGATCCTTTGTTGACACCCATTCAAAGCTTACATTTGTACCAGTCCTTTACTTCTTTTATTAAAGTTTAAAAACCTCTTCTAAAAATAGAAAAGGTATGATCATGAATGACGCTTCCTCAAGCGTAGACATTTTCACCATGATGGTTTCCTAACCATGTTTGTCTTCACCACATGTCAAAATGTTCAAGAAACATAGTTATGATAATAAAAAAGTTAGATTGGTCGATTTCGAACCAACATTCCTGTATCTTAATCACTACGCCATCATTATTGTATATCTAGTTCCGTCAGTAAAATAGTATTCAAATTATACATTTATGTCATAACTATTGAATTAGGACTCTTCAAATACACCTGCGAATGGTTATATATCCGAAAACGCTGTTAAATACAGATGAGTAGCTGAATAACGTTTGCAAATGTCGACTTTTGTCGAAAATGTCCGTCTCGTCGGCCATATTCCGTTTAATGTCGCAATATTGTGAGCGTCGGCGGGCGGCCGCGGCCGGTCGCATGCATTTACATACATTAATGCGGACGCTGCACATGCATGCACCTCGCTGTGAATGTGTGTGCGCTGCGAATTAACTGTAATTGAGCCATTCGGACAGCGGCAAGCCGCGCTCTACTGCCTCTGTAGTTTGGCTGCTCTGCCACCAATTTCCGTGTGCCATTGTAAGTACTTATTATAAACAATATCAACATTATCCACTTGTCTTCATTGATTTGCTTAGATTTTTGTAGATGTAAGAAAAATTACAATAACTTATTTTTCATTTGTAAATTCAGCCAAGTATCTAACAAATACTAGCTTTAGAATATTCATCTTCACCCCTTTCTGAAAATAAACGGGGCGTCGGAATTTTGTTATTAACGTTACAGAAGGAGGGGAGGTTCCTCTAACGTCGCGCACCTGACTGATTGATAGCACTTCTTTCCACCTCGGGTCGAGCTTGTAATCGAGCCATTAATAAACTTTACTGCCTACAAGGTTATCCTGCGGACTCTTTATTTGCTTAATGGGCTGGCAAACGGCTCGGTCACGAGACACCTGTGCTGGTCCGATCATTGTGAACACTAATTGACACATTGATGAAGATGTTCCGAATTAGTAAGTTCCCATTACAGATTTTACCTGTAAGGGCACATAAACGTGGACTTCGCATTAGCCGCTGTACGAAACCTTGACCTTGCTTTGCTACAAAAAGTTCTAGTTGTATTAGTATAAAATAATCACCTTCGTTTTGTTAAATCACTGAAAAGTAAGTGATTAATTTAAGAGACTAAACTGTTCTATTTTTACTACTAATATTACTATCGCGAAAAAATTACAATTACAATAATTCCTAAATCAAAACGTCGATTTTATCAGTGATTATAGAAATTTATTTATTTAGATTTGAGAATTATTTTATTTGGTTTCCAAATTATCTGACAGTGGGTCGAGCTAATGTTACTCGACGGCGACGCTTGACAAAGCGACTGTTGGCACGGAGAGGCTTTGCTCGCAGCTATGTAAACAAAGAGGGCAAAAAGGTTAAGGCAAAAAGTAATAAAAGTTTTATTTATCTTAGTTTATACTTTCCAGAGAAAATTATAACTTCAATAAGCAAACTAGTTATTGTTGCGTTTTTAAATTTATTTTCTTACCAAGTTAAAACTTTCACCTATCTTTTCTCTCGTCTGACGCATTTCTTTCTTTGTGTAGAATATTAAATATTCTATACAATATTTTATATAAACTATATAAAAATAATAATTTCGCAATAATTTACTAGTAAAACAACTAGTAGTAAATGCTTGTGACTGAGATTATTTTTATGAGGAATAGAATATTAACTGTGAAGAGTGGTCTGGAATTGTAGATGTCAGTGTTTTGTCAGTGAGCACTCGACAACTAGAGACTTAACTTGACAGTATGTAAACAGCGAGGAGACAAGGGAGGCACGGTGTTGTCGTAAAAAAGGGCAAAGCAATAATTGTGGTGGAGTGCGGGCGGCATCGGGGCCCGCCACTGTCGCATCGGAGCATGAGCTCGGCCTCTTCCTTCCGCCCGCCGTGATTGAAAGTTGACATTGAACGGCGCGGGGTGGCACCAGGTACGGCCCTCGCTATTTTTGACCCCGCAACCTATCGCGCCGGCGATCGGCCTCGACAGAAACTTGCCGTTTTAATCGCTTGAATGTGCCGCACCGTTTGCAAAATCGCACAATTCTAACCGTTCGTGTATCGCCACAAATTGGCGTCGCATTTGTATTCCTTAGGTAAAATTAAGTAAAAGAGGCTCTAATTTGAAATATATCTACAAATATTATTTCAGAAATAAATTCACATTCTGCATAATTATGTAGCAATCTCAAACTGGCTAAAACTTGCGTCTGATCTATTTCTATTACGTACAGTTCACTATCCATATCGTAACATCGCAACATGAAATTAAGTAATTAAAAGTATTTTATTCAATCAGTCGGTCTAATACAAATCTGAATGATCTGAATGAAGACGATGTTGACACCGCCGCGCCGCCGCGGCAGAGTGCCACTCGAATTGGGTCAACGCCTACCGACAAAAGGTGCGGCGTCAGATAAGCGACATTTACCGACGCGTCCAGCTGCCGCTCGGCCCTCCTAAAACAAAGAACAATGAAATATATCTCATTTATTTACGTTTACCGCGTTTCTTTTTTGGTGTACGCAACCAATGTATAGATAATCATTAAGCGTCGTTTACTCGGCGCCCTTTAATGTGTTTGCATGCTCGACAATTTGATACCACGCCTGTTTGCATTGTTGCCATTTTGCCTTCTCGATTAGGGTCGCATTCGAGCTCTATATTTATTAGAGCGTAGGACTCGCGACATGACTTTCATTTTATGCGGATACATTATACTTATACTCGTGCTTCATATATTAAATAAATTGTAGCAGTTTGCTTTCACTTTCAAAGTTCCAGTATTTAAATCCGTACTATGCAATAAAAACTGATTAAGATTGACGAAATAGAGCGCAAAACATGGCGTAACTGGATAGTGGTCGTAGTTACGTATAGAAAGCTCGGTGGCGGAAGGACGTGTCACTCACGCCGCACTGACGTCTGCCTGCTTTCAGTGTAGTGCCAGGCGAGTTTCCGACCTGCCCTCTGACACCCACGCTATTCAACGTCACATATACTCCACAATTGCAATACCGCATACAATCGTATATTATGTGAATTAAAACGATAAATGAATTTCACTTGTCTATTTGCGGTTGTATTCTCATAGTCTCTCTCTTTGTTACTCTTTCAAAGTTGCAAAACATTCGACAAAATAAAACAATTACATTTACCCACTTAATTTATTATGCAGACTTATTTCTGTCAGATTAATACCGAGTTTAAACTATAAGGCGGATATCACACTGCCACGCAGCAAGCTGCATGTTGCGTGTCGACGCACCTACGCGCGTACCTGCGGGAGTGCAGATCTGCAACGCACCCACGCGCGTAGGTGCGTTTCGTGAAGTCACGCACGGATTTCATTCAAAGCTGTTGGTGATAGTGCAGAGCGTCGCGTTAGTTTTGATATTAAAAATAGTTATTAGTGTGAAACTCATTCAGGATGTTGCAGTTATCCTAACTGATCGATATCGAGATCCATTTTCAACCACACGTCAAGCGCTTCCAAAATCATGCATGGCACTGTAGGACTTGGTGTGCCATATCTTGCGTCTCGCCCCAAACCCACGGACGTGGGTGCGTGTTTCGCCGCTTGTAGGTGCGTGATCTGCATGAACGCGCGTGGATGCATTTTCAGTGTATGGGATCGTGCGTATTTTCTATACAAACGGAGAACACGCACTCCTACACCACGCTGCATCATGCGGGGCAGTGTGCGAATGGCCTAACAGTAGCATAAACCCCTACTTCATAGAGTATTTTTTCCCTTTATTGATTTTTGAGGTATTCTTTCCACGTTGTTTGTCTCTCGATCTTCATTTCTGCTAACGTTCTGGCTTACTACCAAATACATACAATACATCATTAGTCAGTAATTTTGCAGTCCTCGCCACTTTCTAATTCAATGCCATTACAGTGCCTTAAATCTCATTATAAATTTCATTTAAATCTATTCTAACCCCGAGTATAATCTTCATTTATGAAACTAAAGATTATTTTCGATGTTATTACATGCATTAATTTAATTTAGTCAACGGTAATCGCTTTAATTCTTCGAGATTGCGCTGTGATTAAAATATCTAATGTATTAATTCGCTCTGTTTATTTAATTTATGAACGCGTGTTGTGTTGACACAGTGTCTGTAAGTGGAAAACGAGTAGTTAATGCGAAGCAGTTTATCACGTGCGAACCGGGTCGGCCGACGGAGCTCGCCGGTGACGGGCCCGACGCTATAATATTCTTCATCACGCGACACTACACGCCATTCGAGAAATTTATTTGTAACTAAAAGTTTGCTTACAGCATCTACTTAACGCCACCCCCGCATTCGCAAGCTCTAGTTACGATTTCATGCGTAATAAGAAAAACCTGAACACACACATAAAATCAAAAATTAACTTTAACTTTAAAACTTGTCAGAATTAATGTTTTATGAGTCTCTAATTAAGCACAGTGCTATAACATAGGTATATGAGTACCTTTTTTACATATACTTAATACTACTTACTAATAAACTCGTAATAAAAATAAAATTATATTATGATTTAAGTATTAGATATTAATAAAATTTGACATCTATTTATTTAAAAATTTAACTAAAATAGCTACGTGTATATTTTAGATAAATTTTTAAATAGGTAACAAAAAAATCTAAAGCCAGATTTAAGTTTATTTAAATTGCATGAGTATCCTTGACAAAAGCAACAGTATAACATAAGCACCTACTAAGTTTAGTATACTATTCTGGTAGTTGACGTATTCCTGGAATCGTTAAATAGATACCAATTCAAAGAAATAAGAAAGAGTGATATATAATACCTATTCTTTCTAAGGATAGACTAAGGTTTCTCCAAGAGACGGTACACTTATTTTCGTTGAATTAAGTTAAATTACATTTCTGTACAACCTAACATAATATAGTTAAAAAGCTCAACATTAATGAGGTATAGTGTTGATTTCCTGCTGGTATGTTATTTAAGTTGACACCAGGTGAAATGCCTGGTCTGATTATAGTGGCCATAAGCAATATAGAAAATGCAACATGCCGTATTATATTATTTACCAGACTTCCGCCCTGAGCTCGCTTCGTTATCAAAAGTTCCATTCGGTCTCACAACAAACGCCCACTGAAAATATTATAACAACAGTGACGTTTTGCATCATTCAGATTTACAAAGACGCTTAAAATATTGAAATTTTAAAAATGTCTAAAAATATATTAAGCATAATAAAATATAATAATAATAATAATAATAATATTCTACCACATTCACACAGCGCCATCTAGTCCCAAATTAAGCAATTATATTTGCTTGTGTTATGGGTACTAAACAACTGATATACTACTTATATACATTTTTTTTTTTTTTGTAAATACATACATATTATAGATAAATTACACCCAGACACAGAACAAACAATCATGCTCATCACACAAAGGTTTGTCCTGGGTGGGAATCGAACCCACGACCTCCGGCTTAGCAGTCACTGGGTCACTAACCACTTGACCAACAGGCCAGCCATATAACCTTTGTTACCCGGCCCATTTGTAGCTTTCTTGAGGTGAATGAATTTTTGAATCGGTTTCGATCTAGCTTGAGTTAAATCGGAACAAACATACAAACTAAAATACAAAAAATCTTATCTTTTCTCTTTGTAATATTAGTTAAGACAAAGAATTTCTTCCCGCTTAAAAGACAGGACTTTAATATGTTGTCATTTATTTAGTACTTATTAAGTACCTACTGAATTATTGACAGTTCGAATTCGCTACAGAGTATGTAATAACTACATAGTCGTATTGCTTGTGACGTGATTGAAATTTCATAAATCCAACCTCAACGGGGTGCTTACAAAAGTTATTTAGTATTTTATGAGGTAGCAATCTTCATTGTTGTCGCAGTAACGTCCGTACGTACCATAACTCTAAAGCCTTAACAATACAATAAATCACTAACTTAGTTCTAACCACGCTGTTACATCTTAAGACGTGCAATCAAATAAAAAATGTTCTATATAATTTAGCTGAATTGTAGTATAACTACCAGAATATCACAACGAGATATAAGTTCCTATCCACTTGCTATTGATTTGTATTTATAGAGATTGCGTAAACAGAGAACCAAAGTAAGTAAGGATCTAATAAATAATTTATTAACATCCGTTCTCATATCTGCGTATATCGAACTAGCGGCAATCTAATTTTTTTACTACAACATGAGCAATATAAGCACGTTTACGTTTTCAAAAGTTTTTGTGCGTCGTATATTCGGGCAAATAGTTTTATGTGGACCATTTTGACATTTATTTTATTTTTCGTTTATTTTCCCTTGCGCGGCCGTAAAACGTACCTGGGCTCGCTCGTGGGGATAACGGAGCGAGCTCACGAAAAATTTATTATTGAGATCTTTTCGCCCGAGCTCCATCGACAGACATTGCGAAGGTGAAAGTTATGAATGACACATGTTTTGAAATATTACCTGCAGTGAACTGCTCCCGAGAAGAAAATTTCATAGGAAGAGAAGTTTATTTGTCGTGAAATATGTGGGAGTTTTACGAGAACGGGCGACTTTTACAATGCTACGGATCAAGCAATTTTCTTACTTTTCGGTCTATATTGCAGAGTAATAAGGCTGAACATTACGGAGAATAAAAGTATGAGGTGCGACAAATTGGATGAGAAAAGTTTGTTATTCAGTCCTTGTGCGCCTATTTGCTTCGTTACCAAAGGACTTTTTAAATCAAAGTAAAGATAATATTCCTCTAGTTTTTTTAGTTTTTCTAACACAGACATTGTTTGTCTAAAAGGAGGCTCCAACAACAATCCACTGTATACAAACTTTATAAGAAATAATAAACTATTTTCATTATTTTCATTTTCATTTATTTATAAAATGCATTATTAAGAGAAACTTCTGATTGCAAAGATCTGTTTAAAAATAGCTGTATTATTTTGTCTTTGTTTTTTTTGTTTATTGGGCTAAGGTTAGTATAACTTTGTTTACCGCACAGCGTTAGTTGCGTTTTTATTTAATTAAGAAACTAGTACTCATTCAAAAATGTTTGACATCTGCAGTTGTACACGATGTTATAAATTGATTTATCTGGGATCTTATTATTAATCAAAAACGTGGAACAGTAAAATAGCTATATTATACTCGTACTCATCCTGACTACATCTGCCTAACACATGTGTCTTTTGTCTGGCGTTTCGCTTGATCTAGCAACGTTCCATATCAACATACAAACATCACTGGCATAATCCATATATGTATAGAGGAAATGGAAATTAATGCTCATTTGCGTAGGTATAAGTTTCTGATAGAAACTATCTATATTAAAATATAAAACTCATATCACGATGTAAATTTATAACGCGAATGTGCATAATGTTCTACATAATATAATTTAATCGAGTTCGTTTTATATAGGTGTTATATATAATGTAAATACAAGTATAAAGCAACTGTGTCATCACTCCAACGGCGATTCGTTGTCGAGCGAAATTAGCGGCAACTCGCCCCGTTCCGAGGCCTCTGTTTTATTCAGGCTCTTGGGAGCTCTGACACAATGAAAAAATTGTTGTATGATACACTGACGTTTTATTTTTTTGCCGGCAATTATGAAAATTCGTCAGCATCGCACGTCACCTGGTGTGACCATGCTCCACTAGCTAGCTATTCTCCAGAAGCTACGTCACAACCGGCACTAGTTTGTTCCTGCTCTACTAGCTAGAGAAAGTTCTAATTTCACTTTTACTATTACCTCGTCTTATAACAATTTTTCCGTACATTACACCATTGAGAATAGACTTTTATAATGATCATGGCTTCCTAAGTCTAAAGTTTATGGAGCTTTCACCTAAGACTGTAGTTGCACGTTATGAACTTAGGGTTATTTTTGGATACCTAATAAAAAAATATTTAGTATACATATAATCCGTTTAATTACTTCAGGCAGTTAATAATTAATTAAGTACATAAACTTATTTTTAAGTGAACCATAATTATGACTTATCTACTACTAACTAAAATCACATAGGTACGTTCTAAATACTAAAACCGTAATAGCAGTTTTATTAGGACACAGATTTTATCCGCACGAACATTGTAATATGTGATTTCGCCAGGTCGGTCGACATTATGCAAGCTATGCAATCGTGCTGTATCGAAAGTGGTTATCGAGTGGGCGATCGGTATTTTCCCGTCGCTGTCGTGGCCTGAGTCATCGCCGCTCGGCGCACGATTCGCGGAACACACTCAACCCTTCGCAGGGGGTGCGTTCGCTAATGACTACCGGACAACGACCACCCTCCGAACTGCAACCTGGACTCCGTGCGAATGTACACCCTCGAAACCACAACAGTAAACTCCAATTCGGCAGACTCCGATATCGTTCTGTAATTCAGTGCGTGTTTATATGCAGCTTTTCAATCGGCAACATTATTTTGATAAATATGCATGAAGTGGCGAAACCAGCGGCGTGGGTAACATAAAACGCCATCGTGAAAATTTAATGACATTTCCTGGTAGTTGGTAATGACTCATATCCGTCGAAGGGTTAATTTTAACGCGATATCGCAACGTAAAATCGTCAATTTCCTATCAAAGGGGTTTTAGGGCAAAGCATTCTACCCAGCTATTATTTCTTTCTTTCTAAACGAACGGCAAATGTCCATCGACCGACCGCCCGCAAATTAGGTGAAAAATTAATGCACTTCCTTTGTAGAAAGCTACAAAGTATATAAGTTTAGTTTGGACATACTTACTTTGTTGACATTATTTAACAACAATTTCAAGATTGACATTGATATAGACCGCAGTGATAATAAATTTATGTCAAATAACATTTACTTTTAAGTTTCATTATCTGCAATAAAACAACAGGGTTGATTGTAAGTCATATGTATTATGTATTTGATAAATAACTGTAATGAATGTTAATCGTCGAGCTCAATTACAAGTAAAATGTAAACATTTGCCTGTCTCATTGTATCGTTTCATGAAGTTTGGTAAATTATACAGTGTTTGTTTACCAGTTTGTGTACATCTTGATTGCTCCAGTTCCGATTGTGGGTTGCTTTGTGCTTAACTTGATGACGCCAGTCTATACGTCACTTTATACAAGCAGAAAGCTCGCTTGCTCTTGAGAAACTGAGAGCTGGCTTATCTAGATTTACTCAAAACACCACCTATGTACACAAATAATGATATTTCCTAGCCACCGTGACACTAGACTTTACAAAGAGCTTCATGTCATATGCATTCAACAGGATTCCTAACCGCCTCCACATACACACCTTAAAGTAGTTGATAGAAATTATCACAAACTATTGCCAGAAATATACGATAAGAACTTAAACATATTGTTAATCCAAACATACACAAATTTCTGCTTGTGATTCGGAGCTTTTGAGGCAAATGATTGACAAACCGTTGTTCGGGCAAGGAAGAAGAAAGACTATACTTGGGTTTGTTGGCTAATGGTATTAAATAATTCAAATATCTGAAACATTATTTATGTAAAGACTTATTGATAGCAGCCGTGAAACTAACTAATCAGATACCTAATTATAATGCAGCCATGATGCTAGAAATATACGAGATGCAAGAAAGTTAATGTAATTATTTTAAGACTAATATATTATTCCGTTTCAATTACGAGATTTAACATGCAAAATATTACCTACGCAGAATACGCACTTGAGTGATTAAATTCACTGTAGTTAATTACAAAGCGTCCACTGCTCTTTCGGGCCGGCGCCCCTACAGCGACACATTCGATAACTGATAACAATCGACATTTTACATTCACTTGGCAAGCCGCCTTGACCCACGCAAGGTGATTCAGTGATATTTTAACGTTGTATCAACCAATGACCACGCCGAAAGTACCTAGACATTATTCAAATAGCCACTCGGTTTACTCTTGCTAAAGTCTTGAATTTTTACGATCGGATATGTAGTAGGTACCAAGTTTTACTATCCTTAAATTTTTAATATATTTTAAGTGTATCCCATCGCGATCGTTCAGTTCGATATTATTTATGAACTAAATAGACGTAGCGTCAAAAGATACATTTTGTAAAATAATGCCGTGGTTTCTTGTTTTTTTTTTTAATATGCATTAACACATTTTTAAAACATTTTTAATGCTAAATTTAAATTAATGGTTGTCAAAGACGTGGGCACCAAGCAGTAAAAGGCTAATAACAGTTTTGTTCACAAGGTCTCTGTAAAGAAATGATGCACATTTATATTTTTTAGCTATTATAACGTTTCTCTCTCTCATTTTCTTTATGCTTGCCACAAAAGAAGTTTTATTAATAACTAGCTGTTAAAACATTTTTAATGCTAAATTTAAATTAATGGTTGTCAAAGACGTGGACACCAAGCAGTAAAAGGCTAATAACAGTTTGTTCACAAGGTCTCTGTAAAGAAATGATGCATATATATATTTTTTAGCTATTATAACATTTCTCTCTCTCATTTTCTTTATGCTTGCCACAAAAGAAGTTTTATTAATAACTAGCTGTTAAAACATTTTTAATGCTAAATTTAAATTAATAGTTGTCAAAGACGTGGACACCAAGCAGTAAAAGGCTAATAACTGTTTTGTTCACAAGGTCTCTGTAAAGAAATATATTATAACGTTTCTCTCTCTCATTTTCTTTATGCTTGCCACAAAAGAAGTTTTATTAATAACTAGCTTCCTGCAGCGCGGTTTCACCCGCGTCTTTGGTTACTGCTCTGCTTACGTCGCCAGAAGCGTGATGTTTCATAGTCTTTAACCTTTCTCAAGAATTTTGAATTATCATACGGAAAAAGAATTATTGAAATCCGACTGGTAGTTTCAGAGATTAAGCGCGTTCAAACAAACTAACTTCCGCTTTATATAATAGTAAAGATGTGAGTGTGAAAGAGCATTCTAAGGTTGCAAGTTTTTATATTTAATTTCGCTTTAAATGTGGTATGGTTAAATGTGTTCGTTTTTCTATTACCACACTGGATTAAAAGTTGGAAAACGTCTCACCGACAGTATGAGCTCATTTCCTGCAACATAAAACACCGGCATCATAACAAATAGAGCAATGAGACTTTTGTGCGCGCCACATCGCATGAACAAAACTGGTTCCGTTGTGAAATAAAGCCCCGAGCCTGCCACTTTTGGACTCCGCAATACCCTTGTATTGTATACTATACTATACATTGTACAAGTGCACGAATACTAATGATAATGCACTAACATTTGTATAAATGTTAACTGCTTCTATTTCCAACTTAGTTGTTTCCTTAGAATGAGTTTCAGTTTCGATTTAGTCTGCTTTCATACAAATGTGTCCAAGTTTGTCTAAGGTACCTCTGAATCACTGAAACTAGAACTGTATTATGCATTGACCCGAACAGTTGTCTTTGTTTGCAATTTCAGGTAATGTGCTTTTGGTAATAATGGAACCTTGTTCGTAATTTCTCTTTGTGTCTTTGTGTGCTGTGCACATTTCTCTGGTGCTATACCAATATCCCCAGCTCCATTTTTTGATCTATGAATCTTCTGTTACTAGAGTTAATAGTTAGTTATACATTCAGTAGAGCTTTAATAATACTAACTGTTACCCGCAACTTCGTTCGCGTGAAAATTTAGATGTGAGCCTGTTTGAGAATATTGCCTGCCTGATCTTACGGCAATCCTACATTGTATCAGTTATAATCAGTATAATCCGTCTATGGCGAATCCCATTTAAATCTATTCACCCACTATCACTAAAACTGACAAAATTTCACACAATATTGCGACTCTTATTTTCGCACTTAATAAGGGTAGTATCTAAATATAAAAAAATTATGACCGACTAATTTTAGTAAAAGTATAATTATGTAAGTTTGGAGACAATTGGAAACAACATAAAAACTAATTAACCACTTTTTATTTTTTTCATGTAGGTACCTTATGTGTTTAAAATACGTAAAAAGAAAGTAGTTTATTTGAAATTTTGACAATGTCGATTAATAGATACTGTTAGTAGAAGGAATTACAGTTTGAATAAAATGTATCAAACATATAAAATAAATATTATAATACATAAATATCGAGTATCAAATCATACTTAACAAATATATTTTACAATTTTACGTCAACAAATTATTCAACGTGTACTAAATTATTGCTAATTGTATTCTCTGATTATAATATTTACCTTAACCAATCAAGACTTTATTATTTTTTTGCTGATTCTTTAAGTTAAGTATTATAATTTTAGTTTTATTAAATTTCAATTATTAAGGAAATCTATCAAAACTATGAAGTTTCGTACAAACTTTGCTATTCCTTTTTACCCCCCTAAGGGTTAAATGGTCCAGTGGATAAGGCACCCGCTTCGAAAACACGAGGTAGTGGGTTCGAATCCGGGCAAGTACCAATGTGATTTTCAAATCATATGTACTTTCTAAGTTTATCTTGGACATTTCTGACTGACGGTGAAGGGAAACACCGTAAGGAAACCTGGACTTAAAAGTCTGAAATTGCCTATCCGCCTTGAGCAAGCGTGGTGATTAATGCTCATACCTTCCCTATAGGAGAAGAGGCCTTTGCCCTGCAGTGGGACAGTATAACAGGCTGGTATTATTAAGGGTTAAATTCGCTAAATCTCTAAGTCCTAAAAGGAACCCGCATGCAAAATTTGAGACTCCTAGCACTTGTATTTTCTGAGATTTCATGATGAGTGATTGAATGACCTTTCCTTTTTATTTATTTAGATAAAGAAACTGAATATAGTTCTATAAAATAATGTCGTTTTAGCTTAATGTTGGAAATTGCCATTTTAATGCGGCGTATAAGCAGATGACCCGACTAATGCACCGGCCCTTGGCGTGCGACCTGGCGACCAACTTCAACAGAAGGGCTCTTTCGCAAACTGGTTTTTGTGCCCGCGCCGGTTTCGCCCCCGCCACATGGCTACAATGCCCGCCCACTCTGTCCGTTTTATAGACAGCTTGATTTGCAAAATTCATGCAAACAAAATCATTTAATAGAATACGGCACAAACATTTCTAGTGCTATTCATTTAATGAGGATGTTTAGGAAAATTTTCGCCACTTTGGTAAAAGGTCTTCCATTTTGACAGCGCTAACAAAACAAATATTTTTAGTGTTCATTACGGAAATTTTAATGTTTAATTTACAAAATGGATAATTCACGTGCTTACAAAAGAAAATTGCTGAGAGGGTTTTCTAAAATAGCACCCACGAGGTGGCAGCACCGACGCGTGAGGTCTACTAGCTGTCAAGCGCTTTTAGAAAGTTAAACCCTGATTGGCGCCAACTGGTGATGAAAATTGTCCTAAACATCCTTACAAGTTGTAATAAAGTTCTTGAATGTTATCTACTTATCAATACCATCAAACATAATAAATACTGTTCTTGATAGCTAAAAATAATAATAAAAATATTTTGCTACATGAATTAATAATAATAAATGTAGAATTTGCAAATTTATTCTAGTACATTACAAATATTTACTTGAGTCTATGTATTTATTCAGCTTGGTATCGCCATGTGGTGGTGACGTGTGCTGACATCGGTATAATATCGATCAAACAAGTAGCACTGTACTGTACAATTTAAAGTGATTACGTAATCAACGCAGTGACAGTATTACTTCATTTATGCATACGTACAGTACACTGAATCGTGCACACAGACACATTTCACGTAGGAGTGAGACACGTTACAAGTGAGGCAGTTTTGCAACCGTGTTAACTTCTCAGCTTATGATTGCCAGTCATTAAACTCTGAGCGCACAATATGAACCGCTCTAAATTTTTGTATTGAATGCCAAACCTAACTGTCTCTTGTCTGTGTCCATTATATTCAATACCTTGTAATACGTCTGACAAATATTCAATTTTCGTCATGTTTTTCTGATTAGATAATGACGGTTTAAAACGGTAAAGAGTAGTCGTATGGTCGTGCATTGTAGTTTTTGTAAGAGTAAATACAAAGTGATTTGCACGGCTTATGCGCAGCTTGGCTTTCTGGCAAGAGAAAGTGCAATATGCTCTACTTTCCTCTTCAGACTATACACACACAAAACTAGTATATCATGCTATATAACACCGTGCACGTGGTTGGTAAGCCACGACGCAAGCAGTTTTAAGCTTGTAATATTATGTTCGTTCAGAAACAACGTTAATATAAATAAATATTAAAAGCAAGCTGTAAAGACTGCAACCAGTTAATAAGTGAATTTATTTCCACTGCATAAAAGTAAATCTGCATGTATTGTATAATTATACTAGGATGTAGGTTTTTTCAGTATGTACTAGCTATACACTTTGTAAACTATTAGATAAGTTTTATTTGTATTAAATCATTTGTATAATTAAATAATTAAAAAAATAATAAAGTTTACAAAATTATAAATTTGTTAATTATCATTATCTATCTAGCCGCGAACTTTGGCTATTGAAGTGTATCTACAATCAAATCAATAAAATAATCGTCTAAAATAAAAACACCGTCGGTATTTATTTCGACTGCGTTACACTCATTCTCATAACAATACCAGAACATAATATGATATTTTGTGTATGTTTATTGTTTTCTTTTTCTTTTTTGTAATAAGTTATATGATATATTTATATCTATGTAGTAAAATAATTATTGGATTAAGCAAAAGTTAGTTTTCAATATTAAACTGTCATGCACCTACTGCGTTTCAACTCTGCATCACCCGATAGGTTGACTGGTAGATAATGCCTTTGGCATTAAGTCCGCCTTTATGCATTTATGTGTGTAAAAAGCTTGAAATAAATAAAATAAATAATACTCTTCAATGCCGTAATTCTGCATCTGCACTAAAAACGATTGATGTTTGGAAACCTGATATTTGAGTTTGCTTCACGTTACAAGGTGAAGTTGAATTCCTTGGTCATGGTCTAATAAATGCGATACAGTAGGCTTGTTAATACTGTTATATCATTGTATCAATAAGTCAGACAAATCTTGCATCTACAATATGCATTACTTAGTGCGTGGAACTAATTTATAAAGCCTGCATAGCAACGCGTTTTCTGTGAGTAATACTGATTTACATTAAGAGATTAGTACATCTGCAGACGCGAAGCTCTATGATTACATATTATGTACTCGTGTGTACATAGATACCATAACTGTCTGTTACTAGAGTGGCGCCAAACGTTTGCCGCATGGGCGAGACGAGGATTGAAATTGTCGCCTTTATTGCTTTCATGCAATTCCTTTATATATTTAGTCATAAATTCATATGTTCTGTATTAACAATATCGAATACCATATAACGGTAGTTACTAATACAGGTTATTGAACACTACGATTGAGGTAGATATTTACCGAGTACGTAATTACGTATTGCATATTATTATATCAAAAAACATTTTTCTTTTTATTTATACGAGTAAGACGGCGCATGAAAATAAAGTGGGTTAAGTTCATTAATATTGCACGGATGTTCGTGATCTATTAATAATGTTATATTTTAGTAATCTAGAATTGGCATGAATAGCAAGCCTCTATCCTCGATGTGCTGTGAACTCGCGACGTCGAGATACTAATGTGGCTGCACTGAATAATTCTATATTTGGACATCATCCGCCACGTTGAATCAGAAATACTGTTTTAAATTGAAATTAGAATGCTTCGTATACACAAAGCTGTTTGTTTAACGTAAGCGCACATCAATGTGAGTAATTCTATTTATATCTAATGTATGCATGAGTAACTACTCGAGTTAATTGTCGCTTGTCTAGTTTTAGCGTTGTAGTCCGACTTAGTAGCAAAGACCTTATATTAGTTGTATAATCAATCCTATTTTATGTATATTTGCTTTCCTATAAATACAATAAGCCTATATATATTTTAGTTCCGTATGTTCATCTGCAATGGACTTTGTAGATCTACAAGTAATAGTGAAGCGATTGCGTATTAGTATATTATATTCCTAGCTATTGGGCGACTGGTTCCTAAACACGTTAAAACTTCCAACATGTTTTGTAGGTAGTATATGTTCAACCGTAAATTCTGGTTATTATATCCTGTACGTTGTCGTGTTTTCACCCCTTTTTACTCACTAAGGGTTGAATTTTAAAAATCCTTAGTATACACCTCTAAACATTAAGACAAACACAAATTTTAAGTCGCAACTTCAAAAACATAGATCTTTCCATTCAATGTTTTACCCCTAATTTCACCCTTCTAAAGCATCCTTGTCAAAAACATTAATGAAAATATTTTTGATTTTGATAGTAGAGAATTCAAATTTTCAAAACTAAATTAAAAAACAAAGAAGTTACATACAATCGTTTTCATGCCTTTCACACACTTGAGGTTAAATTTAAAAAAAATCCTTTCTTAGTTCATCTTTAGACATTGAGACAAACACACCCTCCAAATTTCAAGTCGCTACGACCAGCCGGTTAGGCTGTACGTTGTCAGTTAGCCAGTCAGTCAGGACAAAGCCTTTTATAATATGTATGGATACGTCCAAATGTATATAACTATTAATGTTGCTATCTGCCACACTTTATTTACCTCACTAACAATATTTTTTTTACTCCAATGTCTATCTAATCTAAAATCTAGTTTTCTAAATCTAGTTTTCCTTTTGTAACTTCTTTACAAGATTTTCAAATAAATGTATTGAATTATTAAAGACAAACGTTAATATTTGATTGAATGTATAACTAAAGGTTTCTGTTTGAACTTGCAGCTGAACATTTTCAACACTATGGATGTAAATTTTTAACTAGCGGTATATATATAATATAAAAATAGGTCCCATGTATACATTTATTTTATTTATTAAGAAGCGTTAAGTAAAAAATCAAATCGATATTGGGTCTTTGTACATTTTTTATCTTTTGAGTCAAATCGCAGCTTGATTTTAATAAAACATCTTTATAAATCAATCATGACCATAAAATTGGCAGACTATGCCAAGTTACTTGTACTTGTGACTCTGTAGTGACAAAGTCACAACATGATGAAAACAAGTCACTTACGGCTCCTTCATTCAAGATATATATACCAAGTGCATCGAGTTGAACTAAAATGTTATCGAACCCTATATTTTATTTATGGATTTCTTAGCCCCGCACGTTATGATAATATTGAATAAGTAAGGCGGTCGTAGCTCGTCGAATGGCACAGGTTAGCCGATGTCGCAGCCGGAGCACAGTGGCCGGGGGTCGCGAGGTATTTCGATTTTAATCTTCTTCGGTGCCTACCAGCCACGCCACTCAGCGCTCCTATGGAGCCATTTTCATGCGATTCGTGGGCGAGGTCCGTCTACCCACGGTTACACGGACCGTAAATTTCGTCCTTTTACTTCGAAGAAGGGATTTTTCCAGTGGAGCAGATGTCCATTTTTCCGTATAGGGCTAATGTAATACATGTTGCGGCAAAAGCCATAAAAGAAGTAGTCTTTAAATTAAAAGACAGTATGTTGCCTCTTTTATTTCAGGAGTCGTAAAAGGTCACATTTTATTTCGTATGTGCTATTTAAATTAATCCATATTTACGGCGATGACGACATCAATAAGTTAATATAAGTAAAGATAGGTAGGTCGTCTCTAACCAAGTGAGATATATCTTAAGCTAAAGCGAAATGCCTTATTGTGATTGAGAGAATAATAAGCGAGGTAACGAACCTGGGATCGATACGATCGGAAAGACCATTCTCGACACCAGCTCGATTCACTTTCTAGTTAGCGAGCGCCATTGTTAGGTGCCTCTAATTTATATCTAATGTAAAAGTCATTCTCCTTTCGAAACACTTGCTTATCTGTAATAATGTTAAGAGAAAGTTACGTATCTACTTAAACTTAACAACTACATTTGATTGTTATGTTTTTTCCCATATTAGTGCTTGACAGTAGCTATTGTACAGATAAAAGTAGAGAACATCTTTAAAGCTGATCTTGTGTGTTGTAAGAGACTTTTATTGTCTGTTTATAGCGAAGTGGCTTCAGCAACCGACGCTGCAATGATTTTACTGACTCATACTTTTGGTTATTACCGACGCAAAGGCCAAGTGACGCACTATGCAGCGTTCGTCGGCTTCAACATTCTCCACTGCAATAACCGTACTCCATTAAACAAATCTGATTGTTCCGTCCGCGTTTGCCTAAGTTTGTGAGGTATTTTACTGGATATAAATTGTTTATCATTTGTTTTGAAAAATATACGTAATGGTTTGAGTCGAACATTGTACCTACAAGTATTTTAATAGAGAATCAGTCACTTGAACAGAAACATAAAATAACGTCCATTAAACGAAGTCATGAAGCAAGACGAGAGCAGACTCACCCGATTACTCACCGTGTAATTTTGTCATCGCATAGTAGGGAAGTAACAATATAAGAAATAAATCTATCAATAAATATTTACAGATACATTGTCAGGCGATACGCGACAATGCACACAATACGGTGTTAAAATTTCGCAGACAAGATTCATTGACATAACAATAAAATTGCAAATCTATCTCCATTAAATCTATAAACCCAAAATCAACTTCAAGAGATTTATTACTTGCTATTAAAAAGTGCATATTTGGCTGGCAAACAGGCTAAGTTATTTCGACATAGCATACGCTAGATACCAAGTTTGATGCTATTTTATCCACGAACTACATGTATTGAATTCCTCAGAATTCGTATTTTGGTTTGACAACGTAAAATTATATTAGTTTGTTATAGCATTGTTTTAGGCTAACAAATCTAAAGCTCGCTTTCTGTAAGGTTGTTTTCTGAAGTCTGAAGTTCCTTCCGAATGATAAACCTATTATGTGGTAGCTAATGTAATATTATTATGTAATAGATACTTCAAATCTAGCTTCATAACTAAAAAATTCAAGTAGTCTACTTAAATTTGATATAAAATTAACTCATTTCATTTTAACTTACTTATATTTATCTACATATTAATCTTCGCAGCAGTTAAAAATCAAATCTGTAGGCCTTTTAAACAGCAAATCCTTGAGGGAAAGTCAAGGAAATCACCAACAATGTGAACTCTCTTCGAACCTTTACTCGAGTAGGGCACGTATTGTACTTTGTGTAAGTACCCCTTACGTTTTCTTTGTATTGAAGGAAGTGTATTGTATGTTATCAATGATAATTCAGTGTTTCGATTTCGCTGTTTATTGTATTGTTGATCTCTTTTCGATACATTTGCCATGTGATAAATTTAATGTACCTAACATTTTCTTGCTCTTTTTTTTCATGTTTCACAATGGAATGAAATCTATTTTTCTTGAATTCAAACAAATACCTACATTTTTAAAGCTACACTTGATTTATGTTAATAATATTTTAACCGTTTAGTTAAAGTACTTTTTACAAAAATCTTGGTATTGGATTTGATATCTTCATGATACGGACATTGCACTTTTGACATCATCGGTAAATCAAATCCACAATATAAAAACATAAACTGATACATATTATCAAAAATCTGTTTTTAGCGCTATTTAATATGCAGCGTTGAAAGCCCAGAAAGTTGGAGTTTTCAGAATGTAGACTTTTAATTTCGCAAAATGTTTACTTCTCATATAGTTGAAATCCTAAAATGTTGGTAGAATGAGATGGTAGAATTGAAATTCGAAAAGAGTATATCAAAATAATCATACTAATTTTCAAAACTGGAAAACTTTCCAGGTAAAACTACCAAATGACTGTAACATACGTGATACACGTATTTTAAATGGCGTGAATTATGACGAACCACGCGAAGACACGTACTGTACCTACATGTACATCTCACGCTAGGGTATAAAACAGTATAAAACATGTCAACGTCTTGCAAAGCGCATTCTATTCTGATAAATTCATAAAAGATCGCCGACAGCTACTTTGTAAAGAATAATCCTATTATGATATGTAATTTGTAAGTGTTGAAGAAGACGGCTTAATGTGTATTTTTTCTGAGTCAAACTCTGCAGTTGCATAGGTAATTCGATGCGTTGGAAACGCAAACAGATTAAGTTGGTGTGCAATTAGAGTGCGGAGCTTGCGGTGCGCGCTAAGTGCCGCCCTACGGATTACGCCTTCGTGTTCGCCACGCTCTGTGTTTACTCACTGGCGAAGTGGACGTTTAGCGATCGCCTCACTAATACGCTTTGTTCGATTATTGATCGATGAATTATTGATTTAGTGCAAAAGCGTTAATACTGTATACCGATACTTGGGCAATTCTACTAGCTTGTTTGATTAATTACGAGTTAAATGATCAATAGCGTCGTATCAAATCGTCGCCGTCGCTTATAATGTAATTGTGTTGTCCATTAGCCTAATAATTTTGTCTACTTAATATAGCCTTCAGTTGAAGGGGTGTATTTGCCATAGTTATCACGCTTGGGTGAATTGGTGGCCGTAGTAAGATGATCTTGAATACGTCTGTAACTCTACAGTCCCTACCTGAAATTTTCTTACTCAGCACTTATGACATCCACGCGAAGAGAGATGGTGTTGGTCTATAATCTAGGCCAGAAAAGTGGTTTCCCAATATGGATCATATTGGAAAACCACTTTGTTAAGTAGGTACAGCGGCAAGTTAATAATTAGTGATAAGTAATGTTCACTTTTCTTTAAGTCCTCATTACCATTACTAACCATTACATTTGCCGAACTGGATATTAAAGTGGCGTAGGAATGGTAAACTCGAGTATTTTGCTCTATCAGACATAATACAAGATATTGCTTGATTTAGCAAAAGGGAAGAAAGTAAAGTCGCGTAAAGTAGTTTTCAAGATTCTAAACAAAATAGCGAAATAATTTAGTATTCACCACACGTCTACTGTAAATTCAACAAAAATCATTCCATTCATTGCTCTCGCATTAAACACCATACAAATTGGATGAATGTCCGGTCGAAGTAGGTTTAAAAAAAGCTATTGGCCGACATAACATAGACATCTAATTACTCACATACTACATGTCATGAATGTTATATGGTAAAGTCAGTCACCTTGTTCACGGGGGCGAGCACGTGGGCACTTGCCAATGAACTTGACATCAGAGGCAGCCGCTCTGCATGCTAATCCTGTCAGTGGATTTGCCTGTTGCTAATATTTCTTACTTTGTTTAGCGCAACAATTGCAAGTGTCACAATGTAACAAGTACTGATAAGGTATCCCAACCTTCTAAGGTTAAAAAAGTTTTCATTTGAAAGTAAAATGTTGGTTCATATAAGTAACGTTACTGTCCTAAATAAGTAGGTACCTAATAAATATTTCGCGGTTTCCTAGTGACTATCCAAAGTAACCGACTATTAAAAAGTTTGTAGGCAAATAGTCGTCTAAAGTTCTGTATTTTTTATTGTAACGATGAAACTCCGCAATTCAATAAGAACTAGTTTATTGCGTCCTGACGCGCGTTGATAAAGATAAAGTTTGAAATTCCTTTTATTAATATTTAGGTTTACTTTTTATGTTATCTGTCAGACAGAAAATTGTATCAAGGTATGCCCATTAGGCCTATCAACATCCAAGGCTACGATAATATGCCTAAAATTTACATCATATACCTACGCATCAATTTTCACCCGCACGCACATTTTATGGCTGTTACGGACACGCACTCCTTATACTATAAATGTGATATTATTAAAATTAAGGATCTTTATGAATGTTGACTTCTGGGGGGAATATGAAAATTGGAAAAGTTTCAGACTTATGTGCCACCACTCTATATTATGGCAGATTATAAAATATATCTAAGATAAACTTGCCTCTCGTGATAGATGTTAGCAATATTGGGGAACCACGGATTTAAAAGTTTTACGTACTTTTATTGGCTTAAGGAGAATTACAATCTCTTTATATTTTGTTGGCTCTAGCAGTTCTTCAAATAGCTCAGCAAATTTAAAATTGCATAAGATAAGGTGACCTTGTTGCTAATGGCCGCGCTTTTTATTTCTGATTTAACAGTTTTATGGAATTATGACCATATTAGACGAAAAGTTAATAGCTTAGCGTGGGTGCGGCGATTCAACATTTTGGTTCTTCATCCATTTCGTCTTGTTTATCGATTAGTCAAGAATCCGCGCCCATGGGCCAACTTATGTCATTTGGCCGGGAGTCAAGGACGACGCCACGCAGCTCGCCGGTGCCGCGCCGGCCTTATTCGGCGATTGGTGGGCGCCAGTTTTACGGCTTTTGCCTTTTTTCCTACGCCCCGTTTCCATGTAGACTACAGTCTAGATAATACATGTGCCTATGTGTGCCGTAGACACAAGAATCATTGACCTCGGGCAGTTTTTTTTCCTCTTCATATTGTCTCAAGGACGACAATTCAGTCTGTAGTCTTATCATGTCGTCATCTACAAGATTGTTTATTTGGTTAAGTAATGCTGAAATAACTTTATTTAACCATACTTTATTACTTAGATACTAGCTGTTACCCGCGACATTGTATCGGAAATAATCAGTATAATCCGTCTCTATGGCGAGTCTGATTTAAATCTATTTAGCCGCTACCATTAAAACTGACGAAATTTCACACAAACTTACGACTCCTATTTTCCCACCTAATAAGGGTAGTTTCTAAATTATAAAAAGTAACTGTTGCCCACGACTTCGTACTCATTAAAATTCAGACGTGCGCCTGTATGAGAATTTTGCCTGCCTGATCTTACGTCAAACGTACATTATATCAGTAATATCAGAATAATTCGTCTCTATGGCGAATCCCATTTAAATCTATTCACCCGCTACCACTAAAACTGACTAAATTTTACACAAAGTATAGACTCCCTTTTTTCTACTAAGGTGGTATTTCCTAAAAAAATGTTGCGTTACAAATTTTAGTAAAGAGTACATTTAAATATGAGTTTAGCGTCGATGGCTTTAAAATAAAAGATTTTCCATACAAACAAACAATACAAATAGGGGGGTTATTTAAACCCCCTATTTGTATTGTTTGTTTAGAATTTAGATTTGTCATTTGTTCTATTTAATTTTAAAAAATCATTGACAATACGACGTAAATGTGAGACCAATCGATTCGACCTTTTTTACATGACTAATCATTTGTTCATTCTTATAAATTTCTGAAAGCACGCATATATTTGACAACCAATAAATTGACAGGTACGAAACCCACAAACATTTTGTATGGGAAAATGTTTTTTCTTTTATTTTTCTTTAATTTTTTAATGTTATAATGTATACATTAGAATAATAGTTATTCTGCTATTCTGGACAAATCTGAAACCATTAAAACTGGTCCAGCTGTTCTCGAGTTATAAGTATTCGAACGTACCCAACTTTGTTTTATATATTAAAGATAAACAGTATAAAAACGTAAGATTAGAGCTATAAAAATACAAGCCTTTCGTAAAAAATAATTAACTAAATTTGTTTAAGATGTAGGTTGTTAAAAAAAAATAGCTAACATTATTTAGAAATTGAATTTCTAAATAATGTGTATTTACTAGTAATTTGGAAATCTTGCTATCAAAACTTAGAAGTTTCATACAAACTTTGCCACTCCTTTTTACCTCCTTATGGGATGAATTTCGCAAAATCCCGTCTTAGTGGACACCCATATCCTAAAAGTAACTCATGCAAATTTGAGACTCCTAGCACTTATAGTTTCTGAGATTTCGTTCTATGTAGGTAAGTGTGTGACCTTTCGCTTTCATAATACAGATTAAGTGTTTCGTATAAATAAGTGAAACCTTATATGCATAATAAAGCACCAGTTTTCGAATATTTTATTATTCAGTATATGAGTCCATTTATTATTGTGTAAGAGTGTGTACGAGTACAATCGGAAATATTTACTATTTGGGTCGGTGATGGGCTCTGTTAGCTGGAATAATGGAACGTGACATTTTAAATTTGGCGCAAACCTCGCGACATTTATCTGGCCCGTGTCGCCGCCCTCGCCCATGCCGTGCGTGGCCTAATCCGGCGCTCGCTCCCCGAACGACCCGGCAAGATGGAAAATCTTGAAAGACTCACATCAAATTACCAGCTTTAAAGCGTAGTGAATTCCCTTGGGCTTCAGACGACACACCTTGCCTTTCAGGAACGCCCCTAAATAATGTCGCGGTGTCCTTCGGGAAGTTTGGAAGGTTCGGGTGCGCACGTGCTTCTGTCATAGTCATACTTTCGTCGAGTTTTACGTACGACGTGCTGCGCACTTTGATTGAGTTTTGAAAACGTTTTGTAACTTTACTAATAAAATTCTTGTTTTAAAGTTTTTCTGAAAATAAAAAACTTTGGTGTCCTCCCATCTATGCTAATACACTAACTTACTTGCATATTAAGTTCACCCAATGCGTAAATTACGGATGTTTAATGGTTTTATTATTGTAATGCCTACTATTTTCTTGATGACATTCAAAAACTTAAGTTTGTTCATGTTGTACCAAATTGACATTCTGTGGCGACAGCGCCAAGTTAACAAGTTGCTTTGCATTAGTGATTATTACGCTGAATTCCTCAATGGCTACGATGTCCTATCACAGTCACGCATCTCTTTCCTTTCATTATTAGGCTGCCCAATTGCTAAATTGGCTCTGCCATACACTTATGGCAGAGCCTTTTATTAAGCATTTTAAAGAAAATCTTGTCCCTATGTATATATTTATATATTTAAAATAAAAAGTGTCATATTACTCTGCCTGATAGTAAGCCTGTGCTCTCACTCAGCAAACGAAACTCAATAGTATGAATACTGCTCTATGAGAGGGTAGTACTGGTAGTCTTCCCTCGATCCGACCCATTCATGCTGAAACAGCGAGGATCTACCACCGGTCACAGTAAAAATAATGTTAATTATTTTCGAGCGTATGCCGCTTTTGGCCAAAACTACAATCATTTGTGACGGCAAAATAATGTAATATGAATAGAAATCTAAAAATATAATATTTGCTCGAGCTATAAATAAACATATATATTCATGGTTTACTCATCAAGACCATAGATGTTCCCTGTTGTAAAGCCAATCCCTCTTGTTCAGTGTGTCGTGTAAAGTTTCTCTATTGTTGTCTGGGCGCCCGCCCTCCAGCTCAGCTGTGATCCCCAGATCTCGAGCCACAGGTTACAAGATATATATGTATACGAGCTACCTCAAACTGCAACAATACTGTTACCTAAATATTAAAAAAATATATAAATATCTATCTATCTATCAACATTAAAGATGCGTGTCTCTTTAACAACAAACGTTCTAATATTTCTCCTACCTTACCTTGAATAGACCTTGAAATAGTAAAAGCTAAGATGCAACATGCAAAGTATGAAATTCAACTGGCAAAAAGAATTGAATTGCTAGAAACAGCTTGTGTAAGTGTCTAGGGCCTTTGTCTTCCGCCACCCGTCGTGCCGCACTGAATTCCTCAAGCTTTTGAATTCCGGGCCCACTCGCCATTTCAGACGATGTGTAAAAAAGACGCGTAACACGTTACAGCCGCAAGCGTGAAACTTCCACACTTACGGCTGCCTCCCCGCTCAATAAGCTTGCTTTAACTTATCCCGTCTCACTTCCTCTTATTAGCCCGACCCCACACTTAATTCAGACTTGTACTTACGTAGTGTATTTTAGAACGATAAAATAAAGTTTACAGGTATTAATGAATAATATATCCAAAATAATTTAGACCAAATAGAATATTATTTATTGTAATTTGTATTTTATTGTAACCGTTTATTTATAAACATTAAGATAATAAGACAAACAATGTAGTACCTAAACTAATAAATAAATGTAATTTAAATTAAGCGTTGACCTCTAAATGCAACTATTTGACCACGGACTAAAATGGAATACTGACAGAGATACTTTTGAATATTTTCCCGCCCGATGAAAATTTGTGAAATATGGACTAAATGGAATTTGTATGTATGTTACGATTTTATTATAGGTACTATATTACAATAAAACAAATGAACAGACCTGCGAGGCCAAACCCAAATAAATGATGAATTACAAAATATTATGTACCTATGATATGTAGGTATTCGTTAAACTTATTTCTTCTAATAAATTACAACATTGGTTTTAAAAGACAATAGAGAGTACAGTAAAAATAAAACTGTTAATCAATTTGACGTCTTTATTCGACCGCAAAAAGTAATTCGTAATTTTATTAAATAATCTAGATTTGATTATTCACCATTAGTAAAAATAGTTGCAAAATGAAGTATATAGTGAACAGAATGTGTATAAATTCATGTGGTTATGGAGTTTTTGATAGAAAAATATTGAAAAGACTGTTTGTTTACATTGTCCGAAAATGGATTTGGACAACACTGTACAACCGGTTAGACTTGTAGCTGACGTATATAGTTGGCTTAAATGATTATCATGAATAGGACGACCACCAACAAGCTGAATGGACGGCCTGATACAGACGAGCGAAAGACGCTGCATTAGGTGGACTTTGCCTTTAATCGCCCTCTTTGGAAATCGATGAGGTGGTTTGGAGATCTATGGTCCGCAGTGGACGTCTTACGGCTGAGATTATGATGATGATGATGATACATAGATGTACTGTAACTATTTCCCCATGCTAAAACGGTTGTATGAAATTCACCCGTCATCGTTCACGTATAATTTAAATGCCATCAAAAACATCTAAAGTAATACAATAATTAGGTACCTACAGATATTATAAATTAAAAAAAATAAGGTTCTAATAGTATTTACTTGGCACCAACTTCAAAATTATGAAATACTTATTTAATCATTTCTGATAAACTAAATCAAAACACGAATTACTTTGTGCTGAGAAAATTTGTTTTTAACTTTTTAGTTTCCTTCCTGATTGAAGCCGGTTTTTTTTGTTTAAAATTATTTTATTTTACGATTTTCAGTGATGGGTAGACCTAAATCTTGCTTAGGTATTATTTTTGTACGAACTAAACATTTTGGAATATTGAACCGTATGAAGTAAGCCCGACATGACTGCTGTTAAGGAATTCCCTCGACTGTCTATGGTCACCTATATGGGAATATGGGTTATAAGTGCCATTACAGGTGACCATAGACAGTAAAGCAAAGTTCTCATCATTAGAAATGAAGTAAGTCCAAACACCAAGTAGTTGCTGCTGTTAATCGTTAAGGAATTCCCTCGACTGTCTTTCGGCTCCATCATCAGATCGACTGCAAACCTCCACTAAATAATAGTGCCTTAAAATACTTAAAAAAAATAACAAATACACTAGTCGCCAGTTCGATTTTAGAAAGTTCCCCGGGATGTCATCATCAGATCCTGGTTTCCTTATCATGGTACCACACTTGGGATATCTACTTTCCAACAAAAAATAATCATTGAAATCGGTTCATAAACGACGAAGTTATCCGCGAACACACATAAAAACAATATATATATACGGTCGAATGCCTCCTCCTTTTTTTGAAGTCGGTTAAAAATCATTTTTGTTTTAATAAATAGATTGACTTGGCAATCGGACAAAATAATTTAATTTATTATATGTATTACTTGTGAGATACATTGTATTTTCATGCGATGGCCAAGTTACTCTTTTTGTAGCTGCAAATGTAACTTTGTATTCCTATATATTTATGTATTGGATTACAAAGTTATTTATGCAGTATGTGTATCTAAAAAACTGGATCGAAATTGCAAAATATTTTAGTTTTGTCTTGATTTATATACACAACACTAATTGTATTCTAAATTTAAAGCTATGTTTGCTAGAAGTGCCTTAGAGTTTTGATGATCGGTCAGTCAGTGAGTGACAAAATTTGAACCTTTGGCTAGTTATATTTCTCAAACTACTGGTTTAAATCAGGCTTCTAGTTTTATGTACAACGAAGTTATAGGGGGTCGAAAGTGGCCCGAACTGCTTAGAGAAAAGGATTGTACGGCCAAGCCGCGTGCCCCCGCTAAGTGCTCGCGCAGATTTAATTTATCTATCCCTCAATTCTCTAAATGAAAATAAACTATAATTTTAAAACCCAGCCACCGTTTTATTGTGTTAATTAGTTAATAAATATGAATGTGACGCTTTTCCTCTTACGGTACAGTATCTTACCGTAGCGGTCGTAGAATTCGCTTCGCTAGCTAACTATTACACTTAGCAGTAAGATAGCAATCGCGAAGCGCAGAAAGGTAATGTATCTCGTAAAAATATTTGCACAAAATCCAATCTTGTACATATCGCCGTTTCCGTAATGAATTCAAACAATAATTAGAGTCAGTGCGAGAGAGCGCTCATCGAGCTTACCGTCGGATGTCACAAATTCTAGCCAAGGGCCGCGTGTAATGCAAATAACAGTGTTTACCTGACTGCCCGAGCTACCATCACTGCGCAATTCATAATAACAGCTTTTATTTTCGTAACTAGCTACGACGCTCTCATTTTGTTGGTTAACGCGTATTGTGTCATAGCGAAACGAATGCTACCCAGTAATGGAGTTTTCAAGCGCAGATTTTTCGTTCTGAGCGATGACATTGCACAACAAACACTACAGGGGCTTAGTACAGATTTATTGTTTTAACTCTCGACTTGTAAACTTTAAAATTATACTTATCTAATACTTGCTTTCCGTCAGCGGCTTCGCTCGCGTAGACTATACAATATTTTCCATAAAAACGTAACTACCGCAGATGAACCCTATGAAAGAAAATTTTAATATGCTGAAACACGTGTTCGCTTAATTATTTGGAAGAACATCAAAAAATTAAGTAAATAATTTCCCATACAAACTTTGTAAGCCAATTTCACCTCTTTAGAGGTTGATTTTCTAAAAATGATGAATTAAAAATTAGTTTAATTATTTTAAAGAACATTTTATTAAACCAAACAAAAAGTTAGTAATCTGTCATACAGGTCATCCTAGTACAGATACCAGTCTCTCACACAGATTTACCATATCTACCTGTTATCCTTAACCTAAGTTTTGCTATGTACCCGTATACTGCCATTTTTCTGTGTGAGAGAAGAAAATAAATCATTATTATTATTATTATTATTAGTTCCGTACAAAATTTTTAAGCTTTTTCACCCCGTTAAGGGTTGAATTTCCAAAAATCCTTTTTTATACCACGCGCTTAGGATATAATTTAAACAATTTAAAAACCCAAAAAATGGAACTGTTTTTTCTAGTCGTGCACTTTTGGAACACAGTGGTCGTGGTTATGAGTGGGTCCACACGAATGACGGGTGCTCCTTGCTATGCGTCTATATTCGGCTCTATTTGAGGCGTTGTGAGAGCAGTCGGCAATGTCGGTGTCAGTAAGGGTCTTAATTAGGTCAGCCCGTCTGATTGGCGAACGACCACAGGATCTCTTGCCCTTGACTTGGAGTACGAGTCGCTCCATCGAGTCTCCTTTCCGGGTTATATGGCCAAGATCTTGACAAACGAAGAAAAAAAAGAACTAAAAAGGTTTAAACAAGATACATTCATAATAACAAATACAGACTAGTTAATGTCATTAGCCAATATTTGTACCTATTAAACGGACAAAATATAATTGGCAGTGGGGGATACCTACACTGGCTTATCATTGAAATATAAGCTTCCGACTGACAATTATATTTTGTATATATACTAGCGACCCACAGATTCGCACAGGTTGTATTATGCTGATACTAAATATACTACAGAATGTCTTGTTAAACAACATTCACAGCTTTTTTGTTATTAGATAATACAAACATGTTTTCTTTAGAGACCGGCGGCTCCCAGCCGGTATATACCGCCGCAACCGCTATGTCCCTGCATTACATTAGAAACCTCCAGTGTTTCTCTACTATATTTTGCACGTATTATTCATATAAACCTTCCTCTTAAATCACTATCAATAAAAAAAAAACGGCATCAAAATTCGTTGCGTAGTTTTAAAGATCTAAGCGTACGTAGAGACAGACAGAGAGAAGCGACTTTGTTTTATACTATGCAGTGATAATAGACAAACAATATAGCAGCATCAGTTCCGTTTTACTATTGACGTACATAACAAGAATATACTACAAAAGAACTATAACGATATAAAAGTTGGTAAGTACATCAATGCGACTCCACGACTGACTTAAAAATACTTTTCACAGCACTTATGGATATCTTAGTGTGTAGTCAGGGCGAGTGCGTCATATATGCTTCAAACTTGGATTTGAGAAGTCTGCAAGAACTGTGTAGAGTGGGCTATTATTGAGAGTTTAACAGTGGTATAATTTGGTGGGCATATTGGCAAACTTGTAATTGGTTTAGTTTCATATTCACGTTATATGTTCTAAGTTAACTTAAAAGATTTTGTTTTAACTGTCGGCCTTATCCAGTATAAACTTATTTCTATATTCATTGCTATTTTTATAATTTGTTAGTTAATATTAAGGTGTGATTTAGTTAGTGTATATTTATTAAAACTATGTAACACTCTGCTTTCTCTTTTCAGATTTTTGCCCGGAGTCATATATCATTGTAAAGGAGCTCACTTTAAAGTAAGTTATAAATTTAACTTCACAGATCCTAATTATTACAGATAATGTTCTTAATACCGCTTTCATAAGTGCCAAACAAGCACTCGATTCGTCTGATGGTGAGCTATTATTATAGCCTATGAAACCAGTAAACATTAGCATTGTAAATATAATTGTGAACCTTTTTTCTAAGCCACGCGCTTTTCATTTCTAAGTGGTTATCTATTTAAATGCAAATCGCATCATTTAGTTGTAAACCATTTACCTTCGTTTTTCTAAGAACAAGTACCTGCTAAATATACATTCATTCGCTTGCACTGTCTGGAATGTCGCCTGCACGTTGCCACCTTGTTAAAAAAAAGAGATTATGGTGGCGATCTTAGACACGAAGTCTTTTCTGCTGCCAAAACAACTCCTAAAGATATCCATTAACACTTGTCTTAATAACATTTGTAACATATTTTGTCTAGCTGAAAAATTATTTCGTATTTTAATATCGTTCCGTATCTCTCATATTTTTCATGATTACTCTCTTGGCAAAATACCAAGATCTTACTCGCTTATCTTTCGTAACTTTGCTGAGCAAAACGGCTCAGATATTTTCGATTTTTGACAATTTTATATTCGTGTTTAACAGACAATTTCAATCATTGTTATAATTAATCTATGTAATATATATCATTGCCCCAGATTCTGAACATTTCAATTGGCTAACCTTTCATAATTTATTAACCCAAAAGCTTGTTATTATAAAATAGTGTAGTATCCGCTTATAAAATACTTGAGAAAATCCATTAATGAATAATACCTAATTTACCGTGATAATAAATTGAATAAGTAGGTATATAAAAAATATGTCTATAGGTCGATAGGTATTATTGGAACTAGAACGGCTTTGTTCACAATGTTTTGTCAAATGAGGAAATGGCAGTTAACCTTGTACTGTGTTGTTAAATGTACGAATACAATCACACTGTTTTGTTGCATTGAGTTACCACGCCACGCATGTTTCTTACTACTATATTTTGAAGTTATAAATATACGAAGGGGTATTGTTTCTACGAATACTTAGATATTCATGAAAAATTACTTGTTAGTTGTTTTGTTCATTCGTACGATCTGAGTTACTTTGCGGCTCGTTTGGTAGTGCGGCGTGGCTTAACAGTGTACAATTTCAAAGAAACAGGAGCAGTGGTGTCTGGTAACCTAGCCGCACAATTGTCATTAATAAATAACAGGTTGTATTTAATGAAAAATACTTTTATAGAGTGTTACCTGTATTCTACATAATTATGTAATTGAGTGTTTAAATATTCATTAAGGCTAAATAAAATTTAGTCACATAATGCTATCGGTAAGTATAATTTCTATGTCATTTTGTTGATTGAAATATTCGAACAGATTACTATGTTGTGTTGTCAGAATAATTTATTTAACCTAAAGTTCAGTACTTATAACAATAAGTATTAAATATGTACAATTAATATAAACATATTGCCAAAAATGGATTTAATTACGTACTAATATCAATTCCTTTTTTGTACTACTTCTAATTAAATAACATACCTACTTGAATTAGAAATCGAAGATTAACCTTGTTTTTTAGCTTTCTTGTGGTAAATTTATATTATAACTGACTCTGCGGAACGAAGTTATTTTTTAATTAATTGGATTATTGTTAGGTTTTCTACTAAATATAGAAATCAAACCCAGTAGCTGTTAATATTACCAGCTCCAACAATGCTATTGTTTTTTTTTAGCTGATACAATCTAATCCATCATTGTAATGATGGATTAGATTGCATAAATAGAATATGATCATTACGTACTTCGGCACTTTTATTTGTCCAATAAAACAATTTCATATATGCCAATAACCGGAATAATTAATTAGGTCATTAAGTTAGCAAAATACTATAATAGTAACCTTCAAATACTCTTATTGAGTATTTGACGGATACTATTATAGCATTTTGCTTTATGTTTTGTGGAACTGGTTTAAATGTAAGTTTTCAGATTCTGTCTCCTTTACCTTAATAGGCTTTAAAGATCCTAACTACTCTAAAGTTACTATTAATATCTATCAATATTGTTTTTCGTTGCTTTGTAGGTAGGTAAAGCATTTTCATTGATAACGTTACATTAATATCTTAAAAGCCTATTATTCTCACATAAGTTTGTACCTATTCATTTAATACCTTCGTGCTAACTTTGCACTTCCAAAGTTATAAGAACAATTAGTCATAAATAATTGAACATGATCGATATTCCTTTGTAAGAAGACAAAGATTTCATACTCAAAACTTTGTCAATTTACTTTGAAACCGTAAAGCTCCTTACTAGCTCATGTCCTTACTTGGTATAAAAGTGGAGGTAACATCAAGAGAACTTTCCACTAGCAGTACATTCGTACTTACCTTGTCTAGAAAGGGATCAAACTGCGGTGCATTCTCCGCAATGTATTATGCAGTCCCGGCGCGGGTGCCAGTGTAAGCGGCTCGGAATCACTCCCACTCCCCGCCGAAGAACACACAGCTATTCCTTGAGAATTTTCTATTCCAAAACTTTGTGGAAACCATTTCGCTTCGAATATCTTTTGTAAATTACTTGCGACAGATCTTATGATCGTAACTTATTGCAGTGTTTATAGTTCGTAATACCTTCCTTGTGATTGTAAGTAAAGCGGCTCAGATTTGTAGTTTGACAATATTTTGAATTCTCTGTGATTCAGACGCTAAAGACTGTAATCTGTCATTAATATTAGGACACAATACTTTAAGCCGCTCTTACCGAATTGGTACAGAGTCCATCTATACTAATATTTTATATGGGAAAGTAACTCTCTCTATCTGTCTGTCTGTCTGTCTGTCAATCTGTCTGTTACGCTTTTACGCCTATATCAATAATTTGATTTTGATGAAATTTGGATTAGAAATCGAGGAACAACATAGGCTATCTTTTATCGCGAAAAAATGGCTGGGTTGAAATAGAGGATGAAAGTTTGTATGAAAAATCGTCAATCTAAACAGAAATATAACCGACATTCACACGAGTGCAGCTGCGGGCAACAGCTAGTATTATTATAATCAAAGGGAAAACTATAATTATAGGGTTTGCACTTTGAAATGTACTGCCTACCCATTTGGCATAATCCTTAATTTAGCTTCAAGGATGATTTAGTGTTAAGAGGTTATAAATTCATTAAAATGTATATTAAGCAAGTCTGAAGCAAGTCAACAAAATGTTCATCTTAATTTTACTAACCAGACAACTTCACTAGCAAGTAATTATATAAAAATGATTTTTAATTTTTCTGAATTATCTATCGTTTTAAAACATGTTTTTGTTCAAATAGGTTTCTTCAATAGGTAATAATAGCTAGTCAGCAATCTTTCATTTCTCATCATCAGTTTTACCAAAGAGTTTTACGAACGATCTTAGACTAAAAAGAGACTATCAGCTATCTCATTTCAATCGGATCATTTATCAAAAGTCAAGAGAGCGCACAATGGCAACTTACTGCAGTTGGAACTGTAAGTGAAATGACTCTATTTTATCGTTCACTACTTTATAAAGTTAAGCTCAGCCACAGATTTAATTCATTAGATTGTATACTGTAGGTAAACAGCTCGATGCGTACCTTAGCTGATAAACAGATGATATTTCCTTTCAGTCTTGTTTTCTCAGCTATTTTATTTATATTTAGGTATGTGAATGTTAGGCCGATGTATACAATAAATGTTCGCTGGCTGGGTAAGCTAATCGCATCTCATTTCCTACGTGTCGCTCGTTGTAGTGGGAAGCACAAATGAGATTGTGGCCTGACGTGTCGTTCCGGAGACCCAGTCGCATTCGACATCGCGCCCGAAACCGCATCGCCACGCTACATGCTGTTTACAAAACATGCCTCTATGATTACGTTTAGTTGTGGAAATTTATAGCATGTTATATAATTAGTCCCTGGAACCATATCTCACAACTACAGCAGTCTGTCACTCTTATGTCACTAAATTAAGTTCAACAGTAGCCCTTTTACATAGATTTTATCAGTCAGGTGCTATTATGTCTGTTAGATTTATAGTAAACGAAAGTCAATTTTGGTAAATCACAACGAACGGCTTTTCGTACGAATAGAGGTCCTTTATCGCGTTTCACGCAACTTTCCTCAGCCGGTTCTCTACTTACACGATTAATTTGAGTCGATAAATCCGCATTAAAAGCGAAGCGAGGGGCAGCCAACCGCGCCGTTCTGTGTAAGTAGCCTTCATTCGGACCTTTTTGTTCTCGCTACAGTCAGTTATTCAAAGTGAACTCTTTAATCTATTACAGCTTGAACATCGTGAGTGTATCATAGCGTGACATGTCATAAGTAAAACGTTTTCGTTGGCGGCTATCGATCGGAAATTGGTAAGGTCTAAATGTCGGTTTCATACGGTCTGGCGGACGGGCACGTCACTGGCCGCCGAGACAGACAGGCAGCGTGCGCGGCGCCTGCGAGCCCATTAGACGTCTGCCCGATGTGGAACGCTCGATAAACTTGTAAAAACGCCTTCTACCCATTTAATTTTATACCCTCGCTTAAGCTTTGCTATTGGCAGATTTCTTTCAGATTCTTTTTTATGGTTCCGTCAGTAACTGTATCGCGCGTCTATTATTTCTCGCTTGTTTAACCGGCTCGTTAATCCTGCAGTGTCGTTTCAAATACAGGCATTCGTAGTGAATTAATAATGATTTGCTGTTACGTGCGTATACGACAGTTTGTTAACTGCAATTCACCTTTGTAATTTAGAGTTTTTTTTTAACATTCGCATAATTAAAACATACCTACTAAGTGCGTGCATAAATAAATATTTGTCTAGAAACGAAGTTTGATACCTATAAAATTAAAGCTCACATTTAGATGAGGGTGCCAGTGCCTGTATATGTGTACTACACCTCAAACAGAGAAGTGATATTGGTACAAAATATTTATGACTTTATGTGATAAAGTTTATGTAGCGGTAAGAGTTTTATATCTCTCTTGTAACGACTATAACTTTTTCGAATAACGTAATATAAAATAAGAGAATATTGGCCAATAAAATAAAATATCTTTTTCATATGCGTTACTCTCAACTTATTTGAAGTAATAAATGTACACGAATGTTTAAGCGCTCCCAGTAATTACGGCCCTCGATAAACCAGTATATTCATAGTATTACTACGGTATTATCTGGTTCACAAAATTTAGCCGTAATATCAAACTTATTTAAACTCATGACCACTGTACAAAGTGCCAGAATCTTAAATTTGTTTACAAAAATATATGAAACTTTTAAATGGATTTGACGACATAGGACTAGTTCTTTTAGTCTTTTGCTTTATCTGTAAACTTATAAATGTACCCACTTGTAGAGATGACATGCGATTTAAGGTGTTGTAATATTTGTGAAAGTTTCAAATTGTATTTATAATATGAACTGAAGTACTTATAACGGGGACAACAAAACTGATGGCAAGAATACTCGTACAGTTACTGTATTCAATACAAAACTTTTCTCGTGAAATGGATTCTCGGAGGCGACATATTCAACGATTAAACGCTTCTAAACTCCTAATTAGAATGTAAAGAGAACTTCAATAATACTTTGCCGGTTGTCGGGGCACGTACGCGAACTTTTATTCAGCGAATTTGGTTACGTAATTCGTTGGAAATATTCAAGTTTTCCCTTCGGCGAGACGTTATCGCGGGTGCCCTCTCAACGCGGGTGTGGGCGGGCGGGCGGCTCCCCGCGGAGACTTAATTTGTTGCTCTCCTGGCGCCTCGCATCTCACTTTCAAACGGCGTAACGCGACCTTACCATTTCCCCTTCTCTGACACCGTGTAGACATCATGTTCGCCTTCGCCCTGGTTTGGCTAGATCGAACATCATGTATCTAATTGTACCTTGCGATATATCTTATTTATTATTACGATATTTAGACGAAAGGGTAACGTTTGGCTGTTTATTGTATCTTTTAGTTAAAATATTTACTTTGACACGTAGCAAATTTTTTATTTTATATGTTAAATTTTATAAAAATTCTTAGAATGCTTTAATTTTTTGAAAGATTTCAGTTGTATGGTTATTGTTACTATATTCTGGTGTAAAGGTTTAGCTTATCCCTACAATAAAACATTATTTATCCTTCGAATAATATTTGGTATAAATATATACTATATACTCCACCCTACTGAACTATAACATACCACAGAAAATTATTAGATTTATAGCACAGCGCAGTGTTCAGTAATAAACGGATATTACTTCCATTTTACATAAAAATACTTCCAAAGCCCTAGCGTTTGTCACAACACCTGTAGTTCTTGGCAAAATTCCATTACATACTCGAAACATCAAGACACGCTTTCGTTTTATTCCAAATTCGATATACCATAGATTTGCGTGGCTCCAGTAACGCGACAATCTAATCACAATACCATAAAGAAGTGCACCGTAAAATATTTATGGTTGCGGGAACAGGCACGCTCCGGTACCCGTCTCCACCACGGGCCATCTACCTTCATCAACCGCAATGATAGTTCTCTATACAATTTTCTCTATAATATTTTCGTTGCCGTACCATGTAAATTAATGTTTAGTATGATAAAAATCGATTCGTTAGCACAGCTTTACTTTTATCTTTTAAAATGAGGTACCTAGCTAAACACAATTCACTATGATACACCAGCCTTTCTGGGCGTTGAAAACGAAAATATTAGGCATCTGAATAACGTTTTAAGTTTGATAAAGAAATTGAGCGTGTAGAGAGGTCAATTAAGTAAGTCCAGGGACCGCGGCGGACGCAATGCTCGTTACACACTCGCTCAAATTGGCGCCGACCACTGAACTGTAACGATAATGACGCCGCGTGAGTTGTGCCTCATTCGTCCACTAACGTAAGCTAACTCCTCTCATGGGAAACCCTAAAAGTAACTTCATACCAAGTAGGTACTTTCACATTTGGCAGTCTCGCAAAACTTTGCGGTTTTTGCGGCACATAAACAACTAGCACACGTGTGCGTCCGACCGCGTATCGATTGATTTGACTTAAAATGCATAGTTTTGAGCTGCGATGTCGATTGGTTTCCGCCAAATTTTCCGCTGCGGGCGCTTGGCAACCGCTTTTTGTGGTGCGGCATTGTCACCCGTACAAATTAAGTGACTTATGTGAGGATCTACCACATAATATTCTCTATTTGCGTGTCACATTATGTGAGTCCATATGTGTTATATCAACACACATAAAATAACATTTAAAGCATACCACATCTATTCACATTCGCCATAACTCCAATCGTACAACATGTATTGGCAACACTCATAATCATAGCGAAAACGATCGACCACTGAAAGCTTTTTGAAAGCTCGCAGTGACGCGCGATGAAAGGTTCATGCAGTGATTTCAAGCCAGTCACTGTGGCCCCGACTTGTGAAAGTGACACCTATAATGTTTGCCTCATAATGTTATCACGTAAACATTCTGTTAATTCGCACTTCGTACTGCTAACGCTTGTAGTCGCAGTTTAAATTTTCGAATAAACGGTTCAAACTAATTCCATCTGCCGTTTTCTTATTCGAAAAAATTAAAATCTTTTGTGTTTAGTATTTTTTTTTCGTGGGCAACGCATCCGCGCGGGCCAGCAGCGGGTGGTTGTTGTACTCTCCGGTCGCACATAATAAGCGACAAGCATTAAGCATACCGACTAAAACCCACGGTTTCTTCAGACGACAAATGTGCGGAAATAGCTTGCGCATTCATCCGCAACTCCGACGGGAGTGTGAGATGGACTGACTATTATAAGTTAGGCTTCGACACAGCCCCGCCCTACACGGACTCTCAACTATGCCCTCAGCTGTTCAGAGGGACATGTGTAGAGATCCCGACTGGGTTCCTCGTGGTTCGCCGTGGAAAAACGTTCCACGGTTACTAAGCCTCCATTCCACGGCAAGGCGGGAACCCCTCGTTGTGTTCAGTAATTACTCTAATGCTTGCCAACTTTAAGGGATGTAATATTTAGCCTATAAATCGTATTTTATAGAAATTACCTATTTTTTATTTATCCTATGTTAGAAATTTCAAAGCAAAAACACTACTAGTTTTAATTGTTAAACTTAGAGAAATGACTTCATTTTAAGATATTTATTATTTCCGTGTTGCGTGAATTGTAATAATTTAGATGTAATTTTAAATTTGACATTATCAGCGTATTTATATGTAGCTACATACTTACTAATTATCCTGGTGTTTCTTTGGAAAATATTTTATCTTTAACGCTTACATATGTGTATGTAGTCAACCCTGATGATTAATGTCTACAAAATAACTGCTGCTTTTTGTGATTAAATTTACGTATTCTTTAAAAATTGCGTATTATAAATTTGGTGATCTTCATTTTAAAGTTAAAGAAAATGTTTAAGTAGTTTTAATAATGTTTTTGACTATAACCATGAGGTCAGTGTGAGTTATAGCGTAGACTGCATTATTGTTCATTTGATGTATGTTAAAAATAAGATTAAATAAACATAATTCTAAACAAAAAAAAACCGACTTCTAACGGCAAGGTAACTAAAAAGTTAAAAATAAGTTCACTTAGCGGAAAATAATTCGTATTTTGATTTAGTTAATCAGAAATGATTAAATAAGTATTTTATAATTTTGGAGTTGGTGCCAAGTAAAACAATAACTAGGTACCTACAAGTATTATCAATCCTAATTTGCTATTGTAAGGTAAGTAAGGTTCTTAGTATTTGCTGGGAGATTACATTTTATCAAAAAAAAGATTCGTCGAAATCGGTTCATAAACGACGAAGTTATCCGCGAACACACATAAAAAAAAAATATATATATACGGTCGATTTGAGAAACCTCCTCCTTTTTTTGAAGTCGGTTAAAAATAACAGTTGGAAAAGGAAGTGTTCATATTGTTTCACTATCGGTTACATGATAAATTGTTAAATAATGCGCCCTCTGTCGTTATTCTAACCCCACCCCTAATGTCTTCTTAATGCTGATGCTGCATGGAGTTGTCACATTGCACATTTTGAACTAGCGTGCCACCTTTTCGTTTTGCAGCAAGAATTCACATTTCCATAAGTTGTAGGTACTACCTTTATCTGTTTAGATTTTGCTGTATGATATAATGAAACTGAAATGAAAATTTATTTTAAAACTTATCTACGTATAACAAGTAAATACAATATGCTTGTTTATGGCAGATTGGCAATTAAAGGCTTTTATGTACAATTTTTTAAAGCTTTTACGATCGATTAAAAACAAAATTTCCTTATATTTGCTTGTCAATATAGTGACAGTGGTGCGGTAGAATCTGCAGCGAGAACTCTATAAGTGCACTGAGTTTGTTAAGTATGAAATGGTCCACTTGAACGCAAGTTTTTTACTTCTAGTTTTGCCTCTGCCTGCTCGCTTCGCGCTCCTTTTGTTCCACGAACGAACGTGATCTGGCCGAGATAAAGCCCACGGACGTTATTGCTCCATTCTTCTCTTCAATCGAGTTTGCTTCTGCTTGTCAAACTTTCTACTTTGCGCTTAAGCGCAGATAAAATAATTTTATTCGAACGCTCGAACGGTTGCTTAAGAACGATCTTCTACAAATGTAAAAATTTCCTAGTCCATTTGTTTTCATGTCATGACGTATAAGACGTAAACGCATAATATTTTCGTAGCATTCGCCTCGCCGCGTATCTTATGGTTCGCATAAGACTTCGTTTCCAATAACGTTGCGACATGACAAACGGCTTGCAGTCATATATGACGTAAATATTACTGAAACAGGATTTTATTTCATGAAATAGCAATATATCTTGCTGTAACTATACTAAGCTGGTGTGTGTACCTCTGTTTGCCTTTCCATCCTTCTTTACGTTAAAAATCTATATAAAACATACCTTTTTGCATCGTATGATAAAATTGAAAAGTTTTCAAGATTTGTTTTTTTACGTGCCTGGTGTCAAGACGCTCTACAATTCAATAAATTATTACCATGAAATACTTTTAAAGCTATTATAACTCTGTTACATAGATATAAAGATTGGTATTGGATTCCTTCCCAATATTAACTTTTCTCACGTTTATTTTTATACTTACACCCAGTTTCTGAAAGACTGATCAACAAAAATTTACTACTCACCTGTTAAATGTCATGAGAAGTACCAATTGGGTTGTAGCAAGCAAGCATGAATAATTAGTTTTATTTGATCTAATTAATAGATATCTAATTAGATAAAATTAAACTAATTATCCATGCTTTTAGATACTTCACATGAGATTTAACAGGTGATTAGTTGATTTTTCGTTTCTTTCCTGCCTTTCACAAACTGGGTGTAAGTCTCACGAATACTTACATGAAACAAAATATTCAAACGTGTTTAAAATAGAAACATAAGAAAATCTAATTCAGTATGGTCGTTTAAATAACACATCAGCGCCCACTCAGAAGCCATCATTCGGATAAATTTAACTTGGCTAATTAACAATATACACATGTTAAGTGCAGTGTATTCGTATGTCACAACAAGAGTGGCGCCGAATCTGTTGTAGCCGATACACGCTGCGCTGGAGCAGTTATCTCAGTATCGCCTGACTACGCCCGTTGTGGCCGCCATGTTTATTTTTAGTCTCGCGTGTACATTCACTATTGCGATGAAATTTACAGCGATCGCCGACTGCTGCGGCTCGCCGCTCGCTGGACTCCGATACCAACGCTTCAAATGACAAGCTACCGCTATTTCAAAAAGTCTGCTATTTTACGCAAGAATTTCCGCTCTTTCGATGAGCAATTCTTTTTTCAACTGGTGAAAGGTACATGGGATTACTTTTAATACATGGTATTAGACAGAAATTCTTCGTACGAGGACGCTAAAAACCCTCTATTTTTTTATTCCTTTATTTTTAGGTTAAAACAGGTTTTCAATGAAGTCTATCAAATTTATAATATACCTATATTATATTTCCTTCAATTTCGCTTGAGGGGTTTACGTTGAATTTTTTTTTCGATAAACGCGTCTCGTGGCGGCTGATTACCTTTGTTTGTCAAAATACCATTACTGGCACTGTGCAAGGTCCCCCTGTCAGGCTGAGATTTGGCGTAACTTAGTGACTGATTAGCAATTGGTGTGAGCTGGCAGGCGCGACAGGTGGTCGGGGTGCGGGGACCTGACCCGCGGCCTCTCGCCTGATTGATGGCCACGTCCCTTTCACGCTCTGACTTGGCGTCTTACATTTGATTTACACTACGCCTAACCTACCTCAAAAAATTTCATGTATTTACTTTTTATATAAATAAAAATGTTAAAGAGTTATTAGTGCAAAATCTTTAGATATTCGAAAATAATTTACCGCGTTCTTTACTGTTAGCTATAGCTATAAAAAAATTCAAGGTATTTCTTTCTGATACTTTCCCAACAATATAAAGACAAAACCAACTAAATTGGTTTAATCGATATTATTATTTAGTTATCTAATTCTATTATCTAATTCCTAAATAAATAAATAAAACATATTCGACACACACACTACTATGTTGACATACACGAATGAGGGTTGACATTCAGTAAGACTATAGCTATACAAATAATATTATAGACAAACAAGATAGACTTTAAAAATAAAGAAAAGAGTATAATATGCGTGTAAATATCATACTCCTCCGTGCGCGCATGACTTTTACTCTTTTCCTTATTTTTAAAATCTGTAGTAAAATTGAGATTAGATTAATATTGTTTGTCTATATTAAGAGTGAAATAACGCTTGCTAATATAAATCTAATATGAAATCTCAATGTAAAAAGAAAGTTGTGTATCAGTAATCTGAATTAACAATATCGTAGGTATAGATAGATAAAAAAATATTTATTGCTGGTTCAAAGATCTTTTTGTATTTTTTGGTTACTACAATCTTTTTCTCTTATTGATTTCAGTAATTTTATGAAAGTTTTTTTCTAGTTTTACTATGCCATGCCATAGAACATTAACAGGTCGGAGTGAGAGACAAAGAAGAAGAAATCTATACGGATCAGAGTGAGAGACAAAGAAGAGGGATCTATATTCGCGAACACATAATAATAGTAAATGAAGAAGTGAATTTGAGAAATACATTTAAAATGTGCATGAAATGACATTTCAAAAGTTTTTGTATGATTGTAGATTAATAGATTTATAATGCAGGAGGCAAATTAACAGTGTAGCCTTGGCGAAATCTGATTTAAGAAGTATTAATCTTTGACAATAGAACTATATGAAATGTTCAAACTTATAATTTAAATGAATAAAGCCCTGTTTCACCACTTGCTGATAAAGTGCGTGATAATCTATTTAAAACTAAACTGACAGATAGTACCTACTCAAAAATCAGTTTAACAAGTTCCTAACCTCTAGTTATTATAAATGCGAAAGTTTTTGAGTTTGTAGATATATGTGTGTGTATGTTCGTTATCACTCAGCGTTTTAATGGCTCAACCGATTTCGATGAAAATTGGTATGTAGATAGATATAGTTTCGGAGACGGACATAGGCATTAGGCATTGTTCCCGAAGGAGACAAAACACAATTAAGGCGCGGGTGAAGCCCTGGGACGCAGGTTTTCTAAAATAATAGCCGTTATAATAATGATTAACGTTTTTTGAGATGATTGAAAAATGTTTGTTATGAACTTCATGTGAATTATAACAAATGAGTTAAGTGTCACGCAAATGTCAAATGTCGATTGTGTTGTACCTGAGCGGTCCCACGCTTCGAGCCCGCGCCGCGGTCTAATAACATAAACCGAGGTCAAATCTTGCCTCATGCATATTCACAGGCGACGACGGTGAAGCCGGTGGCTCATCTGTAACGGTCCTGCGACCGGTTGTATGAGCTCATTGTTGCGGGTGCCCACATGGTGGCGCGACTCGTCCTGCGCTGGCGCCATACCACTTACAACGCTCTCGTAGTTTAGGTAACACTTTTTCACATAAAATCTGTGATCTACTGTTACAAATATACTGGTCTATAACCGGTCTACAATTTATTTGTAGCATTCAGTAAGTAAACTTCAAGGATATCTTGATCTAAAACGAAATATGACTGTAACACTTACTTAACGACTATGCCAACCGAGAACGACATTTAACTATTAATGTTTGTCTAGTAAGTAACGATAAAATGTTTTATGACAACTACAGGTCGTGCTTGACAAAATAGTAATACTGACAAAATAGTGCTAATACCCATAGATAATACCGAATCCGGGCAAGTACCAATTTGATTTATCAAATCATATCTAAGTTCATCTTGGACATTTCTGACTGACGGTGAAGGAAAACATCGTGTGGAAACCTGGACTTAAAAGTCTGAAATTGCTAATCCGCTTTGAGCAAGCGTGGTGATTAATACTCATGGCTTCTCTGTATGAGAAGACGCCTTTGCCCTGCAGTGGGATAGTAAAACAGGCCGGTATTATTTTATTATCCTTAATACTGTACTGCCTTTTACTACGTAGAGCGTCGGGTTATTAAGATTACAAAAGCAGGGTCAGTTGTGAACGGCGACAGTAGATATTTTTATTCTAATTACGTGCCAGCTACTACCACCCGTGAGGGTGCATGCGTAATTCGAAATACGTTTTTCTTTGCATGTAGTGTTATGACATTATTTCATTGAAACAAATGGAACTGTGTAGGCGACGAAACCCTTATTATTCCGAGCACTTTTTGAGTGAGTTGCCCACCTGCTATTTTTTTATGTAGGTAGGTATGCAGGTGATGGATTACCTACAGTATTGTTTCATTTTTAACTGTGATAGATATACCTACGAGTCCAGTTTGCGTTTGTTTTTTACTTATTTTGCAGTGGAAGTAATAATTGTCAGTTTTTGTACCTATTTTAAAAATTTATTATAAATTTATTATAAATTTTCAAAACCAGAGTAAATAAATGATTACTAAGATGATACTCATGCATCATATACGCTTTCGAGCATATTTAAGGACCGAACGTTTAAGAAATAGCCATGACATAGATATGGATAAATAGTGGTTACTTGACAATACATACAAAATTTTGGTATTTATTCAATTTTTTGCTTCTATAGCCAGTAAAGCATTGTTAAAAATGATTTCTATTTTATATAAAATGTCGTTTTTGAGTATAGAATTGAGATTAGTCACGTTTTTACTAGCTATTCTTGCCCTTGTCTGCGAGTCGAATTTGTTCAATGTCGATTCTGAACCGGAACAAAACACTGAGTTGCGTCAGTTAAAGTAATATTTTAATGCGTCCAAGTTTCAGTTTAGTGGAACATTGATTGCTTGCCCTCATTATTGTTGAAGAAGAACGGCTGCAGCGGTCAACCAACTTGTTCTACAGCTTCACATATTCTAAACTAGCCATCGCCAATAACGTGATATTACAAACGTTATAACCTATAACCTTTCTCAAGCACTGTGCTATCAAACGCAAAAAGAATTATTCAAATCCGACTGGTAGTTCCAGAGATTAGCGCGTTCCAACAAACAAACAAACAAACTTTTCCGCTTTATATATTACTATATTTTAAATTATTTTATATAAAAAATGGCGAGTGCGTCACCAAAACTTGGCGAGCTCTCAAAATCGTCTTAGTGTAGAACAGTAAAACAAAGATGGTGCAGTAATGCATTTTACATTTTGAAGGATCATTAAATTGCGCATTACACGGCCCGGGCGCGTCAAGAGGCAATTAAAAAAGAAATGCTAAGACGAAGCTCGTAAAAATGAAGTCGTGTTCTCAACTGATTAAAAACTCTGCTCTAATCTAGTGCACGTTAAATTTTTAATCAAATTCGTTTATCGCTGACGACCTTAGCGCCTTCTTATCTTTGACCTACAAGAGGACCTAGGAGATAGTTGCCGAAATTAGTTGAATACTTATTACCTAAAACACAATCAGGTAAAGAAAAACGAGTTTAAGAAAGATTTTACGAGGATATACGTCGTATGTATATGATTGAAGTGGCGTAGATAATTTCAGTATACGGATACGCTGTCTATATCTATTAATTAACACGCAAACTATCGGCTTTCAGGTGAATGTCAATTAATGTCAAAGACTGAAGACCGCGGTCCTTAGGGAGCATCTAGTAAAGTGATGAATTGTCTGACTAGATAGCAACAAGTACTTTTAGCGATAACCTCGTATCTATAAAGAACGTATTGAAAATTTGACCCTGGGATTAGAATTCATTCTGTTTGTGAGTTGTACCGAACGTGTATATACAAGTTATTGGTGTTAGTCAGCGTTTTAGCTCTTTTAAATTTAGACCAGTTCAAATAAATAAAATAAAAGCGTAATTATTTATATGCTGAGTTACATTAACATTATACTTTTGTTCTTGCCATAGTTAGCTAATTAAATAGCAAGAACGCCAAAGATGGAATAAAATATGGCTGTACAAGATCTTATCTTTCTATTGTTCTTATACTTTATAATGTATGTAGAGTACATGGGTAGATGTCAGTATACTATACTTAATCTGTACAATGTAAAACAACACAACAAAAACATTGACAACATTATAATGTTGTCAATGTTTTTGTTAAACGTTTTTTAAGCTATTTATTTAACTTCGTAACATTGTAAGACAATCTAAAAATACAATTAATTTAAATTGTCTTGGTTTGAAACATAAAACCATGCTATATGTTCCTGTGGGTGTCGTAAGATTCGGCTAGAGAATATCAGGTAACCAGCGTTAACTACATATTAAAATCACCTTACTGAGGTCGCCAATCCGCCTTCCACGAGTGTGGCTGCAACCGGACAGGGCTTGGGACTTTTTGAGTGCGTGTTCGGTCAAAAATGATGTTCGGCCTCTTTAGCTCATCACTGGCTTCCACGTCCCGCTCTCTACCTAATTAGCTCATCACTGGTTCCTACCCCCCGTTCGCTACTGTAATCTACTGTATCCAGCCTTTGTACTCAAATGTCGGGCCAAATTGGCTGGTTTGTCCGCCTATGTATAGTGTTTGGGAGGCCTATGTCTTGCAATGGACGTCGTCCGGCTCATGATACGATGATGTATTATTTTCTTCTTTGCGTAGTTATTTGATTTTAGTGATAAATTTTGAACTAAGTAATGTAGAAGCGGGTAGTACCTAGGTACGTACTACGTTCATCGAGTACATTTTACATAAATAAAAATTAAAGATGTCCTACAAGGTCCTCGAGTTAGCCATTGATTCAAACACCTTTAGTTTTGGTAATACTATCCTACTACATATATACCTACTTTTTGTGTATGAGAAGAGGCCTTTCCCTGCAGTGGGATAGTAACGGGCTGATATCCTATTATGTACCTATATATTATTTTAGGAGTACATATCATTGAATTTTGCACATTGACATCATTTACATAGACATAGACGGTCAGACACGTTGATTGATTGATGGAGAGTGACTCTTACTGGCTGTTATCTAACCGTTAATAAATCAATATGCCACACTATTATTTATAGACCTATTTACTATTGTACTGCAATATATTAACGATGTCAATATGAAATGAACTAAGTAACGATGAGCTGCTCTTATAATGTATTGAATAGAGAAAGGGTAAGATTGGTCATTATTTATTTGATTTAAGTTAATTGACCCAAGAATAAATTGCCGAAGAGACATACTCGTATGCCGTTTATAACTTCTATTTAGCCACCGAGGCAATACATACGTTGCGTCTTATTATCAGAATAATGTATTAACAAAATTAAATGCAATTATGTTTATATGCGCTCCGAGATAATTCTACAGGACGCGTAGTCAATCCATTTAAAGTAATATTAGCGGCGAGGCCATGACTATTTTCAATGTGTGGATAAAACACTATGACGTCACAGTATTTGAAGTTGTCACCTGCCTCGCCACTATCACAGCGCCCTATGTTGTAAGCGTCGCGATCTCCCCAGATAACAAAAATTCTCAAAGTCTTGTTCCGAGTCCAAACTGCCAAAGTGCTTTGGGTGTGAGGTGTGATTACAATATTTATAAAAGAGTAGATTTTTCAAACATTCGCAATACTGGTCTTATTTAGGCCTTAGTTTTTTTTTTTATCTTTAATCTCATTATATTATGATGTCATCCATCATTTACAAACGTTTATTATTCGCAGTCAAAGCATTTACAATATTTTGGCCATATCTTTTTTTTAATTATTGAGTTTGAATTGACCGACCAGCATAATATTTAAGTAATATATAAAAATATAAAAAATATTTTGAATAATACATCATACATACCTACAGTCTGTACAGATTTTTATTTAGGTAGGTAGGTATATTGATTTTGACCTAAATCACGGGCATTACTTATTAGATTTAAAACAGTCGTGATATAGAGTAGATATTAGGTATCTACGTTCGACTAGAGAAAGTGTTCTAATAAATTTATTAATGAATTAAAAATAACGTCATTGGCAACGTTCAACACACGATCAATATAAAACTGCGAAATTAATTGATTTTCGCGGTTGCCATGCATGCTGACCTTATGTACCTAGGTTGACTTAACAATTTGTTGTAAGTTGCACCAAAATAGAACGTGTGTAGGTGTATAAACTACATTGACATATTAGGTAAGTACCTAAGTCATAACTTTCGAAACATTTGCAGTTGAAAATTTAATCAGTTATTATTAATAGTTTAGTCTTTAACGTCTTCGTCGCTTAACCTACATGTGTACGTTTATTTATTGCGTAAGTATATGTGAATGTGCATGTCAATACGACTAATACGAGTATAATCGTCCATCAAAAACTATTTACTTACTATAATTAGTAATTAGGTATATTTTGAATTTTTGTATGTCATGAAATGAACCACAAACATCGAATTGTTTAAGTAATTAGTCATTGTAAATAACTCGCGTCACGGAAAATTTTATATAATGAACTGACGGATCGAATTTGAAATGATGAGTTGATGGCTTTATCTAGTCATCTAAATCATACGTCATAGTTTCGAGAAAGGAAACAGCAAAATACATGCTCGGTAAAGTTTCAAAGAAAAGTAGTACCTAACTAAATATATACATACTTTGGTTTATTCGGTTATAAAAGTTAAAATTAAACTGCATCTTACGCAACACCATATATATTGTTGTCATGCCGAGTTTTGACCGAGTTCGGCAGGGCTTACCTTTACACCACAGTTAATACAAGTATTGCAAAATATCGTCAGCGGTTACTTTAATATCATTTTATACGAGAACATATTTAGAAACCTGCACAGGTCGGTGCCGTGTTATTCAATCTGCGACCTATTTGTGGTCAATCGTTAGACAGTATCAAGCGCCTCGTGGTGTTGACAACTAAACCTGTTACATATACTTGTACTTATAATAATATGTCATGTAAAGTACACATAACTGACTCAGAAGCTAAAACCACAATTAACAAACTTAGGAATTATGTTTTGTGTGAAGTTTGAAGCTTCGAAAAAAATAACTGGTGAAGGAACCACTAAAAACTACCCTGTGCATTTCGTGCAAATGTTGCTAAGCTCTCTATTTTTTACAAAATCAGGTTAAAATCATACACACAATGCTTCACCAAAGTGCACGTTCTAACTCGTTTAACTTAATTAACAATTTTATATAAGCGATCATTATTTTAATCATATCTTCCGTCACGGTTGCCGATTTAATTTGTACATAGTTTCATAATGTATCCACATTCAGTTATAGCATGATAACTGAATACGATAATATTTAATTTTCGTATTCATGCCCCTTTTTAATTTGGGATTGATAACACTAACATGCTAACTAAAGTGACATGTATAAACCTATTAATACTTAAAATTAAACCACACTAAAGTACCTAATCTTTTTTCTATTGTGGTTATAAGAAAGTTAAAGCGTTAATAAATATTTAATCGCTTCTTCATTTCCGAGCTGCCGACTGGCAAGGATTCGTGCGACGAGCTTATTAAGTGGGTCAAATAACCCTTTGGCGTGTAGTAGAGGAGTGAGAGCAATCACACGCGCCGCCCGTCTAATTGAAGTCCAATGTCGCGCGTCCCGCCCACGGTGATTGATACCGCCCAGACCAAGCCGGCTTCTAATTCGATTGTGATATTGTTTGGACGCACATCGACGTCACTCCCACGAGCCAAAATCTAATCTGTACGCACGCGGATGATGTCATCCCGAGACAGCGATCACTCGATTTTGAATGGCCGGCCGAGATACGCTTTGGGAGAGATTGATGAGCCCCGTTAAAGCACGTTGTATCGCTTGTTGTCGCCGTGAAAAAGCGATTAAGCTGGGAGGGTAATAAGGTAGTGGTGGGGCTAATTAGTTGCGCCATAGCCATCAATATCCATTAGCGGCGCCGCACGCGACGCTCGACGGTCGGATCGCGACACACCGCCGCCGCCGCCCGCCGCAACGTCGTCACTGACGACCAATACTCTACTCGTGTGTCGATTCGTGATAAGAGTTTGCACTTTCGTGACTGACCGCGGGGTTCAACAGAACAAAAATAAAACACGGCCGACGGAAAGTTACATCACTTCGAACTTTTATACAACCTACGTTGCCTATATATTATGTACGTATATGGGTATACCTACGATTCGATGTTTAGATAAATGACGCATAAGCAATAAACTTTTTTTTTTATTTTTGGAATCAAAAGACTTAAATATGTCATTTTAGGTTGAGTTTTGTATCTACTTGTCTTTAATAAGTAAACACAATATTGTTTACTACAAAAATAATATGAAATTTTAATAAGTAATTATAAAGTACGGTATAACATTTCTAAAAACTAACAGCATCTCCCTGAAAGGATTAGTTACACGCACGCTTTTTGCGAAATACTTAAAAAAATGCTAAAAGACGTAGGGATGCTAAAGTCTTATGGATTCATACTACTATCAATACTCATTTAATACTATTAACAATTTTCGAGATTGTCGGACTTGTTAATCAATATTATGTATACTAACTTAATAATAACTGTCGCAATGATGTCAATGATAGATTACGATTTCCGAATTCAATAACACGGTGGAATCTATCAACGCTGTACAAGATACTTAATAATACATTTTTAAATTCTGGTTTCACAGCAACAATTTATAATCATTTAAAGTAATCGACGTTAAATCATAGGTCAGTACACGTTGGTCAACATAATAGCACCTTAACACCAAAGCAACGGCTTTTATTATAATATCAAATATTGTTTGAGCATGCATCAAATCCACTCGGGTGATCCGATTTAATTTGAAACTTCACCTCACCGGTGATACTACTAAAGGGTTGCCCTCTGCCCTAAGCTTTGAACTATGACTTGACCGTTAATACGCATTTATAATTTGCTCTTCGATTATTTAGTACAGTGGAATGGTACAGTGAGATACGAATAAATTAGTTTCGTGTTTGGGAACAAAGCCGATTCAAAGTTTTGAGTAACGGTCGCAGGATCGTTGTAAGAGTTAAACTTATTCCTATCTGTGTTGGTTTAGAGTGCTTTATTCGGATCTGTCTTGTTGTTTTGTTTAGATTATTTGCAATTAACTTCCATTTTAATCGTAATGACTTAATAAGTTGAAAGTTATATCAATACAAAATTGCTCTTGATTAAAAATATCATAATCACTGTTACGCTACTACTAGTGTGCAAAAAATCACACTGGTTATTTTAAAGTTAAGGTGAATATTTCCATTAAATAAAATCAATTTAATCAGTATATTTAATCATAAAACGAGTTCAAAATGTAGTTGACCGGAATTCTCGTGCGTTTGAACTATGACCGGCTCGCGCCGCTTATAACATCCCCTAGGCAGGGAACGACCCGCAGGTGTAAACTCGCCCTTACTTAGGCTGCAGTTTCCACACACCTCATTTACATAGCCAAGGTATCTTATGCAATGTGCATGCACTCGCTTCTCACTTTATAATTCAAATGATCCACACGAGCGTCGGGTGAATTCGAGGAAATGTGAGAATTTGTAACGGAATTTTAGCAGCTATTTAATGTGAGAGATTCTTTGTTTTATCTTATGTACGTAACTCATTTTAAGTTACACCAAATTTACGCCGAATTTATATTAAAAAACAAATATTGTTACAATTTTATCAGAATAAGCAAACTTAGAATTAATTCTAAATTAAACCGTGAAACTTAATGGCAATCGAATTAATTAAATAAACGTTACCAATGTAGCGCAATAGTACAATGCCAAAACAAAAGAGTTCGAAATTCTCAAACGAATCGCTGGCTCATCGTCGGCACAACACTCAGCGTGACTGGATTTTGAAAGGCATCCTTTGTTAAAGCTTCAAATCCTAAACGATTTTAAGTGCAGTTTGGACGTGATCGTGTTATGACGCAAAAACGCTTGTTATTTAGTTTAACAACAGTATCTACAGAGATAGGAGGTGCGATGCCTCATGCATTGGAGAATATTGTTTATGCTTTATAGTTGCGTTCTGTGTGCTAACTGCTAACCACACTGGCCTTGCCCCGATGTAATCAAATTAGATGTATTACGTCATCGCCTCTAGCACCATTATGCTAATTAACACAAGCTGTGATCTAAACTTCGCCGATGGATGGCATGGATGCCGCCGCGAAATCACCTAAATTTATAGACGGATATAAATAAACGTTGCATGTTATCTCTCTCCAAAACCCCCACTAAATCTATGTCAAACAGTAAAAAACCTTTACAACTGAACAATGTATGGGCTGTGCAGATTTTCCAAAACATAAATATGTTTATTTTGTTTCCTTAAAATGTTTTGTATATACCATGCGGCGAAAATTATTTGATTACTAGCTGCGCCCCATGGCTCCGCCCGCGCCTAAAATGTGTTTGGGACCAGATCTATTTTCGGGATAAAAAGTAGCCTATGTCCGTCTCCGGCACTCAATCTATCTACATACCAATTTTCATCGAAATCGGTTAAGCCGTTTAGGCGCTGAGTGATAACAAACAAACAAACATACACACACACACGCACACGCACACACACACACACACACACACACACACACACACACACACACACACTCACACACACGCACATACATACACACAAACCATCGCATTTATAATATTAATAGGATTAAGTTCAATCTCTATTGCGAAGATCTAACCAGTGTAAGTAATAATGGAACCGAATCAAAGCAATATTTTTGAAACATTTAACATTATGACGGTGTTGTCGACCTGGCAGGAGCCGCGTAGGTCGACTCCAGCCAAGTGGTAATTTCCTTCATTACGTCAGTCTCATGATTCACGCTATTATTCCAAAGATTTAAACACGGGTTGTGGTCAAAGCGTTCAATTACTACCTCGCTCTTGCCTGCTGTTTAGTCTCGCCACATCTTTCTCTTAATATACAAAATTTGAGCAACAATACCGAGTCACTACAGATGTTTATGTTTTATGAGACAAAGTTTTAGTCAGTCTAGCTAATTAATCTTTTAAACTTGTACTTTTTTGTTTATGCATAAATAACTGCACTGTGGTTTAATAGATACAGTTAATTCCCACAACTATTACACAAAGATGATTGCAGAGAAACATGAACACAAATCCAAGCTCGGAACATTCTTACGATTACGTCATTCATAAAAGTAAATGCATTTCTGTAGAGGGAATGAGGGGAGCCATCTTTGTGCGACTGCTGCGGGCCGCTGCTTGTGATATGAAAAGCAGTTTTCTGTAGAGTAAATAAATAGAGCGACAGTAAGAAGGCCTCGTGCAACCATCTTGACAACTAACGTGGACTAGAGTGGTGACAACGCTTGTCTTGTGCACTTATAGATACAAGATGTAGCACACATAGTATCACTCATACTTCAGTCAAAATATAAACAAGTATTTAAATAAGAACATAATTAAATATTATGGACGTAATACATTCAACTAAATATTCATTTGTCTTTAATACCTATAATTTAATGTTCTTTTTGTTTAATGGTCGAAGTTTGCTGTAATTCCTTTTACGGTGGGTCGATTTTCTGCACACAATTCAAGCATCATGATACCGTAAGTATGTATTTCCAAATGGCTTATGAAACTCCCAAAAAACAACACGATACCGCGCTTATTTAGAGACTACGGTATCGAGCAGATGACGCCCAAACAAATCTCAATATCTGGCATATGGTATGAATATTTAGAGCAGGAGAACGCATCGAGCGTTTCTCTGCACGGCTGTAAGACATCGAAAATAGATTGTGCGAACGGGGTTAGACGCACCTGTTATTTAGCTTTCGGGCGGGTGTGTCGGGAGCGCGGGGTGGCAGATTCATTAATAATGGCCCACAATGAGACACCATTATTTACGAGTTGCGGCAGTCGAGTTGAACCACAACGCACATAGCACTATGCTTCTTGTCCCAATCGCGAAACCACGCAGTAGTTGAAGCTAAATCTTCATAGGAACTGCTAAGACCTCGCAAAAACTTTAAGTGCACATGTACATTTATTTTAAATAGTTGCTTCTGTAGATCTATATCTATATTTTATGGTAAGCATGCACATTATGCGATCGATGATGTTCAATGAGCTTAATTTTCAACAATTGAACTCCTAATGGACTGTATTCTACATACATAAGGCAAAGCCTGTATCTTTTTAGATAGTAGGACCGTATTAACATAATTTATTTGTGGCATCTCAATTGTTATCGTGACGTCGTGCATTACCGAACTTGGCTTGAGCAACCATATAACGAGTTAGCTATTAGTCAGTACCAACCAAATTCATCAATCTGTTCAAAAAAAAAATCAATTCTGTTCTACAATATGTAGAACAGAATTGATTCTTTTTCTGTATTTTGTTTTAACCGATTCACATGAGTCTGCATGCTATGAAGTCACTTCCGAACTAAGTTACAAAAGGTTGGGGTTGGAGTTGCATTTTCTCTTGTCATTTGACGCAAGAATATTAGGAGATGCTACAAGTACTATGTAATTAATTTGTAGTTAAGATTTAATATAATTCATAGTTAATTGCCTGAATTTTATGAATATATCACATAACACTTGAAAACAGTCTGTCTTCAAGACAGTAAATAAACAAAAAAATATTACTTATATTACAATGTTAGGAGGTGCGTATAGTGAGCCTCTATTTGTGTTTGTATATCGAGTGTCTGTGAGAGGATAAGAGAATGACACGTTTGATTATACAAAATACATTATATAGTTCTATCGTATAATTTCGGTATTTGGTCTCTTTGGTTTGTAGCCAGGTCACCTCTACTGTTGGAGGTTTACAGCCAAGATAAAAACTTGTCCAACTGTAAACACTTAATTTTCGTATTATAGGAGTATAGTAGGACACAAGAACAGTCTAAAAGTGCTGATTCTTGATAGCACGTTGTGCGCAATTTCTGTACACTTTAATGTTGTATCTGGGGCTTCTACCAAAAAAACGAACTTCAAGATATTAAATTTGAGGGATTCGCAATAAAGTACTATGATTAAGCTAACTCTGCAACTGGGAACAACTATCTGTAAGTAAGTGGCTTATAAATACCTGAACTGAACCCCATATCGACAAGATAATGTAAGTAATAGTAGATAACCTTAGTAATAAATAAGTATTAATATATGTAGTGGTAGTAGATAACCGTTTGGAGACAAAATTAATGGTATCTACTGTACACGTCAAATATTGTATCCACCGCTTATGAAACTAAAGTACCGTTGAGCAGCCTGAATAAACATAAATAATTTAAAAATATTAGAAATAATATTGATCCGAGAACGCTACGTTGTGGAATACTGAAATTCACCGTCAGGTCAGTTCTCAAGTAGCCGTCGCCTGGTAACGATTATACAATAATAACTTGAACATATTTAGTTGTTCAAGAGTTATCTTTTACCACTGCCCGTTTCTAAAACAATGCTAACATGGGTATTTATATGAATTGCCCTATCTTAATTTATTCACTTCAATTTTATGATTCACGAAATCTTATTTTGATAGGTTCTACTTCTAAGAGATGCGATGATTGGCGTTTTGCCACACAAAGGATCTTTTGTACGCATAAATATTTTTAATGTTAAATGACTCACAAAGTACTTTTTTGAGACGATATCATGCTACTGTTTATTTTGTTCAACGCTAGGAAATAGTGACATAATAAATTTTATTACAAAACATTTCAAAGTTATATAGTTGGGACTGGTAAACAATTAAACACACACAAATTAAAAGAAATAATATTATAAAGATAATGAATCAAATAAACAAAGAACTATCGGACTAAATTCGTGCTTGAACAGTCAGATAGTCTCAGTAGAGGCGGTGAGATGAGGTAAGCGACCTTAAAAGCCACTTAGCACCGTGCGCTCTCCGCGCGCCGGCGCCGCTCGCTGCGTTTCTTATTACTTAGCGAATAATTCGGGTAATAACTAGCTACTCCGAAACCGCTCTTATAGTCTACAATATGCTTAGATATCATGCTTTTCAACACTGTCATTTTCTTTGTACATAAAAAAACGCTGTTATAATACTTCGATGCCACAAATATCGAGCATCTTAAACAGAAAGACATTTTTTTTTATTTGATTTCGGAATATGTTTTAAAATGAAAGTGATGTGTCTAAAATTTAGTTAATCTGCTATATCTAGATTTCGAATAGTATACATCACATAAACTGCATTCCAATAAAATTTCCTCAAGTTATTTTTTTATGTCGTTAGGATCTGTACAAAATATTTAGAAAATAATTATATTCACATGCGCTTCGCTGAGTAAAATTAATTAGTATGTTCCTCGTGGCCAAATAAAATACGTGCATTCATAAATAAACATTTTATATAATTAATATAAATTAACCAATTATAAAAGTGACTACGACCTACCTAAAATAAAAGTTATCTTAATTTTCTGTGTTGGTGTTGGATATTTAATTGAATATCAACAACTTATTTACAGTGTTTCAAAGATAAGGCTTTGGTTTTAAAAAGATTATAAATATTTATAATAAAGCTTGTTGAGTAACAATAAATAAGAGTATTGTATAACATTTTCTCACCTGTCATTATAACAGCGACGAATATCAGCCAATAGTAGTTTTTCATTTCCGCGCGTACGTTACTGATCCGGAACCTATTTCAGTTCCCGAATCATCTAAAGACGGGTAGACGTAGGCCGAAATACGAAAATGCGGAAATCACTATAGCCGCTGCAATCGCAATAGATGTTTACATTGTACATATATTCAGTTTTAGTTATTATATATTTGCAATAATACGAAACATCTTTGGCAAGTATATGGAAACTCATGTGATTATAGGACGCCGATGTGATCCAAGTTCCAATGAACAGTCACAATTTGTGTAAAGTTCAATTCTGCGCGCAGATACTGTAGACAGACTACAGTACCAATGTTAAGTCGGATGGAGCGAGTTAATTAACGTTTATAGGGAGTCATCAAACAGGCGTGAGCTTCGCCTTTCGGGACAGGCCCAAGAACGCGACTTCGCCTCGCTGCTTTTAATTAAATGCTGGTAGCGCCGCACCTCGCGTCAAAGAAGTCCTCTACTCGTACAATCCACTTACCAGGCACGCATTCCCTTTCCTATACATTTAATCAAAAATATGTCAAGGTTCTCCAAACAATTGTCAGTAATGTCGTTTATAATGGATGGGTACACGAGAAAATACAACTTTCTCAAAATACTTCATCATTTTAATAATATGCATTATAGTTTATTATTTACATAGTTATTTAAACAAACGATTTAATTACTTCGTCTGGTTGTTATGTAGGAAAATCATAATTTATTTTTATTATAGGTAATATTTAATTGTCGATGATATTTTAAAGAAAGTTTATTGATGTCTGCTATAGAAATTGTTAAATTATTTGAAAAGTTTTTCACCGCCTCAATTTTAATCGTCGCATATGATTATTTTCTTATAAAAAATATCCAAAACATCAAAATCAGTTTGAACAGCGCAGAGTTGCCAGTCTCCTGTAATTTAAGACAGTTTGTTGTGTGAAGTGTAGACGGACGTCATTGTAAAAAAGGCGTGAGTAGAGTAATTGACAAGTCGTGGTTGTTTAACTGCAAGTATGTCCATAATAATGGTTTGCAGTTATTCAAACTGCACTATTAGATAACAGTTATTGATGTACCAGGACTCGATTTTTTTAAATTAATAACGTTTACACATGTCAATCATATACTTGCAAACAGCTTGTCATGACTTTGCGTTTAGGACACGGCTGTCTTCTCTATGGTTAACTAAAGTGGCAGACGTTTTCTATGGTTATGAAGGCCCATCCATCCCATCCTATTTCTGTGCCCATTCAAGACGTGAAAGCAAACCTCGAAGCGATTTTTTATTGTTGTTCAGTGAGTCTACACGCTACATCTCACTGGCCGAGCTTTTTAAGTCTTCAACTTTACGTAGGTAAAGGAATCAGTATCGTTTTATCACTCACGTCAATGATTGCTCCTAATCAATGTCATAGTTACATAAAAAGTAAATTAAATTTAAAATTTCAGACAGTATTAAAAATCAGTCAATCAATTCATGGGTACCAAAGTACCATTGATATGGCTTTTCTGTGATTGTTAATTGCTTTTTTTAGATTGAAATTTGTTATACAGATGTTATAGATATACTTACAGACAATAAATAATACGTATAAGCACCAAATGCAATTTTCTGTAATTAGTAGTAGTATCCGTACTACTGCGTTTCGTTCGGTGAGTGAGAGCGCCGGAGGCCCAATTTCTCCCCTTTCCTCTTTCCTCACCTTCCTCATTTCCTTCCCCTAACCCCATTCCCAGCCGCCATAGTGGAGGCCACCATACCAGCAGTTAAGGACGATAGCTTTTGGTATAGTGGCCGCCACTTCTGGATTCCACTGACTGCTTACCATCAGGCGGGGTAGAGTCACTTTGGTGGGCTATAATATAAAAAAAAAAAAAAAATTTGCGATGTAATCAGTTACCAATTAGTTCAGTGAATAATATTCTTGAAAAATAGACTAGACAATATTCTATGGAAGTGCAGTTGTTCAGCAAGCTGCAAGCATATAAGAAAAAAACAATCAATAAATCACAAGTGATGCTCCGTGCTTCTAGCGGGGGTTGGCCAATTACTACGTCGCGCTTCAAGGAAGCTAACCAGTTTCTAAATTCTTCGTATATATAATTTAGCTTAATTGGTGTGTGGATACACGGTGGCAGGCAGTCGACCGAGAATTGGAGCCTCTTTGTTGGCGAAATCGCGTTTAAAACGGTACCCTCGCGAAGTACATTGTGCGTATTCTCCTCTCTTATCACCAAAATAGATTTGTTCTGCTCGTATAACTCTATAATCTTAGACATTTTCTTTGGAGTCATGTGTGTCGACGTTACTGAATATAATCACGAATGTAAGAACGATTGTCGCCGTAATTCATGCCTTGTTGCTCAACCCGAATTGTACTACACCGGGGTGTTGAATTCATAATATACTTATAAAGAAAGATATCTAACGTTTGTGTTCTTTGGTATACCAACTACATTTTTCTGTGTTCAATCTCAGTTTACTACATAATTCAAACATGATAAACAATAATGGATATAGTGAGGATGATGTCAACTATATCTTTAAATATGACAAATATTGTCTTTATGAAGTCACAAAAGGAAAGGACAATCGTGTTTGTGGGTGCTCAAATGGTGATCATATGAATGGTACAGGAAACTCGGCGCGTGCGCGGTAAACTGATGTGGAGATGAGCGGCGTGGGCGCACCCCCACTTATTAATCATTGTCGAACAATTGGCCACTCGACGTTCAATAACATTCAACATTATTTTAACGGTGACATACTTCGTTAAGTAACGGATGTTTGTATTTTTTTATTAATGGTTTTAGATTTAGCTCATCTGTAACCATTAATGAAGAAATAGTGGCTCATCCGAGAATCTCAGATGAGCTACGCACCTGCCTCTACCACCATGTAAAATTAATAGAAACAATGGAATGTGTGTTCTTATTGTCGAACGCAAACTATCTTGTTGCCAGTACAGCGCTTTATTATCAAGCAGAAACACAAGAAGTAATGTTGCTATAAGTGCTATAAGTTGCTATAAGTAAGATCATCAATGGAATGGAGGTTTTTGCCAAGTGTGGCTGCATAAATTTTCGCGTGCAATTTGCTGAGATTGATCTTGCTGTGCCCTAAATCTCTTAAGAATTTCTTATGCGTATACGGTTTATTTTTTATTTTAATGTTGTGTTACAGCAATGGTAACGTAAATTCACATGTTCATGAATCTTGCAGCTGTCCACGTGCAAGCCACATACAAAGGGGGTATCCACCATTATTGCTAACATGAAGCAATAAACATTGTTCTCGAAATGTTCTCCAGTAACCGAACAAGGAGAGAGGTACGGTGTACGATTACACGTGCGGCGATTGGCAACTGTGTTGCTGGTATGTGTTCATGTACGACGTATGTACATAGCTATATCCTTATGTGTGCGAGCACTGCGTTCGGCGTGGGACGGGGCAGTGCATTTTTTGCGAGCGCGAGATGAACGGCAGGTCGTTGAACTCCGCCGTTTGTCTCGGTACCGAATTTTGCCAGCGAAGCGCATCTTCCACCCGTCTCCTATTTGGTTACAGTTTTACTAAATTACACGTATTAGAAATAAGCACGTACGACTAAATAATACCTAACTGATAACTTACTCCATAAGACCTGTATTCGTATCCAAGTCAAATATGTGGGTAGGTAAAGTAAATATGAGGAACCCTTGCCGAATTAGGGTGTACCAAACATTCCAATTGATATTTATATATTAATTGTATATATATAATAAGGTTTAACACTGTATAAGTAGTGTGATGATAACACTTGCCTCGCGTGAAGTTGCGTGTCATCGTTGTATTGGAAGACATCGGGCTTGGTGCGCCGGCACGCATTGTGAGCAGGCGGGCGGCATAACGATAGAGCTGGCGGTATCATTGCTCACTCATTACAAGGTGAAAAACTCTTCGAAAACACTAATTAGCACTGCTGCCATGCTTAATTCCCGTCTTTCATATGAGAAGAATGTATGACCGACGCGTGCTTTGTTATTTTATGAAGCTCAATAAGCTTAAGTCGACTACCTCAAGTATGATGAAACCTCCCGCTACCATCCAAGATAATGTGCAATAAAAATTCAGAACCAAGCTCTTTCACGAATATAATACAGGCTGTGATATAGTTTTAATGCTATTACTACCGACTAATTACATGTTAAAATGAAACAGTCTAATTTATTACCTAGTAGCTGTTGCCAGAAACTTCCTTCATGCAAATGTTAGATGGATACATCCTCATTGTATACTGTATGTATTGAATTTGTGCAATATAATATTACCGTTAGATATATGCAAGAGTTTAGACATCTCATAGTACTTTCACATTTATAATATCAGCAAGGCGATGACTCATCTAATAACGTTATGTTGTTAGGCATAAACAGCGGCGTTTGTCGGGAAAGAATTAAACTCAGCTTATGCTTCGAAATGTCATTCGCGAATACGGGTATGCTCTGATATCTTTGACCTGATTCATATCGTTCAGAATAGTTCAGATTATAGTTGTATAAAACTATTGCAAAAAAGATGAAGTCTATTATTTTGTTTCTATTTGTTTTTTTTTCGTATGGGAAACGTCATCGTGCAAACGACCCTCCGCGCCGCAGTCGTTTTTTTTTATTTTCTTTATTATTTTAAGTTATGTTCCGTCTTTTCACAACTCATCCAATCATACTTAAAATTGACAAATATTTCTATCGCTGGTGCGATGCCTTCGTCGAATTTAGGTTTTGTATTTATTTATACACTTGCACATTTAGAATTTTAAGACTTCTTTGAAACTATCAAATTGGAGCACATTCGAACTATAATTTGCATTTTGGAGAAACGGCCTTACCTTTTACAATCGGCGCAACATTCCGACTATTTTGTTTTTATCAATGAATTTTAATTTACTTAAATAACTTCTTTGGTCGGGCATCGTAATCTTTACACGATATTACGTGCTTTCTATATGCTAATTCCTTCTCCTTCGGCCTCTTCAGGACGTTGTTAAGAACAGCGTTACCACTACAGGGATAGCCTTAGTATCCTGAGAATAGAACTCAGCCAAGATCTTTACCCCAAGCCTGGAATTATTTACGAGCGCATGTGTTCCCATCAAATTTTGATCCTAGGTCTTTAAGCGGGGCATGCAAAAGCTCCTCATTAAGCCGCAGTAGTGGTGGCCACCATATCAGTAGTTTAGCTCTTGGAGTGGTGTTCACTGTAATATCTGTGCTACGTGTGGTGTTCAGTATATAGCACTTGATACTGTTCACTCGCTTGACACTATACGATATTGCGCTATAAGAATTTTGTGCGCCCGCCCACCACGACGTGTTACTCGGTCAATGGTCGCCTGAGCGAATGGTCACTGGCGCTTCTTTGCATGCACCGGACAGAGAGTGAATACTCCCTCTCCGCCCGCATACACTACATCCACTACTTCAGGATTCTACTGATTGCTTACCATCTGGTAGAGTGGAGTCACTTGGGTAGGCTATAAAATATACTATTATATTTTTTATAGCACGTGTTCTCATCAACACATTTCAAAGTGGCCTATATCCCATGAATTACCATGCTATAAGGTTTGTGTTGGTGGATAAGACATAGGTAACAATAACTCGCATTTCTCATCGACGCTTTACAAAATTAAATGCTGTAATCAGTGTTCACTTGATGTCGTGCCCTGCTTCCCCGGACAACTGCCCGCAGAAAAATTTTATGAACGCTGCTAACAATTCAGGCGCCGTATCTAAATTATTTTAGGCTGTCACAGTGGTAACATATTTGCTGTCGATATGAAAAGAAGAAGTGTTAGACCTGGTGCCGAGTGCGAGTTGTTTTTACGTTAACGCGATCGAAACGTTTACCGCGTTTGGCTTTCTGATTGGTTCAGAGCTTGGAGCGGGCTAATCGGAGCACCGAACGTCATATACGTGTCGATCGCGTTAATGTAAAACAAACTCGCACTAGGCCCTCTGTAATCAGTGTGAATCCTGATAAACCAAGATAAAATCCCTAAAAGCATCCTTATATTCGATTTAATATAAACGACTATATTATATGATTTCACACTTTAACGCTTGGCTAAATTCACCTGTATTTACTGTAATTATGCTTCTTGCTTTATACATAACTTACTTATTCAAAATATAGCGAACTAAATTGAAGGCAACAATAGACTGGCCTTGTCTCGGCCATTGACCATGATTTTACCGACCATTATTAAGATGATAGCCAAGCAAGTAAAAAATAGCTAGATATTTCGAGTCAAACGACTATAAGAAGCGTATAAACGAGCTTTTAGTCGTCACGCTTGGTAGCGTGCGCGCAGCAAAAACTAGCACACATCGCATTCGTGACTGCCTGCCGGTCTGCGCTTGCGTCGCGTCGGTGTTGTCGGCTCCGCTGCACGCCCGTCTACGGTAAACTGTTAAAGAGTCCGACTATTCGCTATATTACGTAGGTACAGATGCTTTATTAACAGTCACAAGCATGTCCACCACAACTTAATTATTTTTACCTGAACACCTGTACCTAGCTGCGCTACAATTAACCTAGTTAGTTTTTATTTTATCATCATCGTCCACAGCACTCTGCTGGGTATTGATTTACTCCTAATTATTCATAATGTTACGCTGCTACTACAAGCCCGTTAGCTCTACAAAATGTGAGTTACGACATGATTTATAACGAGATGACGAGAGCTATAAAATGTATTTATAAAGTTAACAATATTATTATGATTAAAAATATGCATCTTAGTGCACGCTGGTTTAGCAAGCGAGTGGTGGGTAGGGTTAGCGTGTCCTCCGGTGGGTCACGCGCCACTCAAACTCGTTTTGCGCCGCACTTTCGCCGCTCTGAGTCTGCGCCGGGGCACTATCGTTTCTGTTGCTTGCTCGCTTGCACACATTACACCCTTCCCGCTCTCGTATACACCCGAACACCGCCATGGACAACTTACCAGACATGTTGCAAACTTCGAACTTGCGTTATTTAACTTCTTTGTCTTGCATTTTATTGACTACCAAATCAAAACTTTCACGAAACATTGTCATCTTTGACATAAATGAAATCAAATTTGCTTAGTTTGCAAATTAACGTCCATAAACCATTAAAATCATCAACGAAAAGATTATTTTACACCTGACGTTAGCAGAAATAGCTGACACAATTGTCGGCTCAATTGCCATAATAAAAGGCGATCCATATGCACGAAAGTCACTAGGAATAGTACACCTAAGCTGCAAACAAGTATTAATATTATATAACAGCTGGATGTTATATTCTTAGCAATTCTATTTAGTGGCTAAGTACTCCATAGGTAACAAAATATCATTCAATGAGAACCATAATTTTAGTTACGGAAAGATAGAAGCGAAATATGTCCCATCTATGAAAGTCGTTAAAAAGATTGTCTTGTGTTCGAGAAGTGGAATTAATCGGTGCAACACATTGACCGGCTAAAACTACACAATCGACGGGGTGGGCGGAAGTGTGGCAGTGGCGAAAAGCTCGCAACTGCATGAGGAGAAAGGAAGCGGCGCGGCGCGCCGTGCGGTGTGATAAGGCGGCCGGCTGGCGTCGGTCGCGGGGTGAGGTGGCGCGGAGTGCGGCGCGGAACGCGGGGTGCGCGCGCAGCAGCAGCCCCCGCGCCGCGCTACTTGCCTCCCGTCAGTCGCCTGCCGACTCTGCTTGTGCTTGTGTGACTCGCGCCGCTCCGTGCACCGCACTCGTGCCCTGAACACGACGCGTGCCGCCCCGCTGTGGCCGCGAACCGCGACCTCTACGCTACCGGCGAAACGTTTCTCCTAACTTACGTGCAACTTGCTATGTTTTAACTTACGGACATTTTACGCTCCCCTTACCCGGCTTGTTTATCCCTCATCATGTAAGTGTTACGCTCATTCTATTAAATGCGAAATGATCTCGTCGAAATTCGGAACTCGCGACAAAGTGAATAAAACGTGAAAGTTTGTGAATGGAAAAAGGTTAATGTGTTTTCGGCAATCGTGTTTCACCACACATTTTATTAGTGTTTTCTTTGTTTGTGGACGGAGTAAAAGCATCGTCGATTTCCGAAATTCGACGGAAAAGTTTTCAGCATTAGGAGCGAGCGGTATGTTTGTAGTGCCATGCAATGGTGGGTCAGTCCGCTCGCTCCGGCGCATGAGAGCTTTCGCCTTGGTTAAAACCTGCTAGGTGCAGAGCGGCCTGCGCTACTTGCACAATAAAACCCAACTAAAAGCTTTCATCGGTACAGCCTATAATCTAAAACTTACGCTAAGTAGAACTCTTCCTAATCTTTGGTAAAACTTTCATCTTTGATGACTTTCTTCAACAACACCTATATTACAGTGATTTCTTCACTTCTCTCAAGTTTTAGTGTTCTGTCTTTCAACTTTTTAATTTTACATTTTTCTTTATTTGTTACATTAACCATAAGTAGATTTCCTACTCAATTCCCAGAAATTATCTGTTCAATTTCATCGAATATGTTATTAAGTTAATAAAACTAAGAACTCTGACTAAAAAATAAAGAAAGAATATTTTGCGTTTTGATTTCAATGCTTGTCTCATTCATTTAAACAGATTCAACAGAGGCATTTAAACCTATGAAGTCCTGTAATGTTTTTCTTATCTATCATGCTTGAAATGATATCTAAAAAAATATCTACTTGATAGATTTTGTGGCCTAAACCAACATCCAAATTCCTATCGCCCACTGAAAATTACGTAGCTTTAATCTTATCGTTATCACCAAACATAACATGAACACGACATCTTTGATTTAAGATAAAAATAGTGTCATAAATATTCCACAGATTTAAAAAATTTTATATTTAACTTTTTAATTTTAATCAAACACTCATCATGAGATCTTCATAGATCTCATGTTGAGTGTCCATATTGATTCTCTTAAAATAGCAACAAAATTAACTGCCTTTTTTACTTATATGATATCGTAATTATGATAATGACGATAATACAATCAAATGTTATGTTCGTAATATTTATGTATTTAAATGTTGACAGAGAACATGATAAAAAGGATTGTTACAAATTTAAGTAGGTACATTTGATACAAGAGTAAAATTTAAAATGTACGTAGACACTGTGTTCACTGTTACAATTATTATTTACGTCATAATTGTTAATTTTAGCATATTAGAAACATATACTAAAATAAAACAGTCTGAACGTTCCAATTTTAAGAATGGTAGGGCTTGTCCATTTAAATCTACAATGGCTTGTTTGAGAGCTTGCTACTACGAGGGTAACAGCTGCCTTGCTACCTGCTCGACAATAAAAACGTGTGTCAATAGAGGGCCCGCTCTGTATTATTATTATTATTGGCTCAATTCGACTCTTGATAGAGATATTAATTTTGAAAAAGGTAAATCACAATATTGGTCAAGACATCAAAAACCGGTTTTAATCATCGATGGCAGCTGTTGTTTTATATAATATGCCCATTTCTGGTCCTTGTGAACTAATAAACCCTTTTTATATTATTATGTACTGAGTACTCTGCCTTTCATGAAGAAACCGAAGTGTTTTGGATGGTGGATGATTTTTGTGTCTGTATTCCGTGCAATGTTTTCCTTAGCAAAAGGCTTGCCGCTTACCGCTGGCGCTGAAGAAATTTTTTTGCAAATTAGGCAAGTGCGGAAACTCACTGACATTTATTTACTTTCTCAAGGATACAATGACTGAGCCTTGTAAAGAAGAATAGACCAAATTTATACAAACGGTCATACGTTTTTGTTTATCGCTATTATTTTATCTGTCTAAAATTAAACTGGTCCAACTGAATTACATGGCCAAATAAATCGTTGGGAACGTTATTATCTTATTTATCATAAGATGAAAATATGATATTTTGTAGAACTTTGCTCCCAAAAAGCACTCCTATCCTGCCAAAATGTAACTGACAAATTTCACCGACTGAAATAATTTAAAAAATAGGATTATTTTCTTTTGCAGCAAAATCTTTAACGTCTAATTTTAAGTTGTAGAGAATTCAGAATAACAGTTGAATACAATAATATGCATAAGTTATGGACGAGGACGACGCAACCTCTCCAGAAAAAATTTAAAGGACTTGCTGAACAATTATGATACCTATTTATACTTTATTTTTATGTAAAATTTTAATTTAACAATATCTAGCAATTATTTTTTAATATACCAATGTTTTTTTATTAAACGTTTGATATACCTGCTACTACTAACCATAGCTTTTTACATAAAGTCATCTTATTTTAGGTTATGGTATGACTGTATGACCACTATGATCAACAGTATGTTCAAGTGTATCAAGAGTACAAGTTCAATATACGAACTAAATTCCAATAATTTTGATTTTGGATAGCCAAGAAGTCGCAGAAACAATTCTTGAAATTTAAAGCTTTGGATAATTCATATAAGAGTAGTCTGCCTCATAGTGATAGAGGTAGGACTGGTAGGATTAGTCCAATCAATTTTAGCGCAACCAACATCAGATTTCGCAAAAACATTATGTGAGCTGTTGTACTTCGTTGAATAATACTTTTTTCTAATTGTATTTAGATGTATTTTATTTTTGTGTTTATATTGTGTAAGGCACGATGGGGTTGACATATTCAAATGAATAAAAACTCCGAATCAAATAAATATATTAAAAACTAAAACTCATAGTGCACACGTGAACATAAAAAGTAAAATGATTGTACAGAAAAATGTGGTAATCATATCAAATTGTCTTAAGGCATAAATGTCATACTCAGCATTAGGCTTTTCGGAATTTCATTTTCAGTCGAGAACAAAATTTTAGCCTACCCTTTTTGCTTGTTTTGATAAAATTTTGGAATTGAACGCTATTTTAATAGTCTTCATTAAATATTATGTATTTTGTCAGCATACTGTTCGTTATACTCGTAAATAAACTGATATATATGTATTCCATATAATACGTATTATTGTGGTGTGGAGGATCACTTAATTGTGAAAGCGGTGGCAGGGTCCGCTTACAGCAGGCACCATGTTCGATAAGGCGTGCACATTAACGGGCGTGCTGCAGCGATAGCGCCGGAATCGTGTAATTTGCGCCTCGTAAATTTAAGCCGTCGCAAATTTTTCGCCTCTCTCACTAATTACCAGTCCGCCGACGTCCCCTGAGACTGCTAAATGTGCCTCGTGCACGTCCCGAATGCGAAAGTAGCGCTAGTTGCGATCTGCTTTGCCTCGCACACAGTAAACAATAGCCTTTGTTTTGGCTGCCATGGTTCAACTACGTGTTCAACAAACCATTAGTTACAGCTGCATAGAATTTGTATTAAATTATGAAGACAATCTTATTTCCTATGTAAATTAACTTGTGCGATAAGTTTGGCCAAGATTAATCAGAATCGCTAAATTCACAGCCTAAATGAGTTTCATATATAGTTTCGTTTATATTCTTACAAACCTATCTATTTAAAATGGCCTTAAAAGTATGGAGGAATTACAAATTTATCTTGCAATTCTCAATTATGCAATATGTTTGTTATTTCGTATATAACGTTACAGTTTACATTTCAGTCACAAAATTATTTTTAGCAAACATCCTTCTAAGTAATTGATAACACTTTTTTCCTTAACGATGTGAGTCAACAATTGCGCGCAGTGACCAACGAATGTGGAACCATGCGAGGAATAACAAACGGTGACATCACTTCGTCCCAGCCAAACACATACGAAACATGATCGACCGTTCAATTTTCAACCGTCTTTCCAAGATGTATGACTTAAAATGCAATTTTGTCTACACAAAAACTACGACCTTGAACGTTATTACAAATCGCGAAACAGTAGTTTAGATTGATGAACATATCGCATTCTGAAATTTTAAACTTCGTGAAATTAACAAACTGCTCAACTTATATGTATATTAATGAGTCAAGAATTGTAAAAATATCCATTCGATTAAATATATCATACAAAAACCTATCGGCCTACCAACCGTAGCAATTATGACGAAAAATCTTAAATGCATCTATTGGGACCTGCACAACATATTAATACTCATATAATATTATTTTTTAATACCTAACTAGCTGTTGCCCGCAGCTCCGCCCGTGTGAAAATCGTTTGTCGCGCAATCAGGTTTATACATTGACGATTTTGTATACAAACTTTCATCCCCTATTTTAACCCCTTCAAGCCATTTTTTCGCAAACGCCATTTTTAAAAGATAGCCTATGTTGTTTTCCAAGGTCTAGTTTATCTCTTAGATATGAAATTTCTACAAAATCAGTTCAGTGGTTTAGGCGTGAAATCGTAACAGACAGACAGTAGCGGGTATGTTCGCATGGTTAGTTTGTTAAATCAGTAATTTTATGTAAGTATATTATAATAATATGTAAGTATGTGCAAATCGTGAAAAGTACATATATCATACGACATACTCGGACCAAAGTATAAAATGAAACGATTGTATGTAAATGATAGATTAGATGCTAGACTGCAGGAGTGCATTAAGCGCGACGTACCTGCGATCATGCATGTCGAAGGTAAACACGGTGGTGGTTTTTCTGTCTACATCTGCGGCGAACCACGACTTAACCATCGAAGGTCACTAGGCAAACAAGCCTTTTCGTTTGCACTAGGATTGTCTAACGACCTTCATGTCTGGCCACCTTTTTACTGTTCAACTATACGCTCTATTTGATTACCACCATCTCCGGCTGCGATAACACTGACCAGTGATAAGGAAAGAGGACATGCTCGACCGGTTATTCCTGATGGTAATAATGACCGCATAAAATGTTTTAATTTAATTCTGCGTTTTTTATGCTAAGTCATTCATACTTAAACAATGCCAATGTAGAATGATAAAGGTGGCTGACCATTTATTTTGATAGTAACGTGCGTCTTACGCTGATATTTAGTCGTTGCTAATAGGTTATTTATGGTTGTTTTTTTTAAATAAACAATTAAAAATATAATTTAAGTAAGCTCATAGATAGACACAACAATCTAGATACCACACAATACAAAGCCATTAACCAAAAGAAAACAATTTACCAAGTAGCAAACATGAAAGTATGCGCCAATTAGTTCAGTAATGCTACCTATCTTACATCACACAAAGGCGTCACGTTTATTTGTAACAAAAAAAAGTTACGAAGTAATTTACTAGTGAAGGTAACAAATCAAGCGGTACCTTTCAAACAGCTGCACCACAAGTATGGTTGACCTTACCCCGATTTCTCTCAAATCCAATTCAATTGCCAATTATGAAGCCTTCGAGAATTAAAATATAGCGTTCACTTTTCAGATTACGCAATTCTTATTTATCAATGTCGTTGTTAATTCAAAGAAAAGTGCGGTCGAGTATTAATTACCTGTAAAACATGCACAATGAATCAATGTTGTTATGAGTAACGCGCAATACGAACACAATGAAAACCATTAATCCACAAAAATATATTTTTGGGTTTCCAGGCGAACTATTCGCATTCTTATTGTCTTGATAGCTTAGTGGTCAGAGCACCCTCCTTGGCGGCGGGAGACCCAGGTTCGAGTCCCGGTCAAGACCTTGGATGCGAGCAGGCGATCTGGTAGCCCTTTAAATGAATTCTTAAAACAGAACACTTCTCCGCACTTTTCAGAGAACTATTAAATCTACATGATATTGTCGATGGTAACTTGATCGAATCGGCGATCTCACGAAGACCCGAGCTTGACTGTTTTCCCCCCTCCTATGCCCACCCCTGTCTCCGACCGCTCTCACGAGATTCTTATTTAGATTCGCTTCCGTCTGATTGCTCTTGGTAATCTTTTCACTAGGTTATTGAATGTCTTCCCCGTGCGTGTCGAGCACCGAAGGAAACTCTTAGCTATCGGCGCCGACGTGAAAGGAATCGGCCGCTGATATCTTTTGAAACCACCATACTCAATTTCTGGTTTAAATGTAGAAAATAATACGGATGTCCATTTGCTTTGTGTTCGTTTTCAGCGGGTTGGACTTAATAGGTCTGAATCGCGATAGGGGAAAACTATCATTTAAATATATAGCGTATAGTTCAGCGTATACACTAAACATAACCATTTTATCATGGCTGTTTTCTTTATTTAAAGGTTTCATTTCATTTAAAGACATAGGTATTTGCATAATTATGTAGCTATTTGTTGTTTTGTCTAAATCTAAATAAGTCTCAAAATCAAAATTAGACTAAAATATACAATTTTTAAGTATACTAATTTAAATAAACCATAACGGATATGAATGGTCACTAATATCGCTTAACTCCGACGTAACTAGATTTGGTCAACCACAACTCCGTAATCATTGTAACCCGTTTCCTTGTTAGGTACATAGAACAACTTTATTTTCACACCTACTAATTCGCGCTGCATATCGATGATTTGGTTTATTTTCAATTATACAAAAGTCATTATTAAACAGAATGTAAATTATTTTATTTTACTGTCTTGCACTTGTGAAATATATCATACGATAAATTATATTGCGGCAACAGACGGTAATACTGTTGGATCGAAGTAACAAAGCTTTCTAATTAAGGCTCTTTTTCATTATTACAGCAATCTGATATTCAAAATATCATAGATACATCAATACCCTCCTACAACAGATAGCACAAAAATAATTGAACTAATCCGTAATATCGAAGAGAGGCGCATTCACATTCCGTGATAAACGTTCAGAATCTCGATGCATTTACGTTAAAAATAAAATTTAAAGATTTAAGAGCGCGACGTTGCGTTGCCGCACACCGAGCTATTTTCAACCAGGTTATGCTTTAAATAGCGCATTACGATAGGATTTGGTTTCACGAGCTTTTCCCTGTTCCCGGCCTCAAACCGTTACGTTTCTAGTGGCAGCGCCCACACAAACAATTTTTCTGTGAGATGATTCCCCTGACACTTATTGGCATTGTCGTTGCGCGCCGCAGTGACACTCTTACATGTTTTGTTGTTTTATTCTAATGAATTTGTCTTTATATAATTAAAAGGGTGTCTTAATTATTCAGTTTTATAGGCGATATAATAAGTGACACGTGTTTTATTTCGCATTTCGTTTAGTATGTCCCTTAATCTTACTAATATATATTAAATTAACATACCTACAAGTCATTATTTTTATAGCCAGTTTCATCACCCGTTAAATTGAAAAATAAAGCAAACCTATTAACCTAACACCAATTTATCATTGCGGTATTAACTCATAAAATTGCATTACCATAATAATATTAAGTATTGATAAATTAAGTTACCCTTTAAGCTCATCAATATTCCATTGTCATTCCCTGTATAATCTCCATATCACTATAGTTTACACCTATTAGGATTATGGGGAAGGTATATCCCTGCCAAAATAGCCAGCATCTGCATTAAAAATGATAACTGCTAATTCTTTTGCACACATTTTATGATTCACAATGCATTTGTTGCTGGCGAATAACATAGCGACAGAACGAAATGTGGAAATAATTTTTGCCTAAAATTTTATGCCTGTGATAGACCCACGCTGTGTCACATACAGCCAGCGCGTGGTCGTCACTGGACGCGGGCCTAAGAACGGCCACCGCGCGCGCTTGCTAACCCGGTAGCCGCTTGTGCTTGGCTCCGGGGCTAAACGCCCGGAGAGTAACCAGTGTGTTTTGTTGTTCGCAGAGTTGAGCCCCGCACCGCACCGGCTTGCTCGCTGACCGCCGAGCCGCTAATCTAGCTTTTTACGCGCCACTCCGTCGCCTGCCCAGACCCGCACCGGCAGCCGCCATGCTCGCGCACCAAGCACCGCTCGCCATCTACTAAACTCAACCGTCAACATCGATAAAAACGCGTGTGATAATAATAATTTAATACTTGCCTAAATAAGCTTGCAACGTCGGTGTCTTTAATTCTAACTTAATTGTTAATATTAAACACAATAGTAAATAGTAATCTAGCGTAAGTCCGCGCGGGACCGCTGCGGTACCGCGTTACGTGCGTGTGTGTAGTAGTGCAGTGACGGGTTTGCGAACGCCGATAGTGCAGCAACATCAGCAGCAGCAGCACGCTCCTCGCCAGTGTAAGAGTGCATGCTAAGAGCGCGCGGGCGCGCTCACCCCACGCGGCCTATGCGCCGCACTCGCTCTGCGTAATTGCGCGCCACTCTACTGCCCTTCATTAGATGGCAACAATGGCCACCATGGTGAACATGAATAACCTCTTAAACGGCAAAGACTCACGTTGGCTGCAACTCGAAGTGTGTCGCGAATTCCAGCGGAACAAGTGCTCACGACCCGATACCGAATGCAAGTTTGCGCATCCTCCCGCAACTGTGGAGGTCCAGAATGGAAGAGTAACAGCCTGTTACGACAGTATCAAGGTAAGTCATAATATATCAATAGTTCAATATACCCAGTAAATAGATACAGTTAGAAAATTACTTTGAAAATCTCATGCAGCTGCGATTTTCCAGTTGAACAAGAAACAACAACCCCTCAAGGCGACATTTCGCCGCCGCTATTCCGCTCTTCGACCTCAATTCCAAGGCTAGCTTAAAGTGACGTCATCTCCGCCGCCGCCGTCGCCATTCGTCTGCTATTGTATGGGAATTGGCTTAGCGTTAACATGATGAGCACAACGATGACTTTGCAAGATGCTCATACTCGTCATATACACATATTTATAGGTCCGTATGTATCAACTTGAAGATTTTGAACTTATTATTCACATAGTTATTATAACACATAATAACTAAACTAAGATTTTCGGGACTGCCATACTACATAGGAACTTACTAATTTCAGTTATTTAAGTTAGAATTACAAATTTATTTGACATCTAAAATTAAAAGTCAAAGTGCTACATTAATATCGATTTGCACGAATAAAACGGTTTATCAACAAGTTTACTTGGTTATTTATTATTATGCTATAGCGTTATCAACACTGTCGAGTTACGTGATATCGTGTAGCTATTTCGGGCGGGCGATAAAAATTAAAACTGACATGTATGTAAACACGCACCTCTGCTGCTGCATCGCAACGCAACGCCTCGGGCTGGAGGACTTATCGCAATTATGTTCGACCAACCAGCTTTCCAAATAACACACAGCGTGTATTTTATTGCCTCAAATATGTATTAATAATTACTTCCAACAGTATTCTGTTAACGCGGTTAAAGTTTTGCCCTATTTCTATGTACGAACTCGTTTCGTTTAATCAGATCGTTCAGTAAACAAAACGAATACTGACAGTTAAATTCGTATTTCTTAATACCCGTTTCTCTTCTTATTTTTCTTTGATGCTTGGTTGAATAACGCGATCAAGAGATAAAACGCACTGGGATCGAGTGCGAGCCGGTACGCCGCCTTGTAAAGATTTTCATGTCTACCATCATAGACTTTTCAATATGCCGATGTTGCTAACGTTACGTCTAGGCTTCATCGACGCTGGCGAGTTTACAATACGCCGCTCTACATATAGGTAGCTACTGAATAACACGATCGTTTCGAATATCGAATCATCGATTTCAGTAGGTAGATTTTTTCTTTTGAATACTTTAGAAACTTTTAATAGTCAATATTCTGAGATCGATCAAACTCAGAAGTTTGAAAATCAAAATGTCTTGAAAATTTTGCTTTTGATAGAAACGAGATTATAACATGTATAAATAGTCCAATTTTTAGTTTATATTGATAACTCTAAACTATCCACCTTTATGTTTATCATATATAATTGTATCGTCCGTCGTTGGAAATGTGGTCTATCGTCAAATTCCAAAATGTGGCCAATGTCTTGAAACTCGTTCATTCATATCGCCATATTAGAGCGTAATGGATTGCGTGAAGCTGCAACGGCTTATTCGCTTAAAGCCTGGCATCATGTTTAGTTCGAGATTCTAAACAATGAGCTGCCGTAGATTGTGCGGGCTTTGTGCATCATGGTGGTATCGCAGTATCGTGTCGACACATCCTGCATCACAATGCTGCCGCTGCTGTGACCACACGCTATCGCCCACTGCTATCTCAAATTTTCTTTATACTCTCAAGTTTTTAATTTATTTATTCAAACATAAACTCTCTACCAGTGTCTCTACAAATAATATTGTTCCTTATCCCACCGTCTGTAGTGTTCAATTTGTAATGTAACTAACACGATTATAGTTGCGTGGGCTTTGATATTTCAATCCCACACGAAATAAAAATAGAATGAAAATATTGGTGTTTGCGCGCAAAAATGAGAATAATCCATCCCTCGTTTGATCAATGCATGTTTGCTTTTTAAATAAAATAACAGTCAGCTCTACCACGCAATTACATATCAATTTTTTTATTTGCATTTTGAAAGTAATTGTTTCTATAGTATAATAATGTCAGAAAATAAAAGCATATTTAATAATATGTGAAAACAACGGATACCCAGGTAGAATGCGAAATAGTAAATAATATGAAGCTCCTAATATTTATCTGCGCGATAAACAGCATCTTAAGGTTTTGGAACAGCGCTTATACTGTTGACCGGCGATGGACCGTCTAGATATTAAACTGGGGAGATGGAAAAGTAAACATCGGCTTTATCAAGCGCACTACTGCTAGCTCTTTGAGGCATTGCCGGAGCAGCGGGGCCTAATCGGCTAAAGTAAAAACTTCGTTCTTTCAATATTGAATTCTGAAACTCGGTTGGCTGTTCTCTTTTGCAATTAATATAATAATTATAATCGATTACAATACAACAAGAATCTGACAAAATTAGAAAGTAAAAAAATATTTATTACCATAATAACTGATCATTATCATTTCAGGCCTAAGACGTCCACTTAGACAATCTACACACAAATTTACTAAATCCCTAGTTCACATAATCGCCACGCTTGACAAGCAGATTAGCGATTGCAGTAATGGCAGTCTAACTTTCTATAGTTAGACTGCCACTGCCTTTCATATGTTAGATGATTTGTCTGACAATTTTTTTTATTGCAATGGTTTGATCGATATCACTCAATTTACTGATTGCTGGATTGTATACTGTGTGTATACTGCTTTAGGGCGATAAGATACAACTATTCGACGCTAGTCATGACCTAGGAACTAAAATAATAACATACATATTCACATTGTTTTAAATTAGTTAATATTTGCGTCAATGTAACATAATGTGAGTATGTGATTAAATTATGTACCTAAGAAGATTTTCTCATTAACAAAGAATTTCTAAGAAAACGTAATGCTGTCACATAATAGTTGTCAACGGCAAAGTGCAGGCTAGATAATCACGGTTTGATGAAACAACCCGCGATTCATCTCGCACCACACCCTGCGCGTTTCGCGAAACGTCTACTGTGATTAAGCCTTCAATTACGCGACATGACGAGGGGGTCATATTTGATTAGGCTACGTGTTGTGTTGATTAAACCGAGCTTATTGCCTGATTCACTTAATCTCACCTACACTGCTGATATCTACCTGCGAACGACGCGTCGTATTGTCAAACCGGATTTGCAAATGTCTCATCGCGTCGCCTTCGAGATACTCAATTTGCTGACATTAAAACGACCATGAAACACTGACCGCGAGCTATGACGAAGGCGTGAGCCGAACAAGCACATTAGACTATTAGACTGAACATTATCTTCAATTCATACGACTTTTAATGCCCACAGTTATTTTATTTGTGTCAGGTACCTACTTGGTCGCAACCATGTACTTAATGGAGCTCAAGAAGAGATTGTATAATAGAGACATATATACTTTTTTGATGTTCAAATTTGTCATGAAATTAGCTAGACAGTGACATCATCTTTATTCAATAAGTAGTTTTTTAGATGTTGAAATACCTTTGTCTTATAATAGTTATGTATGAGGTAATATATGTAACTGGTAGTTTTTATATACATATACTCATTTAATACTAATCATTCAAGTTTATGTCGTATTTGCTCAGTGGTGTAGGCACCCGCTTCGTAAATACGAAGTCGAGGGTTCAAATCCACATTGGTACTTGTAATATGATTTTTCAAATCATATGTACTTTCTAAGTTTATCTGGACATTACTGACTGACGGTGAAGGAAAACATCGTGAGGAAATCTGAACTTCTGAGGAAGTCTGAAATCGCCAATCTGTCTTGAGTAAGCGTGGCGGTCAATGCTCATACTTTCTTTGTATGAGAAGATGTCATTCCCTGCAGTGGATAAAAATAGACCGATATGATGATGATGATCATTTTTTTATTTAAAAATAATTACAATATAAAATTTACTGTAAGTAAAGCTTTTTAAATTACAAATCTCTGGTAACACTAGTTCAAATATGCATTAGCCTACGCGTAATCTTAAATACTCATACATAACGAATAATAAAACACCATGTAAAGGGCACTAGTGAAAGTGTGCGTAGGCGCAAGTAAACTCGGTCCGCGGAACTTGCAATTCCATACGTGGGTAGTGATAGATGCACTGGCAGTCGCAACACCGCCAGCCTGCTGTCGACTTAAAAATAGAAGTGTACAAGCAACTCGTTCACCTACGTGCTAACTTTCAAAGCATCACTAGTCTACAGAGGAATTCATCTTGACAAAATAAATAATTCTTTGAAAACATCTTATGCAAATTTATTTTTCATTGTAAACAATTTAAGTTATACGCGATGGTTGAACATGGACAAAACCTCGCTATTGATGATTTATCAACCTAAGATTCACTCACAAAGCATAATAAGGTGTAGGTATACTTCTTATCAAAATTATTCCACTAATACATGGCGATCCTTGATATCAATTTCCCAAGTATAAATAGTTGCCATCAAACAGTCAGTAGCAATACTCATAAAACGCTCCTAACACTGTGAAATATTTCCATTGACGCATTTTTCAACTCTCAGGCAGTCCAACACAAAGAGATTTCATTGCTTTTATAAACATTCTGAGGTTTAAATGCAAAATCCTTTGATAAACTCCAATCACCTCAACTCAGTCGTTGCACAAATAAGCAAAACTACTGCTAACAAATCTGGAGCAAAGGCTATTGCTTTAGCTACTCCTCGTGAGAGGTTTTCAAAACTCGTCCGCCAAGTGTTTCACTGCAGAACATTCGGAGTATTCGGAGCATTTAAAACCTGCCAGTAATCTCAACTCGCCCGCTTTGTTCTGTTCGCTGCTAGAGTTGTTTCATATGTTGGATCATTTCAAGAACTGCCGAACACCACCGGCCTATGGTCTACAGCTATCCACAATTTTATTGTGCCTCTACTGTAATTCACTCAATTCTTAAGTTTAACGATAGTTACTCGAATAACAATTCTCAAAAAAACCTCAGCACATAAAGCATTGTTATCTGAATTCTCATCTTAACAGACCACACACCATGTAATTAACAGATAAATCACAGCAAAGGAATCATAGCGTATACAATTGCAAAGCAAAATAATCCATACTATAATATTATAAATGCGAAAGTAACTTTGTTTGTCTGTCTGTCTTTCTATTACGCTTTCACGCTTAAACCATTGAACCGATTTTATGAAATTTGATATAGAAATAGAATAAACCTTGGGAAACAACATAGGCATTTTATCGCGAAAAATGCCATCAAAGGATTAAAGTTTGTATGGAAAATGCGATATAAACCGACATTCACACGGGTGGAGCTGCGGGTAAAAGCTAGTATTTTTATAATTAACTTAGTTATCTATTTCTGCTAATTTACAAACAAGGTCACAAAATCTTGGGCCTTAGATAGTTCGTAAAACTTCACGCTCTGTAGATAGGTAAGTAGACGTGGTCGAGACGGCGAGAAATGTTAGAATAGCAAGCACCGTTACGTGATTCATTACAGATATAAGTATGTCTACTGTTTAATTCATCTCCTAGACTACGATTGCAATGACGAGAAATTAGCTGTGGATCGTTTAACGGTTATGTAATTGGATAAGGACATTAATTTACAAAATCCATCAATAAGTTCTGATTAATTTCCACAAAGTAGTTGTATAAGTAACAGTAACCCTAAATGTAAAAAAAATATCGGAACAATAAGAATATATGAAATCCTTATGACATAATTTCTGAAAATGTTTATGTAAAGAATTGAAAAGACGCCGTAATTGATATAATTATTCTGCTCTCTATTTAGATCATCCAAATGCACGATCCATCAGGTACGGTTGCGTTTTGCGAGCGACGTTCATTAACTTTGTACTGCAGCCAGCACTGTGGCGCACTCGTCGCGTGCTATCGTTTGCATTAGTTTTTAAAAATCACTTAATCTGACCTGGATTGAACGCCAGCATGCTTCAAGTAATTGTTGCATAAATTGTCGTTCTCGTTTTAATTGTTCCACCTATTTCGTGGATTTCGACTGTTTTGACCAACGCTGTCATTAGAATGTTTTTATTTGAATTTATAAACAGGAGTAGACAATTTAGGAACTGGACAACTTTGGAAGTGGTCAAGTTAGGAAGTGGACAAGGTCGCCCGGAGCGATATCTATACTATTATATAAAGCTGAACAGTTTGCTTGTTTGTTTGTTTGACGGTGAAATATATAAAACTATCTGAATTTTATTTTTAACGCATTCTGTTATGAAGAGCAGTTAGTATGTAAAGGCGTTACGCAGTTAGTTATAAATAACAGATTTTAATAAGACGTCCAACTTTCTCGTTGCGTGATAAGTGGGGTGTCACGTTCCGTTCGCTCTCGGATTTCGCCACTCGCCGTTCGAATTGCACTTTGACTGGCGGTCGTGCGCACTCTATAGATGCACTTAGACAACAACTCGATATTACTACATTAAATAAATATAAACCAGACTGTAATAACTTAATTAGTTCTCTTTTTTAACGTATACAATCTCGATTGATCAGTGATACTATATTCGTAAGTATCTAAAAAGAGTTTCGGGCACAGTATTTTCTTGTAAATTTCCGCTGAAATTGTGCTTTATAAAGACGGCACTTTCAACTTAAGTTTCCACTGAGCACAAATCGCAAATAAAATATAACTATCACTCGAATAAAAAATCATTACATAAACTTTCATACCACTTTCGTTGTGTTCATGATCCCAAAAATGTATGAACATCAATCTCAATCGCTCAATTAACAATAAGTACAGCCATTTCACAGTATGATTGTAGTCGAATGAAGATCGGGTAGACTATTTTCACTATAGCATTTCCAGAGTTGTCAATAAAAAATACCACGAATCGTTCGCGAATGAGGAGGGGCGGCGCGCGGCGCATTCCTACATGCCGCGCATTTCCATCCGATATTGCGCCGCCATTATACCCTGCTCCTCAACTCCCACCCCGCCGCCCTTTAATTAAACGGTGAGGCCCGAGAGACACGTCTCTACCAGCAACGTGGAAAATCACGTAAATAGCTCCAAAGTTATTTTCTTCGGTTCGGTCCATCCTATTGATAACAAACTTGGTTGACTTTCTTATTTTACGATCCATTCTCTTAGATATTTTCGTTAGTAATCCGTAGGGATGTCATTTCAGATCAAGTTGGCTCCAAAATTACAACAATGTTGTCTTCTCACTGACAAGGAAAAAGTAACAAGTAAATAGGTATAGCTCAATAGTAATTTTTCGCCTGGGTGTAATGGTAAGCAAAATAGGTTCACTACATTCGTTGTTTCCATGGCAATGGCTAGGTGAAACAATGCGTGTAATTTGACGACATTAACCTCCTTTCTCGACACATCCGCGTAATAAAATAAATGCGGCTCCGACAGGGCTCGTAATAGCGCCAGAGGCCCCGGCGTCGGGTGTAGGGTGTAATGAGCGCGACTTATCTACGCTCATTTGCACTCCAAGTAGGTACCAGCCTCGACCTTGGCACCTAGCTTGCAACACGATTTACACTATACAATATATATACAACGGCAAAGTGCCGAATTCGACGATACGCTGAAAGTACGATTACGCCTCCGCCATCGTCAGTGTTAGATTTATTACATACATAGCGAAACTCGAGTCTGGCCCTTTACAATATAGAACAATTCTAGTTTATAACACAAAGCATTATACATTTGTTCATAAACCATAAAGTTTATCACACGAGACATTTCGCATACTATCAACATTTCAAGTATTGGTATTCCAAAGTACCACATGTTTTTCACTGTCAGCAAGGTATAGGTATATTATATATTTGAACTTATTTTAAAATTGATTCTAATTACATTGCAAGCAAATTTTGTTTAATTTAATAAATTATTTTCAGTAATTAGTTACTAAACGTCGTAGAAAAGAATATTGGTTATTTAACACAGGCTCTGCCCTGTTACATAGAACCAAAAATTTAAAAATGGCTCTGTCATTTTTGATAAAAGCCTTGAAGATTATGATTATGTAATAATTTTATTTTCGTTTTAATTTGAACAAAAAACAATGTCATTTTAGGGATTGCGTATGTCACTAAACCATTAGGCCTTTACCCTCGAGGTTGATTGATTGAGTCGTCACAAATCTTAGATATTATTAAAGGCACACCCGCAACCAGAACAATGAAACTCATCAAGTATCGCTTTTCTCAGCATTGGGTTTTACCCTCAACGTTCGACGACTGGTCGTTGCGCAGTCGAAGCTGATCGTTATCCGTACTTAGGTCGTTACTTACAGTTTTGCTGAATAATTTAGATCGACAGGCAATCGCTTCGCAAAAGTGCATTTTCAGCCGGAGGCGAGGCACCGGCTCGATATGCTACGCTTTTGCCCCAACGACACTTTACATAACAATTGCAATGTCCCTAAGGCGAATGTCGTCCGTCGTCGCGACTCTCAGATGCTCAAGTGGAGTCGCTGTCCCGCCATTTCACTGCTCTATGTAATATCCAATGTTTTATTATTAAAATAAACCCTGCATGTATTAGATGTCTATACGCAAACCCCAACAGTCGTTAGAAGAGAAAGTTGTTTGTATGTGTAATATATATATATTTTTTGTGCCGTAGACAGTGAAAGGTGTGAAAGCTGAGTTAGGAACTGTTATCGGCCACGATAATTGTTATACAATGAAGAGGAACAGTGTCGAAGTGTATTTCGTTCAGCTGTCTACAACGGTCAATATATAGAAGAAGACGGGACGCTCTAGCTGTTATTTCATGAGTATGTTTGCATAATTGAATACGTTCACTAGTCGCGTCACGCGCGCCTCCATCCAACTTAGCATCCTTAATTGGCCTACGTATTATTTGCCAATTAAAGTGAATTCTCATCGAGGACGTGACACGAAACCTGTGTTGATTTGACTGGTAAGAGGATTGTCTATCTCGAAATACATTCGAATTATTGCTCGCATGCAAAGCTACTGGCAAATTCGTCTTACATTAATTATATTTTGTGCATTAAATATGTTTGAGGTCATTTTAATCTACCATTTGTAAAGGTATATTTTTAGATTTATTATCAGCTCACGTGCAGAACATTCACAATTAACAATTAAGGGCGTTCCGTCACATATGACCTTGAGCGTTTCGCTTCCTCACCACCCCGCGCCTCACCCGAAAAAAACATTGCGTGCGAGTTCGCCCTCTAGCGGCAAGTAGCAGTAGCACAACTATAAGACAATGACCTTACTTGTCCGAAACCGCAGAGCTAAAATCTGATAGACGCGCCAATAATAAATTATTTTTTTAGTATCTATTATTATTTCGTTTAGTAAGTATGTATATTTTTTAGTATATATTATTTATATATTTATTATTTATATAGTAGCGAAAGCAAAGATAAGTGTTTAGAATCATGACGTTTGTTAAATATGTAGTAGAAATAAAAATAACTACTGTGGGTTAAAACAATAAACTCAAAACCCAGCTGCTGTGAAATGTATTACCTGATCAAAAAAGCCGTTTAAAACGATTTTTATGAATTATTGAATACAAAAAAATATTTAATAATATATATAATATTAATATTTTTTGAAGTCACTTAAAAATTAAGTCCCAATGACAATACACCATTGTGATAAATTCCTATAATTGACATGATATGTATTCTTCAACTAATACTAGTACACTTTAGTTTAGTAACCCTGCCGAGTTTATACTTATTTAGTTATAGTTATATATATATATATATATATATATATATAGGTTTTTTGTACATGAACAAACTAAAACATTTTACTTAAAAAATGTATTAACATCCTATTAATATTATAAATGCGAAAGTTTGTGTGTGTGCACGTATGAAACGTATGCGTACCTCTAGTGTCGCTAGTATCATGAAGCCGCTATGCTAGCAGTTTGAGACAATTTCTATTAAAATAGCAGAGGAGTGCGTTACCCCAGCAAAATGTTGATAAAAATGTGCTTATAAGAGATGAGAGTATAACAGATAATTAGTGCTTCGTAAGGAGTAATTTGTTTGCCTATAGCAAAATTTGTTTGCATTATAGTTTTAAAGTTATTCGGAAAAAAACAGATTTTGCTGGGGTAACGTTTGAAACATTACCCCAGCAAAATGTCTTTTCTTTAAATTATCCAGGCAGAGTCACGTTGGTAGACCAGTATGAATAAAATAACTGTATCAATAGTACTAGTACATGACTTTTTAAAACAATACTGAAAAATTCAATCTTTATTTATGCCCGTCTGATTGTTAAGTGTTCAAAATTAGCTCTTACAAAAGCCAAGAGTTTTCATAACTTTCTAACTCCACTGCGTCTTCATGGACTGATGATATGAGGTCCTGCATCAATAATAAAAAAGCATCTCATAAAGACCACCACCAGCCAGCAGTTTGAAACAATAACCTTTGGAATGGTGGCTACCACTTAGTCTTTTGGATCCCACTGACTGTATCATAAGGAAGAGTGAAGTCACTTCGATGGGCAATTGTACGGCACGGTTATATTGATGTATGTAAAGTAAGGTTTTGTGCAGGACAACTTTTTCTTGGTTCTGTAGATACGTACCGCTACCAAACTCGAGTAACAAATCAGACTACACTTGTGCATTGTCTACTATACATTGTACTTGTATATTGTATTAAATGGCAAATCTTGCGGCGTTTATAGGCTTGGAGCCTATTAAATGTAAAATCTGATAGACGCGCCAATAATGAATTATTTTTTTAGTATCTATTATTATTTCGTTTAGTAAGTATGTATATTTTTTAGTATATATTATTTATATATTTATTATTTATATAGTAGCGAAAGCAAAGATAAGTGTTTAGAATCATGACGTTTGTTAAATATGTAGTAGAAATAAAAATAACTACTGTGGGTTAAAACAATAAACTCAAAACCCAGCTGCTGTGAAATGTATTACCTGATCAAAAAAGCCGTTTAAAACGATTTTTATGAATTATTGAATACAAAAAAATATTTAATAATATATATAATATTAATATTTTTTGAAGTCACTTAAAAATTAAGTCCCAATGACAATACACCATTGTGATAAATTCCTATAATTGACATGATATGTATTCTTCAACTAATACTAGTACACTTTAGTTTAGTAACCCTGCCGAGTTTATACTTATTTAGTTATAGTTATAGTTATATATATATATATATATATATATATATATATATATATATATATATATATATATATATATATATATATATATATATATATATATATATATATAGGTTTTTTGTACATGAACAAACTAAAACATTTTACTTAAAAAATGTATTAACATCCTATTAATATTATAAATGCGAAAGTTTGTGTGTGTGCACGTATGAAACGTATGCGTACCTCTAGTGTCGCTAGTATCATGAAGCCGCTATGCTAGCAGTTTGAGACAATTTCTATTAAAATAGCAGAGGAGTGCGTTACCCCAGCAAAATGTTGATAAAAATGTGCTTATAAGAGATGAGAGTATAACAGATAATTAGTGCTTCGTAAGGAGTAATTTGTTTGCCTATAGCAAAATTTGTTTGCATTATAGTTTTAAAGTTATTCGGAAAAAAACAGATTTTGCTGGGGTAACGTTTGAAACATTACCCCAGCAAAATGTCTTTTCTTTAAATTATCCAGGCAGAGTCACGTTGGTAGACCAGTATGAATAAAATAACTGTATCAATAGTACTAGTACATGACTTTTTAAAACAATACTGAAAAATTCAATCTTTATTTATGCCCGTCTGATTGTTAAGTGTTCAAAATTAGCTCTTACAAAAGCCAAGAGTTTTCATAACTTTCTAACTCCACTGCGTCTTCATGGACTGATGATATGAGGTCCTGCATCAATAATAAAAAAGCATCTCATAAAGACCACCACCAGCCAGCAGTTTGAAACAATAACCTTTGGAATGGTGGCTACCACTTAGTCTTTTGGATCCCACTGACTGTATCATAAGGAAGAGTGAAGTCACTTCGATGGGCAATTGTACGGCACGGTTATATTGATGTATGTAAAGTAAGGTTTTGTGCAGGACAACTTTTTCTTGGTTCTGTAGATACGTACCGCTACCAAACTCGAGTAACAAATCAGACTACACTTGTGCATTGTCTACTATACATTGTACTTGTATATTGTATTAAATGGCAAATCTTGCGGCGTTTATAGGCTTGGAGCCTATTAAATGCAAAACAATTTTGAAGTGCTACAGACTGTGGACCTCCTAAACACTATTTAATTTCATCAGCCTTAGTCCACGAGGTAGGAATAACAGGCACAGTCTGCCGAAAATGAACACAAAATAGTAGGACTGTGATAGCCACTCATGAGTTGGTGTTGTCTGATATCTGGTCCACTGCTTTTAGCGCTTTACAGTTTGCCATAGTAAATTCATCCTTTATAATAAGGCTTCTATCGCGCAGCCAAATCAGTAGAAGGATTATCTACTCTACGAACACGAATCTAATCGAAACAAAACGCTGTTCTGTCTCGAGCAAAGATGTATACAGAATATTATACTAAATGATTCATAATTTATTTCCATCCTGTAATCTCGCTTATTGATACATTTTGACATAAAATGTTTTTTTTGTATTAATTATATATGACATAATGCCCGAGCCATAATTGTACAGTTAAGTACACATTTTGTATTGTTTTATTAAAATTGTATACTTAGTAATATTAAAATTATTATACATTGTGATTTGTGAAATAGATGTTCACAATGTACATTGTGAACTCCTGTGGTAAATTAAGTTCATCTTACTTTATACTTATATCGAATATTAACAGTTTATATAATACTTACATAGACACATTTATTACAGTTCACATGTTGCCTTTACCTTTTGTAGCAATATGCAAATTGAGGCAGCCTGTAAAGCACACATTTTACTTTTTATTTTTTCTTTGCAACATAGAAAGCTGTAAGTATTTAATTACCTATAGAGTTAAGTGTATTGCCTGTGTCACTTTGCATGCTACTTGAAACTGTAACTTACAAAAATTGTAATAACCTGGCGATTAAAAAGAGTGGCCTGAGTTTCTTGCCAGTTCTTCAATTCTTCTTCTTAAAATTCTTTTAAAATTGTTTTTCAGTTTGTCAGCGAACTGGTTGTAGGTTAATTTGCTGACATTTTGTAAATTTTGACGTTCATAAGTGTTAATTTAATTAACCTATATGAATTAACATTTTCCTTATTTATTTTCGGTTCATCTGGATATAACTTCAGTAAATCGTTCTGTATATTGTATAGCCAGCAAACATTTTACGGAAGTAGATCTTTTAGAATAAGCGGGACGGTTTGGCTGGAGATGTGCATTTAACATGTACATAACGACGTAAAATGTAAGTTTTGTCTGAAAATCAGTGGTCCGAAGGCATAGTTACCTCCTCGGTCCTCTTTATTTCCTTTTTTCTCCCACAGTATCTTTACTCTGTATGGCCACCACTGCACTGAATTTGAAACAGCACCATACACCAGCAAAACTGAATTCAAATGATGGAGCTGATAAGGATTTTCAGTTACACATGCTTTAAACAAAGCGTCATCATTCCTATGTTGATTATCTTCTAGTAAGTGCCCGTACGTAAGGTACACAATATCATGTACCCTTAGCAAAATAGTGCGCTATGTTTTGCCTACATACGAGGCATACAAACATTTTACAATAAGTTTATATATAATATAATATAATAAAGATACATACATACATACATAGAGTGCTAAAACATAATTCTTTTGCCTTTACCTAGTTAGGTAAAGACTGTACAAAAAAGAGTAGAATTCTTTATACTGTGCCACCGTGCCGGGTCTATTCCTTTCTACATACACCTATCACTCGAAAAATACGGTATTAGTTTTGTTATGTCTAGTAGGCACTCAACAATATATTATTTAATTTTAGGATTAAAAATTCATATAGTACGATAATAAAGGAACAGAGAGAGAGTAGGATTTTTAATTTACCTAATTGTGATAATTTCACAGTCTTCAAATATTTTAGTTTGGTTAGAGACTAAGACGTTTTGTAAAGCCTTTTTTTCTTCCTTTCTTGCAATCAAATAAATAAATCAAAATAAGATGCATTGAAAGTAGAAGGGTAGGTATTTACTTTAGCCTAGTATCTTATCACTGATTTTATCAGCTCATGAAAAAAAATCTAACGAGGTAAATACTTGAATATTTAATCGGCATTACTTACCGATAGAATATTCAAGTACACACCGTATGTATATATAGAATGTATAGGTATTTATGCTCGTGCAAGATAACGTAGATAGTTAGGTACCTAACAGCAGCGTGTATGGTTGTTTTGTGTAGGTACCTAACTAGGTCGCAAACCGACGCATCTCACGTATAATCATTGTAATTTGAGTTCTATGCTAGTTGTACGACCGACGCCGACGTTCGTGTTCCGACCGAAGCACCTCGTACATGTCGGTCGGAATCGGAAAGCGCCCTTGCCACATGAGTAAATATCCAAGTTAGATATTTTACTCATGTGCCCACCTACCACACACCTAGTTCGAAATGATAGTAGACATAGACAATATTGTAGCAAGCTCATATTCATATCCCTAGGGTATATAACAGCAGAAATTTACTGATTCTTGAGGTCCGGTGTTGCCTTGATCTTATCATGAGCGAAAATAGGCTCACCACCTGCTACCTAGTTTACGTGGAACTAAACATAATTAAAGGATATCCTAGGTAAGTATCTCAAAGAAGGTATTTTACTAAAAATATGAAGGTAGGTATACACCTACTTACAGGATATTCATGTGTTGAATCTTTTGCATTTGTATTTGTTTCAGTCGTGAAATTTTAGTCATTTTGATGAAAAATAATAATAAATGTAGGTAACCTATGTATTTAATACACTAAAAAAATCTAAATAACTAATCTAATTTATTTGCAACACTAAATCTATCCAAACAATATTTTTTTTTTGATATTATTTATTTGCAATTATTGAATTACGTAAATATTTTTTAAAAAAACCGCATACGTCCGTCCCTCAGAAGGGCTTGCGCCGCTCTGCCGCTCTGCCTCCCGTCGCCCGCGCAGAGCCCCTGCGACGCTGATTCAGCCAAATTATCAATAACTATTGAAACATTATCCTAATAAATGAAATAAATCTATAGAGTTGACATTTGGTTTATTCCGGTTGATTCAATATAACTTTTATATTTATAACTATAGTAATTACAAAGTAATATTTCGATATAAGTGAAATCACGTTGTTTTATTATCGTTAGTATAAGTTATATAATCAATTATTGTAAATAATTCTTCTACTATTCTAAAGTTCATGAATCAAAGTATATTGTAGGCAAAAAACAAAATGAATAAATAGCATTAAAATCTACTAAATATCGAGATGAAAGTCGCGGATTTCGGCGAAATTTCGTCGGAACCACCTTAACATTATACAATCAATAACACATCGTCTAGCTTTAAATAATGGTGAGACATCAATCTCCATGACGCGCAATACAAAACAAGAATAATTGTGTTAATGATCATAAAAGTTTGTTAGGATTGCAGACACTAGATGAAAAAATAACACTGAGTTATACCTTAGCAAATCTGCAAATACAAATATAATTATTGCATTATGAGTTAGTAAGTATTGTTAAAATTGATGGTCTGCACAAAATTCAAGCATTCGAATATTAAATGCACAATAAGCACACAGTCCATTCAAGTTACTGACACATACGCCATAACGCCACGCACGAGTATTTCAAACAGACTACAAAAAGGAGTTTTTTTTTTTTTATGTATGTTTCCCGATTTCTCCAAGATAGCTGGACCGATTTGGATTCTTTTTGTTTTGTTTGAAAAGGTATACTTCCAAGGTGGTCTCATGATCATCAAGTCGGGATCTGATGATAGGATCCTAAAGAAACAAAGAGAACTCTTCAAATATTATGGGCACACTTGAAGCAATTTGGGTAGTTTTTGAACATAATTTCTCGGAGTGGTTCCATTTCAATTTGGTGAAGATCTAATGACGAACAACGAAACTCCTCAATAAATGATAGCAAATGCACTGAGATCGCTGAAATCTTATGTCTGTCTATTGGTTACACCAGCTCATAACATAATATCACGGTGGTACGCTGTGAAGGGGTAAGCACATGTGAACCGCTAAAAAGTAAAAAAAAGTTAATCAAAAATGATTACATAAGTATTTTATCATTTTGAAGTTGGTGCCAAATAAATACTACAAGAACCATAATGCAATAGCAAATTAAGATTGATAATACCTATACCTTGGTTTTTGTTTTACTTGGCACCAACTTCATAGTCAGAATATTATCGAATATTCTCTTACGGTATCGCAGTACATTTTAGTATTATTTTTAAAGTTTGCCTAACCATGAATATAAAAATATGTTAGCGAAACAAATCTTTTTTTTTAATGACATACATTGAAATACTTGTTAGTTTACATCTGAACATTGAGTACACTATATTTTTACCAGGCACGATGAAGCGTTGGGATTCAAGGCCAAGCGCGTCTGTTGAAATCGAGTTCCTGATCCGTCCGGGATGCCTCTCGCTCGCTCCCGTCGGCTGGCTGGAATGCGTGCAAAATAAACAAGTATAACCGGTTTCGTTTCGCATCGTGCGCTTTGCCCACTACAAGCCAGATGCAGCCTTTTCTCTAATCCCATAATTTACAATGTATTCATACATAATGCAAGTCTGTAGGTTACCTATTGTCTCACAAGTAAATACATATTGTATTAAATTCGATTGTTTAGTGCCATTGCCAAGTTAATCTATTTATTTAAAACATAAAAGATTTAAAATTACTGACTTGTTATTACATGAATCTCACAACTTTTTACGGTAGAAGAATATAGCCCTCTGAGCGACTTTAAGCATCACTGGCAACACACACAAATCAAAGACCTTGGTCTTGAGAATATATATTATGTTGTAGCTTCCCGAAAGCTGCCCGACTTGGATTCGTCGAGTTACCTCTTTCTCAAAATCGAACTTACGTAATCGGACTGTTTGTCCCTCTATGCTCATATTCGTCATCAAATTTGAGCATAGAGGCCCTAACTGACCCAAAGAAAAGAAATTTACGTAACACGTTACAAAAAGAATAGTTAAAATCCAATATGGTTTTCGCAACATAACTTATTTGCTGGTTTTTTTTAAATAAGAACATTTTTCACCTGTCTTTAAAAAGCTAATCTTGTCTGATATTTAAAATGGTTTCTTTTTACATTTACAGAAGACATTTGAAAAATTAAGACAAAAAGAATAAAAAATATAATTTCTTAAAGACGTTTATCTTGTTCGTTCAGTTGTAGTATCGTCATTGGTGCACGAAGTATCCCATTATTTACGTTGAAAAAAAAACGCGAATCTTCGGACAATATGTTACCGTTTGCAGCAACCGATAGACGTTAACGTCCATATATCTCCTGACGCCAAGCGTGATGTATCGCCACCGATCACACCCCACTATAAACTGTCTACAATGTTATACCCTACCTACGTATAATATATAAAGATAATGTGCGTCACCATTGAAACAAGGTGTTCAACATTTTCCAATTTTATAAAAACCAGATTTTTTGATTGTATCAACAACCATCATTAACGGTAAACACAAAATAATATGCTTAGCTGTGTATCAGTTTTCATTTATTTAATGTTACATTTGAGTGATTTTCATCATCGTACCTATTGTTGGCAAACTAAAGGTAGTGGTCGATGAAGGCCTGAAATGGCTAAACAGTGTCGTTGTTCACGATGGTGTTTACATACTATCGTCAGAATAGTGTTGTCGTTTGAATTACGCATCGTGAGATGCGGCACTCAATTAGCGCGAGGCGCGAGGATGAGTGGCGAGTGACAGTCGTGGCCTGCTCCGCCATTCTTGTTGACTGAGAATTCATTATACTTATAGCAACTTCAGTAAAAGTTCTTTGACGCTCCTCAGACAAATATTGTGTACGCTTATTCTTTATTTTTACAAGAAGACATTAGTGTTTCATTATATATTGAATTGCTACTGAAATTCTAACACTAATAGGGTAAAAGACAAACATAAATTTTCACCTTGATAAATATTACAATAATATTGCATTTGTTCAGTAATCTGATGTTAGTATCGATAGCCGAATCGCGTGCCATTGATTAAATTATTTGTCTTTTACAATTCTTGTGGAACAACGTAAAATTAATTAGCTCTGATACTTTTCCTTCTTTCTGTTTAGTTGTTTCAGAGAAAGTCATTATCGTCGTAAGACTTTAGTTTATCATTGATCATTGTCAACCTCTGTGGTTTGGTGATACTGTGTATGGACTGCCACGCAGAGGTCGCGGGTTCGATTCGCGCTCAGTGCAAATATTTGTGTGCATGAACATGTCTATTTGCATTGGTCTGGATGTTTCTATGTATAACTAGCTGACCCGGCGTACTTCGTACCACCTAACAGTCGATTCTTTAATCAAGAATCATCCTCGTACTTCAATATTATAAAAAAAGAATTAGCGAAATCACAAAACACATTCAGCGATTCATTTTTATATTATAGAAGATATGTATGTAGTTACAAAAAAAAGTATTTGAGTATGTATGTAGGTATATCCGCATCTAGAACTCATAATAAGCTATTATATGAACCCACCAAAGTACGCATATATTACTTAATATATGCTTACTTTGGGTCTAAATGGCGTTGTGATATTATTATTATTGTTGTATTGAATATCTACCAATGACTATTCATACTAACGCTATATAAAAATATTTGTACCTTGGGTACACTATAAATGGCAGTAATCTAGTCATCAATTAATACTAACACCCTAGGTTTGCACACAATTAACTCGATGAGATTTCTTTAGTACAAAGCGAGTGTTCGCTGTCGGAATTATAGCAGCGTAGTTGTAATACAGTAGAGCGAGCAGTTTTTGTCAGAAGGTTCGTTAGTCAGCGCAAGGTGGTGCCGCTACAGTACGTACTCGTGCTCAAGTGCGCTCCTCCAACTCTTTAACTGCCTACATGAAGGACACTTGACAATGCACTCTCCTATTATAAACTGCGCTTTTAATGGTTTGTGCCGATTTTAATTATTTTAGCATTTTTAGCTGACTTTATATTGAAAAAAAAAGAGACAAGCTAAATGTTGTAGTTATCCATAGCTGGTTTTTGGATTCTGTCTTTGTGTCTATATTTTTTAAGTAGATAATCTTATGCAAGATAATGAGATACTCAGTCTGAAACTCAGGACGAGCGCACTTCACCACAAGAGGAATGAAACCAACTCCGGTCTTACAAAGATTTCAAAGAATTGACAAATGTAAACGGGTACCATCAACATTTGGAATTTCATGATAGAAACGTTGGGTACCTACAATGTGTAAAGCTGCAGTTCGAGCTTAATTACACCGGCATTGTATGCATATAGTATATACTTCTGAAATCGTAATAAACTCATGTGCAGGCGATAATCCCGTTAGTTTGCAATAAGCTGTCCGCATAGGATGCTGCAACAAAATCTATCAAATGCGCCAGCCTGCTCTATAATGGCGTGCGATAATGCAAGCGTTGTATCGCTTACCACGACTCGGGGCTAAACGTTTCGGTGTGCTTCACGACCACGGATTACCACACGCACAATATCCACCAAATTGGATCATACACTTAAAATACAATCGCGCTATGAACGCGCTGTAATCTAGTGACGCGGCTGCCGATGAGCGTATTAATTTGTCGCGGAAATAGGATTAGTGGGCGGTGTCGGGGTGTGGGGATCGGTGATCGCATCACCGGCTCACTGTGTTGATCCAAAATACCGTCGCTCCTAAAATTACTGCCTCTTGTATTTTGATAGGTAATTGTCTGGATGCACCTCTTTAACAACTGTTTTACAGACACGGTCTACTGTACATCTACATCGCTTACATATTTGACTGCAAACACTTCTTTGATAGAACTTTCAATTAATTTTTTTTATTGGTTATGTAGGAATAACAAATTTCAGCAACAAATATCTATTTCTGTGAGTGTAGGAAAGGCTGGCAATCGCCGGCTAGGGTCTTTTAATGATTTTTGCAGTTGGTGGACAAAACTGTGAGAGCTACTTTTCCGAAGAGCAATATTTCTTAGTTTGACAGCGGGATCTTAGTGGTGAGCTGTTGCGCGCCTCACGAGCTCAAGCGTGCCGCGCCGCCGCCGGCTTTGTCTTCCAACTTTCAAAGCGTCGTGCTGAAGTGTTTCGCCTCGCGAAAAGTTTTAAACTGTACACTTTATGTTCTTTATTGTCTTCGCGAGGCTCGCCTATCTGCGTAAAATTGAAACATCCACTTTTCTCAACAAATAGTAGTCTCAACAAATGTAACAACTTCGCTGCTTTGAAGTTCCCACCGTATAATAAAAGCACAACGGTCATTAAGCACTACAAATGGTTACTTGATGGCATGTAACGAACTAACATCTGCTAATAATCTCCTAGCAACAAATAAACGACCGTTAAGTCTCTTATGTGTTAAGGACATGCTGGTTTTTCATAAAGCTCCGCCCTTCGTCTGTCCTCTCTACACGCTCCTCCCTTCGTGTCTTTCACTGCCCTACTTGTTGAACAGACACACTGAATGCTTATAAATTTACGATTCTTATGATTCGCTACTCACCGTTGTGGACATTTAATAATAGCAAACCCTTTGATGGTTGTACATCAGCATAACACATATTTTGATAAAAAGAATGTAGATCGGTATAATTTGAGGAGGTCTCTTGTATCGGAAGTACAACTTGAAAAGTGTTGTAGGTAAGTCAACAAGAGTAACACTGGTGCGGGCGGTCTGTACCCGTGTCTGTTTTAAATCGAAATTTTGCCGTGGGCCGTGGCGGATAGCGCCAGTTAACTTGTAACTCACTTTTGATGTATCGTTGTTTTTGTGGAGTTTGAAAGTCTTGTATACATCGCAACAAGAAACTTTTGGGTCGTCTGTTTAACGTTTTTGATATGAAGACGAGATTAAAGGAGTCTGTTTTAAATTTTACTAAAATATGTTTAACGTGCCTGGAATAAAAGTGTTGGCCTTATTGACGGATAGATAATATTTATAGCAGATTTTGTTTACGTTTGGTCACTAGAACTTTAAATGGTAGCTAGTTGTAGATATAACGATTTCGTTGTGATTGATTATGTTATTAAGGATCAGGAGTATATAGGTAAAACAATACTTCAATCCCACGAGTTTACGAACTGATCTTGAACAGCAATTCTGATGGTATACGATAAACAATGCGTAAATGAAGTTTATTCTTATCTCAAACTCTATTCGACATCTTTAATGAATAATATCAAAAAATTATTAATTTTAACATAATAAAACAAAAACTGACTTCAAATCTATACCTATATGTACCTAACTTAACAAAAAGTAAAAATAGAATTCCTCAATATACTTAACTTGAACAAACCAAAACATCCTATGTATATTTTGATTTTGTAAAATTTTTAAGTAGCGCTGACCCAATTGCCATAAAATTTATATGGGACCACGTCTGAAACATGAGCTACCTTGCAAAAAATACTTATTAAGATCCATTCATAATTGGCAGAGAAATCGCGTAACACATAAGAATAAAAAAACATACAACCCGATTTGAGAACTTCTTCCTTTTGAAATCGGTTAAAAATATTGGCTATCACATTGTTGTAACCTCATTAGAGGATCGACCCTAGCTGGCACATCTGCATAAGAATTGGGCTCCGTACATATTGAAAAAGACACGTGCGTAAGTAACAAATCTAAACAAGTCACGTTTACTTATGTAAATTAATGCTTAAACAGTATTCGACACAGCACGATTTGATGTTACATATAAGTTAATATGAGTTAATTAGATAAACTATGGATCATGTCCGTCTTATTTAATATCTTGTAATTTACTGTCGCAGTAGTAGGTCTCCTATTCAGGGTAATAAGGACAGTCAAATTATAAAGATATAATTCTTCGTTTCAGGCACTTATAAGCAACATATGATCATGCCAATAGGCGGGTGAGTGTGCCCACCAGTCGGTTTTCTACGGTTTTATGTAAATGGCTGTCGATAAACCGACCTCCACCCGCGCAACGCTCATTTGCATTCATAGGCTCGTAACCCTTTCTCGTTCTTCCACCGCTTATGCAGCCTCATCCGCAGAGCTCCGACGTAAAACTTGCTGCCTTGCCTTTTGCACGATAATTTACGACTCCCTATGTAATACGTCCAAGCGGCGATATGAGTTCGGCGTGTATCTTCACAGACCGTGAGGTCGCGGTGTTGCCGTTCGATTTACATATTATATTAAACTCGCCGTCGCCCGAGTCCCTATTTCCTCTTCGCCACCGGCCGTTATGCTCCAACTTTTCTCAATTTTTCCGCCCATAAAGCGCCTGAAACGAAAGTTCTACGTCCACCGCGTGAGGTCGACTGTAAATACACTTTTTATAATGTACTTAGTCACTCTTGTCGCCCCTTCAGAAAAAATGCTGCTTTTAATAAGAACTTTCTGTAATCTGAAACTCTCACCGTAAAAATGTTTTACTAGAATTAGTCATTTAAACATCAAATAAGGTAATTATAATTATTATATTTTATTTTTTACATTTTTACCAAAGCACGTTTAAGATAGATAATATGTTAATTTGAAAATCCTTTTATGAAATTATAATTGGCTTAGGCAAGAAGAACAAAATAGAAAATTATACTATATTTAAAAATAATAATAAACCTAGATAATGGATAACAGTATAATATGTATAAATACTTCGAGATGATCTGTATACAAATAAATACATAATTATATACCTATTTATGAAAAAGAACTGTACATAACATCTTTTTATCTCAGTTTAATTTCGTTATAATATTCAATAAGATATCGTTTGTAAGTACAAATATTTTTTACTATTCCTAATAAAATGAGTAGTACTAATAATAAGTAATTTTCACATAATTTTCTCCAATTGAAATTGCAAAAAAACGTTTCTTGAGTTTATTGAAGCAAACCACATATCATGTTCGGGAAGTGTTAATTACTTCGAAATGGTTTTTGGGTAACAAAATGCTTTAGACGTATATACGCCGACCTGCCTATACTGATTTGAATAAGTAGTAGTTTGAGACGTCAAACTTACGGCTTGAGTTGCAATTGCAAGCAATAGCACAAACATACACTCACATGGACACAGTCACAGGCACGTTATGTCTGACACAACATGCCTGCGTGGCTCGCAAGTCACACGCGCACACACACCTGTGTAAGAAACAAAAGTTAGTTGACCTTGACTAGATGCTTATACAATACAATGATTGTCTTCATACCAGAGCATTCCATACTGAATTTCCCTACAGAGATATTTTAAATATTTACGGTATCCATAAACCTATAGAAATTAGAAATCAAAAGTTGAAAACGTGAAAAATGATTTGTATAGAAAATTTCTCTTTTTTTTTAATACCTATCTCATTTTATTAAAGTTTTAATATACTCAAGTTATAGTTTTTATTCTTATTTATACTCAAGTTCAAGAAAGTAGTGGTGGGATTGTTTTTATGAATTCATCAAGTGTCTGTGGCGTTACTACTGGGAAATTTTACATGTATTGTCGTCATAAAAGCGGTGACAAGCCAAAGCTCGATAGAAGCTCGCGTGTCACGCAACAACAACTCCCCTTCAGTGGCCCCTCTCGTTAAAACTTTCCGAAATATGACGCACGCTTGCAACCCTTTTTGTCAGTTTTCCTCAACGAACGTTATTCACTTGTCCACTATCTTCGACTTATCCCATTTTGGTTTATGTCAAAGAATCACAGTTGCCTGCACAATTTACGCCAGAAAGTTAGTTTGATGGGTTGATCATGTGATTTCGTCGTATTAGCGACTGAATCAAGAAACCGACCGCCTTGGCGCCGAGCGCGCCCGCTGGTTGACTTCTGGCCCGATAGCGTCAATCTAACGCTCAATTAGTCGAATGCGATTATCCGATTCGGATTCAGACTCGCGGCCGTCTCCTTTCGCGCGCCGCCCCAAGACAAGCACGCCAACTTTATTAATTAAGCCGTGTCTTATCTCTTGTTAGCACTCATTCTATTATTTGTCTTTTCACCGCTCATTTCCATAATTTCATCGGCGAGTAATTACTAACCACTAACGCGAAGCATTTCTCATTATGTTTGCATATTTTGTCGTCGTTTGCATTGTAAACTTCACCTAAATAAAGTTAAATTCTGTTAACGACAGCGATTTGCGGATCATCTCGATTCCTCACTAATTATTAAGTACACCTTCCGTCTGACACTGCCTCATCTATGATCGCATCTCACTGGCGGGCGGGAGGTTTGCATTTGAAAAGTAATGTTTGCATTCTAATAATGCGGGACTTGCTCATCCGTGTACTGTTGTACCATTGTTTTACACTTTTGTGAGGAATGGCTTTTGTTGTTAAAATGATGCGTCAGTTGAGGACATAGTAGACGGTGCGGGCGCGGGTGAACACCGTCCTCTCTCCCCCGTTGTGTGTTTAATTAGCTTAATTGACATCGCGAGGCGCGGTGTCCGAGCGATTGTTTGCGATATCGCGTTACCGTACCCGGCGCGCCGGAGCTCGGCACCCGCCCTGCCGTCGTCGGGTGATGCCGTCACTAGTGTCGATGCCGTATCACTGAAAGGCTTAAATCACTACTTAGTTCACATTTAGGTCAATTTCTGTCAATGTTTAAAATTACCTTATTTAATATTTCTTATCTTCATAATTTTATAAATCTATAAATACGTAATCTGTATTTGTAAAAATGCCACGTCGTCGTAGTGGTATCGAGGAGGGCGTGCGGAGCCACCTCAATGCCGAGTCAGCATGGCGTCATACGGCGCGCGTCTAAAATACATTCTGAATCTGCTCTTCCTCTTTCCATGTGAAAAGGTAAAACTGCCACGATTTTTTCCTTAAATTGCCCGGGGAATAAATTGTAGTCCGTACGTGAACTGAGCTTTAATGATCCTTTATACTGCGCAGTTCCACATTTTTGAATAGTTGCTTCTTATCTGACAGTCCAATAGTATAGGGAACATAAATTTATAATATTTCTTATTCACATCTCATATTTACTATTTATTATCGGTACCTACTTTTATTTATTAAGTAATTTATTTGCGAACATTGTACCATTAAAGCTGGTATTAGAAACATGGTGCGTACGTATCTCTACCGCTCGCGCCCCCGCCATATCGGCAAAATAACGCAAAAAATTAGTTTTTGGTAATATCTCTTTTTACGGAGATGTGATGGCACAGTGGTGAAGGCACCGACTTTGTAAACACGAGGTCTGAAGTTCGAATCCGGGCAAGTACCAATATGACTTTTAAAGTCATTATGTACTTTCTAAGTTTATCTGGTTTATTAGGTCGTAAAATAAGGGGTTACCCAATGACTGAAGTTAATGTTTTGAGCATTATTTTAATCAAATCATAATTCATAAAAAAAATCCACTGTATTGTATAATCGTTCCTACGTAACAATCGTCAGTAATTATCACTTGCACCCTTTTTCCAGTACAGCTAATACGTCTGCGTAAACCTTTCATCTATATTGATAGACTGTTCTAATTAATATCTCCACGTTTCCATCATCCAAGTGCGTGTGATTAATCTCATAGCGAACAAAGAAATCCGTTTCCGCGAGCTCTCCGACTCGATCGATCATTCACCTCGTCGAATAAAAATAATAATAAATAATAGGGCCGGCGCCATTGTCCAAACTAGGCGTGCGTGTCAGCGATAGTTTCAGCCATTCTATTTAATGTTGACTGACTTAACATTATTATGGCGGGCGTCTACGTAGGTCGCCACTACTCACCCATTTCTTTTCCAAATTAACGTAAGTTACGTTACAAGGTCGCTTGATACTTGTAATAAAGTCATTTTCTCAGGTTTTTTTTCTGTTACGTAATAAATGTTCATCAAACACGAAAAACATTTAAACATCTTTAAGTACATTTATTTTCTTAGTTAGAAGTTTAAACTATACCGAAGTTTGCGTTCTAATCTTGCGTTTATCTTAATAATTTATTAAATATCCAAAGTCTATATGTACCTAACCTAGGTTCAAAATTATGTTTGCAATTTACATCATAGTAAACATTCAGTTTTGTTTAATTACCTACGCAACAGATTAATTGTTGTGAACAAGTTCTGGACTTGCGCCAGTACACCATTCACACATTAAGATTAAATTCTATTTAAAAATAGGTGATCTGAAAATAGTTCTATGGTACGTTATTTATGTATAGGTACTAAAAAGACTCTTCTAGACACAAAAATCATGCTTTAAAACATAACATATTGCCTTTATGACAGACTACAAAAAAGGAGGAGGTTTTTAATTCGTTGGAACTTTTTTTTATGTATGAAAGATGGTTTAGCCGACTTGAATTTTTTTTTGTTTAATATTTATTTCCCAAGTGGTCCCATGATCATCAAGTAAGGATATGATGATGGAATCCTGCAGAAATAGAGAGAACTCTTCAAATTTTATAGACACACTTGAAGCAGTTTCGGTAGTTTTTGAAATTGTACTTTCTGATGAACTTCGGAGATAGTCAACGGAACTCTTCAATAAATGATAGCAAATGGTTTGGGATAGCTGAAATCTTTAGTAATTATTATTTTAATTACTTATTGCTAAGTAAATTTATTTATTACTTTTAGTTTCCGCCCTGTTTGAAGACGGTTTTTTTATTTACTTTTCTAGATCCTTTATAAAGCAAGTGAAAAGTGGGGCATTTTGAAACGAAAGAAATTATTTTGTTGTTGTATCAGACACATCTGTGTATTTATTAAAGAAATGGTCTAGATGTAGAACTATATTTAAGGTAATGTTCACAATATAATTAGAGATAAATCCCTATATGTGTGCACTATGACAATGTATACTACATAATACATGTTAACAAGTTTGATGGATGATCAGAGGCCGCTCTATGATACAGTCTGGAAGGACTCTAAAACTTTAACTTTACTTTCGCAGTTTCTAACGGTCTCTGTCTATATTACAACCCATACATCAATTAAAATTTTACTCACTTTACATAATAATAATGCGCAAGTTTAAAAGCCATCATCCTTGTGCTAACATAGAATGTGAGTTAATATAACTTGTTATATTATAACTGACTCTATCAATTGCATGTTTCTAAATCCACTTGTAATTTGCCTGCCCCTAACGTGTCACAGATCAGTAACACGCACGTCTCACGCAATATTTGTATACAAAATCGATAGATACCCTGTAAGTTTAAACTTAATAATGTAAAAAGTAATTGCTTATACTTATACCTCGTAGTTAAAAAATCAGTGTTGATTTAAATAGTTTTGTGCCTAATGTTTGTATTATATTATTATAGCAGCTATTATTAAACATTTATAATCCCACCTATCAATGAGGATGTTTTCTAAAATTTTCGCTACCAGTTAGCGCCACTTTGGTAAAAGGTCTTCCATTTTGACAGCGCTATCAAAATAAATACTTTCAGTGTGCATTTTAGAAATTTTAATGTTTAATTTACAAAATAGATAATTCTCGTGCGTAAGGACAAAAGATAATTGCTGAGAGGATTTTCTAATATTGCTATATTTCTAATATGCCACGAGGTGGCAGCCCCGATGCGTCAGGTCTAGCTGTCAAGCGCTTTTAGAAAGATACTATCTGATTGGCCTAATGTGAGAGTTTAAGTGGCGCCAACTGGCGGAGAAAATTTTCCTCATTAAACTGTTTTCTTACAAAAATGTGACATTTGAGCTCTCATGAGTGCCTTTTATTTTGACGGAAAAATATCATAAATCAAAAGGGCTTTTGACGCACAGTTATAACTTGCGTCTCTTGGGGAATACAAGGTTTTATTGTCTACTGATAACAGAAATTTCCCTAAAAATTTTGAAAGTGTTTGAAAATGTTTTGCTGTCAGTCATTTCATCCGTCGATCACACTGCACATAAATAACTGTGCATAGGTAAATCCTGTAAATATTATCAAGTACTATCCATCGCTGTCAGCTACAACAAAAATAAGTAACAACTCGATTTACGTATTAATTTTGACTAGAAAACAATATAGATTAGTTAGACGTTGATGTAGACAAGTGAAAGGGCAAATATTGTTAAAATAAAGTAAAACTGTAAAGTTCAACTCAGTAGGATTTTAATGGACACAATTTTTTCAGTTTCACTCGAAGCCGTTGCGAGACGTCTGTTCGTAAAAATCGACGAGTGGAGTAACCACCGCGTCAACGCGCGCTCGCGTGCATGCAGCAGCCCGATAGCGTAATACCCAAACAAATGGCCTCCTTTGTCACCTTTTTATTCCACATACATGAGTTATGTTAAAAAGACGTCCGTGCGTCAGATGGCTGTAGATTGTTGCAGAAAGATCCGGTCCTTTAAATTTATATATTACCCGGTTTAACCGACGCAAGTTCTTGAACAAACTGTAGTAGGTACGGAACGTTGCACTTTCCGGTTATTTTTATTGCCTCGGTATCGGGTAGGGCATCGCTTTCAATCGCCGTTCGAATAATTGGCGGAGATCGAGTTCTCTGTAAATACTCTTCAATGAAGAAACCATCCTATCGAGATGTTCTCCCTAGACCTCCTCAAGATTAATTTTAAATTGCATGTCAAGGTTAGAAAAAGATAATTTTGTAGGTCAGAAATTATGATGTTATGCATAAATTTAAAAGTGCTCAATTAGTCAACAGCTTACTTGGGTAATAAATTTATGTTTGTAGACATTTAACAACAACGAAACGCTTTCGATCTTTCGAGCTTTCGATTAAACGCTACGTTAAACGTATTTAATGTGCACATTTACAAGAAAATAACGCTATAAATAAATCTTCTAGTCTACTTGTGCGTAAGTTTGTGACCTAAACGTTATGTTTAATCAAACGTGCCACTTTCCCTGACGCGCTGATTTCACTGTTCCATATGATAGACTTATAATGTAGTTATCTCTCTAACTCGATGCTGTTATATTAATTCATTGCCAAATACTTTGCCAAGTTATTTTTAATGACATTATTGTCTATTGTCTTAATGTCGAAATGGCCCAGTGGATAAGGCACCCGATTCGTAAACACGAGGTAGTGAGTTCGAATGTGGACAAGTACTAGAGTAATTTTTCAAAATCATAATATGTACTTTTTAAGTTTATCTTGGACAATTCCTACTTTCGGTGAAGGAAAACATCGTGAGGAAACCTGGACTACTGATGAAAACTGAAATCGCTTATCCGCCTTGATCAAGCGTGGTAAACAATGCTCATGTCTCCTCTGTATGAGATGCCTTTCCCTGCAGGGAGATAATAACGACATTATTGTTTTTTTTTGTATTTACCACCGTATTAGTTGGTTTCCAACCGACAGAGAATCGATGAATTCAATTTAGATCAGTTTGGATCGTGGAAGGGCATTAGCGGCGCACATCGATCCGTTATCTCTGTTCACGAACAAAGAGAGATGAAATTTTAATCGGTCGCGTTGTCTGCCATCGTAGAAGTTGGCCGCCGAGCCGGCGCCGCGCCGGGCGAAGCGCGCTCGTATTGTAATGAGCGGACCGGTCGGCACGAGCCGCTCCTCTCCTAGCCGTTTGAATAATACATGTATCGGAACACCGAATGGCGAGTGCGGCCGGAGCCAGCGCACGCCACTACGCATCGCGCTACTCCACGAGGACCACTACCGAATCGATCACTACTGCCTACCTGCAATATAGGTTAATCACTTATACTTTGTTAGGTATGATTGAAATGAGATTAGGTAGATGTACTTAATCTAAATACTGATTTATGAAATCTGCTTGGTCCATGAACCCTTTTTAAATTAGTGCATAGTTTTAAAACCAATCTTCTGTTAATATTATTTTGACACTGATTATAAACAAAATCCTTTCATGTTGGTGGAACGTGACTTGCCTAGTCTTAGACAGTTATGAGAAAGGGATGAATTTATATAAATAGATTCCTAAAGCAGTCAACGAACGGTATTCTGGATATGAAATTTCAGATGCTAAAAATATAAAAAATTGTCCGTCTTTTATTCTATTTTCCTCAACCTTCCTAATTGGCAACAAAAGTTAAAATCTAGAAAACGCAACTGATAAACGAACTGCTAATAAAATTAGAAAGGAATTACAATTTCATTAATATACCTGTAGTGCTTGCGAGATTTTTACCTGCTATCAAAATACATATTTAATGTAGGAAGTTTAAGAAGCTTCGTAAAAAGTAAGAAACGGAAAGTATTTCCCCGGATTTTAATATCAATTCGAAAAGATCTTCTTTAATAAGTTGTAAACTTGTGTTGGAGGGTTCTCGCCGCAAGTTTGATGCTAGAGGCACCGGCGACTACCGGCAATCTCGTTAAAATCTACGACGAAACTCCGCAATTGCGTTTTGCGATCATTTATGAAATCACAACATGCTCCTTCTAATAGTATATAAGTAGTTACTTAGACTGCTCAACTTTAACCAGACGCAAATTAAGTATTACTACATATTAACATCAGTGCAAAATTCCAAAATCAAAGATTTAGAATTTAAAAATATATCATACGCGCTTTTGTAAAACGTAGGTATACATTATGTGAAGTTGCTAAAAAGTTTTCTCAATTTATTTAGGTGTTGTTATAAGTTGTAAGTACCCTTTTAAATTGAGGTAATGCGGAAAAATAAAAGTAGAGCAAGTACGTAATATACTTAAATCGTAAATTCTGATAAAACTTCAATTAACCAAAAGCTTTTAGCATAAAATTTGACCTAATTTTCTATAACATTTGCTTAAATTCTTTTTCTAATAGCGATTTGAAGGGTGGAAGGTACATAGTTGTCCACTTGTACCGCAGGCGGTGTCGTTAAGGGTGTAGTGTCGGTCGGCTCCTTATCGCGCGCCACTACGCGAGTAATGACGCCTTCGATCGTTGGCTAATGGCCTCCGCGGGCCCACTTAGATACGCAAATGAGCATCGACAAGTACCGCCAGCCAGCCATCGCGATTACGCGCGTACACATTACATAGACTGACGTTTAGCGCGGAACACGTGCGTTACGAATAAATATTATATTCCACTCTTCTTCTTTCATTCATTTCGCCGTCAGAATCTAAATTCTATTTTTTGCGACGTTTTTAAAATATTGAAAGTATATTGAGATCGAAGATAACATATCTAGTTTGTTTAAAATGATCGGTAGAGATCGGAGTAGATAGAATGTGTATATGCACTTATGGTTATTTTATGACGTCATTCAACACGCTAATGTCTTGATCGCACTAATAAAATTATAAAAAGCTCTTAACCATTCCTCCGCGCCATAAATATAACCTAACACGCTTGTCCGACGTTGTCATGAATGATTCAAAAGAAATCACAATCGGGATATCAGAATATATTTTAGATTGTTTGGTAAATAAGATATGTGATAGTGAATTAAAAATATGAGGACAATAAATATGAGGATAATAGTTCTATTTATACAGGCTAAAAACCGTATACCACAATGGTATTTTCTGACGATCTCCTAACCTAAAATTGACATTTCCTTAAATTTAATAGTGTCATTCACCCGTGCGATATTCTCGGCACGGTCCTCTGTCTGGTATAAAAACATTAGCTGAACAGAGCTTTCGGTTGACACATGTCCTCTAGTGGATTTCTACAATCCCTTGTCTAGTATTTAACGAATTCATGACACATTAAATTCTTCCGTAACGCCTCTTGATATTCGTGATTTTAAAGTTTTTACAATCTAGTAGTAACTACGTTATGTACCTATATTTGTCTAAAATATAATATATTAGCGCGCATACTCTCAATAAACTGTATGTAAACTTTAATGAACACCTACACGTCTTGGACAACTTGACATTTATTGCTGGTGACTATAGGAATTAATCTATATTTAATGCTGGTGATGTGCTAAAATTATTTAGACGTATGCCTATTAGCTGTATTTACTAGGCCCAGCAACATTTACAAAACTCTGACTATGATTACAAATATAAAAATAAGAATAGCTACCAAAAACGTAACTCGTAAGAGGATATTCGTGTCGTTCACGTCGTTTGTCACATATAATGTCCTATATAAAATTTTATTTCAGTCTAGAACAAAAACAGGCCGAACTTTAAGGCGTTACGTATTTTTATTAAATGTCGCTAGATGTCGCTGCGATTAAAGGCTTCATAAATAAACAAGAGTTTATCTTTGTCTCACAGCACTGAGGCTTTAAATTTGGAAGTTACATATTATCAATATGTTGGTATACAATTTTGTAATAAAGAGCACAATAGCGCACTGTAGCAGCATAGCGCACTAGATTAGTATTATTCACGTTTCATAAGCATGGAGGCTCGTATCGGTGTGAGTTATTAAACCTAAAAAGATGTTTGCGGCGCGACCAACAATGCAGGGGCGCCGCGGTGGCGCCCGCCCAGCTGTAAATGGAGTGCGCATTAATACTCAACTATGTAATAAATGTTATTGTTTGTCATAAAGTTTGTTTTATGAAGGTCGGCCGCCCCAGCCCTTGACGCTGTCGGACTTTTAATAAACTTTAGCGATCTCTTATGCTCTCACTAACGGATTTAGACCCGATTATTTCGATTGTAATTTTAGTTTTAATTATATCCAACTTAAAATAACACCATATAATTAAGTTGTCTAGCGATCACATCAGATAAACGATATCCTCTTACTACTCGATAAAAGCAGACACAAAATAATCTTATTTTGATATTTCGAGAAGATGCCTTGCGACGCGACGTTGCAAAATCGCTGAATCATTGCAAAAGTTGTTCTTAGCTGCGCAGCAATATTTTCTACTTCGATCTTCTAGTTTACTGTGTTTTCAGTTTAACAGATGTCGCCTGCTGTGTTTTATGTATTTACCTACATATAAAAGTACACTAAGTTGCTGCCTATAAATGGTATGTGTTCAGATTAGTATACCTTTATTGTTGCGTGTCTTTTATTCGCGTTGCCGATGTGATGGCGATATATTTGCGATATGGGCTGAAGTGGTGACATGAACAAGTCTTATTAGTTTGTAACGCTGCTTCACGTCGCCGCATCGTTGTGCGTCACCCGACGCGCTATTAGCTCAAGACGTTCAATGTAATTTTTAAAAAAAATCGACTCCGTGCTCCGCAAGCCGATGGTTCTCGTCGCAGTGCAGCAAGTCCTCTGCGCCACACCTGCTTCAGCACTGCTGCTGCAACTCTAATCCCTCAATCCGCCACCGCACGACCGCACAGCGACGCGACGCTATATTTCAATTAATTCCACTATCCATTTCCGACGTGAATCTATATATATATATCTATATATAATCTATGTATACGTTGCATGTATCTCATAACTCCGCCAATACGTCGCTTACATATTATGACGAGAGCGATTTATTTTATGTCATACGCCACACTACTGATGTCAAAATTTTGTAAACTATTTGCTATTCAGTAGCTGTTAAACTGTCAGTTTGTCACTTCCCGCAAACACGGTTTTCAACAATAAATCTTGATTCACAAGGATACTGTCTGCTTGTAGTGACGATTCAACTTTTAAAGCTTAATTAATTGCAAGTTTTGTTTTGCATATTAATGACTCGTTTGAATGGAGTCGCGTTGCCGGCCGGCATTAAGTTTAGTCGGGTGCACATGGAGCGGAATAATCGCCATGTCTCGAGTTTACTCGTTGAGTTTGTATTGTTAGTTCTGTTCTGATTCTTACTTCGTACAGTCTGTGTAATGATAATTAGTCTGCTTAATGCATGGACTTAACCAATAAGACTGATCTGTTAAATAATTATCGCTAAGAATATTAACATTTCAGAACTAAACTGTCCATAATAATATGGTAGACAAGTAGTAAACGCTCTACCTACTTGGTTTTATTCATATCGCTAAACTGAACAATGCTATAAACTTGTAGTCCACGAAGTTATACATGAGTATAAGTTAAATCTTATTCTTATTTGCAAGTGGGAGCGGACGCTTCGCGTCGCGGTCATTGCGCTGAATCAACTGAACCCAACTCGCCCTACCGCAACGGAATGTACTTAATTTGATTTCGATTGTATTAAACACCACTTCGACTCCAATTAATGACTCGAAAGGGATCTCAATAATAACGTTTTGTACATTTTAGTGTCACACTGGCGAATTATAATTTGTAGTAATATGCACTTTTAAATTTTTCATACGTGTACAAAACCCAGTAAAGGCTTTGGCTTTTTGCTTGTTAACTAATTAAAATGATGTCAGTGGTGACGCGTCCTGATCACGCAGGGCGACACAAAGTTCACATGGGACCCACACGTTTGACAAAAACCACAAACAACTTTACAGTGACGTTACATTGTAGAGACAACAGGCGGCGTAGAGGCACAAAGTAATTAGATAGCTGTTGTATTGTTCGCTTGTTCAGCGCTTTTCCAATGAACGGTCGCCGTTCGGTCTCGTGTTTAATTGCGAACCACACCGTAACGGACAGCGAGCCGTTTTTGTCCATTCCTGCCCGAAAGAGAAGAACCGCGCGTCCTTTAATGAGTCGCTTCCCTCGTTCTGTCCCCTTTGGACATCTACATTACATACACACTTAAACTTTTCACTTTGAATTTTATTATACCTACAGTATTGGGTATGCTGGAATTTTCGGCTCGGGTTTGTTAACTAATTTGTATTCATAAGGCTGGCAAAGTTTATATTATAAAGTTTACATTGCACGCAAAGTTTAGTTGTACAGTTCTTACATTCTTTGCATAACGTAATTAGTGCAACTGATATTATGTGTTTAAGCTTCCTTCCTAAAACATACTTGAACAATAAACATGGACTTGCGGTAATTGTTACACTTTAAATATAACATACTTACTATATTTTTTCTTTATCCAACAGTGTTGTTACCCTTTTGGTGAAATTAAATCGAATCAACTTATTTGTCGGTAAACTAAAAGTTTCTCGTCTCCATGTACTTGTAGTATGTAGCATAGCGCCCGCATTCGGCGCCGCGTAAATAATTCACACTCTCAGGAACGAGTTGGCCAAGTCGGATACCGCATGTAATTTCACATTTTCACGCCGAAAGGTTTCCGGAGTACGCATTAAAGTTTTTATCAGACCCCGTACCTATTCACGATTAATTTCCCGAGTTCTATTCCGTAACGTAATTATTGAGAGGGCGTTTCGTAAATACTTTGCTTAATTGACACCCGAAGCTCCGAACTCTTTACTAACCCTATAAATTATTCATTCTTAGGAGGTAGTGTCGATGACAATAACTGTTTTATTTTGTTTCGGTTTAATAAAATGATCTCGTTATCGTCGCTGCGGGAGGGGTTTCAGATCTTGTTAACATATGTTAGTGACTAGAATATCTGAGCGGATAGGTGTAATTAATTACAGTGTGTCATAAATAACGTTAAGGAAGGCGGCGTGCGGTGTGTTGTATCGTTGGGTGTGCGTAATGTAAGGCGACACCGCGGAATCCGATCCGTGGCCGGAAACACGGCGTGCGACGTTCGTAGCTCTCGCCGCGTCACGCGCCTAGCCACCTTGTAGCATCATCGTAGCGCCGCGCCGCTACGTCACGCACTCATGATTTGTAACCTAACTTTTCTGTCAATTAACTTGGTAGCAGTTACTTGCTGTGGCAAAATTTATAGTATTTTTCATACTCAAAATCAAAAATTCAGGCACCGTCGTTTTCCCAATTCGTGGCTGATTCCGATTAAAATACATAATAATACTATTAATTAATACTGATAAATAATACGAACTAAATTAATTCCATATCTGGTATTATGTTAATCAAAATAAATATTTAATTGCGTCAGCGTATGTTAACCTTTCTATGATCGATCCGCTGCACTTGGAAGCTTTCCATTAAGTGTCAACAGTAAACTTCAGTCTGCTCTTGTTTGTCAGTGAGACGTGACGCGCGCTTCCTTTTACACAATATAGATGACGTTACGGAAAAAAATCGTCTCCATCGCAACGCCGAGAGAATACAGAGACGAACACTTTCCTAGGTAAACCGTTCGAAGACCCGAACAAAGAGGCGTAGATCCGAAACAATCAAATTAATTTTCTCCGTTGTTGTTCAATTAGCGCCGACTCTTGGATGGCGCGGCGGGCGGCCGATGTTTATCATCGGATACAATCGCACCCCACCGCTCGCGCCTCGGCTCCGCCGCTCTCCAACCAAACCCATTATTATCAAAGCCAAGACTGTACACCCAAATAACTTTGGTTCGTCACTCTTGCTCCCGTTGTTAATATTAGCGACATTATTTAGCCTAATTGACTTTGACGTAAAAAATCGCGTGATCCGACTAATTGTGTAATCTTTTTGTTTCAGGTAATCTCATTAAACTGCTGTGATATTATTTGATGGTGGAATATGTCTGTGTCCGACTACAATACGTACGTATTTATTAATATAATAGTGTCGTCATATAATGAGTGACGTAGAGCTATGATGTTATCGTGGGGTGGTAAATATGAAACAGAATAGTTTGTATGAAGCCTCACCGAGTTAATCTGAAGCCATATTTAATTAAATTGTAGGGGTAGGTAGATCCCGACGCTGTCCATTCTGTTCACGGCTACCTTTCTGTGCGGACGGACGCCTTGTGTATATTTAGTATAACGACTATTACATTATTTCATTCTACAATTGGTGAGCATTTATTTATCTTTACTGTGCAAAGTTGTTTAGTCTAATTAGGGCTGTAGTATAATTGTGAATCTCAAATAGATATTTGCTTGTTTTTTTTCATAACGTGATTTCTAAAATAAGTAGTGAATTAGCTAAAACAGTTACTAACTATAGGTATCTAACTAATATAGGCACCCGATATAGTACTAATGCGAAAATGCCTATGGAATAAGAAAACCTCGTGTTGGTTTCCACGTCGACTCGTGTGTCAGTCTGCAGCGGCAACTAATCTAATTATCTACGACGTTCTTCAAAAAATTTGTAAGAACCGAGTGCAAGATATTTGCTCTATTCTTACCCTCTTAATTGTCGAGTTCCTCCTACCTAGCTCCTGCACACTGACGCACCGCTCGCCGTAAATAATTGCTTTCTCCATTCAATTATAACATTGTTAGTATATCGATACGTACATATAGTGAACGAATTACACTTAATTCGCCCCAATGTTAAGGGATTATTTTCACCGGCTGACCCGCGTCGACCTGACCCCATCCTCTGACCTCGACGCGATGATCTGCACCCTTCATTCGACTAACCTGTTTTACGAGATTAGCGCGATAAACACTCTACCTAGTGGAATATTAAACGAACTTCCCTTGAAGTAGGTATACGAAGTTATTTTGCAAAGTTATTAGTATTATGCTCTCTTATACAAAATAGGACGCATAAACGCGTAAAACACACATTAAGCGTTGGCAAACAGTTACCTCATTTACTAATTAACTCGGTATCTAAATATTATACACTCAACTGTATTTTTATCAAGCTACGTATTACCTGTACTGAGAGATGAAATTAAGCGTTTTGTATTTATGTACACCTATTGTTCATTATACTACCTGATTGTATAGAGCTTACTTCTACTGTCTTATTGAGTTTCAAATTCGAAACAGTGGGAATTAAGTGATATCAAGTGTTTTGTCTCTATTTCAAATATTAAAATCTTGCCAATATTAAGGAATAAATAAAAGTCGACGAAAACAGCTCTGTATACCAGTGTTGTTATGTGCTGGTATGTAATTTAGTATATTAAAATTGTGTTAATATATTATGAAGGTTACATGACAACACTAGAACTGATCATAAACCATAATATACCCTTTTCTAAAGCCCCGTAATTGAAAAAAAGGATTTAATCAAGTTGGAAAATACGGCTCGCTCGGCGCTACTTAATATTAGCGCTGAGTCGTGAGCGTTTAAAGTAACATACGGCTAGTGTATTTCGTCGACGGACTAAACGGCTGAGCTCCGAGGCTCGTATTTGTAACACGACGCGTTATTAATAGCCGCGATAGCGAGGTAGCCCGCGGCAGAGCACGATATTTGGGAAATCCGGATTTGCATAGGATAATGGGGAGCGCGCCGGTGCAGCTTGCAATGTGGACGCGACGCCTTGTGCACTCTACCTGCCCGCCATGCTTGACTTACTGCATACGTAACGAGACATGAACCCGCTCTGGGTTTTAAACTGAACTCATCTAAGAAACGCGCTGCAGCCAAATACTATTATTAGTTTCTACTCGTGAGTCGTGACAGCCTCTCCCAAATGTATTTACTAGTGATTGATTTTGCCGAATGTTTTGTATATTATGTGTTTGTATATATTATATAAAATAGTTTTATATTAATTTAGTACTTTCTGTCTGTTATGTTTCACCGGTAATTAGTTAAACTGACACATTGAAAGATACGGTGTACTGATATTAGCAGGCTTAAATGTTACCACATTTACGCTAGCTTTTCGCGGCGCGGTTTCATCCGCGTTAAGTTACATCTTTGGTTACTGCTCTGCTGCCGTCGCCAATAGCGTGATGTTACATAGCCTATAATCTTCCTCAAGAACTGGGTTTTCATACAAACAAACCTGTCCGCTTTATTTATTACGAGTAGTATAGATAATTATATTAAGCGTGAAACAAATTCCAGTTCAATATCCGAATTCGGTAAAAACAGCAAAATTTCGAGTCGGTATAACCACGGTAATATTATCTATAAATATTACCGTGGTATAACCGACTATGTAAAGCTTTTCGATTTATGTCTACTGTTTACGCACCACGAGCCACATACAATCGCAATGTCTGCAAAAAATTTAAAATAAGTAAGTCTAATTTAAACCCAGTTATTTCATACAAAAGTAATTTTATTTATCGTCTCTCAAGTCTATTACGACCTCAAATTGCGATCAGTCACGTTAATCTACAAAACGACTTATGAGAGATTCAGAAAACAAGTGCAATTTTCATATGATTACAGAGTCTATAATCGCAATGCCCCACCGGCAATCAGGGTATTTGTCTAAAAACAGCCATTAATGCGGCAAAAAATAGGAACAAACTATGATAATTGGCGAGGGGTCTAGCTTGGTGTGGGGGTGTAGAGGTGCGGGGTGGAGGAGGGGAGCATGGTCGCGTGCCTGATGTATGCGCCGCCGCCGCGACGGCCAGACCCGCCGGCGCCGCGACGCCGCCCCACAATGCAGATATCGTGCATTCGGCTTCATTCCATACCGACGGCCGTCCTCACGCCTTTGCTGTTTATTGCCGTTTACGACCACGCAAAACTTGCCTGACACACGGTTGTGCCACTAAAGCTATGTACTCTGCGTTTTAAGCAGTTTTATTATCTCTTTAGTATATTATCATGGTTTCCCATAAATCTGTGACATAACAGTAAATCTAAACCGAATGTTAGGGCGGCAAGCAGTGTTGTTTCAAAATGTTGTTATACCACTGACAGTGGTAACGGTGACATTGTATTACTTGTATAACCACGTACTAGCTTACCGCGGCGCGGTTTCACCCGCGTCTTTGCTTACTGCTCTACTCGCGTCGCCAGTTGCGTGATGTTACATAGCCTAAAACCTTCCTAGAGAACTGGGTTAAAAAATATTTTTTCAAATACGACTAATAGTTCTAGAGATTAGCGCGTTCAAACAAACAAACAAACTCTTCCGCTTTATATATTAGTATAGATTTATCTAAAAAAATATGACCGCTAAGGAAAATCTATTTTACCTTGATTGGAAGTCAGCACATTCGATTTAGCCTAAATTTTCTTAAACAATAAGCCGCTCTAAGCTTGTTATCGTAATATTTTTTATCGCTTAAAGTCTGGATGAAACCTTAATATTGTAATGAATCCCTTAAATTTAGGCTAAGGGAAGACACTGGATGGTCGTTATCGACCGGCGAACAAATCGATAAGCTTTTTACAATTTACAAATCTAAGCATTGCAGGCTCACACTTGATTGATGACTGGCGTAATGATCCAGGAAATTATTTTCTTCGTATTTCCTACACTCAATAAAACATCGAATATGTTTATTTATGGTGTCACTTTATTTGGAATTTTGTCAATGAGGCCTATAGTGCCGACTACAGTCGCAAGACCGTAATTTGTCAAGATTATGGCAGTTTGAGGATCGATATATGGAAAGCGGTTATTGTTTTGAATATTTTCTTTTTTAAATGTTACTAACGATTTCTATTGTTAGATACTGAGTATGTCATCATTATACTTACTACGCTAGTGTTCTGTAATGTAATTATTAGGAACATTTGAAGTAAGGCTTCTTTAGAACTATATAGGTATTGGTAGAACTTTCGGCCGCGGTCTTATGAGCTTATACACAGATGAGATGGCACAATTAGCACGTACAAAACTCGTCAGTCACGGCTTGGCGCCGAGTGGCAATTACGGTATTTCATCCTCAATAAAAGTGCACTCAGGCGTCGGAGAAAACTCCCCGTCGCCTATAAAGCTAATGTGGACATATAAAGATTTAAATGACGACTCTGGATGCGGACGCGAGGGAAACTTCAACTACGCGATCACTATGTTTAAAATAACATGCCAAAGTAATAACATGAGTAAAAGGTTATGCGATGTTAATAATACACATCAATGCCTCTTTTCTATAAGCAAAATATAGAACCTACCTACTATGTATATTTTAAAATACCCTAGCGTTGTTATTGTTTGATAAATATCCTTCTTTTTCTGTAGTTTCTTATTTCAATTCCAAAAAAACTTATCTGAACCCCTTCTGTATACAAACTTATATTGCAAAAACTTTAACAAATAAACTTAACGAAATACTTTCATCCGACACTTTGGAGAGCCATCATGACTCTACGTTAGTGTCAGTGGGGGAAAAGAAAACATTTTCCAATATTTACCTCATTATGTAGAGGTATAGACTAAATAACGCCAGTCGTATAGCGTGAGAGCAAACATTTTGGCGATTAATCTGGGAATACTGTGCTATATCGCGGCGCTGGAGGCGGCACATTTATTTTATGTGCCGGCAATGTTACATACGCCATAAAAGTCGTTAGGACGGGCGTAACGTCTCGCCGTCTTCTTGCCCGCTTTAATTATACCTAGATAATGCGGCGCCGACTGCGCCCTGCGCCCCACATCTCTGTCGCCGCCACCTACAACCTTTGCGACATTAACGTAACACGATGCAATAACACACTGCCACTCTTCCTAATGTACCCGCCTGTACACAATAATTCCCTATATTACCACATTCACAGTATAAAAGTAATGTAAAGCGAACAAAGTTTCATTTTACGTCGTAAATCATAAGAGTTAATAATTTCACTCTTAGAAAATTGATTTATGTTTACATATTTACTGGGTTTTAAGGCTTTATAAATGAAATACGTATAATGTTCGCGTACCTTGTTTACAAATGAGATACTTTGAGTAACACACACGGAGAATGGCACGAAAAGCACACGTGTATCTTAAGAGTACAAAGTTTTAATGATGTAACAAAGAGATTTAATAAAATAATAATATTATAAAAGTTTCGCGTAAATAAATTGGATTCATGTGGTTAGAGTTAACGTTTATAGATTATCTAACGTGTGTCTATGCAACAATATGACACTTCAACTCTAACTTAACAGATTAGTTATTTTACAAAGGTTGCGACTAGTATTACCACCGAAACCTATACCGAAACTACATGTCATGGGTGGTTTACGAGGTTGTTGCGCGACGGTCTCTAGACGGGTGTATGTCGAGGCGTAACGTTAAAGGTAGGGGTCGGGCACGGGGCACAGATGGAGATTTATCACGCCCGCCGGAGCTGAGACTACAAGTTCGCGCATTAAACGAGTCCGGGACATTAGCCGCCTGCAAGATGCCGCCCGAGATCATAATTAAGTGCCGCCCAATTTATCGGTGCGACCCGCGCCCGAAAACTCCTCTTAAAGTTCTCTTATCGTACCTAGTAAAGGGTCTTTATTTTGTAGTTAGTTCTCTTCATATTTATCGCCTTTTATCTTTAGCTCTTGTATATTTAGGTACTGTCCCAAACTATACGCATAACATGTCCAATATAACAGAAATCGTAACTTGAGGTTACAACACATGTATTCAAGAAGGTTCTACGTTTTCTTGAGAACAATGGATCCTATCGCTCGAATGTTGGAAATGCCTCTGAGGATACACATAATCAAAGTTCTCATGATAATTAATGCCTAAAAATACTATTTGTTATCATTTATAGACCATGATTCATCTGAAATAAGTTTGTACCGACATAATTCATTCAAATTTGTCTTCAGCCATCTCGTCTATGTCCTAGAAATGACATCACGGCTTATACTACGACTGCAGTAGTGTTATATTATGTTAGAGACAGGCACCTTAATATAGCTACGTATAAACGTACACAGATGTGTCTATATAGTATGTACTATTCTTTAAAAGTTGCTGTATATTTTTGTCTGTTTCTCGACTAACTTCTACTAAATCACACAACAGGGCTTGATGCGGTTTTGATTATCACCTAGAGATTTTTTAGGGTTGTTCTACATGTACAACAACATACATTGTAGGCTCGTGAGAAGAATAGAAATCGCCAATATTTAAAAGAAATGATTTCTTTATAGCTATTTATGTGTATGATGAATGAAATAGTTCAGAATCAATAATAAGATGTGTGTAAAAAATAAATGTTAAATAAATAGTTGCTACATCATAAAATAAATGTAAAACATGTGAGATCATCCTTTACTTCACTTAACTAGCTTTCTATGTACTTAATCAAGCCAAACTAAGAAAATAATAGAACACAGAAAATAATAGAAGACAGACGCTAACTATCCTATTTGCTGACGCCAAGGTTTTGTGAAGAGAACCCGATATCGTTCAACGTTTTCTATTAACTTCAATACAAAAGCAGAGAAAATACCGTTACGGAAACGTCCCAGAAACCTTTGTTGTGATACAACTATTGTTGTCTTTAACTACAACAGATAACCGATGTTGAGAGTCAAAAATCTTTTATATTTAACTAGTTCTTGTTGCATTATGCTCCTCAAATTGGCAGCCCCCTGGTAGTGCTTTAGGTGTTGAAAATCTTACCTCATAGTTAGACATTGTTCTATTTTCGTTTATACAAAAACATAAATTATATTTATAAAATGTTTTATCCAAGACATTTATTAAAAAAACACGGCGTTTTAAATGTATATGTAATATCTTAAATTATTTTATGTAAATAAATTTATTTGTTATTCAATATTAGTATAATCGTTTAACTATTCACTACTATCCACTCGCCGTCACTTCCACTATTTCACACTAACGCGATCTCTAACGAAACGGTTAGCGTTCAGAAACATCCAGATGACCTAATTATCACTGAGAGGTTACGTCGACTTAGTCTAGCTTAAACTCGTACTTGACTTGAATACTGAGGCAGTCAACCTAATTTAACTGAGGCGTGTATCGGACCCGTGAAATTCAGGCGTGCATTAACATAAATAAGCAAGAAAGTCAAAGAGAGTGGAGGCACGTGGAATCATGTGCTCCGTGTAGCTGCTCAGACTAATTACTGCAGCAGCAGGGCTAAACTGGTTAGTGGGTGAGTGATGCAGCTCTATTGCAGCACATTACACAGTGCCACTTCGTTCCTGATGCTCATTTCACTAGATTGCACGTGAATCACGTGCACAGGTTTTGCTTGTTTACTCTTAACTCGTTGAGGTATGTTATGAAACTGATTAAGATAACTGCGTTGAAGTATCTGCTGGATCTCATCTCAGCACCGTATAATTTAGTATCTACTCGGTTTTTTTGTCGATAAAATTTCAGTATCACATATCGCATGATACAAAAGTTTTATAAGGACATTTGTAAGTTCGTTTTTCAAAAAATTGTGATAAATAAATAATCTTATTGTCGTCTTTTTAACCGACTAAAAAAGGAGGAGGTTTCGCAATTCGACCGTATATATATTATATATATATTTATTTTTTGATATGTGTACGCGAATAACTTCGTCGTTTATGAACCAATTTCGATGATTATTTTTTTGATGGAAAGTAGATATCCCAAATGTGTCCCAAATGGCATCCCAGGGAAATCAAGGAGAACTTTCGAAAATCGTACTGACGACTACTGCATTTGGCATTTTTTTCATTAAGTATTTTAAGGCACTACTATTTAGTGAAGGTTTGGAGTCGATCTGATGATGGAGCACAAAGACAGTTGAGGGAACTCGACAACGATTTACAGCAATTACTTGGTGTTTAGACTTAAATCATTTCTAATGATGAGAACTTTGCACCCATATAGGTTTTAAGTGCCATTACAGGTGACCATAGACAGTCGAGGGAATTCCTTAATAGCAGTCATGTCGGGCTTACTTCATACGGTTGAACCGTACCTATTCCAAAATGTTTATTTCTTACAAAAATGTGTAGACCTAAATCTTGCATTTAGGTCTACACATCACTGAAAATCCTAAAATAAAATAATTTTAAACAAAAATAAACCGACTTTGAACGGGAAGGAAACTAAAAAGTTAAAATAACTTTACTTAGCAGCACCAACTTCAAAATTATAAAATACTTATTTAATCATTTCTAATTAACTAAATCGAAATACGAATTACTTTCTGCTATGTACACTTCATCATTTTGTCTCGTTTTCATTTAGTTTTTTTAATAGCTTTATTATATAGGTACCCTTCTCTGTTTAGGACATTCTGTTTGACATAGTTAGTGCCAAAGTTAGACGGAAACGAAATTTTATTAAGAAATCTACGTTTTATGTCAATGAATACGCAAATATAAAATTAAGGTTTGCTAGGTACGTTAAAATACTCGTTTGTAACAATAAATTTTACGCTAACATGTTCTTGAGAATTAGGCATAGACATGATGAGATCATTTGAACAATACAAAATTAAATAAATACAACAATTTAGTAAAAAATACATTTTTCTTTTTAGAATATCTATGTTATGTACAATTTTGCTAACTCAAAAGAGTAGAGAAAGAGAACTCAAAAGAATAGTACTGTTTAACAAGCAATATACATATATTATTGAAAACAAAAAGCCCGCCTGCCTAAAACAAAGTGAAAAAGAAAGAAATTTTTCTCGTGCTGACGCTACATTAAAATTTTATAGACCCTATGTCACTCCCACAATCAATACGAATGTAATGACACCTCATACGTTAAAATCCATTAAGCCATTTAGGCTGTAGAGCGTGCCAAAGAAATAGACATACATACTCACATACATAAATACATACATATATACATACATATATACATACATACATACATACATACATACATACATACATACATACATACATACATACGCTCGAAAAACATTACCCTTCTTGACTTTATTAGTTGGAGCTTGTAAAATTAATAATAATAATAAAATTAATAAGAACATTTATTTGCTCAGAGTACAGGTGAAACCAGGTGGCTTAATGGTAATAAAAGTACATACCGTAATCTGCCTAGAAAAGGCATGCAAATGTTACAATAGGTGAGTATTGATCTAAATTATAATTACCATCAATCTAAAATAATATTACATCATTCATCATCAATATTATTATCAATACGTACATCATTATTATTATTACATTATTGCCAACACATCATTTATATCATTTGAATATTATTACATTATATTAATACACTGTCACTACAATTATTAAATTATTATTATTACATTATTATGTTTCCTATTTATTTACATTTATTCACGTATTCATATATTCTTGTACAGAGTAAAACGAATTAGCCATTAACCATTTACGCAATTTAATTTTAAAATATTTAAAAGGAAGCTCCCTTATTTCCTTTGGAATTTTATTAAAAATTGTAATACACATGTGATAAGTGTTTTTTTTATGGAGTGTTGTTCGACAGTATGGTATTATTAACTTTGTAGGATCTCTAGGTTTATATTTATTGTCGCAATGATCGTTTTTCGATTTAAATAAATCATAATTTTTCTTCACAAAATTTGCCATCTCTAATATATATATTGAGGGTAATGTCAATAAATTTAATTTTTTAAATAAAGGTCTGCATGATTCTAGTGGCCCTGCACCACAAATTGCCCTAACACATTTTTTCTGTACAATAAAGGCTTTATTTATATTGGTAGAATTTCCCCAGATGATTACATTATATCTAAGGATAGATTCAACATATCCGCTGTATGCTGTACGTGCTGTTTTTTCGTCAGCTACTGTACGAAGTTTTTTTATTGCGTATACAAAGCTATTAAGTTTACTACAAATGTTACTAATATGTTCTTTCCAATTACAATTTTTATCTAGTGTTATGCCTAAAAATTTAATGTTATCAGTTTCTTCTATGTTTTGATTTTCTAATTTGATATTTATATTGTATTGTTTTGATTTATATGTCTGAAATTTTATGTATTTAGTTTTAGATATGTTAGGGGAAAGATTGTTTGATTGCATCCATTTTAATACTGACTGTACAGCTTCATTTACTTGTAACTCGTGTGATATATGCTTGTGTTTGTATGGTATAATTATTGATATATCATCAGCAAACAAGATAGTTTGGTATTTAATCTTGTCGGGTAGGTCATTAATATAGATTAAAAAGAGGAGCGGACCTAGCACGCTTCCTTGCGGTACCCCATAATTATTAACTCGAATTGAAGACCTATAAGATGTGGATTCTAACTTATCATTTACTCTTGTTATTTCTACACTTTGTTTCCGATCACTTAAATACGTTTTTATCCAGTTCAGTGCAACACCCCGTATACCATATTTCTCACATTTGTTGAGTAACACATTTTTATCCACACAATCAAATGCCTTACTCATATCAAAAAACACAGTGACTACTGGAATTCTTTTATCTAAATAATCTGTAATTGTTCGAATGAGATTGAAAGTAGCTAATGATGTGGATTTGTTACTCTGAAATCCGTTTTGTTCCTTTTTAATAATGTCATGTTTAATTAAAAAATCATTTAGTCTTTGGTAGAAAACCTTTTCAAAAATTTTTGAAAATACTGGAACAAGCGTGATAGGTCGATAATTACTGGGATCTTTGCGATCACCTTTCTTATGCAATGGTTTAACTATAGAATATTTTAACTTCTCTGGAAATACGCCTTGTATAAATGAAACTTCAATTATATATGTAAGGACTGGAGCTATTATATGTGCACTTACTTTGAGAATATTTGTGGTGACCGAATCATAACCTACAGCTTTGGTATTATTAAGGGATTTGATAATATTTATTATTTCTTTATCTGTAGTTGGTTTTAGGAAAATTGAGTCTTTATTATTTTTTATATATATGTCATTATTTACATTATTACTTTTATTTGCAATATTAATGAAATAATCATTGAAATTTGTTGCTATTTCAATAGGAGAGCTTATTATGCTACCATTATTATGTATTGATTCTAAATTATTTATTGTATTTATGTTGTCATATTTATTTTTTATTATATTCCATGTTGTTTTACCTTTGTTTTTGGATTTATTAATTAGTTTTTTATTCATATTTATTTTTGAATAATTTATACATTTCTTATATAATTTATGGTATTTAATGTATTTATTATATGTTTCTTTTGTTTTATGTCTATAGTAACTAAATCTTAATTGTCTTCTGACAGTACTAGATTTAATCAGACCTTTAGTTATCCATTTTGGTGTTCTTATGTTGTTATTCATTCTAATTCTAATTAGAGGAAAACATAGTTCATAAAATAAACAGAAATCAGTGTGAAATATATCAAAAGCCCTATTTACATCCTGTTCTGAATACATATCTTGCCAAGACAGATCTGAAATGTAATATATAAATTTATTTATGTTATCATTACTATAATCTCTTTTCATGATGTAATAATGAGAAATATTTTTTTTATAGTACCCTGGAAACTCTAGAACCTGGGCAGTCTCATGATCTGATAGACAAGAAGGATATACTGCACCATTAGCATTTTTAATATTGCTAGTTATAAGGTCTATACAACTCTTTTGACGTGTTGGGACGATTATGTGTGACATTAAATTGTAGTTTGATAATAAATTTGCTAATAGTTGTGAATTTTTGTTTTCTATTAGCATGTTTATATTAAAATCACCTGTCATTATAACTTTTTTTTTATGAATTTTGTGCAATAATTTATGTAAAAAAAGATCTAGTTTATTTAAGAATAAGTTAACACTAGAATTAGGGATTCTGTATATATACAAATTATAATTGTATTCATGCTAGTGATTTCAACACCACAACATTCAAAAACATTATCACAGGAATATTGTTTACATATGTCTAATGCTTTACAATCTATACCATTATACAATAATATGCATGTACCTCCACGTTTTTGGTTTTTCCTAGAGTAATAACTACCCAATTTATATCCCTTAATGATTACATTTGACTCATCTCCGTTTTTAATGAAAGTTTCTGTGAAACACAATATATGTATTGGGTGTTTATAGTTATTAGAAATTTTATTTATGAATAACTCAATAGATTCAGATTTATTCAGGAGGCCTGCTATATTTTGATGTAATAACCTTACTATCCCATTTTTGTTCTCGATCGGTTTCTGAACAAAAAAGGATTATTTACACTTTTTTCCAAAGATTCTCCTGGAGAATTAGGACATACAACCGGAAAATAGTAGGGAATGGTTCCTTTTTTTGGTAATTTCTTACTATTTTTTTTGTGAATGGTTTTACTGAAAGGTATATATTTCTTGTAATAGTCTATAGTGTCTATTAATATATTAATTTCCCTACACATTATATTCTGTAAATAGTGGATATTTCGTATAAATCCGTGAGTGAATATATTTACAAAATGACAGTTTTTATATTGATAACATATAAATTTCAATAAATTATTTAATTTAAATTCATTTAATTGTTTATTGCTGTTGACACTTAATATTATTACATTATAATTTTTGAAATGGTCTAATAGTTTTTTAAGTTCATACTCTAGTTGCAACGGATTTGACTCGTTTTGGCCAATATTTAAGATTAACCAGTCGTTTTCAGTCATACATGACATAAATTGTAGCAAGAGACAAAAGATTCTATACATTTTGCATATGGTTTTGTAAATGAAGTAATTTGATATTTACTGGTGTTTTCCCTTGAATTAATTAATTTTTGTGATAAGCCAATACAATCTTGTTCTCCAAATATGAATATATTATTATTATGATTTGTTGCAGGTGCAGGTGTATGCGGACTTGAAGTCATAGTTTGTTTATTTTCAAATTTTTTACAGGTAGCGCCATCTATTGTTTGAGTTTGAGATTCGATGGGGATTTCTTGCTGTGAATGCTGATATTGAACATCATTGTTCGTGTTTATGTTAGATATTATTATCTCCCTTTTTTTACATGTAGCGCCATCTGGTGTTGAAATCTGGAACTCGGTAGTGATCTCTTGTTGTGATTGAAATTTTCCGTTCGTGATTAAATCCATACTATGTAATTCAGATGTATCTTGACTAAATAACTTTTTAGGTATGCCAAGTTTGTTTATTTTTTTACCACTTTCTATCTTTTTTGTGCTGTTTGTACATATTTTTTTAAGATTCGTAATAAGTATTTGTTGTTCATCCTTATCTTTTTTTAATGAAATTATTTCTAATGATAATTTTTCTACTTCATTATGGGCGCTTGCAAGCTGTTGTTTTAAAATATGTATTTCCTCTAGCAAATCAGATAATGACGAGTTATGTACTGTAGACAAATCTGGTAGGCTTCTTATTAATATTTCAGAGTGGGTAGACGTAAATGTTTGGTTCAGTGATTCAATAGATTTAGTTCGTTGCCGATGGTTTCTGATAGTTACGTTTGAATATTCCATATTTTCTTTTTCCTTTTTCTTTAGCCAATTCAAAAATCTCACGATGTTGTTTTTAATATTATGCCGATATTAAAAATTTAAAACTACAAAAAGTTTTTTAGAAGCATATATTGAAATTGAACTCACGACTGCCACGAACACTGGATCTTAGTAGTTCCAGAAGTTACACCACTAGGTCACGGCATACGCTATCTTATTAGTTAAAATTGGTCATTGTATTATGCATGAAATTCTAAAGTTCGTTAAAATGACTCATGCTAAAAAAATTTTTCTACATTTTTGCACTGTCATTTAGTACTTTGGTGCACAATTCAGTAATTTAACACTTATTTAGTTTAATTTATGCATAGTTGAGCACTGATGTTACGTTTTATATTGTGAGTCTGAGATAATTCTCAGACTCACAACACTTATTTATGCACTTTAAACAGTTTTTTATAAGTTTTGATAATGTTTATTTTATTTGATATAATTGTCACTATTGTCTAAGATAACACTTGCGCTATTTATTTACACAGTAAAGTACATTTCTAACGTAAAATAATACAAATTTAACTGAGTTTAGCATTTAAAATTAAATAATATTACGGAGCGATATGTGATCGTGACGGACAGCGCCATCTATCTAAAACTTACAGAATGTAAGAACTTATAAAATATTACTTCGTTTAACGTTTTTAGAACATTGTTGTTGTAAAAATACTTACGTGAAATAACAAACCATTCATGAACTTATGATAGAAGAAATAACAAAAGGCACTCTTCATGAAAACATTCACTGACCTAATGTTTTTCACCCCACGCCACGTTAGTAAAACAGGCAATTTACGCGAGCCTATAAGTAACAAGATTCATTAGGGCTGTTACAAAGTGGCGCGGGCGTTCTTAAAGCGAATGGCCCTCGAGTTTGCAGCGTTCATAATGGCCGTACGAGCCGGCCGAGGCGCCTCGCGCAATTTAATGAAACACCTGGAGAGGTCGCGCCTGCTTCCGTTGCATTAATCTCTGAGCCCGTGGGTCCCCGCGTCCGGCACAGACTGCCGACTTGCACTATTAAAACACTACCTACACTAAGACTTCTAAACCTGACTTACACCACAATATTTCATTGTGCAATTTTGTTTCAAACGTAATTTTTATAACAGTTAAAGCCCTAAGCTTTGATATTAACGTTTAAAAGTGGCCAACTAATATTAAAGCCGGGGTAAACAACGAGTGACCGGGCAGGCGTTTGCCGGTGGCAACAGCAATAGTGGTCGAGATAACTCCGTGCACGAATGCATATTTTAACGTTAAGCTACGACTTCGCGGCACCACGATGCAAACTTGTTGGGAACTTCACCGAAGTAAATAATTCTTATTTTAAATTTTCTAGACAAAAATTATTTGTCAAGGTAGAGAGAACTACACAATACTTATACATATTTATAACCCTAATAATGAAGTAAATATGAATGTTACTAATGACTGAGCAACTTACATAGACTTAGAAAGTTATGATCCACAGTCAAAAATATTTATGTAAATTACTTTTACTTTCGTATGTAAGCAATACTAATTATTTGACAATAAAAAGTTTCCTGATCTATTATATTGTCAGTATGCACTTTTAAACCGTGACAACCGTGAAAGCTAAAGATTGTACAATAGTGATGTTTTAAGTATACCTATGACTTAATCTTCTTCAGTGTCCTGGTAAACATGGTCCATGTAGACTGCAAAACAATCAATAATTGCTGCAAACTATAGCCGGCTCATAGAATATTACGAACACGCTGAAGGATGTTGCTTTCCGTCCTTTTAATATTTTTAATCCCTCTAAACTACAGCTATTTTCCATTTTCCATTCAGTTTGCCCGCTAGTTTTGTCTGGTTGTCGATTCAGCTTGTATGAAACCTGTTGACGTTGCTTTTTGGGGTTCGAATTGAGAGTTTTAGTCGTAATTGAAGTGTGACAAGTCTTATTACCTACTAGTCTAATTCGAATACTAATCTTACCCAACAAGCAAGTTGTGGAGCTCAAATCACGTTGAAATCCCTCTTCCAGTGAATTATGTCTGTACAGGAAGCGGTATCTTATCGTATTTAAATAATATAATTAGTGCAATATATAGCAAGATTGACACCACTATTTACTAATTTTAAGTGCATTCGATTGGATCTAATTATTTTGTCTGGTAGGCGTGTTCAGTACTACGTCAGCAGTACACACGGTACGGCGGGCGGCGCCGCCCAGAGGCCGCGATAAAAAATACGCGTTGAGCGCTAAGCGTAAACACGCGCCCCTCTCGCATGACGCCTCATTAGCCACTCCCCTGTACCTCTATAAATCATTTTAAATTCAAATTCTACTTACTTTCAGAATTGACTTTGCTTAACTAATTCCCTTCTCGACCACAAAATTTTGCAAATTAGATTTCACCTTTCGCTCGCTCTGGTTTTTCAGAAAAAAATATTTGTATCATCCGGTGCCAGATCATATCCCATCTTCATTTGTATTGCCCACGTTTATCACGATTACTATATGCCCTTAATAATTATCTCCAACCTCCGAGACTTCCATACTGCTCCGACAACTTTTGTTTGTCTTTGTTGATCGTATCGCACATATTGTCCAAATTATTCCCTAACCTTTGCCGCTTTCCCTACTGCCTGAAACATTATTAACTGTACTAAATTGCCAATCTAATTTAGTTACTAATCAGTACTTACCTAATCCAATTAACAATGTTTCATTTGTGTGGCATACGCGCTCAAATGTGAATAACAAAAGCGCCAATTAACAGATTAAATGCAAGGTGAGAGTTAGTGTAGAATACCACGTGAATGTTTCACCTCCAGTAATATGTGTGGGCTACGTGTGGTCGGTCCTGACTGGCTACTCGATGCAGTAGTTGGCACGTCTCCTCGGCCGCTTCTATTTCTGTCTGTCTCCAAATATTTCTGGCACCCACTTTCATGCATACAAGTGAACTCCGGGTCGTTTTAGTGACGGGAGCGTGTCATTCATCGGCTCGTTACCTCATTGTTTTCCTCGTGTGTCGATTTATCTCTACGTGTGTTCGATCACCCAATAGTAAAATAGATGAGTAAAGATCAGCTTGTTCGTACGCTTGGCCACGCACCGTCGACAACGTGTCACCGATCTATCAATCGTGATCGATCGTTGTAATCGATTAACGACCGCACGCCTGATCTGACGTGCGCATTCTTGATAGCCTATTTGGTTGATTGTTATTCTGATTAAAAGATTTATGTAGTCTGCCATATGTCGTCACACAACAAAGTTATTGTGGATCTGAACTTCAAATTAAAAGTATGAGATATCGTATTTTTGCATATTTATTAATTATTTTTATTTATTTATTATTTATTTGTTATTAAAGAGTACATATTAAACTTATATGGTAACACAAAGTCCCACAAAACTGTATAAACAGTTTGACTGTAGGATTAAGTTATGTAAGTAGGTATAGGTAGGTTGTACTAAACTGCGCTGTGCTGTTTTATATATATATGTTTTTCATAAAATTAGGTTTTTGATGAAAAACCGGCATATGACACATTTACACTCAATTTCATCATAAACCTGTAACAATCCAGATTTTTGATCAAAACCTGAACTAGTTTGGGTTTATGATAAAGTTCTTAACCAAATCACGAGCTTGCTTTGTTTTATGACAAATAAATAATTTAAATGAAATAAATAATACAAGCCATCATCATTTGCAACTTAGTAGAAAGAAAACAATTATTCGATATCGATTTGTCTTGCAGCGCACTTCGCACGAGCATTTCTTAAAACCTTAGCCTTCATATAAAGACATCTTTGAAGCAATTTCACGCAAACTCAGTTCATTTGTCGATACAAGTTCGTTAAAAGCAATAGTTGATATTTGATATTTGAAAAGCGGGGGCAGTCCCTAAGTCCCTGTCTACGGAAATGTATATCAGATTGATCATAAACATATATCAGATTGATGAAATCGATATCGAATAATTGCTTTCTACTAAGTTGCAAATCATGATGGCTTGTATTATTTATTTCATTTAAATTGATTTATTTGTCATAAAACAAAGCAAATTCCTGATTTTGTCAAGAACTTTATCATAAACCCAAACTAGTTCAGATATTTGATCAAAAATCTGAATTGTTACAGGTTTATGATGAAATTGAGTTTAAAATGTGTCATGTGATTTTTTCATCAAAAACCTAATTTTATGAAAAACCTGCGACATATATAGTAACAAATAAAGGTTTTTTATGGAATTCGTAATCTTTGTGTGACATGCTATTGATGTATTACTTAGTAAATAAACTATTAAGGAACTGGTAGAATTAGAACTTTTAGTAATAAGTTTGCGGTGTGCAAAAATAAAAGTATTAGACATTTGGCAGTGTGCGATGATGATCCTGTAACAAGGTTGTTGGCGCGTGCCGACAACTGCCGACTGCGGCGGACGCCGTTACTTTCGAGGGTTGTTCGTTATACACGTCATAGTTTCCGAGTGTACTCGAGCGCCTTACTGCTCTCATCTTAACGAGACACAAGCGTCTCGGTTCATTGATGTCGTTTTGGCTTTAATCGGGCACCAGTGCCAAGTCAAAATGAGGTAGCTATTCGCTTCAAAATTTGTAATTTGTTTATGTTTACTCGTCTCCTCTCGTAAATTGTAAGTATTTCTTTATCTCCAAGAAGGAAAGTAGTGATGAAACTGACTGGTGGCTAACCCCTTATTGTATTGCAATTGCGCATTGTTGTGTTATAAAGAACACGGCGAGGGTAGCGCGCTCGGTTTGCTCCTCCACTATCACACAAAAATGTTATTAGTTTTGGGCGGTTATTGCCTACCCTGCGCTCGTTCGACCCTCCCTTTGCCCTTCCCAAACAAATAGGCCATATTGAAAGTTTTTGTTTAATTTTCGGAGCTTCATATGAACAAATCCTGCGCTGAAATCACATTTTATAAGATTGCATTCATTTTTTATGTACGTATATTATTGTATTTGTCAAATGGTTAATCTATCATTTCGGAAGAGTTCACTTCAATTGTAAATAATACTTCACTTATAAAAAAGACAGACAATTCAAGTCGTTTAGTTAACAAAGCGGCTGTTAAATAAACAAATGTTGAGCTGAAGTGATCGAAGAGCAATTAATGTGTCGTAATGTGTTCGACGGGGCGAATGCGCGCGGGTCATCCGTCTGAGGCGACGCAGCCATTTGTATCGACGCAAGCATCCGTCACGCTAATCACTGCTGTGATACACCTGCAGCAGCTTGCACTCGCCAATACTGTGATAAATAATCACGTTCACATACATAGGTATAGAACCAAACCTACTATATCTACTCAAAGAAACAATCTAGTCGAATCTTATACTAACTTTAACACTAAGCGTATAATGTAATATATATACGCCATATTATACAATTGAATATTAAAAAGCAATCAGCGGCAGCTTCTCTAGTAATAAAGTTATCCAATGTATTTACTATACCGCACTGTGTCAGCTAATAAATACAAGTTTGATAAACCCAACAGAGTTATCATAGTAATGACGAAACGTGATCACCCATTCAAGTTTCACAATCGGGTTGGTTTGAATCGAAACTCGGCTAAAGTAGACGGCACGGAGTAACAGGAAATAATAACTTTATCTCGAGCTTAAACTGTGAGAGGACCGTCCAACTAACATTATGCCTGCCAGTAACAAGTTAATCTAAATGCAGCTGACTGCTTCCACTAGCTAGTTGTAGCACGCATCGGCAAAGTTTTATAACTAAGAAAATTCGGAACATGTCTGCTTCTGATTCAGCTCCCAGTAAAGATCCACATTCGGCAATGTTTGCTTTTACTATTACGAGCTATCGCTTATTTACGTCTGCTCGAGGGATCTACAAGGATAATAAAAATAATCGGACATGCTTTACAAAAGTTAGTCACTAAATCACGCCGAAGCTGTTTCGCGGACATTATCAGCGAGGTAGTCCCCTACTGCAGTACTGAATATTCAGATGGCGTTTCTTTGTATACGTATTTTCTTTGAAACACCGATAAGCGCTTTTCCGTTTTTTCACTGAATAAAATATAGCGCTCGGCAAGCGACGATAAAAAGTCCGCGAAGCTCTTCCCGTCACGTAGTGCGACAGTTAATTACGCGGATGTAAATAAATCATCATAGGCGGTTGCGGCGGAGGGCTTCGATTCCGAAAGGCAATTATCTCGCGCCTCATTGACGTCGAAAATGAGCAAGAGTGAGGAGCTGCGCTCCCGACACGCCTTAGAAATATTTGACATCGCCTAAGACGCGGTTATAAGAAAAAATCGAGTGGAGAATTTCTGCTAGGTACGTGCCCGGCTCACGGCAATTGTGATGCATGGAGGGATTGCCGCACATTCTCCCAATATTAAGCCGTAACCGCAGTCGCCATCTGCCTCGCTACACATATTGCTTATCGGAATGATATCGAATGAAGTCCGCCATTTTCTATCCTCAAAGCTCAAAGATGTCGACTACCTGGGGTATATAGCTCTCATATCTACTGAATTTTCCACTTATGTGCTGAAATAACCAATGTCGTGTCGCCGAGGGCGACGAAACGAAACATTACTATGGATATTTACGCCTTAATGTCTTTTTGCCTGACTACCGAAGTCAAGGAGAGTAATTTTTTTCTAGCGTATCTATTTATGTATATTTCTTTGGCACGCTCTACAGCATAAATAGTTTAATTGATTTTAACATAAGAGGTGTCATTAAATTCTTATTAATTGTGGAAGTCATTGAAATACATTTTAATATATAGGGTCATTGATTTTGTATATCAATGCTTAGAGTATAATTATAATATTGCAAAGTAGCGACGGCACAAAAAAAATGGGTTTCTTTCTTTTCAGTTTATTTTAGGCGGGCTATTGTTTTTTTTTTTTAATAATTTGTTTGCTTGTCTATGTACCTACGTTGGATACTAGGTACTACTTGTATAACATACTAGTATTAAGTATTTGTTGCTTTTGAGAACTAATTGTATATAATTCTACTATTTCAGGGTCGGTGTAATCGCGAGAAGCCACCTTGCAAGTACTTCCATCCACCGCAACACCTCAAGGACCAGCTGTTAATCAACGGCCGAAATCACTTAGCACTCAAGAACGCACTAATGCAGCAAATGGGTCTGACGCCTGGCCAGGTGTTGCCTGGCCAAGTACCAGCTGTGGTGAGTACAGGAATCTTGTCTTCTCTTTGTACTACTGTCGATGCTTTGAGCGATCGGACCTCACACTATGTAGGTAAACTATGCACGCAACATGCAGCTTTCGGTGTATTCGCTACTCTGTAATTTTATAAGCGTTTCTTATTGACACACGTAGAATATTAAAGTTTCGAGCTTAAGTTGTGCCTTATTTATATCCTTAAGTAGTTAGGTAAATATCAAATAGCAAGGCAAGCGTAGGAACTTTGCATTGAAAATATTTTCATCCGTAAGTAAATTAACTTGATTCCTTCGTAAAGTTTTCTCCGAAACTTAACCATGTGCACGTTGAAACTTAATGGTAATTTACTTTCTTCAAGGCGGTACAGCTTGCAACTAGTTCCGCGCTTTAATTTAAAGTTTTACCTCGTGTGCGTGTACCTTCTTAAAAAAATTGGATATAATTTGTACTATCTATTTTTACACTACACAGATCATTAGGTACAATATAGTCGACTAATTTTCAGGCACAACTTAAACCTTGCCGCTCTGAGGCCGATCGCTCCACACTGCTTAAGCATGTTTGTACGACTCGTTCCTAAATAGCATGATACTCTCCAAACTTACTCACATATGTATAAACTGGGTACAAGCGGTAATGCAGACTTAATCACCGGTACATTGTCCTCCTCACTGTTTACACTGTCGCTAACAACGCGGCCCGACACTCCTCGACATTTCTACTCGCATCGTCAAAGCTCTCTCCTACTGTGGCAATGATGAAAATGTAGAGATGATTTAGTAAAGTGGTGATGTCAATTAGAGTGCGAGTGGTGATGTCGAGGTGGTGTGTCAGCGGGCGCGGGCGCGGCTAACCCTCGCACGATGAGTAGCGTGTTTGTGTGGTTTTGTGTCGAGGTGGGCGGCGTGAGCGGTGCGGGTGCGGCCGCGAGCCACCTCGCCGCGCTGGACCCGATCACTCTCGCCCTGCTCGCCCCGCAGGTAACTGCCGCCGAGCGTGTTGCACCACCACCGCCCTTCGCGCATCCTCACGCCTCTTTCCTTCACTCTCACGTTATGCACATCTTTAGCACACATGCACTTTACTCACTATTTGATGTCCATTTCCCAGTTTATCCTGTCCTTTTGTACACTTAAGGTGGTCGGTGGGTAGCTTAACTGGATAAACTGTATGCTTCTTAATATTTCAAGTTGTTTCTATTATATGCATGTGGTAAATTTTTGCTTGGTTAGCTAATATTTATTAATTATTCTTTCCTATGTACTGATTTATAGGAGGTATTTTTCCTTCTGTACAATATTTAAGTTCACGACGCAAGCTTAAATTACAGCTTTATAAAAGCAGCAATCTATGTAAACATACGTACAGATACAGATATTTAAAGTAAAATTAATCTCATTAAAGTTAAACTTCGTAATTGACATTTTGAATGAAGACATAAAATGAGCCAGTAGTAAGAATAGTTGTTGCGTGTGATGTGCAGGCGACGTCGCCATACTTGTCGGGCGTGCCGGGCGTGGGCTCGACGTACGCGCAGTACTACACGCCGCAGCTGGTGCCGGCCGTGCTGGGCCACGACCCCTCCGCTGCCGCCGCTTCGCCACTCGGCGTCATGCAGCAACCCGTGCTGCAGCAAAAACTGCCTCGCACCGACCGCTTAGAGGTAAGCTCAATGCAAAATACTTATTTATCGTCTAAACTCCAGAACCTAGTGCTTCCCGATGTTGACGTGCTGGGGACCGACTTATCTTATAGTCATAAAAATATCGTCTCCCACCATATTGCTACCAAAACACGAGAACAGAATTATCCAAAATAGCCTTGAAAAATATATGTCTGTGTTAGTTCTGTGTATGTCGGTCCCTAGAGCAAAATTGTCAACTGACAAATAGCCGGCCGTCCCTTGTGTCTGTGGCGCGCAGCCGCACTGGCCCGGTGCGGCTGCGTGCGCGCTTCGCGAGCAGCACTCGCTTAGTCCCTCTGGTGAACACTGTCTACACTGTTGGCACAACTTCGACGATTTGCCTATCTCACTTACAATGCAAATATTAGGAGGAGAAAGGTATACTCAATCACCAGAGGATTAGCTATAACTGTCGACTTGCGCTCACAGTGTAGAAGTGCCGAACGCTTGACATTCGTGAATAGAATCCTTTAAACACAACTCTAGGCAACTACAATAAATACTTTCTCGACCAATAAGTAAAAAAGTTGCGACGGATGCGTACATTTTGAAGCGTTAGTTGTAAAAAAAATTGTTGAAAATTAAGCAAAATCTTAGGCAGTCAATTAATAGTAACTTACCTAGACATCAAATACAAAGCGGCGTCCGGTCGAGATCGGCTCCAAATAACATACGTGGCACATTAAAATAATTATGTACATGCCACTAATATATCACTCGCGTCTCACACATAGCGTTGACACAAAATGTTGATCAATAACGTACGTAGCGACCGGCGAAGGCGCACTAATCGCGTAGTTATTGAGCAACACGCGCGTAGAAAGGCGCTAGGGTCAGTGTAGGCAGTGGGTAGTGGTCTTGCGGGTCGCGAGCGGCGGACATGGCTGGTGTGTGGTGGTGCAGGTGTGCCGGGAGTTCCAGCGCGGCGCGTGCAAGCGTGCCGAGTCCGAGTGTCGCTTCGCGCACCCGCCGCCGCCCGTGGCCGCGCACGACGACGGCTGTGTCACGGTGTGCATGGACGCCGTCAAGGGCCGCTGCGTCCGCGACCCCTGCCGCTATTTCCACCCTCCCCTGCACCTGCAGGCGCACCTTAAGGCGCAGGCGCGCGGCGCGGTACGCCACCAGGCTGCACGCTCGCGCTCGCTTTTGTACTTCCGCTTGGTCTCGCTCGCCGCGACGCCGCTTCCGTTCGCAGAGCTTTGTTCTGTTCAGTTCGCGCCGGCTCGCGCCACGCTTCCGTCGCACTCACGCTTCACTTTTATTTTATTTTTATCTATCGCATAATATCACCTTACGCCGAGCTTTAGGTGTATTCTGTGCATCTACTACATCGTTATTGTTTCTGTCCCGTCCTGCGACGCTTCGCTTCACGTAGACGGCCGCCGCAGCCCAGCAGCCGGCAGCGAGCGCGACTTCGGAGCCGGGCAAGAAACGGCCGGCGCCCGTCGAGCTCGAGCCGCCACCGGTACAACTGCCAGCTTTGCACGCTTCTCCTCCGCTCCCGCTCCCGCCCGCACGATCCCTCCGCGCGCCTCTCCCTCCCGCCGCGAGCGCGGCCGCGGCGCAGCGCGACGGGCCGCCCCCGCCCCTCGCGCCGCGCCGCCGCTCTGCCCGCCTGAGCCCACCGCCCGGAACCCCGTTCAACCGTCTGTTTCTCGTTTCAGATGGACATGAAAAGCGTCGGATCTTTCTACTACGATAACTTCGTAAGTATCCAATTGTCAATTCCGCTCGACTCTGGAATATCACGGTTTGACTCCCGACTCACCCAAATTCGTATTTATTCTCAGGCCTTCCCCGGCGTGGTGCCGTACAAGAGACCCGCTGCAGACAAAGCGGGCGTCCCAGTTTACCAGCCGGCAACGACCTACCAGCAGCTGATGCAGCTTCAGCATTCGCCGTTCGTGCCCGTGTCATGTGAGTACCCCGCGCCCGCCACGTCCGCCCCGCCGACCGCGACGGCGCCCGCGACCGCGCCCGCTGCGCCCCTGCCCGCCGTGTCCGCACCCGCGCCGGTCTCCGCTACCGCCCCGCAACCACAGCCGCCGCCGCAGCCCACGGTGGCGCCGCCCACTGCCGCCTCGCCGCCCGCCCCCGCGGGCGAGGCCGGCCATACCGACCCGGCCGCCGTGGCCAAGGAGGTAGCACAGAAGAACTACGTAGCCGCTTTGGCGTTCGCCGCCCAACATTCTGCGATGGCGCAGGCGGCGGCCGCGTACACGCAGCAGGCGCTGAAGGCGCGCGCCAGCCACGCCGGCATGCCGGCTGGGCTCATGCGCGCACCGTTCATGATGCGGCCGGGCTGGCCGGCGCCACCCATGCCCATGCCCTACTACCAGCAGCCCTTCATGTACGCGATGCCGCCGCCCACGCCGCCCGCGGCCGCAGCGGCAGCGGCCGCGGCGGCGGCTGCGGCCGTCAACCCCTACAAAAAGATGAAGACGACATAGACGCATCGCGCGGTCGGCGGGGCGCGGGACGCGGGGTCTCCGCGTAGAGACTCGTACGTGTGCGGCCGAGTGTCCCGCCCCGGCCTGTCGGGGCGGTTAGCGCTAGGCGTGTTGTCACATTTGTATTGTATTATTGTAAGGACGAAGCGAGAGGTGTCACCCTCGCGGATGTCTCGGTAGTTTTACGCTATCTATATTATATATATACATATTATATATATACTACTGTATCTTTACTCACTTACCGTTATGATCCTTTGCGTGTATATTTCTCGTATCTACGATCCCGGTAATAATAACGCTTGAGATGCATGACTGTACGTTTTTTTATTACCTCTTGTCAATCGTCGTTTATCGTGAGTACCTATCGTCGTACTGAGAGTTGAGCGCTTGGTCCGTCGATCCCGCTACGTACACGCTTGTTCTCGGAGGAGCTCCGCACGGGTGCGCTTTGGCCGATGTGTCGATCCCGTACCTACTAGTGGTTACCGGCTTGCAGCAGCAGGCCCGCACCTAACACAGCCGCCTTCTAATTTTCGCATGGAATAGAATCCACCACCCCTATACGTTTGGCTCATCAGGTATTATTCTCATTATTCTAGAGGCTCCCGTGTGTGCTAAGTGTGCCGGCGTGTTCATCAGTAGTGGCGCGGGGACGGCGTGCGTCGTCTCCGCTTTTCTTTCGGTCGCACAACTTTTTATTTATTTTATGCGCTTTCTGTTACATGCCTTCCGAATGATTGACCGCTTCGGCCGTCCACATTGCAATCTTTTGTGCTTTTTGTGTCGAGACGGACAGGCTGTGCGCCTCCGAACGCGCCTTACGTGGTGTACACCGACGAGCGCGGACAGGTAACGTGTGCCGCGTGCCGCACCGCTGCGCCGCACCGCCCCGCGCCGCACCGCACCGCACCGCACCGCTTGTCCCCGCGCATGTCGCTTGTGTTAACACTGTCGCGCCATCGGCTAGTGAGGATTGGAGACACAGCGAATTAAGATAACTCGACATTACCCAAATAACGAACAGTAATAAATATATATTGGTAAACGTTTACACAGCGTCGCTGGTGTGCGCTCCGCTCCACGCTGCTAGAGTATCGTCCCTGCGTGTCCCGGGCTCACGACTACCTCGCCTCGCTCTAACCAGTACGCTACCGCATATCACTTCTTCCTAGATCCACTAAATCTGCCGCTTATTATGTTCTGTTGACAAGCTCTAACTCGATATAATTTGACATTGTTTTGAAATCAAAGAAAAGCACTTAAGTAAATTTAAATTAGATATTGTAATCGTATAATTATGTGTTAAGTATAGAAAATTGTATTGGCCTAATTTACTTTAGTGAAAATTGACAATATACAAATTAATCATACGTACATACGTATTTTGATATCCATATGTAACAGTATACCTTTACGTATTCTTGATTAAATGAATCAGAAGCTAAAGTAAAGTGAAATATCCACGTAGAAGTTCAGAGCTTGCTTTTTCTCTAGGCTTATGTAGACTTGTTTAGTTGTTAGAGTTGTGCTTCACGCGGGCTTCGTAGGCTATAAACGCTTGTCAATAACGAGCAAGGAACGAACACGATCACCACTGTAGCGGGCTAATCACAACAGCGGAACAAGGTGCGCTTGGTGAACTGAGCTTTATAATCAACCTGCCGACACGCATCGAAGGAAGACTAAAAAGAATATACGAGTAACGTATGCTTCGTGTTCACTGAGTATATCTTCCTCGATGGCCGCCACAGGTGGCCACGCAGGACACGTACATTAGTCCAACAAAGCTATTACGATTTAACTGGCACTACAGTACAGTGCAGGTACGAGACAGGTGCTCTGATGCGGCCGGCTGGTGGCATCGCTTGTCAGCCGACTCATGTTCTCAATGTCATCATACTCAATATCATCTAGTCATTGTGCTGTAACTGTATCGATTATATTGTAAAACAGTTGATGCTACAACTTACTTGTTGATAATTTTTAGTTTTGTATAGTGAGACATACTTGCTTTCAAATGTGGAAGAAGTCACTCTACAGTATTGCCTTGCTTACACCCGGTAAGATACAATCAGCTTACTATAATATCCTCAGTATAAGTGATTTCCTGTTTGGAGCCTATACTGAAACACGCCGCTTATCACTCCGCATGGATTTGCAACAATAACTTATGCTACTCTCAATCCTAAATATAAATACGCTTCTAATATCTAATGATTGCCGGCAGTTTCAGTAAAGGTGACTTTATACTTTAAATTTAACGAAGCCATTTTAAAACTGTTAAACAGTTGAACTTTTTGATTTGTAGTTTGTAATTCGTTACTTGTTTATTATAAATATTAATAAAAAATATATACAATCGAATCATTGCATAGTCAACTGTTTAGCTTTCTATGAAATTCACCTATTGGCCAGTTTCAACTATCAACTGCTAATAAGGGGGTTTATACACTCATTTTCAATGCTTTTTGTAAACAGTTTTTATGCATAGTTGGTAGTTGAAGTGACTGAGTATGGTGAAGAATATATATAGATAACTCGAAGTGTTACTGTGAGCTTGTGTATAGATCGTCATATGTAAATAAGTGCAAGCACATACAAATCCTCAGGCCAGTAGAGATAGTTAGTACGTAAGTATGTAAGGCTGTAAGCTAGACCATGTGTTCACTTCGACTTATCTAAGGCAACGCTTTGCGTGCTTCGCCGTTGCGGCTTCAATTCCTCGCTTACGACTTGTTGAGGCCTCTCTGACGCTTATTTAAAGTGTTCACGTAGACGTAATAATATACTTGGTTTTCTTTTGTTTGTCGTACAGTAACCGCACTCTCTAATGGTCATTATGTTGCAGTTTGTACTACCACTAACATGTCACGTCCAGAACTGTCATGTAAGCTAAAGGTATAAATTAATTTGTCTATTTACATTTTAACCACGCCAACCTACCGATAAGCATGACCGTCCTCTGTCCTCGACTGAGAACATCGGAAGATCTATAATCATCACAGCCGACGCAGACACATGTCGTAACTCTCCCCACACAGCCTCTTTTAAAGCTTTATTATAGCAACAGTTGGTATTTATGGGTACACTTTGGACGCTACAAAACCTCTAGTCGCCCTCGCCCTGGTAAAAGTTGTCTAGCATCATGCTTTAGCTTTTTTGTAAAATATAGTCACGCTTAAATAAGATTGGCTGCGCAATAATGATTATACTTCAAGCGTTCTGCATGCCATTTAGATATTATATATTCATACCTACTATGTGCATAGTGCAGCGTACTTTAACACTACTCTCTGACGGTTATGGAAGCTCGTTCACGAGAATAACTCCAGCAGTGGGCTCTTGATTTACAATTCTGTTTAATATCGCATAATATTACCACAGTACTACAAATACAATATAAAGGTGACACACATGATGTTCAGCGCGCACGTAGTTGAAAGAATGCTTGGAAGATCCAATCATATTGTGCAACGAATCTTGTAAAGTTCTTGTAATATTGAAGCAGCAACAAGATTTGATTTCGAGCAATTTTCGCCTTCCGTGTGTCCCGTTTTGTGTTCATTTTATGTAGCGACTGAGAAACTACACACGCATTGACTATCTTATCTTACGAATATGTATCGATCGGCTAGAACAAGCTAACATGGTTAGGGAACCTTAATTCAATACAATGTGCTAGTTTTATTTTAGTGAACAATTGATAAGACTTTGCTCTTTGATATTACAAAAACTATTTCAGCGTTATTTTTCAGACGGCTGTGCAATGAGGAAAATGTTCAGTGTCAGATGTATGAATGTCCAAAAAGTGATGAACTAGACTTAGCATTAACACTATTAACATAATTAATTCATAAACCGTCGGTTACTCCTCAGAGACTGTTGAGAACAGTGTACACTATAACAGATAAACACAAACCACTCATAAAAGTAGTTTCTATTTTTTATTATCTTTAAATAGTTATCGACTGTTTATGAAGTAGTATTATAGTTAATTAAAGCACATAAACTATTGTTCCACAATACAGGTGTTATGTATGTACCAGCTGATAATAAATTAGTTCATACAATAATATATTCACAAGGCAAACGATGCAAGTTTGAGAAATAAAAGATCATTATATCTGAAAATTGACGAATACTCAAATATTTTTTAGCAATGACAAGTGTATTGGTTTATATCTGGATGCTGGCAGAAAAGCTAGTGTTATACATACCGTTAGGCATTGTGGGACATTTGGTTTGTATGCATATAAAATTGGGCGATGACAATAAATACTAATTTAATTATTATTATATTTACAGTTACTGGACACCCTCCCGGTGTGCCAAGATTTTAATCGACAAGGATGTACAAGACCTACCTGCAGATTTGTTCATATTCGTGAAGGTGAGCATCATACCATGTACTCTACTATTCAACATTCTCTTCATTTGTTATTTCGTAGCCAAATGGAACTAGCATTAACATTAAATACTTGATGATTGTTCTTACTAATCAATTGACGAAAACAAGTCAAACTTTCAGATCTTGGATGTAACATACTTCCCTCAATTCCTCTTCCTTTTTTATATTTGCATGATCACCACATTTAGTAATATTTCATTAATAGTGTAGTTTGAATATATTAAAGTAGTATTATTATACGTAGAGGAAATGAACAATACATTACAGTCTAGATAAGTACTTCATTTTGAATATAACATAACTTGTTTTATGTTCACGTTACATTATTAGTTAACGTGATGTAGTGTTCACTAGTTTTAGTACTGCTTTACGATTCATATATTCCGTAGTAATTGTAAAGGGATCTCGTAATATGTCTAGATCACTGTGTAATACCATCATAAACAGGTCACGACTGTTCTTAGTAATAGGAAATATTAGTGGACTAGTACATTTAGCAGCGGTGTTTAGCAATACTTCGGGACTCTTAGAGAGAGTGAAGTTGATGCGGCTGCCTTGTGGTATGAGAGTGTAATGTGTGTTGTGGGTGGTGTTCCAGGGTGCGGGCTGCAGGTGGTGGGGTGTCGCGTGGTGGTGTGTCGCGACGCCGCCGCCGGCACGTGTCGCCGCGCCGCCTGCCGCTACTACCACATCCCCGTTCAGTTGCCGCCAGCGCTGCGCCCTCCTTAACCTGCCCCACCACCCGTCCACCACCGCACCCCTCGTCCTAACCCCCTCCCCTCGCCCTCACACCCCATCCCTTCTACGTGTACTGCGAGCCCACCCCGTCCCAAGCCCGCGTCGCCCGCGCCCCGCGTTATCCATATCGATCGCGCCTCTGGCACACTCGGGAAAGGCAGGTTCGGCAAGTATCCTACTGTCGCTCCCGCGGCTGAGGTGGTGATATCTTAGTGAATATCGATTAGTGTAGTGCGGCGGGGACGCGCCGCGATCCGCACTTTGCGGTCCCGCGGTCCGTCCCCGCCTGGAACGTGCGTTAGTCTTCGGGAAAGAGTGTGTACATAAGTAGCGGGATATAATTCTCAGGCACGGTCATGCGATTGTGATATGAATAGATTTCGAGACGCCGGAGCCGTTTGAGTAATTTTATCGAGATCGTACCGAGATCGTCGAATAGTAGTTAGTGAGGTTTCAAATGTTTTATTACTATTGTATATTATTTTTTTTAAGATACGATATGAGTTCCTGTAAAGATCGGTGCGGTCGCCGTTGGGCGTCGCACGAAACTTTGTTGTATATAAGCGATGTAAACTTATGGGTGGTGCAGTGGGCGCCGGCGGGCGCGTGACACGGTCGCCGGCGCCCGCGCACCCGTCGCTGTCGGCCCTCGGCCGCCAGCCTCGGCCGGTGTCAAAAGTTGCATCACCCCACTCCTAACGTGAGCATTTTTGTGAGAATTATGTTACTTTTTTACGTACGTTATAAAATTATTTTTTTCTAGATGACAAGTTTTACACTAGAGTAGATTAAGTGAGTCAGTAATGAAACACCAATAGAGTAGCCGCTTCTCTCCCTCGGCACTGAAACTTTTGACGCCGGAGCACAATTCGCGTCGGTGGAGCGGCTCGTCCGCCTCGACCGGTCGGTACGTCATACTTCCCTTAGGGAGCCATCCCGTTCGCACTTCATCCCACGTCCCACGACGCTCACGCGTCGCCCAATTCACACGTTAGTATAGATCACGACACTCGTAGAGTGATAGAGGACAGAAATTCGTAATACAATGAACGTTATCGGACAATATTAAAACAAAGAAGGCATACTTCCAAGCTATTTACCTAAATTATAGGATAGAACGTCGGCTTTTATTCCAGATAGATTTTGCTAGATAATCATTCTTTTACTGATCGATCCCCGTTTATCGATGCACAAAATATTACCGACGATCGAGTCCGATTGCCTCTCGGTGAGTACAGAATAAAGAAATAGCTACCTATATTGTTTTCAACACAAACAGTATTAACGTTTTGATCAAATTTATCTTGTCGTATATATGTAGAGGTGATATGCGGATAGAGAGAGAGGCGGGCGCGCGCGCGCCGTCCGCGCCGGTGACCGCGCCGCTGCCAGTAGTGCCCGGTCGGTGTATGTATGTGTTGTACGTGTCGTACGCGTTGTACGTGTCGTACGCGTTGTACGTGTCGTACGCGCTGTACGTGTCGTACGCGCTGTACGTCTAAGACACGCGCACGGCGCGAGCGCGGGTGGCCCGCGGACGACGCGCGCGCCTCGAAGGCATGGAAGCCTAATGCCTAATATTATTCCTAGTCCATATCCTTTTTGTTGATCAGTCATGCGATTAATGTTAGAATAAATATTAATAATTTGATTTATTCCTCCCATTTAGTGGATATTTTGATAATGATATATTAATAATGAAATATTTAAGATACATAATACATATTTGATTCTAAATCCTGATAAAGTGACACTACGTTAGTAATTTAGTCGGAGGGATACTTGTGCCGTGATTATATTTTTAGGTATATATTATGAAATAATTCCTAGCGTCGGAATTAAAGAAGTGATTAATGTGTAAGCGTGTTATATTTATTGTCGTAACGTAAGTGGAATGCCATATCGATAAAAGGTGAATATCGGATGCGGAGTCAAACTCATTAGTAACTCGTTGCGTTTGTGTTTATGTTGATTGTTATTATCAGTCCCGTGCTAGTGGCTAAGGTGAACACTTCACTTTTATCAATACGGCACTATGAATCATAAATATATAAGTTGTCATTTTATTTTTTGTTAAAATTTATCGTTTCATGAATTATTTGTTGCCTATAATTTTTATAATCAAAATTTTATGATCTGACGCATTTATTGTAAGACAATCGATTACTTTTATAATTAATTAGTGTGATAATAATAATTATGGTATCAAATTGCCGTTATGAAATATAGAACATCGAAAGTATCCTTCCTGTTTAGAAGGGACTCTTCTGGCCCAAGGTTTCTAGTGGATTTTATATTTTTCTTTTTGTTGTATTTTTAATGTTGCGTGTGTCTTACACATAATATATTTCATTTTTGTGATATTTTTAACTATAAAGTACTGTTATTATAAATCCAAATGGAATAATGATGACCTAATTAAATATTCAAGAATTTATTTGTAAATCACAAAAAAAAAATGTAAAACTGTAAATATAATGACAAAAAAATGAACTGCAACACAATAATTGATTATTATATCTCTCATCAAATACACTGTAAGTTGTTGAAGTACCTAAATAATGGTATCTTATTATGTAGTATGTACCTACAGTCTACTTAAAGGTAAACCGGTCCAGTGAACAAAGTATTGATAATATTGTGAACATTTTTTTATTCACGAACAATCACAGTAAGTACATGACATTGTAATATTATTTATGAAATTACTATGTGATGTGATCTTCGGATCAATTTTGAGTACAGTATAGATAATAAACAACTGAATATGTGATGTATGACTTTCATTTGCTTCATACAAGTTACCTATCCTAATTTAAACTTAACCTGCTGAGTCAGAGAGATTACTTAGGTATGATTTCGACCCGGAAATGCATGCATGGACAAGCTGAACCGACGATCCGACAAATATATCGACAGCCGGTCGATGAGGGGGGCATCGCAGCTTACGATATTATGTCAAAGTAACTCTTTTCGACATACAACAACACACAACAAGTGGATATAGGTATTATACCTCTTGAAGTCAGTCGTGGAACGCATGACAAAACCACACATGCGATAGGCGTTTGCAACGATTTTATCAACATGTAGGTTGAGGTGAAGTTTATTGTCCAATAACACACCCAAATCTCTAACAGAAGAAACTTTATTGAGGGCTACCTGTGATGATGTGTAATTATTGCAAATAAGGTTTATATTCTTACTGAATGTAGGTAATAGTCATGCATTTAGATAAGCTTAGTTCAATCTTATTTCGTATGCAATATTCAGCAAGTCGGTCTAGATCGTCTTGTAGTAAACTACAGTCGGAATGATTGTGAATTGATCTAAGTGATTGAGTGAATATTTTAAGTTCGTCAGCGTACAGTAAGAATTTAGAATTTATGAAACAACTTTTTATGTCATTAATAAAAATGATAAACAAAAGTGGACCCAAGATTGAGCCTTGAGGCACGCCCAAAGTTACTGTAACAGAATCAAGATTGGTATCCCTTTATTACAACCCTTTGTGTTCTATTTATTATATAATTATGATGTGAACCAACGAAGCAAGTTTCCACGAATGCCGTTAAACGCCAAATTGTACAGAAGCAGCTCATGATCTACCTTGTCAAAAGCCTTTCTAAAGTCTGTGTACACCGCATCTACCTGAACCTGTTTATCCATTTGCTTAAATACATAACCTGTAAAAAATAATAAGTTAGTAACAGTGCATCTTTTTTGTACAAATCCATGTTGAGTCAGTATAATATTGTGAATTGCAGGTTAAATGGCACTATGTACAAGACTCTCGAAAAGCTTCGACAAGGCAGAAAGGATTGATATTGGTCGGTAGTTTTGAACGTTCTCTTTCGAACCCGTTTTATGCACCGGCGTAATATATGCTCTCTTCCACACTTCAAGAAAAGTGCCCTGTGTAATTAATACATTATGTGTAATGGAATGTATATACTATCTGCTGTTCTATATAGAAAGTAGGGCGGTAGTCCGTCAGGTTCAGGACCTTTACTCGTGTCTAAAACTTTTAGTGCTTTTAGTACTTGGTCAAGACTGAAATTGATACGATTAAGGACAAAACAAGTGTTGATATTAATTAATCCAAAGGTATGGATTTTTGAGAAAGAAACAATGGTAAAATGGTTTGAAAGAGTACGTGCTTTCGTTTTAGAGATCAAGCCGTCTGTCGTGGAGCACATTAAACACGACACAAAATACCCTTACGAGTCTGAACAAATGTTTTATCAATCAGACATAGCTTTGTCTCGAATCAAAACCGCACCTTCTTGGACAAGCAATTGCACCACATAATAAGAAATACATCGGCAATTGCACGCACTACCACAGCGCGTGTGCGTTACGATTGCTCCGCCAAGTTATCAAATCAGAAAAAAACTGCCCAATATTTTGTCAGAATTTATCGAAATCGAAGGGTACAAACAAAAAAATTGTCGAAGTAGAAATAAAGAAGTTATAAGGGTTTTAAGTTGGCCGCGCCAACGTAATGTGTACGATTGCGCGGCCATGGAGATCTCAGCAACTGCTTGGATTAGAGATCTAATTCTTTAGTATTAAAAGCCGTTTAGTAACAATGTGGACCTTTAACTTTATTAATTGTTAAAATCAGCTAGCTCATAATGAAAAGTAATCCGGTGCGGAACAAAGAGGGCGCTTGTAGGTTTTCTTTGGTCATTTTTAGACTGTAGTTATACACTCATATAAGGTGAAGAGGCGACGACTTGATAAAAATGGCGGGCACAGTGCGATTACTCGGGGCAACCGATGGATAAGATGGATAAAGGGCCACTTATGAGCGATGAAAGTGTCTTTCGGCTGATATCCTGCAGTAGTCTTACGGTGAAACATTAAGTAAGTATATACTAAGTACCTAGTAATAGTTGCTAGTGTTTCTCAAGCACTGCATAACAGCATGAGATATCATATCGTGCATTTGACTGCAAGTACCTACCTATCTACAAATCTTTTTTATTACGTATGGGCAAGGGTAACCATGGGTATTTAAACGTTTTCTAGTGAGCAGCTGCTGTCACCAAGTGTTCCACTTGCTACCTTGGTAAAATACCTATACCTAACTACTTAAAACTATTACAATGTATGATGACCAGTGATGAATGACTGATGAGTTGAGAGTTGATAGAGTCAAATAAATACTTAAGTATAGGTACTTTATGTAGGTGTGTACATACACAAAATAATAAATAAGTATGCCAGTCTAATAATAGGTATAAGTATAGCTAGTTCGCACACCTATACCTACCTAAGTTTTAAAGATTTCACAACACACTTTATAGGTGACATCATTTTCTTTAATCATCTAACATCATAGACCTATATAGTAGCCTTGCACAGCGCCCATAACCTTATTACATTTGCGTGACCTAAAAAAATTGTGTGCGTTACGATTGCTCCGCCAAGTTATCCAACCAGAAAAAAACTTTGACCATAATTTTGTCGGAAATTGTCGAAATCGAAGTGCACAAACAAAAAATTTGTCGAAGTAGAAATAAAGAAGTTATAAGGGTTTTAAGTTGGCCGCGCCAACGTAACATGTACGATTGCGCGGCCATAGAGATCTCAGCAACTGTTTGGGTTAGAGATCTAATTCTTTTTGCCAATTGAAGACTGAATTTGTCGAAAATTGTCGAAAAAAGAATTAGAAGTCCTTGGTTAATATATTACGAAATATTTACAACTGAATGTTATGGCCGCGCAATCGTGACGTTGTTGATTCTTTATTGTTGATTATTTCTGTAAAACTTAAGATTTATACATTAAAACTATCACAAGAAGAAAGGTCTTAATTTGTCGAAACTAATAAAAGCAATAAATACTATGTCAGTTTAGTGAAACTGACGAAATCAGCCCAAAACAGAAAGTACGTGGCCGCGCAGTCGAAACGCTACTTTGCACGCTGATATCTCATTATCTGTAATTGCTAGGATTTCGGCGTGAACATCAAATTGTTCGGCATATTAACCTCAGGATAATGACATATCGCTTTATCCTCAGAATAGTTTACATTGCGTGTTATCTCAAAAATTATATTATCTCATACAATGTTCGAGTACAGTAACCATACTTTCGATTTGATTTGGCAATACCCGTAACTGGAGATTAAACAATATTTAACTTAATCTGCAGAAATGATATTGACTATTGCAGTAAAAGTTTGATGTGAAGTGAATGCATATCATGATCATTATGAACTCGTAAGACATAACATTTTATTATAGTTATTTTTACCACCCATGCCTTGCATTGTCATGCTCACTAAAATGTCATGACTTGTGGTGTCGTATTGGCTGGGGCATCACCTTCCCTCTAATACGGCGAAGATAATGATGGCTAGTCTGTGCGTCATGCTTGTGAACGGGTGCTACCTGGGATGACTGTTCAATCTTGGCACGGTATACATTTAATACTTAATTCAGTATTACCTTGTAGTTCAATATGACTGGGAAATGCATTTACTTTTTTTTAATTTTAATTAAAATACGTAGTCAAATTACCATACTAGATGAAACTAAATAATTGAAATCCTCTATGTTCGTTTCTTTTTTTTAAATGTTATTAAATTAATTGGTTGTTTTTAAATATGTACTTTGTATGGTTCTTTGGTCGCGTTGATGTGTTAAAATTGTTAACTCATACAAAAAATTGTAATTATCTGGCGATTGAAAAGAGTGGCGTGAGTTTCTTGCCAGTTCTTCTCACAGCTCTACCTCGTCAGCGAACTGGCTGTAGGTTAATTAGCTGACTTCATGTAATTTTAACTTTTCATAAGCATCATACTTAATGATCAAAATGAAATTAATACTTTGACTTTGATTAATCTATACTATTATTAGGGGAAGAGTTTGTTTGTTTAATAAAAATATTCTTATGAGTTTTCATTACTTTGATTATTTACTTTATGAATGAAATATTTATTGGTATGATTTTGCATTGTACTTAGGACTAACCTTAAATGGATTAAACAAACAAACAAACTCTTCCCCTAGTAATAATATAGATTAATCATTTCTGCAGATTAAGCTAAATGTTTTTTAATCACCAGTTACAGGTACTGTCAAATCAAATCGAAAGTATGGTTACCCTACTCGAACATTGTATGAGATAATATAATTTTTGAGATAACACGCAATGTAAACTATTCTGAGGATAAAGCGATATGTCATTCTCCTGAGGTTAACATGCCGAACAATTTGATGTTCATGCCGAAATCCTAGCAATTACAGATAATGAGATATCAGCGTGCAAAGTAGCGTTTCGACTGCGCGGCCACGTACTTTCTGCTTTGGGCTGATTTCATCAGTTTCACTAATCTGACATATTATTTATTGCTTTTATTAGTTTCGACAAATTAAGACCTTTATTCTTGTAATAGTTTTAATGTATAAATCTTAAGTTTTACAGAAATAATCAACAATAAAGAGTCAACAACGTTACGATTGCGCGGCCATAACATTCAGTCGTAAATATTTCGTAATATATTAACCAAGGACTTCTAATTCTTTTTTCGACAATTTTCGATAAATTTAGTCTTCAATTGGCAAAAAGAATTAGATCTCTAACCCAAACAGTTGCTGAGATCTCCATGGCCGCGCAATCGTACATGTTACGTTGGCGCGGCCAACTTAAAATCCTTATAACTTCTTTATTTCTACTTCGACAAATTTTTTGTTTGTGCACTTCGATTTTGACAAATTCCGACAAAATTATGATCAAAGTTTTTTTCTGGTTGGATAACTTGGCGGAGCAATCGTAACGTACACAAAAAATTGGGGCTGAGTATGTCGCCACTCGACATTGAGCTAAATGGCCGCCTAGCCACAATTAAGACTTCTACTTGCGATGTAATATAGATACCTACGGTAAACATACCGGTTATCGGCCGATTAAGCGGCTTGTTGACTTCAGAGATGCATTCTATTAGTATGCATAACTCCAAAACTTTTATTGATATTTTTCATTTCATGCTACAATTCTATCTATCTAGTTTCATAAAACATACCGCTTCTAGACGTATCCGTGATACATAATTTAAAAACATATATTATTCGTGAAAATGGAAAATATACCGGCTATCGGCCTTTTCACTCAGTTATCGTCCATCAGTGGACTGGTTAGCGGCCACCTAATTCACAGTAGAAATACGTGTCATATTTAATAGCTCATAGGGTTTATAATAGTATGAAAGTAAAACGATTATTAAATTCACAAAAAGCGTTGATATTTTTTCTCCATCAAAACTTAATACATATAGAGTCTGGGCCAAATTTCCTTTTTTGATCAGCAACGGGACCGAAAAGCCTTTCCTGTATTGTGGATCTTGGAACTCCGTACTGTCGACATGCTTCTCTTATGCCGCAAATGTTGCCACGTATATCTGAAAGAGCGTTTCTCATTGCTTTTTCACTATAAGCAAACCTTCGGGCAGGCTCTTCATTTTTTTTCCTTTTTCTTTCCGTTACTGGGCCGTATGCAAATAAAAGCATAATTCCAACACCAAGCATGCCAACCAAAACCAGCAAATAAGCTTAAATAAGAGGTAATTATTACTAAACTAGCTATTAAAAAGTAGCTGTATTAATTCAACGTAAGGATATTTCTACGCCAAATTTCATTCTAACCCATCCAGCCGTTGCAGCATCGGTAGTAGTAGGCAAAAAATAGGTTACATTTTGACGTCTTAGACTTTATTTCTACGTTTTAATCGATACTCAAACTTAAATTATAGAAATTTGCTTTAGAATATCAGTAAATGTATTATATTTTTTTATGCTCGTGACTGTACGGAATTATCGGCCGTTCTTTTTTTCAAAACGCCGCAATCAGGTGTATTTTTACCAATTTTTGGCCTTCCTTTATTTCAAATGGCCGGAGACAGGTTCAGTTGGATTCGGTCACCTAGGGCCACATTCCTTAAACGGCCTTTTCCCTTTGATGGCCTATTCTCCTAACGGCCACTTCGCTAAAAGGGCCACGATCACATTTCCCCTAACGGCTCAATCCCCAAATGACCACGTTCCTAGTGGCGACTTCTTTGTACGGTCACTTCCTCAAATGGCCACATTTATTTTTACGGGTAAATCCCTGAAGGGCCAACTTCCTTGTCTTGATGTCAATTAATATCCAATCGATAGGCCGTTCGTAGAATCCAAAATAATAAGTTCAACGTTTAGGCAGTGTTTTTGTTTTTTTTTTGTTATGTTGTTATTTTTGTAATACATATTAATTACTAGCTGTTGCCCGCGACTTCGTTCGCGTGAAAATTCAGATGGGTGCCTCTATGAGAATATTGCGTGTCTGATTTTATGGCAATCGTACATTGTATCAGTATTATCCGTCTCTATGGCGAATCCAGTTTAAACCCGCTACCGCTAAAACTGACAAACCACTTTCACACAAACTTGCGACTCTTATTTGCCCATTTAATAAGGGGGGTTGCTGAATAATAAAAAAGAGTATTTTCTAGTAATTTGGTAATCCTACTATAAAAACTATAGAAATTTTATACATACTTTGCCACCCCTTTATACCCCCTTAGGGGATGGATTTCGCAAAATACCGTCTAAGTGAGCACCTATATCCTAATAGGAACGACAATGCAAAGTTTGAGATTCCTAGCACTTGTTGTTTCTGAGATTTCGTGATAAGTGAGTGAGTGACCTTTTGCTTTTATGTATATATATAGCATTTTTATATTGTTTAAATACTGTTTTTCATACTATTTTTAATCTCCCATTCATACAAATCCTCTTTTACCTACCTAAAGATATCCCTCGTAAAAACAATATACAATACACAAAGGCAAATTTTCACTACAATAACTTTCCCCTTCCCCTTCTTCCCTATTGCACTTTTTCTCCACTCTCCACAGTTTCCTCCTTCCTCTCTTCCTCTCCCCCTTCTCCTCTTTACCTCCTTCAGCATTTCTTGCCCCTCCTCCAGCATTTCTTGCCCTTTCCTCCACTTCCCTCTACCTTGCCTCCTCGTTTTCCCCTGTTTTCTCCCTTCCTTCTCCTTTCTTTGCCTCCTGTCCTCTCCCTTCCTATCGCTTACTATCCCTTCCCCTCCGTTTTTCCACCATTCGAGAACTCCTTTCTTTCCGCGTTCCTTCCCCCTCCCTTCATCTACTGTCTCCCTCACTTCCCTCTCACTTTCCTCTCATTTTACCCTCATTCACCCCTCACTTAACCCTCACTCCCCCTCACTTCCCCTCTCACTTCCCTCTCACTTCCCCCTCACTCTCCCCTCACCCAACTCACTTCCCCTCAATTCCCCCTCACTTCTCCCTCACTTCCCCGTTTCTTCTCCGTCACTTTCCCCTCACTTCCTCTCACTTTCCTCTTACTTTCCTCTAACATTCCCCTCACTTTCCCCTCACTTCTCCCTGGCTTTCCCCTGACTTCCCTCTGACTTCTGCCTGACTTTCTCCTCACTTCTCTCGCATTTCCCCCACACTTCCTCTTCACTTCCCCCTCACTTCCCCATCACTTTCCTCTCACTCCCCCATCACTTTCCTCTCACTCCCCCATCACTTCCCTCTCACTTTCCCCTCCCTCCCTCCTTCTCAATTCCTTCTTTTCCTCCCTCCTTTCCCTCCCTCCCCCTCTCTGTAAATTTCAAAAGCTAAAGATCTTTGTATAGAATATTTCATCCCTAATTTCACCCCTCTAAATCCACCCCTGTTAAAATAAAATTATAAGTATATTTTTTATTTAAATAGAAGTATTCCAAAACAAAATTTCAAAACTGTAAGTTAAATAATGAAGAAGATTCATACAATCGATTTCATCCCTTTTCACACACTTAGGAATTAAATTTTAAAAACCCTTTTTTAGTAGAGCCTCTAGACATTTAGACAAACACACTCTCCAAATTTCAAGTCACTACGACCAGCAGTTTAGGCTGTGCGTTGTCTGTTAGTCAGTCAGTCAGTCAGGACAAAGCCTTATATAATATGTATGGGTGTATGGATGTATGGATTAGACGTATAGCCATCGAGGATCAAAGCATACAGGCTGCTAGGAATGCTAACACGTGATAGAGCCACATAAAGCTGACCGTGCGAAAAACAGCTAATACTTAGATCCACGCCCACAACTTATAGTTGTGGGCGTGGATCTCTGACCTTGGGCTTTATTAATTGTCATCGCGAAACATAGACTCACTGGAAACTGGACTCATTTAAAACTAAATGGAAGATTGTTTAGAATGAGAGGAATCCAAAAAATAAAAACGCTATCAGCTATTCCGTAACCTGTTAGTCTCTGGGGGCTTACTCCGAAATTCGAACGTCGAACTTTCGACTGACGGATCGTACACCTACCTATCACGAAATGTTTCGAATCCGAAGATCGAATCGAAGATCGCGAATTGACGTTATGGCTTTCGTTGACTCTACTCCGAAATGATTTTTGACGTTTAATTATCGTTGTTTGACAATACTTTGATCGTGAATTTAACCTCTAATTTTACGATAACAACTTAGCTTTCGTTTCACTATCGTAAAAAGATTTTGCGTTTAATTTTATGAACGAAAATGGCACGTTTTTGATGTATGAGGAGGTCTTAGACGAAGAAAGGCAAGAGCGCAGTCGGAGGCGTAAATTTAATTACCTACCTATATATATTTGTTTCAGTTTAACTTGTGTTGGGATTTTTATTTATTTTTAATAATAAACACCGTTTTACAATTTATCCAAAAGTTTATTTAAGGTATTAATTAATTCTTGAAGCTGGCCGAAGATGCCCACCAACACTTCTTTCTTCTCCTCCTCGAGGCGAAGCACTTGACTACGGAGGTTTGGTTGCGCAGCACGCAAACGTCGTCGAGTTCGCCTCAAGGCTGTTAAATTAAAATAGAAAATTAGTGTCACAAATTTATAACACAATTAGGGACAGCACTTAATTATTACAGCCAACCTATATATAATTATATGTTAATATAATTTTATATAGGTCTAGTAAGCGTATGACCAACGGTTGAGAGCATTCTGCTCACCGACAGTCCTCGTAAGGTTGTAAAGCCATGAGAGGCTAACAACCCACACCACACAAAAAAAAAATAAGCCTAGAACCATTGCTGTACAAAAGCCTGTTACAAATTAGAATATGACAGTGATTGGAATTAGATCAATACATTTTTGTAAATCCGCACTATATTTTTCAACAGAGATCTCTAAACTTTCCATATGTAGTTGGAATAATATAAGTACTTACTTGCTATACTATCTTGAAGTAAAAGGTGAACATTAGTTATGGAATATTATGAGAAATCATTAGTATAATAATACATACCTTATTCGACTGTTGCACCGTTTTAACAGCACCCCCAATGCTGTTTAACTGCGCAGCCAGGGATTCCAAATGTCTTTTTGCTGTTGCCTGCCCCTGTATGCTGTGTCTGGATGCTCAGACATAAATTGTAATATAGCCTTCACGTATGTACCTGTGGCCGTGATGAAACTGCATTATTCAGAAAGTCGTAAAATTACAGATTGTTCATATCAAGAATACGAAACAAACTACAGAATAAATATATGACGAATATATTATACAAAAGATACAAGTGCTAATACAATAATGATCTTTATACTTACAAAATTAAATTATATACTTTTTTGAAATTTCTAAGACTTTAAACTTGTACCGCGAGCCGCAAATCCACGATATCAAAATACTGCCACAGATTAATAAGAAAGCAACAGCACGATGTAAGGTTTTTTAAATGTCATACTCATAACTTTAAAATAAGTCTCATTTTCAAGCAGATTAATTAGTTTTACGTATAAATTATTAAAATAATAACAAAACATTTAATTTAAGATACACCAACAGCTTTTTTTAAAAAAAAAACATAATATTATTGATTTGTCGGATTTTTACCGGTTTTTTATTTGCCTTTAATAAAAGACCCATTTTGACATTAAATTGTGAATCAAACTATGTTCATTCAATTGGTTGTCTATGGATTCGAAACGACGGCCGAACGCAATAGTCGTATCCGAAGTAACTTGGTAGTAGGGTTATCGTTCGACGTTCGACGTTACTACGTTTCGATTCGATACTTCGACGTTCGTTTTTCGGAGTAGGCCTCCAGTTTCTATCAGAAAATGTTCGACGTGATTCTTTAAATTGGCATAACTTTTTTATTTATGAACCGATTGACATGAAACAAACACTAAATGTTAAGTGAAGCTTACCACAATGTATTAGTGAAAACCATATCTAAATCGGATAAGCCGTTTCTGAGATTAGCGTGAACAAACGCACAGACAAACAGACAAACAGACTAACAGACAAACAGACAAACAGACAAACAGACAAAAATTTTAACAATCATTGTTTTGGGTTCTATTTGCGTTGATAAAGGCCCCAAAAATTTTTTTTCTCATATATTTTCCATGTACAGACAGCGATCGGTTACATTTTTATTATATGTATAGATAGATAACGTCATACTTTTATTAATTATTTTCCTATGTTATAAACCTAAACACCGCCCCGATTTTACACCATGATATAATTATGTTCACTCAAACACTTACTAAGATTAAGATGAATAGATCAATAATAAATAAAATAGTAAAACAAATAACATTGATTACATGTAACATCAGTTAAAATACTTAAAACCTAATTTGTAATTAAACCTACTTAACTTTTTTCTATTTTGAGTAATTTCGGGATCGATGGTCACAAAGGTAGAGACATCCTATAAAAAATGCCTGTATACCCCAGAGTAGAGGTGGTTTGATAGGGCGTTAACCCGACTTACATATACAGTAGGTAGGTATAGCCTTAAATTAAGGTGCAGTCGAAGTTACATATCTTTATACTTTTGGGCCTTGTGTCAAAGACGTTAAGGTCCCAAAGTGTAAATATATTTTGACCTCGACTGCACTATAGTGGTCATTCAAGGAAATAGCCAATCTAGGAATACACAGTGTGGTCATTAGAGGAGGTGGCCCAATTAGGAATTCACATAGAGGTCATTCGAGGAATGGCCTTACCAGGAAAAGCACCTAATAGAAAATGGCCGAACAAGGAATTTAGTCGGTGGTCGTTGGAGTAAATGGCCCTAGGTGACCGAATCCGTTCAGTTTTTACTGGTTATCGGTCGCTAAGCGTAAAGTATTTTTGAAGGTTATATCTTTGCTATTATGAGGTAAACTGGCGGTCGGAATCTAGTTGTAAATTCACAAAATTGTAGCTGTTCACAAATATTAAGAAATCTATGTTGGTGAATTAGGGTTTCCGCAATAAAGGCAAAGAGAAATGACGCGAAACCAGTTTTTCGGCCACCGGGTCGAAAAGTATATTTTGAAATCATTCGTAGACGTATTACTCGACCATCAAAAATATCACAAACTAGAGACCCGCCCCGGCTTCGCACGGGTGCAATGCTGATACTATATTTAGTAACAGCATTGCCCGTGCGAAGAAAACAAATGCTGTGAACGCTGTATTTACACATTCTGTATTATATTTAATTTTAATACAGAATGCCGGCCCCCTGCCGCTATATCCCTCCCTGCATTTTTAATCTGTAATATCTTTGAAAATATTTATTTAATAATGCCCTTTGGAGCATATGCTCCAAAGGGCATTATTAATTAATATTAAATTCACAGTGTATTTAAGGTACTTAATTTGATAAGAATAAATGATGTATTGCTTAAAATCGCTTCGAAAAAAAGCCATTAGGTATTTCTAATAAAATGTAAAGGATAAAAATGGTTATTGTGGGTTATCCCTTAGAGATAGTCATATACCATCAAGGACTCTTTTGTAGACGTTTTTAAGGTGTACAATACTGTAGTACATTATTTTGATCTATCTTGTAAGGTTTAGCTAGCGTTGCAATGTAAGCGCAAAAAATTTGTTTATTTACGACATCACATTAAAAACATCTAAATTTATCAATGTTTCTCTACTATATTATGCATGTTATATATATATATATATATATAAACCTTCCTCTTGAATCACCTTATCTATTAAAAAAACCCGCATCAAAATCCGTTGCGTAGTTTTAAAGATCTAAGCCCACATAGGGACAGACAGCGGGAACCGACTTTGTTTTATACTATGTAGTGATGTTATGGTGGTTAAGTATCTTAAACTTTCTAAATCACCACGCGATTTTCTTAGTTTTCTTGCATAAGAACCTTCTCCTGACAATAACAAACACAACAAAAAAAGAATTAACGAAATTGATCTAGCCGTTCACGCGTGATGCCATGACCAAGGGAAATAGGGATTTATTTTTTAGATTATGAAAATATTGATGAGTTTAGGCACTTGAATATTGAAATTAAACATGCTTAATACACACAAACCAAATCAATCACCAATAAAACAACAGTAACACTTTAAAACTTACCTTTGAAAATCATCCCAAGTGCTATTTTTTTCCTAAATTTGACACGCGTCCACACACTAATTTTTGAATTGGCGACTGATGGCTGCTGATGGCTTAGTTCACAAATTTCAAGATCATGCCGTTGGATTATGAACTGTGAAGTTCGTCCGGATCGAATAGAGTGAAATTTGAAAAAAGCGGTCTTTATCACTGTCTATTATTCAAAATAACGTGGGAAGTGGTCGAAAAGGGGTAGTGGCCGTTAAACCAGTATGTTTACCCTATGTTGGTACAGTGAGTTATACAATAATAAAAATAGATAAGTTCTTATGTAACCTAAGTAAGTACCTATCTATAGTTTCATACATACAGTTAAATTGACTTTGTTTGTCTTATTATCTAAGTAACTAATTTAATAACAACTTTTGTACCAATTTTTAAGCAAATAAATGATTTGATTGATTTGATTGATTATGGACCTACATGCCTATCTATTTTTTAACATAAAAGTACTTACCTATCTACTTAAATGGTGGTGATCAATTTTTATGTCTTTTATGAGAAGCGGCTCTTGCGTTCTGCTTCTGCAGCGAGACAGCAACAGGCTGGTATTATTACTTACCTATATTATAGGTAAATACCTACCTAAATACCCGAACTAAACTTATGGCGCACATAATTATTTCATCCAAGATGCAGTTGGCCTTTTAAAATAATAATTGAGATGAGTGAATGAATGCTCATACACGTTGCGTTTATCAGTTTGATCCTACAGCAAGCCTAAGTAAGTATATATGTGGTCTTCACTCAGCCTGTCCTTCGATAAAAAAGAGTTAACGGTACTTACATCAATTCACCATTTCAATCATACGATTCGGCTCTGCGAGGGCAGAGACGGCTTATCATCACTTAAAAATACTTTCCAGCTAAGAAGTCTCAGCTGGAAAATTATATTTCAAGAGCATACCTATTTATCTATGTAAATATCCAGTTGTCTGGTTAATAACAATCTGGTTTACGACTACCTACCTAACAAATCTTGTAAGTTGATAAGTAGGTAATATTGAGCTATTGAGTTGAATGGGTTCTCGATATAATTTCGATTTACTCAAAGGTACTATAATAGTCAAGATCATTATGGAAGTATACCTTTGTGCAATACTAATTTTACATGTTTTTATCTGTTTGTATATATTATTGTAAAACTAGTCTTCTTTTATTTATTTATTTATGGCAGCCGATATAATTATTTCTGAACGGTTCTGAATTATCGCTGGTCTAAAGCTGTCAAAACAGGCGTAAAAACTTTGACAGATTGTCATTTGTCATTGTCGTCGCTTTTGTGACATTCAATTGATCTTTTTGTGCGAGTATTTTTTTAATCATAAAATATAATTTATTAGTGTATTCTGTAGCAAGATGATTTATGCAGGTGTTAGATAATTATAAGTTATCACAAAATTTGTTTGACCAAATACAGTAACTTCTGCACTACGTAGTATTTAATGCGGTAAACTGTAGAAAAGTGGTAGGTAAGTTATCGAGCGTTATCATGGTCATTTACATTAAACAAGTGAAGTTATTTGTGAATTTTTATTGTGTTGTTGTGTAGTAGAAACAATTACAAACTACAATGTTTGCGAGTCTGAAAAGTAAGATAAAGGAAGAAACTGGTAGTGATATAAGCAAACTGACCAGTAGTTGGCGTAACGGCGCTTTCCTAGGCAGAATAACACTCAGAGATGATTCGGTAAGTCCAATAAACCAATAAATACTTGCAACGATTCAATTGTTAGGCGACCATACGCCGATTAGCCTTATTCAATTCGTCGAGGCCGATTTGCTGTGCTATACTTACGATATTTATTTATTTGATTCCGTTTTCATGTTCTAATAAATAACTTTCAGTCTACGGCAAGTCCTTCAAGCTCCGGTGATCATGGAGACACTACTTCTGATGTAAGTGCCAACATTGCATTTACTTAACTTTATAACATCCTGAACTATATAAAAAATGAATTATTCCTTAACATTATATGTATTATAATTTAGACTAGACAATCAATATTTCTTTCATTAAAGAACAAACATATGTTATTTACTAAAATTTTATTAGAACATGTGTTACAAAGTATTTCTACTATTAAAAGATTTTGCTGCAAAAATATACTGATCTTACAAAGGATAAAAAACTGGATCATAACGGCCCATTATTGTCTCACTGCAGGGAAAGGCCTCTTCTCATACAAAGAAGGTATGAGCATTGATTGCTACGCTTGCTCACGGTGGATTGGTGATTTCAGACTTCCTCAGAAGCCTAGGTTTCCTCACTGTGTTTTCCTTCACTGTCAGTCAGTAATGTCCATATAAACTTAGAAAGTACATATATGATTTGAAAAATCACCTTTTTTATTTCTTAAAACTGGATGATCATTTTTACTTAGACAGATGTTTAAGCTTGCAAAGTGTGTCTGTACAAAGTTTGATCACTGGGTTGGGCAAAAAGTAAAGGTAAGTTTTCTGTCGACAATTCAGCTGGGACTCTGTATTTGACAATAGCTACACTTCCTTATTGCATCGAACCTAAAAAAAATCTGTCACAGCAAAGAACTAGGTGAAATACAAAAGTGTTATGTCGTAAGATTTTTTGTGTTTTTGTGATTAACTGATGAAAAGCACACTGACTGGCATATGGGAATTGAATGCATAATCTTACACTCCAAATGCGCAATCATGGCAGTCAATAATAATATTTGCTCTTTTTTCTTTTAGTCAATATCTCCCCAACTGGAGTCTTATCTGTCAGACCGCACTGGAGGCAAGGTAGACCAGGCAGCATTACAACAGCAGTATTCATCACAACTTGAAGCCAAGTTACGAGAAAGAGATACTTATTGGGAACAAAAGATTGAAGAGTTGAAACTTTCACTTTCTGTAGTGCAAGGTCAGTTGGAATATCAATATTTTTTGTGTGCGAATTTTTGGCAATCATGTTTATTGTATAGTTGTAAGCTATTGGTCACATTATTCCATTAGGATTCAATAATTTTTTTATACTGTTCTGGTTCATAATTTGAACTGTAGCATTATGATTAATATTGATGAATTATTTAAGCAGGAAGTTATGCAACACCGAATTAAATTTTAAAGTAAAAATAATCATACATCTTCAGTACTAAAAGTCGTAAAACTCGACTCGCATTTGTTAAAATTTGTAGTGTAATTCCTAATCTTATAGTTGTTTTGTGGGTGTGATTAGACGTCAAATACGGGTTATGAGTATATGGTTGGTGCATTGCTCGTGCTCCCCGTATTCTCAGAGAAAGAAGACACGACACAAAATATATGAAAAGGTTGTGTTTGGTTTGTTTTTTTTCTTTTTGTAGGTTCGCAAATTAGAAAAGTCCCAATAGCAAAACAAATCGAAAGCGACAAATCTTTCCATACTCTACATGATTTATCTCAAGTAATTAATACATATCACATTGCTTTTTCAATAAACTAGATCGTTCTATTAAAGGTGATGAAGCAGCCGCGGCACAGGCGGTAGCTCGCACCGCTCAAGCTGAGGCAGCTAAAGCAATTACAGAACGAGATACAGCAAAGAGACTCGTAGGAGAATTGAAGACGCAACTTTCTGCTGCTGAACGTGCACAGGACAGGCTTGATGCTATCAATGTGAGTTTAAATTATAGTTACGGAAGTAGAATCTTGCTGGCTTCAGCATGAATAGGTCTTGACCGGGGCAATACTACCCTCTCTTAGAGTATTGATGTAAAATATTAGTTGCTTTACTTATGCGTTTCGCTCGGTGAGGGAGAGTGCCGGTAGCCCAATTACCACCTTGGTCATCTTCCTTTTTCCTTCTCATTTTTCCTCCCCTACTACTTACATGGTCGGCAACTGCCTGGATGTGTTTTATTAGCATTGTTTCCGCTTTGCTTACAAAACCATGTTCTAAAGTTACGGTTATCACTTATCACCAGGTGTATACCTATTTGTTTGCCATCTTACTTATGTAAAAAAGTAATTTGACCTAACTTCACGAATACTTCGATACGCGATAAAACTGATGAAATAAAAGTGATGCTAATTTAGCGGTTACTTTAAAATAAAGTAAACCGTGACAATACCAAAAAAATAATTATTAATAATAATGATTTATGTGCGGTGTGCACTGATTTGCTTTGCTTGTTTAATGGAGGTATGCAACGGGTGTCGGGTTATGGGTCGTAGCAATAGACCTTAGACTTTCATAATAATATTTGCTTGGCGCGACTGAGTTTGGATCTAATTTATTTAAGCAAAGACCTTTATTTTAGACTTTACTATATTTTTGTTTTGAATTTAAATACTTTCATAGTTATGTGCAGGTGCAAGAATGTTTATCAATACTACTTTGTATAAAGATAACTTTTTGCCACGTAGTGTATGCCCGTGTGCATTGGTAGGTATATATTCGTAACTATATCAAAATATAACACGTAGAAGGTATTAGGGAACAGTCGCGAGAGTTTTTAATAATCTACATTACCTACATTATTTAAGTAGGTATACTATATGTACACTAGGAGACCCGACAGACGTTGTCCTGTCTTAATTATTATCTAATTTTTCGCAGAACCTTCTTCTGACACTAACAAACACAACAAAAAAAGAATTAACGGAATCGGTCCAGTCGTTCACGCGTGATGCCGTGACCAAGGGAAATAGGGATTTATTTTTATATAAATAGATATTTCTAATCTCCCATTCTACAAACCCTCTTTCACCTACCTACAGATATCCCTCGTAAACTTTTCACTACTTTTCTCTATTCCCCTCTCCCTTCTTCCCCACTCCTCCCATCCCCCTTCTTCTCCACTCCTCCCATTCCGCTTCTCCCCTACCTCCCTCTCCCCCTCCCTCCCCTCTCCTTTTTCCATCATTTCACTCTCCCTTTCCCTGGCTTCTCCCTCATTTCCACCTCGCTTCCCCCTCACTTCCCCTTCACTTCCCCCTCACTTACCTCTCGGTGCCCCTTCCTCCCCCTCCCTTCCCCGCCCTTCCCTCTCCCTTCCCTCTCACTTCCCCTTCCTTCCCCTTCACTTCTCTCTCGCCCCCTTCCTTCCCCCTCTCTTCAATTTTCAAGTCGCTTACTTCAAAAGCAAAAATCTTTCCATATAATATTTCATCCCTCTAAATCCAACCCAATTAAAAAAAAATATGAGGTTTTTTTATTTTAATAGAAGTATTCCAAAACAATATTTCAAAACTATGAAGAAGTTTTTGTCGTTGTTTTTACTGGCCCGTCTTGGCAAAACGTCAAACGAAGTGCTGAGATAGGGATTGCCCACATAGCTGGGTGGATAAAAAATAATCTACTTACATTGAACACCGCCAAAACGAATTACATATGTTTCAGTATTAGTAACCGAACACAACCCACAGAAGATCTAAATTTAAAAGTGCACACATGTGGAGATTTAAGTAACATATGCTGTAACTGTCCATGTCTTAACAGAGTCTCCAGTACGAAATATTTAGGAGTAGTGGTTGATCAATCCCTATCTTGGTATCCACACCTTGAGCAAATCAGTAGTAGGGTCAGAAAGCTTAGCTGGATGTTCAAAACAATAAGATACGTAGCTCCAACCAACATGATCAATAGTAAAAACCAACCAAAAAACCTACTTAATGAGATATATACTGCTCTAGCTCAATCTGTCCTGCTGTATTGTATTCCTATATGGGGCAGTGCAGCCAGGACTAGATTTTTGGCCTTAGAACGTTCACAACGGGCTCTTATAAAAGTTATGTATTTTAAAAGTAAAAGATACTCTACCAAAAACCTCTACGAGATCAGCAACTTACTCTCAGTTAGGAAATTATACATAACCCAAACAATTCTAAGAACACATAAAACCCTTCCTTATAATAGTAACAATAAATCTAAACGGAGAAAAGACAGAATCGCAGAAGTTCCCCAATTTAAGACCAACTTTGCAAATAGACAATTTTACATCCGCTCTGCACAATTATACAATAAAATTAATAAAAAAGTTTATTTACACAATAAAAATCACCATGACTGTAATAAAATTATAATCAATTGGGTAAAGCCCCTTACATACGAAGAAACTGAATCTTTTCTGACTTACCATGGGTAACTAGAATACCTTTCACCATAGTATCCTGCATTACAGGCACGACACCATACCCAATTACACCACAACACACCAGATCACACCACTCCAAAACACAACATACCACATTACACCACACCACACCACAACACATCACACCATATCAAATCACATCACATACCACATCACACCACTCCACACCACACCACACCACACCTCACCACATGACACTAAACTACATTGCACCACACCACATAACACCACACCAAACTAAACCACGGTTTCATTTTTTATTGTTTTTTTTTGTATTTCATTTTTAAAATTAGATTTTGCGCAATTATTAGTTTAATATTAATAGTTTTATTATTTGTAAGTACAACAAGATATGGAAGAGCGGAGTCCCCTAACACAGACATTGTTTGTCTAAAAGGAGGCTCCAACCACAATCCACTGTATACATTTATAAGAAATAATAAACTATTTTCATTTTCATTTCAAGATCTGGGCTATCTTACGCAAAAGATTTTTTCAAATCGGATTGGTAGTTACAGAGATTAGCGTGTTTAAACAAACTCTTCCGCTTTATATTATAGAAGTTTAGTACCCTCCTTGACTTCGGCAGTCAGGCAAAAAGACAAACAATTCCAATAGATATAACCATAACATAATCAAACAACGAAACTTGAGTGATTGTGATTTTTTACTAATGATGTCATATAACTGAACTACCTATTACTATACCCTGTAATGATAGTGAAGTTGAAGCAATAAATAAATAACTTTAATGACTGGCTATACCAGGAGGAGCTAGAACAAAATCGTCGTGAATGGGCGCGCGAGAGAGCCGAACTAAGTAGCGCACTAAGTGCGGCGGAGGCGCGCGCCGCTGACTTAGCCGACAACCTCGCTGTGCTAAGTGCTGCACTACCACCGGAAAATCCACATCATCATATGAACGATGATGGTTTGTACGCTTAAAAACTATTATTGTTATCAAGTAAAATTGTAATGATATTGGTGCAGCTCTAAATTGATAGATTCTCAAAATGCACCGTACTATATCATCCGTATTTAAAGAAATTTTATGAAAAGCTGAGCAGAGGTAAAGAGCAACTCCGATCCGAGAGTTTTAGTTCCTGTTACCTGATTTCATTCTTTGATTCGGTAAGCTCTATATTTCTTAATTCTTAAAGCATTATGAGGGAACCTGATTTATTTAAGCTAAAATGTGATGACCAATACTTACGTCTCCTCTGTATGAGACCTTAACCTGCAGTTGAAGAGTATTAATAGGCTGGTATTTTACTAATACGTTTCACAATAAATAAATAAAAATCGAGTCAAGTACCCTAACTGCTAGATAATTATTGTGTGATTATTTATGACATAGACAAACGTGAAGTCACCCCCACGGAATGTGCAGAGTACGACAGAGTGTGTCGCGAGCGCGCTGTGCTCACAAGACAGCTACAAGAAGCTAAAATGGCGCTTGCTGACGTAAAAACTTCTTGGAGCGGACAGATCGCATCGCTTGAAACTCAGGTACTTCTTAAAGAATCTTTGAAATACTTTGTTTTATAGCCCAATCAGTTATTGACAAAAGTTTATTAATCATTTACGATCAGTAGGTAGATTGTTAAAATCTTGTACGTATTATGCTAGTCTAATCGATTCTTTGAAAGCGGCAACGTTACAAGCAATTTACTACGAGCTTAACATTAGAAGATTTTTAAGTCAATTTTGTTTCAATAGTTATAGTTTTTAATATGGCAATTATTCTGTTCCGTGCGTCAAAATATTACATAGGTACTTGCAAACTTTTGCGTTCTGCAATCTACATATAGCGTGATTTCTTTAAAAGATGGAACTAGTTTATTGTGATTGGTGAATTCAATAGCCCAGATCCTTAATAGCGTGTTATTATGAACTATAAGACATTTTGTTTTTTTAATGTCTTTGTATTGCAATGAGATTTAGATTCAGATATTAGACGTATTTTACGAGATTATTTTAGTTACACAATGCAAATACTTCTTACTAAACAAGTACCTAGTATTTAAACTAAACCGGCAATTAGTTAGTAAGGTCGCTGACTAATAGGTGCGAAGGTGTCTCCAATTTTTGCAATACATTATAATCGGTTGTATATATTTTATAGCATGTGGAAAGAATGAGCATGATGCATGACACTACCATTGCATAATTAACTAATACATATATCTTACAATAGCTGTATATATTGTATTAAAATTAATTATATAAATATGCGTATTGTTGACTATTTTCCAATTTGATTTTAAAGGACAACGTCTTATTTTCTTTATTATATTAATTATAATGAATAGCTAATTGTGAATGGAAGGAGGATATTGTATGTCTGTATGTCCTAATCTTTGATCCTTTTCTTTAAAGTATGATAAATTTGTGTTATTCTTTCATAGAAAATATCGGCGTAAATTAATAGATTCGTACTATTGTTTTTTTTTTTTGGAATAAGAGTGATATTCCCACTACAATTATATAAAAAACAGCCTCAACCAACCACCATTTTATTTATATCTTTCCTTATTGACAGACTTTATATTATGATTATTTTACATTAAACTAACAATGTGATATGTCAATTTATTTATGTTCCTTTATTCGACTATTATCTCTTTGGCTGTTATATTTTCCTTAAAAAGATTATATTCTGGCGTGCAAGGTAGGTAGACTTTCTTTTATAAAAGATAATACAATAAAATTAAACTATTTATTTTTATTATTATTATGATACGGAGTTGTGTCGGCTAGGTGGCGCGACTGTCGCGACAAGCGGGCGAAGAGGGCTCCGAGAGGAGAAGAGTGGAGATTGAAAAGAAAGAGATGCAAGATAAACTAATGGACATGGCAGCAGAATTAGAGAAAGCTAAACAGAATTTGGCTAACAGCGAAGCTAAGGTAATTATTTAAATGTTTTATTGTAGTATATTTTACTAATCAACTAATTTGAATAAAATAGTGCTGTTAAATATCTCATAGAGCCAAGTAAGACACGTTTCAACACTTCTTCTAAATGTATGTAAAATGTAAAAACTTTTTTAGTTTATAGTTCATTAAATACGCCAAATTACTTACTGTATGGACGAAAAGACCAATCACCCAACTCTTGGTTATATTCATATATTGAGAAGGCTTTTAGCAAGTACATTTAATACAGAGCAACCATGATAAATTTAGATATATCAAAAGTGTCTGAAGGTGCATTATTTTCCCATAATCATGCCTTTAATGTCAAATTTTTTGCTAGACAGTCGTAGATACATAGCGGAATACGTTTCCTGTAATTTTTTTTAATCATAATTGATAATGTAATCTCCTTCATAACATTTTAACGCTTTATGCATGTGATTGTAAACTACTTATCCATATTAGGTTCTATACAAGATGAGTGCGTACCTTGGTAAGTAAAATATTAAAACAGAATGACTTTGAGTCAGACACATAAAGCAGTAAAAATATATTGTCCTTATTAATTACCTTGTTGAATAATTAATTGAAACAGCATAATAAGGGCATTTATAACTCTTCTCGAACGCCTATCAACTTACGAGTAATAGTGTAAATTTTATTCTGGTAACATTACCAATTGCGACGTACGAATTTCAAATATTTATTCATGGTAAGTTTAACCGATGAAAATTGTTTGAACCATTATCCGATGATAGACTGGCCATTAATATATCCATGCAATTCGCACTTTATTATGGCTGAAACTGTTGGTAATTACGTATATTATGTAGTTTGTGGTAGTAACATTGGAGCTGTGTTGTAAGTGTGGTATGACTGGTCAGGTGGGGCGCCTAAACACCGAGGTACACACGTTGGCTATGGAGGTCAAGTCACTACGGGGAGCCGCCAGCCACGTCGCCGTGAGTCCCAGCCTCTACACAATATAGCGATATTTGTCACCACACTAGCCGCATTATCGCCTAAACACGTATGGCGCATCACTAGTACTGTATTCTTGATTTGTAGTATTTTGAATATGGAATAGTCACGAGAAAAAATAGCTTTTTAAGAGAAATTTAATTCAGTAGATTTTCATGTCAGGCCTTATAATGCGGTGCCTTTTTTTAGACAGACGCACTTTAGGTGTAATCTGTATGTACTTTTAGCTTGTGCTTCACATTTTATAAAAAAAAATTTTTTAGATACATAGGACATTAGCATTCTTGCTACTTGTATTATGAGTGGAATTTAATCTGATCAAAATAACAACAGCTGAAGAATGTTTCAAAGAATCTTGATTATAGTAAAGTAATGCGTCATTACATGAACTATAACTATCTAATTGAATATCGATTGAATTGTTTGCATTTATATGTTCTCTATCTTAAGACTTAGCTGAATATTTTATTATTTAATGTTACTTTTAAGTGTAAAACCTTGTGTTTACTAGTATCGTGAACACACGGCTTTATGAACTGCACTGTTGGCCTTAGCTTGCTAGCTTTATGTGTAAATGATTGAAGAAACATATGTTTTACTGTAACCAAATGGATTTGTTGTACTTAATACAGTGGAACATAGTATGGAACTGTGCACATACATAGAGTATTGGTCATTCAAACAGAAATTACTATACGCCTCATTATTATTATTATACGCCCCATTACTACGTTTAAATTGGTACGATTTGCATACTGCAAGCTTACTGAGTGAGAAGGTAACGAGAACACTGATGGCCTAGCTAGTGATACCTAATACAGTCACTAAATGCTAAAACCATACCTACTAATAAAGTTCTTGAAAATATTTAGTCTGAAAATTCCAATCCGTCTTGAGCAAGCGAAAAGGCCGTTGCCCTGCCTATATTTGCATGAAAAACGGTGTATAACTCAGTGTAACTGGTTGCAACTAACCTCTACAGTTATTGAGGAATATGACGGTTAGACCAGTAGTTGGACTTGTCGAGACAGATCTACTGGGCTGCTCTTTTAGTCACAGATAATTTAAATAACTACAATAATGATATACACAATAGTCAAGCAACAGTCGCAAGCCCGTAATGAACGTGTTATTTGTGTAAATCGTCATTGTCTATTATATTTAATCACAAGACATGTCCATTGTTTGTTAAGCAAACACAAATGGCCATTGTTTTACGTGACATTTAGTTTGAACGACCAATATTATACTTGCTTTGGTATAAATTTACTAAATGTCCGTTCTTGTTACGAGCTCGCAACGTTCCGTTTTTCATATAATATTTAAGTATTTGTAACTTGTTACAAAGTTTAATATTTAGCAAAAGTATACAAACAATTTATAATTAAAGAAAAACATACCAAAATGTTATAATATGCAACGGTGCCAGTTCGCATTCAGAACGAATTCTTAAGCAAACTACTGCATAACGTTTGCAAACCCAAATCTCGTGCACGAGACTTTTATCTTTATGTCGTTCCTAAATATAATTTAGTTGTTAGTATATATATTTACATTCTTAATAAAGTATTGAGTTCTATTTATTGTGACTGAATGTCAAGTTTTATTTTGTTACTTTTGGGTAGCTATTACATTTTAATTGATGGTAGCTTTCAGATCTTTATACTGTGATCATGTGGTGAGTTGGTTTATTGCTCACTTTGTTATATATAGCGGATTGCCAATTGTGATAACTTGATAATATAATGTATGTAAACCGGGTCCTTATCTCCTGTCTTACTTAACAGTAGACATAGATTAAAAGTGCAATAAAAATATTTGAGATAGGAGAAGGACTACATCGGCTGATGTGGGTTGTGCCCACATTGTAAGACTTATAAACCATTGCTTAAAAAATGTTGAGCAGAATGGTAATAAATATGATTCATAACAATCTGATAGGAAAGATAAAAATATCACGATCTAAAATTACTACTACTGTCATGGCGCTGCAACTTTGCCCAGCACATCGTAATTTGCGTTTAAAATCAGTAGTGTGTGTAGACCCCAATAAGCACTTTAAATATTAAAAACTTACTACTTTGAAGTAGAATTGCTCCACACAAGTGCTTAGTCTATACATAATCCAGTATCACAATTGGCCATCTGATGTTTAGTTTGCACATAGCTTGGTTCACAGCGCGGGATCATATTGATATCTCACTGTTTGGTTTGTTGTTTGTTATCGAGAATGTCGTAGATAAATTGATTATGTACACGACACGTGATGCTTGGAATGACGAAATATACACTACCTTTATTATGAGTATATTAGTCATTGGATTTGCACAGTTAGTTCTTCATTGTTATATATTTTAGAGTTTGAAATTATCTTTGTTGTGATACAAATAATCATTCCAAGTAAGTTTAGTTTTTTATTTCAATGCGGTACAAAATTAAGAAATTATTTACATAAATATTGTTACTTTATTTTTCTATGTGACGCACCTTTTTTTATTAAATAAATTATTTGGTAATGTATTTTTTCTTTTGATTTTATGTTTTTCCCATGGTTTGCATGTGGGTATCGCTTGCTTGTCTAGTTGGATTGCATGTTCTTAGTAATTAACAATTTTGTAATTTTGGTTTGGTAACACAGCTTCTTAATTAATCAAGTATAACTAAATTTAGGTATGTTACGTACTAAATTACTAATAGGTGAAGTTTTATTTAGTACTGAAACCCTAACAGTTTTAGAACACAGTTTGAAATCAATTAACATTGTACTGTCGCATTACTTGTATTAAATTATGACCTAATAAATCAGTTATTAAAGTTTAGTTTAGCATGTGGATGGTAGTTAATACTCATATTGCTATAGTTTTCAATGAAATTCATTGTATAGTGGTGTAATAATAGCCGCAAAAATGCGGTATTGCTTCAGAACCGGTCTGATTGGCGAGTGTTTACATTTCCACGCTGGTCTTTAGTGTTTTGTTGTCTGTTGACCTGCACGCGTGTGTGAAGCGGTCGCTCTACAAATCTAGATTCGTTGATAACTTAGAAAGGCTTAAACTGTGTATTGGTGATATTGAAGTGTGATGTCAGTTTTTAGATAGTTTACTTTGGAAATTCGTTTGGTGTGCGTTTTTTTTGTGAAGCCTTATTTCGTGTTGAGTGCTGTTTGGTTAATGTTAATTTGGTATAGGTAAGAATCGAAATTACCAGTTTAAGAAAAATGTATACCTATTTATATTGCGATTGAATAAATTACTTTTAAAAATAAATTAGTTGAAAGATCGATTGACATTATGTGTATGTCGATTTGCTATCAGTAGAATTTAGATCGAAAAGACAGGAGAGAACATTAGTGGAAAAAGGCTCAATATTAAAGACGTCGCTTAGCAGTTTTATTTTTTACTGGCACAGTGTTAACACAAGAGATTTATGTCACTATTAAGAGCGGTAGAGATTTTTCACTCTACTTGTGCGGTAACACTGTTTAAGCACCAAGGAGAGTGTATGATGTTCTTCTATAGTAATCAGTGGTTTAATTAGCATTAATCATGAATAAAGAATGCATAAATAGTGCAATCATGTTACTTTTTGTTGGGTTCCTTCCACATTCAGACTGCTTGGCGCGGATAAGTGACTGATTTGGTTTTATTATTGCATCCAACCAAACTGCTAGTTTTCGCTACTGAAATAATTGCCTATCACTCAGTTTTTCTTTCAATCATAGCAGTGTTTGCTCGACCAACCTAATTGCTCGTAAGCTCAAAATAATGTTTCATTTCGTCATACGAGTATTAGCTGCTTATGTCGTAAGCCGAGTCATAAATAGCTTGTCATATATCTGTCGTAAAACATCTATTAAGTAGGTACCTATATGTAATACGGGTATTAGCAATACAGCTTTATGAGTTTTACAATAAGTCTTTTTAAAACGATTAATTGTACAAGTGCAATATATTTCAGACATTGAGACTGTTCTACAAACTGAGTTAGTTAAAGTTTATCAGTTTTGGCTGCTCCTGCCATTAACTTAGGTAATACTATTATAATTTTTTATTTTTTTATTTTCATTACTTACTAGTGAAAGGCCAAAGATTTCTATATGAATTCTAGAGAAACAGTGAATGAGAAAACTGGGTCAAAGCGGTAGCACTTATTAAATAAATATAGTATTTAATATTATAATATGTATTTCATTAACCATGGTCCATGGGCAAAAAAGGAATGAACTACTTCGGGAAACTCCGTTTAATTCAAACAATAGTTAGAGCGAAGAGGGGAATTAACCTATACCATACCATCTTTGCCTAGGATCTAATAGCTGAAGATCCATAATATTTAGGTGCCTAGCAGCACATTTTTTATAGGAGTAGAAGTTTATGTGAGTTTTACATTAAGAGGGTTCACCCGCCATGATTGGCAAAATGTTTTGTCTAAATGTTAGAATTAGGTGAAAGCTGTATAAAAAGATTTAAATAAATAAATATTAACATAAATGATAAAAATTGAAACCACGAATTATGACACTAAATTGCGACGTTGCCACTCATGACGCAAACGCTCTTAAAGTAATGTTCTAACAAAACCGTTAGGTGCCAAAATATTAGCAAGTGAGCCTATCGAGCAAAATTTCAAAGCCTAACCTGAATTCTATTGAATTGTTGATAGATAAATTAAATTTCGAAAATATAAAAACTCAAAAGAAATGCAGGTAAAAGAAGTAAAAATAGGTACTGTATTATCTGCTTACTTAATTATCATATTCTAGTTATCGCATTATTAGACCTCCACCTGTCTTTCATATTAGCGCTAGGATAGTCTCATGCTAATTCATAGAATAGCTCAAACACAAACTCGGTTTGATTGATAGAGTATGACTAATAATAAGTGTAACATTAGATAGTGGTGGAAAGTTAAAATTTAAGTATTATTTCTTTGTCCTTCATCTCTAATATAGGTATACAAAAAATATATAAATAGTAGGTAGGAACCTATACGTAGGTAGATACCTACGTACGTAGTATGTTCAAAGGCAGGCAATTTTCTTTTATTTAGAGTTCAATAAAGTTATCTTACATCACACCTTTCAATAATTTTGAAGACGTAGAGATTATTATTATCGGAAAAAAAAGATGATAAATATATGTTTGAAGAACGTGAATATTTAATTTTATAGGTATCTAGTTGTTAATATAAATATTTATTTTTACTCATTTGAGTTGCATAGATACAACACATTTTAGACAATTTCTTATTCTTAAACTATCTACTCAAAACTTTAGAGGACGTTTTTATAACAAATGCAAATAAGAGTACTTAACAAAAGCAGATAATTTTGAATATGTTGCGTAAAACGCACATATTATCTAAGAACTTCCTCAAGAACCCTCTTTTGAATGAAGTTAAAAAAGGGGAAAGGGATATCAAGCATGTCAACAATGTTACAATTTTATATAAATTTAAACTCTTTATATGTAGATTTATCATAATCAACATAATAATACGTAGATACTTATGTGGCAAGGTTTGTGACAAATTGACAATATAGTATTGTTACAGTGCAAATTTAATAATATCTTCAAACATGTTATATATAAATGTAATGACTCTAAAATTTTAAGGAGATATTTTGCGAAGACTCAATAATTTAATATTTACACGTAAAGCACTACAACTTTGTTTAGTTCCCTATCAACTTAAAGAGCCAGGAATTAAACAATTCCAGGAAAAAACTATGGATTTGGAAAACCGTCTCGAAGCGCTAACTGAAGAGAACAAACAGTTGTTGGAAGCGTTGGAGAATGAAAGGACGTTAGTGAAGATCTTAAAGGAAAAGGTGGACAAGAGTAACAGGCTGTACGATGAACAGAAGGCGGAGGTGAACCACCTTAACTCTATGGTGACGGAGATGCAACACGACTTTTTGGATATGCAGAGAAAGTTTGACAAGTGAGTATATACTCCATATCGCTTCTCTAGTCTCAATCTCTAGATATAATTTGTAATCATGTCGAAAAAGTATTAAAGTAACCACGTGCGAAGCAGGGACGTATATGCCGTGTCACTAATGATTTCTTAAACTAATAATGTCTTAGATACGGCTACCAGCCACAATTACATAAAGTCAGTTAATTAACCTACAGCCAGTTCGCTGACGACTGACGAGGTAGAGCCCTGAGATGAACTGGCAAAAAACTCAGGCGACTCTTTTTATCCGCCAGATGATTCGGTCGATAACAGTCATAGCAGTACCAATGAAGAATGCTCCAGTTATCTCGTACAATAAAGCCGTATATAATGCAAGTTTTTGCTCTATTTGTTAGAAACAGTAGGAAGTCTACGACTATTTGACCGCCTTACCGATAAAACAGTTTCTCTGGATAATAATCTAGGTATTAATTTATTCATAAGACGCACACAATATTTATCCGTTTTAGCTTTGCAAATTATAGTTAATAGCTCTTAATTAGAAAGAATGCGTTTTAACTCTGTAATATCTTAAAATTTTAAATCTCCAGTTACCTATACCTAGGTGTTGTAATCCGTGTCAATAACATGAGCAAGGACAACTTTGTTTACCTTTAGAACATGTGCGATCACTACCTGGCGTATTATAGATAGATTATAGACTAAACACACTTAGTACTGCTGTACACTCAGCTGTGCATTGACGCCCATAGCAATATCACTAGCAGCCATCGCAATTTGTAGATGTAATTTTTGATGTATACCGTGTAGTACCAGAGCTGGTTGTAAATGCGGCCCCAGAGCAGGAACCAAAGATGCAGGAGCTGCGGTCAGCGCTCGCTATTTGTATAAGAGACCGTGGCTCGCGCAGCTTACCTAATACCTATATGTAGAAAATAGAAAGAACGTGCTACTAAGTCTATGTCAGAAACCCAGTCTGTTTTGCTCAGTGTGCGGCAGCACTAGGACGTCCGTCATAAGTGCTGTTCTTGACTACAAATACATACATCTGTGATTTTGCAAATCAAGCATTTTAATTATTGTCTTTTACAGCCTTCTCAAATTTTATTATTCGGTCGTAATGTAGTCTCGACATCACGTTATGTTAATTCAAAGCACCGATTGAAAACAAGAGGTTTCTTGATACAAAGTTAATAGCAGATTTATTCCAAAAAAATGTAACTGGTTTTTGAAACATTATGTTAAGTCACCGTCTTGTTTTACTTCTAAATATTCCGTTACACGAGACAGAGGTGTTTGATTGCATTGCATTATCTTAATTCAATTAATAAGTCAATGATTATGATAGGTAAGTAAATAATAAAGTTCGTGTAATACCTGTACTTGTGAACAAATTGTCTCTAAAATGTTCTACGTGATACCTCTAGGTATTCGTATGTCGTTCACGAGAATTATTGTGTCATTGTTTATGTATAGTATAAGTACGTATATCAGGGCCTCGAGTTTACTACTACCGTGATAAATAATCACTGTTTACATACTATGACCTTGATCTGTCATCATTCACACGAAAATATTCCGTAAAAAAGATGTGGACACTTGATATTTTTGATTCGTCTTACTCATAATCTATGCGTGATTATCGAAAAACATTATCCTTTTAAAAAAACGCTAGGAAACAGATCTTATAAGGGCAAAGAACAAAATTGGAAAGAAAAACGAACTGAAAATCGCTCACTGTGTATACCTACAAAAGATTTTGTATTTTTATATGCTTCGGACTCTCTACATAAACATATTTGTAGGGTGAAATTGGTGGTAACAAACATTATACTAGGTACTTCTAAAGCACGCTGTTTATAATTCTATTTTCAGAGAAAAACGTGAGAAGGACGAGGCGTTGCTCCGTAACGCGCACATGTCACAGACGATAGAGATGAGCCAGTGTAACGTGCGCTACCATCAGACAGAGGTCGCTGACCTCAAGCAGAAGATAGCGGAACTAGATTCTCTAATAGCGCAACATAAAGAGGTATTAATATAAATGTACTAGCATTAACCTTCTTTTTTTTACTTTATATATTATTAACCGACTTCAAAAAAGGAGGTTTCTCAATTCGACCGTATATATTTTTTTTTCTTTTGTTTTTTCTTTACTGCATCTTTTTCCCTCTCACTGAAATGAAAATTAAATTCTTTACTAAATCAGCACCCGCACTTTTATTAATTAGTTAATTAGTAAGAAATAATTATGTCAGCTATATCCATTCATCACCTTTTTCACTCATTCCTTTTCAATTTCAAGGTATTGACCTTGTTGATATTTTAGAATAAAACGTATATACGCCTATATGCATGAGTAATTCTAGTTTAACAATAAAAAAATCAATTACCTTTACCGAATTATAATTCATATAAATAAAAAAGTCAGTCAGTTTTTAATAAAATATTGCAATTATATAGGTAGTTTATATTGTTATATTTGTCGGTTACAGAATCAAGCCGCGTGTATGTTAATAAAGGAAAACGAAAAAGCGCGTATCGCCGAGATCGAACAGTTGAAGCAAAAGGTTGACGAACTAACCGAAAACGAGACTGCACTCAAAAAGACTATACAAGACTTAGAAACTGAAAACTGTGATAAAAATAAGGTACAAATATTGCTTTTCTTTTGAGAATGAATAAACTCTTTTTTCAAGGCAAACTTGAGTTTTTAGTTATTGCACATCGAGTTTTCTCTAAGGATCCTCTTGGTCTCCCTTCAGATGAGCGAGGACGTTTTGTTGACTTTCTCCGGCCGGGATGTTTTAATTTAGTCAGCTATATTTTTGTTTTTCATAAATATTCCTTCCTTTATTATTTCCTGTCTGTTATAAAATTATTTGTTTTATTTTCAGAAAATAAAGACATTAGACAACAGAATATCAGATATGAAAAAGACATTGCAGAGAGAGCTACAGACCACAAAATCTGACCTCACGTCCGCCGAGGAACAGGATATTAGTAGAAAGTATGTTATTATTTTATTAGTATGCATGTGTTATGTACTCGTCAATCCATTTTTTGATGTTCGCCTGCACTAAGTATGTGTGTATCAAGACTAAGGTCTTTGAACAGTGCGTGTTGCTAGTAATGGGATACGGAGCAGAGACGTGGATGTTGTCGTTATTCAAGCTATACTATTACCGACGATCAATATATTATCAACTTCGTCAATTGGAGTATAATAAGCACAGCACAAACTTAGTGTCAATGTGGAGTCTCTAGACAGGTCCCCCCATCTTCTTGCCTGTCCCTTATACTTACCACCTGCACCTTGCTGGACCTGAACGTGGCTAAAGACAGTCCGGTTCAGGTAGCCATGTACTGGGCGGACAAAGTTTGAAGAGTCATCGACACGAAAAGAAGAATAATTCAATTGTATGACGTGCGTGTTGTGCGCAGGTACCTGAAGCACGTGGTGCTGCGGTTCCTGACGGCGCGCGAGCTGGAGGCGCGGCAGCTGACGCGCGCGCTGGCGGCGCTGCTGCGCCTGTCCGCGCACGAGGAGGCGCTGCTGCGCGCCGCCGCGCCGCGCAGCCGCCTCACCGCGTGGTTCCCCGCGCTCAACGCGTGATCGCCGCGGCGCGTGCTCGCACCTGCACCCCCACGCCACCGAAAGCTTGTTCGCACTTGCGTGACGTCTCGAGGTACTTGCCAATCGCTAAAGTTTGTGATCGATCACCCTTAGGCTCCATACACACGCACCACGACCACACCAAATCACAGTGACGAAAAGTGATTACGTGTATTGTGTCGCTGCAACTTTTTGCAGCTGCGTTGTAGTAACTACAAATGTCGAACAGAATGTATGTTCTATATATTGTATACACAGTTGCGTTACCCACACGGTTGCGTTCTACGACAATGTGAACGGTTGTGTTGTGATGTGGTTGTGGTACGTCCGAATAGACCACCAGAAGGATCGGAAGAAAAGTTTAAGCTTTTCCAATGTTCACATATCGAATGTACAGTGACAGTTACAGTCGACCATCAAAAACGAAAAGTGATTGAGTATTTTTACTCACAATATCACAGGCTTTCTCGAATATATATTATACAGATATAAATATATACTTAAAGTGTGTATAATATTTGTCAATAACAAACACAAAAATCTCAAACCACTTTCAAATATTTGGTGCTTTTATTTATTTAATATTAATTTTGTTATTGTATAAATGGAGATCAGCGAATTTAAAGTTCGATTAAATGCTTTAATTAAAACGACGGCGACGTACCCGCCATAGAATTCAGTTATATTGCTTGACAATTTTCAAACTTATTTTATTTAGTATAAGGAAAATTGCCAATCAATTATATATCTTATCTTACTCACGCTTTTTACGTATGTGCTTAATAGCACCAAATAATTAGACAGTAATTATTTTTACGCCGAAGATTAATTAGGTTGTATGAAATATATGTTTTGTAAAATTACCTACCTAGAAAACAATTAATTTGTGGTATAACTACTGCATTTTAAATGGTTAAAGTTATTTGGATATAAGTTATATTAATAGAATGCCTACAATATCAATGATTTCACTAAAGCCCCAATTTTTTATGTAAAATTAAAATAAATAGGTACCTATGACAGTTTTAATGCCATTTCACGGCAACACGAAACACTGAAATGTAACATTTCAAACACAATATTACATTCCATTCACACGTTTTGTAACAATAGTGACAACGGTTTATCATCTTGACTTTCGGCGACCAGATAATTATGAGGCACAAATTAATGTCTTAAATAAAATAAAATAAATACTTATTTTAATTATCACTACTTCACTGACGTATGGTAAAAGAAAACACCGCACCGTAAGATATATATGTGAATTTCGCTTTTATTTGAAAATGCCTAGTTGTAGTAAACACGTAAATTAAACAGTGCGCTGTATAATATGTTTGGCCAGACGGGTTAATAGTACCTAAATATGCGCAAATCTTATAAAAAGTAAAAAAGGTTGGTTTTGTATCTTTAGCAACCAAAACAATTTAAATTTTTAAAAGAGTTTAATAATATTTAATTCAAAACAATGATTATTGAGATCTTTCATGGCTTCTGTTTAATTAACTAAAAATCGACAAGACGAAAATTTTCGTATTTTATCTTTTAATTGTAATACCCATCTAAAATTATTTTTGTAGTTTCTATTTGGCTCGTATTAGTCGGTATGGTTTTCATCGAACATGCCGAATAAAAAACGCCACTCGGCCCCTATGCTATAAACACTGGATTGAATTTTTAGATTGATTAATCCGAGGCCCATACCTACAGATAGGTATCTGTATACATTTATAATTTTGTGAAATTGCTGCCTCCTAGTTTGCAACTACCCCGATAGTCTCATAGTTATAAGTATTGTAATATTACTGTACTTTTGAACAACACTATTGTAATATATAAAATGTAGAAGTTTTATTAAAGTTGCCTTAATAGTTGCTAGTCATTATTTAAATATTGTATTAAACGTATTGTACATGGTGTAAAAGTTTATTTTTATTATTTGGTTATACGTTTTAGTTCATCATTTAGTTGTGCAGTCAATTATTTTATTGCTATAATGTTTATTCAGATAAAGTTTAATTAGGAAAAGTGTAGATAGGTTATGTGCACACTTTAATCAAATTTTAACTAAGTTTAAAATAATGACCACAGAATATAATTTTAATGACAATGGCAAAGAATTTTGTTACGGTAATTTACAAGCATAACAAGTGCCGCCCTTTGTTGTTACTGACCTCAATGATATGTATATATGTGTGTGTGCGCAACATAAATCTACAACAACACACACATGTATACAACATTGCATGTATTTATCATAAAGTTGAAATCTTTAAAATTCATAATATTTAATACACCTGATCACGTTATTAGATAACATTTTTTCTATGATTCATTTCAATAAGACATCACGCTATTATGAGAATTTGGTGTATGTAACCAATCTATCTATAGTAAAGTAAATAAAAGTTTAATTATCGCAAAATTGTATTATAAACATGGTCTCACTAGTTTTAAAAAGATAAAATAGACTATTTAAAAATAAAAAGGTACACACTGCCCATTTGTATTTAGTAAGCTAATGCCGAAGATACGATAAATAAACAATAAGCTACTATTACTTATATATGTATGTTTAACCAATAATTAATAGAACAATAGACACAAAGAAAAATGTTAGCAGCAAAAGTATCGATAGGCTTATAACAATTTTCATCTTGTATTTACCTATACGAGTACAAGACATTCCTACATTGGTTTATTTTCAATTATAAATTCAATATGGTGTCAGAAAATAACTGGTAAATTAACATTTGTAAGTTGTCTTTGTTAGTCAGACCTTAAAATTACATAGATTAAAAATTTTAATAATAAATATTATATTAATATGAATTTTAACAATTAGCAGTTAAATATGATAAACACATATACTTGACTGCATTTTGTATATATATATATAAGTATTTATTTTTGTATTATTTGTATCTTCGGCGTAAGTATTATTTTCCTTAACTACGCTGCAGGCCACATGGTGATATCGCCACAATTTGTGAAGATGTTAACTCTATAGAATGTCATACGTGAAGCATGACCACAGCACTTAATAAGGTAGACAACGTCTACCTGTTTTTCACTTTTATAAGAATTTAGTATTTAAACAATTAAGTACATGTTGCAAAAAAAGGTGCATGGACTTTTCAATCCTATAGAATATGCTTTTTAATTTATATAAAATGATCAATAGAATAAAACGAACAAGTCTTACTATATTTACAGTATAAGGACGTTATAGACTTGTGGAATGGTTTTTTTTTGGTTTAATCAAATGCTATAGCTACAGCAACATTGTCAAGTGATGGCACGTTTTGTAATGTTTGTAGATATTGTAATGTACGCAAATGATCTGTCGATATAATGTCTAATAATATGGAATAGAGTTAGCTTGTTAAAAATAATTATAAAGTTTATTTTTTATGATTTAAAAGAGAACTTATGTTTTTGTTTATTTTACAGTATTCTTTTAATGCTTTATCATGTAATACCTATTTTGTGATTCGATAATACTTATTGTATTTTATAGCGTGACCAATTAACATGTATTTTGTTAGTTATTTTTGTGTAATTTTATAATATATGCGTTGTTATTTTGTGTAAGTAAAGTTAAATAAATTTAAATATATAAATATGTGTTTTTTGTTTTTAGACGGATTTGACCATAATAGGCGGTAAATGGTCAAATCCATCTGTTCCAAAAAAGTGTATTGTCTATATCTAATATAGAAAATAATTTGTTGTTGATCTGGCTAGTAAAATCTTCGGTAACTCATCAGTTTCTATAAAAAATCTAAAAATAGCCTATGCATTTATTAATTCAAGATATAATCATGTTTTAGTATTTTTTGTTTTAGTAATTTTATCCCTAACTAGCGACCCGGCTACGCACAGGTATTATGCTGATACTGAATATACTACAGAATGTCTTTTTAAACAACGTTCACCGCTTTTTCGTATTAGACAATACAAACATGGTCATTGTTTTCTTCAAAGGCCGGCGGCCCCCGGCTGGTACTGCCGCAACCGCTATGTCCCTGCATTACATTAGAAACCTCTAAAATTACCAGTGTTTCTCTACTACTACTATTTTGCACGTATTATAAATATAAACTTTCCTCTTGAATCACTATCTATTAAAAAAAAACGGATCAAAATCTGTTGCGTAGTTTTAAAGATCTAAGTATACATAGAGACAGACAGCGAGAAGCGACTTTGTTTTATACTATGTAGTGAAGTATGGTATCTCTAAAATCAAGTTGGTGAAGTAAGCTAGGTTAGCTATTTATTGAGGGTAGATATTAAAAAAATCACAAAGCAGTACCAAGATAGCAGAAACTTCAATCAGGTTAATACTTGACAAAAAGTGGGTATATTAAAATTTAAATAATTCCTAATTTTCACACTACTCTCCTTCCACCTTCTGATAGCCTAGTACTATGTATAAAACAGCATTAAGACAGCTTATCTCAGGTGCAATACGGGCTCTGATTCTTATTTACAATAAAATTGATGTTAACTAACAGACGGCTATGACTACTTACGTAACGTAACGTACCAGTGGGTAAGTAGTCATACCCACTGGTGCCAATGAAAGAAGGAAGAAAAGAATAAAGTACCAGACAGCAGAAATTTTTAGGAGGTTAAATTATAAAAAAAGCGGGTAAGTTATAATATTTATATATTATATACTAACGAGTATATGTCGAACCACTGATAACAATGAAATTATTAAGAATTACCAGGGCAGCAGAAACATGTAGGAAATTAAATTATACAAAAGTAGTGGGTTGAAAATATTTACAATAGATATACAAACACGAAAGCATGGCCACGAGGGTATTTCGACCCACTGATAACAATGAAATCATTAAAATATTACCCTCATTGACCTCGGCAGTCGTAAAAAATACGAAGGCAGCAGAAACATTGAGATTAAATTATAAAAGAAAAAGTGGGTTCAATAAAATCACTTCGGAATTTTATTCCTCGTTATTTCATACTACCCTCCTACGATCTTCGATGTCAAAATAGATAGTTTGCATTGAGGCAGACTAGCTAAATCTATGGCAGGCATTGAACTGGCAAGCACCGATTATCCACCCCGTGCAGGGGTGGATAGACGAACACGCGTTTTCAAGTATCCGCCCTTAGGGTGGCTGTTCTCGGCGGCGTCGTGGTCCTACTGATTTGTGCTTTTAGTTGGACCACGACGGAGACCTATTTCTGTCTGTCCTACTTTATCCTATTAGTAGGACTGCGAGGTAGTCCTAAATTCTGTCCGTCCTATTATGTGCCGATTTACTTTCTTCCTTCCCCACACGGATAGAAATCTGTAAGTTGTCTCAATATAAAAAGTTCAACTAGTTCAGTTAATTGATCTGATAATTGAACCTCTGAGTATGAAGGTCAATATCAGCATTAAAAAAAACAAATGAACATAACGAAACATGTGAGCTTCGCCATAGGTAATATTTTTGGTACGCGATGTCGAAAAAAACTAGTGCATGCAATTTTGAACCTTAAGTACATTATTAATCAGCCATTTTGTTGAAACGCTGACAAACAAAATTAAAGTCGACAAAACAAAAGACTATCGGCAAGCGGTGTACACCAGTCCGGTTTTTTTTTCAAGCGCCCAATGTAGGTAGCGCGTGTGTATTCCGATTTCCGAATCGATTGTATACTCGCAGGAAAACACTAGTTTGAACCCTGCCCTAGTGGGCCTATATCTAAGGTGAGTAGAGACTTGTTACACTTAAATTAACACTCCCGATTCTACAAACAGCCGCCCCTTGCCGTGTGAACAAACTCTACCTGGTACCATGGGTAGCGCAATTTGGGAGATAAAATGATAGACATTATTATATTTTATTATTTATTATAATTATTTACAACTTACGTTATAATTTTGTTTAGGAGTAAACTGCAATGTTTTTCACCTAGTCTACACTACAGTGCAGTGATTTTCGTTTCAAGGCACAAAAATCTAAATATAAAGTTCATATTGCGATTCATTGACACTTTGTTTAATTAAACTATGTCACGAATATTAAGACTTAAATGTGCCCAAAACAAACAATATTTAGGAACACCTTATGTGACTAGATGGTGGAATGTCAGCTAATATTCTACGTAAATTCAATTTTTTTCTTTTTCTTTTTTCATTTTTCTGTAAAATATCAGTAACGCTATGCAGTATATTTTTGTGTAATAAATGATTAGCGTAAAGGAATATCTAGCTGGGAGGAAGGATACATAATTTTTGAAACAGGATTCATACCACTGTATTAAGGAAATAATTATAGTGTCTACCCTCTACATGGGAATGTCACAGACACACATCCCTCGTCCACCGGTCACGATCGCCGATCACCGCCCACCGGCACTTCCCAACCTAAGTATTTATACGTCATACGTCACACTTGTTTTCAACAAGCCCAGCTAGATTGATTTATTAAGCCTTTACAAGATACCATAATATTGACTGTCAAATTTAACTAATTCGCACTCTCCCCTACCGATGCTCTAGAGATAAAGTTAACCTATCGAATCTATTCAAATTGTAAATTTTACCTATGGATAAAGTTTGCTTAATAAAACAAAATACAGTGGCGTAGTGCGAAATCTGTGATTTAAACTATATTTTCCTAAGAATGCTACATCCGCAAGCAGTCTCTCATAGTTCTTTTAGAAGATGAGAGAGCGGGATGCAGCATATTGTCAATAAGTGTCGTGAGCCCACAGCTGGCTCAGCGACTTGAGCTTCACCGAATATACCTAAGAGATAGTCAGTGTCAGTGAGGCTATCTGCTAGGATTTTTATATTGGGCCGACACACGTCTAGTACACACAAAGGACGGAACTAACTGTAATTCACAACAATTTCCGTTGAGCTTAATAATATGTACCCAGTATCAGACCCAAAAATAAATACTAGTACTCAAAACCTAAATGATTTTGTAGCACATTAAGGACGCGGTGCTTAGTTCTTACAGAGAGATTAGACGGAGCAGAACAAAAGAGAGGAGCAAATGAATCATATTTTTAGATAATTTGTAGCAAATTCCAGTTTAAGAACTAAATTTTCTTAGATTAAGTAATGGCCTTTAAAAAGTGGTATATTTTTAAATCAGTTTTTTTTTCAAATTTGACTGTCGTGCTGAGTTGCGTTTACAATTCTATCAAAAATAACCTCTTTTTCGGTTCACTTTGCGGCAAAACGATAAACAATTTTATATATCTAGCAGATACTACAAATTTTAATAGAATGGTTCTTTATCTTGTGACGGGACGGGTTTTTTTCTAATAATATTTATTTTCAATGTAGTAAAAACCGTTGTTCTTTGACTCTCAATGCAGAATTTACGAAATCGTGTTGATTTCGAGATCTGTTTTTTCCTTATTATATTCAAAATATTCTAAATTTAAAAGTACCAAAAGTTAGCAAATATCTTCAATTATTCATAAAATACCCGTCTATTTTTTTATATTTAACAAATTAACACGAAAATCAATGAAAAATAATATCGTCGTTTTCCATACATTTTGCTATGCAGCGTGAGTCTTGATGCATTGTAATAAGACTTATTTTGGTTGGTAGTTGTTTTCATCGCATTGAACAGAGCTTTGTGAACAAGAATCAGTCCGCGCTCGGCGCCCGTCGTGAGTGGACCTGTGTCGCTTATCGAAAGCAGCTCGACTCGTAAATTTCGTTGTATAAATACAACGTAGTTGACAATACTAGATTTGATACTTACAAGAGTTGCAAGCATTTTATACGAAATATTTGTCAAGGTATTATTTGCTATAAGTACCTAAGTAGCTATTATTACTAGTTGCGTTTCGGACATGCTGAGAAATCTGAATGTCTACTTCGGTGACTGCTATTGGGACTAGCTAACGAGTAGAGCTAGGTGTACCGAGTATGGGCTCGTTTTGTTAGTTATGATGAGACCTTACCACCGAACATGATGAAGTGACCTGAAGGTCTACTTCGGTGACTGCTACTGGAACTAGCTGATTAGTAGAGCTGGGTGTACCGAGTATGGGCTTGTTTAATTAGTTATGATGAGACCTTACCACCGGACAAGATGGAGTGACCTGAAGGTCTACTTTGGTGACTGCTACTGGAACTAGCTAACGAATAGAGCTAGGCGTACCGAGTATGGGCCCGTTTTGTTAGTTATGATAAGACCTTTCCACCGGACAAGATGGAGTGACCTGAAGGTCTACTTCAGTGACTGCTACTGGAACTAACTGATTAGTAGAGCTGGGTGTACCGAGTATGGGCTCGTTTTATTAGTTATAATAAGACCTTACCACCGGACATGTTAGAGTGACCTGAAAGTTTACTACAGTGACTGCTATTGGAAGTAGCTGATTAGTAGAGTTAAATGTGCCTTCTGGTCACTTCATCATGTCCGGTGGTAAGGTCTCATCATAATTAACCAAACCAGCCCATAATCGTTATACCCAGCTCTTCTAATCAGCTAGTTCCAGTAGAAGACATTGAAGTGGTATCAGGACACTAGGTAAACCTTAAGGTGACTCCATTCCCACCAAAACTAATTCTAAGTACAAAATAAAAAACATACTACTAGAAATTTCAAAATACAAGTCATTCCAATTAAAACAAAATAAAAATTTATTTCTAAAGTATCAACGTGAGTTTATTTTCATATAATCGCCTTAGTTAGGCTGACCTATGTATGTGTGAAATTTGTTTATGTATTGGTGCGATTCGATACCTATGATTTTTGAGAACGCGTCCTTAAAAAGCTGATGTAATATGAATTGATCAAAACTCCCGTCCTCAGCTTATACTAAAGTGGTCTCAAGTGAGGATCCAAATGTTTATATAGTGTGTAGGCAGTGTGCTTGATGCTTAGAGCTTGACTTTGCCGCTGCAAATGTCTGTGAACAGCTGCTGTGTGATGGGTACGAAGTCGGCTCCCTGGCGGAAGTACAGTGGCTCCTTGATCACGTCTGGGTCGAAGCCCTCCTTCTGATATTGGAGTTTCTTCAACTTGAACGTACCTAGAATAAAAGTATATTTATTATGAAATTTTAAGCACATATATATCGCTGTGGATCATATCAGCCAAAAGGCTTTCACTGCTGAACAGGCCTTCCCTAATTTTCGCTATCTTTGCCGGTCGTGTACCGCCCTCGTGCATCGGTCGCCCGACTTGCCCGCCACCCTTCTTTCCTACCCTTCCGCCACTCTAGAACATTTCTGTCCCACTGACTATCAAACAGTTCTGCGATCTTGTGTTCTGTCCATTGCCATTTCAGTTAAGCAACTACAAGCTATATCAGATTTGAAATATGTGCTACCTGTGATCTCAATTTCATTCATGATCCTGAGAAACAGCGGCCTGGCGAATGAGGGTAGTGAGTTGTCAAGGTCTCGCGCCAGCGCGGACAGCTGCAGCGTGCGGGACGGGTCCGCGATGGCCGCCATGCCGGCGCGACCTTCTGTTTGTGGGATCTGGAATGTTAAACAAATAGCATTTAGTCTTTCCGTGCGTTAGTTAAAGCGGTTTCTAACCAGCTTTTATTCATTTTCAAGGCATGCAGTAGTGAATACGAAATTTCCTACCTACCTATCATGAAACGTAAAAAATACGATAACTGATTTTCATATTTAAAAAGTAAATATTCTACCAAAGCGAAATATGACCTTGTGAGCTAAAATCGATAAGCTTATTCTAGAAATAGCTTTATAAACTACTTATGAAGAAATCATTAGGTACTAATACCTAGTTTTGAGTTTACGGTCAACTGCGTGCCTAGGGGCGGTTTCAAGCTACAGTATTTTCTGCGCGGTCGTTTCGGCATCTTCAATTTCAAAAAACCGGACGCTGTACACGAGCTTACTCCGGTGTGTTCGTTCGAGTGTCAGTGCGTGAAGTGCGTCTCTCGCGACTTTACTTAAACACGATTAAAGTGCGTCAATGGTCGTACGACATACCCGTGTGGCAAAAGGCGTGCTTGTACGCGCGTATACGCTTGCTTTTGGAAGCTCGTATACGCGCGTACAAGCACGCCTTTTGGGTAGGTAATTTCGTATACAAAACTGAATGCTTCCCATCAAGCAAAATTAAATCATTTTGATAAACAGTTAATAAAAACAGTCATAACACAGTTCAAATTGTTGACATAAAAACTTTGAATTATTACGTCAATACTTATATGTAAACTGAGACAACATCAGACAGAATTGTTTTATTTTTTATCGCAGTGGACTTTACCCTATGACACAATATTTTTACAACGCCATTATTTATCAAGACAACGTTACGACTGCTGCCGGACGACGGTGTTGCAAAATAGAGCAGAGATTGGCGTAAAGTAAGTATCTACAAGCTAACTCTTATTTTCTTAAGTCACTTAAGCCAACTACAAGACTACTAACAAGACTAAAAACCAGTATATGACGTCAAATTTAAAGCATTATAGTGGCAAAAACATCGGCAGCTTCACCAGCGCCAGATTAGTCAATAGGCATTAGGTAGGGCGCGACCTTGATAGCGAATGATGTGAGCGGGCGCCGTAAAGAGCGGGCGCGTCATAGTGCCCCCGTCATATTTCTTCCCGATTAATTCCATCCAGCATGAACTGAGTGGTTAATAAAACTATAAATTCAGCACTGAACTGTCGCTGTGTGTAACTGCAGAGGTTCAAAAGTTCATAGCTACTTACAGAGACTCCATAAACAACGCAGGGTCGTTGCTCAAGGCTGGTGGACATGGCGTTCTCGACCTCAGCGGTGGCCACGTTCTCTCCCTTCCACTTGTAGGTGTCGCCGGTGCGGTCGCGGAAGTACAGGTAGCCGCACTCGTCCGCCACCAGGATGTCGCCGCTCACGAACGCAGCGTCGCCGCGCCGGAACACGTCGCGCTCTAACTTTTTGTTGCTGTCGTTCTGTTATAAAAGAAGGATATTTTTAATTATGACAAAATTAGCAATCAAGCTTACGAGCTATTTGGTGTTGAATTTAAGGACGGTACGCAATATCAGACCATCAACAACAACCCAAAAGTCCAAAATATCAGAAATCTGCCACAAAACCCAACTCAAAACGCACCGCAACCCGGAGATCGAACCCGAGACCTCTGAGTGGCAGGCCATATCTATACGCCTAACACTAAACCACTACATAAGGCAGTCTACTTGCTACCTACCAGTAAGGATAAAATCTATTGCAAAAATAAAGCTTTCATAAATATTTATTTGTTCTTAGTTAATTATAATTAACTAATTAAACTTGTCGCATTATTATTTATTATACAATCGACATAACTATTAATACCTACTTACAGTTAGTAAAGATTAACATACATTTCAAAACAATGGTAAGTATATTAAAAGAAAATCATTCAACAAACATAAAACTGATAATTTACCAATAAAGTAATAAATATCGATCATAATACAAAATAAAGTAAGATAGGTAATTGAACAAGTAATTGATTACCTTGTCGACGTATCCATAGTACTCTCTGGAGGCGTTGCCCTGAGCAATCAAACCGATAAACATACCAGGCTCATCTGTAAGGGTGTTATTTACATTATTATTATATTACATTATGCTACTTTTACGTACCTAGTAGTAAAAAATTATATATAATTGTTCTATGTAGTAAATGTTGCCACTCCATAATGTCATTTAAGCAAGGTACTTCAAAGTTAAAGGATTGAGAAACTTAATTATTTAGCTATGTACAAAGGGTACCTATTACTGGAACTACGTAGATGGTTAAGATTTGCATGTTCGCTGACACAGCTCCCAATTTTGTAGGTTCGAATCCCACAATGTAGGTAAAAATATTTGTGTGTTCCTGACATAGCTATAGGTACAAATTCTGTGTGTCTGTTTTCAACAGCAGCATAGATAAGGACTTGGTCTTCTGAGAGTTGTTTAAAAAGAGCTTTATGCAAAGGAATTTTAGAACAAGATTTGTAGTTTCAGAGCTCTTAGAATACGAACTAACTATATCTCTACTATTAGTGTGACTAGATTAGTGACTAGGATAAATAATTGTAATTTGTGTCCGAAATAAATAAATTATAATAAGGTAATAAAGATCTCTGTAACTCAGGAATGTGCCAAATTGAACTAGACATAAAAAAATAAAACATAGATACTTATAAGTACAATGTTTTGTATGTTCGAACTATCAATCTTCTAGATACAAAGGAGAGTAATAATCCGTCACAATATAGACATTATTGCCTAGTCCAGAGATATTTATTATCCACTAGGTAAGTAGGTACTCACTAGGCTTGCACCGTATGCAGTATCCATTAGGTCCTCGCACAAGTTGTCCCTGTTCATCAGTGCGTACGAGCGCGATAGGATGTAAGCTCGTAGGCACCAGCTTGGGCAAGAAACCCACCGCACCTACCGTGTTGTCCACGTTTACTGCAACATTCATCAATTTTGTGTTATTAAAATAACGTAGATACTAAGGTGTACTTTAGCGTGAACACCAGACCAGCACACTCACCAATCAATCGAGCCTAGGCAACAACTATCAAAGTATTAGATCACAGGTGCAGAGGCACAAATAAGGTACGTAGGTACATTATATTGACACTATAAAAATTGATAATTTCCACTGATTAGGTACGTGTAAGGATGAAAGAGGCCATTCTGAATAATCGCATCTTATCCAGTCAACCTCGTTTTTAAAATGCGATCCTTTACATTTTGTTCACATTTGATGTAAAAACAAATGCCTTCTTTTGTTTACATTCTTCGAAATCGAGGCATTTTTATTAGGCATAACGATTATTTTAATTTCAAATAACTACATAATAGGAAACGTGACAAGAAATAGAATGAGAGATGATATTGGAAGCCTAAACATCTTAACAACAATAATACATTTGCCGTGCCTATCCAAAAAACCACCCGCATAACCTAACAGGGAATCAAGGTTTCAGAAGATATTTATATAGTTAGTTATTTTAGCTATATGTATGTATACTAATAAAATAATTAACTTTGAAACTACTGCATTTATACTATGAGAATGTAAACGAATAGTCAATAGAATGGCCCAATTAAGTTTAATTACAGTTTTATCGAATCATGCGACTAAGTCCACAGTTCAAATAAAAGTAAAGTCCAATTGTTAAGGTATGTGCGATTGTGTTATATCATGTTTTCTAATGTGCTTTTATACAAACAACTTGGTATTATGTACTTTTTATTATTTTGAATTTTTATTTTTATTTTTCTACTAGCAGAGTGAGCTGACGGATAGAGACAGGCGCACAGTTGGTTCTGTTCCTAGCAAAGAACCCACCTCTGCCAAAAAAAAAAAGAAAAAAGTCTACCTACTTGCAGTGCAAATTATCATCTACCTACATATACATAGAGATAGAGAGATCTCTACCAAGGCACCACATTTACGCTTACAAACAATACGACCCTATCCAACGATACATACATATAGTTAACACCTATACACAAAAAGTACCTAAGTTAGTTATTTGAAAGATTATTCTATGTTTGAAAGTAGTAACTATGTGCATCATTGTTCAAAGATACATCGAATGCAGCTGCTTGCAGATGGGCACGCATCAATGGGCCTGCTCACTCAGCTGTTTATCATCGTCGCATTAGCCGTAGCAAAATTGCTGAACATGAGCCTAAATAAACTAGACCATTTATGTTTAACCTTCGTATCCAAAGATTTAGACCAAGACTAATTATGAACCAGTTAGTGGATCAATATTTATTTATGCACACAGTTTAGTATCATTAGTCACTTAGTAAATATAACGATTTCAAATTACATAGTAAACAACAAACACTTTTAACTCACTTATGTTAGCGTTGCCCTCCGTCGCGCCGTAGATCTCGTTTATCTGTGGCACTTTGAACCTGGACAGATATTATCATAATTAGTTTACTTGTTATTATCACAAAAAAAAGTGCTGTTATTGAATAAAGAAGATTCTTTGTCATATATTCAACGAAGAGTATTCAAGTGTACTACCTAGGTACTGAATGTAAGTAAAGGTGGTGGGTATTGCAGCAATGTGCTAACACAAATCTTTCGTTAATTAGTCACAGTCGTTTTAGGATTTATATCAATCGTATTTATATGTTGCTATGGAATTTAAGCTTTCTTTTTACAAAGTCTAACAATTAAATTCACCGGCTCTGTCGCAAAATGACCACTTCTCAAAATGACTACAGGTAGCAAAATGTCCCTTTCTCAGAACGTCCCGTTCGCAAAATGTCCCTTTCTCAGAATGTCCCTTTCGCAAAATGTTCCTTTCTCAGAATGTCCGTATATATATGTATATATACGGTCGGATTGGGAAATCTCCTCCATTTTTGAAGTTGTTTAAAAAGGAGAGAATCTTTTTTTAGTCGGGCCAGTAACAAATTGTGATTAATAAATTTCACGCCATCGAAGATTTTTATTAGAATAAATTTGCGTTGTTTTGTTGTTGTTAAATTTTGTGGAAGTGCATGTAATTGAATGCAAATGGTAACACCTTTAATGCTTCGTTATGTCACAGAGTAGTAAGCCGTACAGAGGCAAAGCTTCCTAAGAAAGTGCAAAATTATTACCTGTTTTGGTAGGGTTGTCACAATATGTTGAGACAAACAAAACATTTGTTAAATAGTTTATATATGGAGTTACTCCGGTCCGATCCCTCAGATCTAATCCCTTAGGGTAATAATTATTCTTTAATTCCGTTCTGATTCCCTGCAAATTTAGTCATTTCGGTCTGATCCCCTCAGTCTTTTTGATAGGTAAGCATATTCAAGAGAAAGGCAGTTTATGTAACAATTAATCAAAAAAACATGAGAATAATAAACGAAGTTGTACAGTCTCTGCTTACCCCATTAATGGAAGGCAGACGTGAAGTTATTGTATGTATTTTCTTGAAAATCTGTCAAAGATAACTTGGGGATACGACTGGAATAAAATATTTAAATATATTTAAGTTTTTTTTCTGATCTCATATGCGATCAGAACTGAATAGAAAATAACAAAAATTGAAGCAATCCCCAGTGTAAGAGATTCAGGGGATAAGACCGGAATAACTCTATATTATAATGTACCTACTGATTTTGATATCTCATTTAAACGAATAGGATTAACATAGTGAATAGGAAAACATCTGTCGTTTTGCCTTTTTAAGTAGCTAAATTCGATATATTTTAGTGTTTTAAGCTGATAATATTATAAAAGTTTTGTTGCCAATGTGATTTTATAAACATGTCATTCGTGTATTTTTCAATTAAGTAAGTACAAATCTAAACCTACCTACAAACTTTAAAAGAATTTGATGAATCTGTTAAAATGTGAAGGTAGGTTCACTGAGGTAAACTTATAACGCGTTAAAATAAACAATCATTCTTATATATCATTAACATTATTTAACTTTAATCAAACTTTTCATGAATATAAATATTAACATATTTATAATAGTTTCATCCATTAAAATCAACCGATAAAATAATTAACAATTAACTTTAACGTGTGTAGCACTAACCCTGAGATTTTCAACTGGCTGTGCCGGCGTCAACCGGTTTTTTCCAGTTTCGCCATGTACGCGACAAGCGTACATGGCAGTGGACACGCTCACATGCCCCGCGTGCTTGTAGTAGTGCCACCGATTTGCGCGATTGTATGAAGCTTTGTCTCTGTACGTATCTACTTTGTGGTTATGTTTACCAGCTGGATCTATTTAATTCATTAATTCACTTTGCAAAAAAGTAGAATAGAACAGCAGTAACCTACATTTGTGTTCGTATTGCATGAACCATGGACAATTAACAGTAACAGTACTTACACGTATTGTATTATCATAAACTGTTATCGAAAACATAAAACCCAACTTTGAAAACACGTGGATACTTTTTGCAATAATCAAACAGATGAGATGCAAAATTTTTTTCAAATTTTACTTATTGATTGATGTTCAAGATGAATATTTTAAGTTTGCAAGCATGTCTACATATGACTTCAAATATCACAGTAATATCGATCAAAGTGATTAAAATTGACCTAAGTAAGCAACTACTGCCGCCTATTTGAATATCAACATTTTATAAAAAAAAATCCTTTATTAGGTAACTAAAATTAGCGATAAGTAAATAAATATAGGTAAATATATAATAAAAGATAAGTTGAATAATCATTATTCACATTAAGTAAGAACCTCTTGAATAATCAGAAGAGAAAAGATTTGAGTTTTGTATGTTTGTTTGTTTGCAACGATTTAACTAAAATTCGACGTAACCGATTTGAAAAATTCTTTCACCTTTAGAAATTAATAAATTTTAATCGCCTTTGTAAATCTGAATGATGCAATACGACACTATCTCTGCCTGCATTTGCTCCAGGGGTGATGGAGGGAAAGAGGGAAGGGTAAAAGGGCGAAAGGAAGAAGAGAGAAAGGAAGGGACAGTCACAGTCAAAATCGAAGTCACAATCAAAGTCACAGTCACAGTCAAAGTCACAGTCACAATCAAAGTCACAGTCACACTCGAAGTCACAGTCTCAGTCAAAGTCAAAGTAAAAGCTACTCTAAAAACCCAATTAAAATTTTAATTATATTTAATTACGTTATCACGTAAAATCATCGTCCGTAAACCGGCTTTACAGAAAATCAATTTTATTTGGGTTACAGTTTTAATATATATTAATTATTTAACGTACCTGTCGACGATCTGTTGCCAGATGGCTGATCGCATGCCGTTGCCCACCATGATGCGGATGCGATGCTGAGCGTCAGTGGGCCGCGGCGCCTGCGCCAGGAGGTACCGGCACATCTCACCGATGTATTGTGCCACCTGACAGCATTGCAAATATTGTTTACTACTCTCGGACTACTTATTTACTAAACTACGATAAGTAATACTAAGTTTGTTTACCACCAAATCTTATAACAAACACAGAGTAGGGATACACGAAATCAGTCCAGCCTATTTTAAAGAACAGAAACTACAAAAAAGAAAACAGAAAGCACGGAATAGCTATCGTAAAACAACTCACAATACAACTATTATAATAGGCTTTCGTGGCGTCATATGATACTGGCAGTTAAATGTAGATAAAACAGTCCTCTGAAAAATAAACTTAAAATTACTCATACCGTGCAGTTATATTTGATGCAGTCGGTCCAATAGTTGGAGGCGGAGAACTTAGTTCGCAGCACGGAGGGAATGCCATCGATGAGGGCAGCTCCCGTGCCAACCAGACCGCCCGCCGTGTGGTACAGTGGTAGAGGGTTGTACATCACGTCTGATGCCTTTAGACCAAGCATGTGCACTGTTGCTACCATTATGAGCAAGTACCTGAGACATAAAGTATAGATTAGAATGTGAGAAAGAAACAAATTAACAAGGTTTAAGGTTTTCATCAACTTTTGAAATCCAATGCTAACAGAGTTGAGACAAACATTTTGTCATTTTTATTTAAATTATTTCTTTTTATCTGGCTTTAGGTCTTTGTTGCGTTGAACTTAACTAAAATCATCAACTTAGCTTACTGCTACCTATTCTTTTAACTAAAAGTATCATTACCCAGTATCTATAAATTTTCTGAAGAGTAGGTAGTTAATGGAACTTTGAACTAAGGATAAAATATTTCAACCTAACCTATTATTTCCTCAATTATGAATGCTTATAGGCCTTGACAGTTAAATGTATTTTGAAACAGGTAGACCAGAAAATAATAATTAGTTTTTAATAATGCCTTTCTATCATTGTTTGATCGTATCTATCACTGGATCACTAAATGACAAATGACGGTCACTACATTGATATGAAATAATTTGAATCAGAGCATTAGCAAAGATAGAATTAAATATTAGCATAGACAATAATATTTCAAACAAATGACAGAGAAATTCTTGCAAAACTTTTGATGAATTACGAAATTGAAACTAAACCTTTTTACATCATAAATAGCTTTATAATATATTTTATGACGTATTTATAGATTTACATATTCTCAACTAAAACACTAAAATATCACTCGTGAAAAGAAATATTTTCAAGCTTCTTGACTTTGAGTTGAACTTAATAAGCGCTATACAGTTGACTTGTGATCTTCGTTCTATATCACTTCGGTGAAATCCTTATCGTAACTAGAAAGTGACATTAATTGAAAATCAATATCATCGAATCGAATGAAATACTTCCTTCACTGTTATCTCCTGATCTGCCTTAACTGCAATCTACTTTGAAAACAAAAGGACGCCTACTTAAAGAATGTTCAACAGCGAACGTGATACGTCCACCAAATGATGGTAACTTTAACATTAGCAGCAGTGGCAATTTTAACCTTAAAACCACAATAATAAAGGCAAAAATTGTTGAATGGACATAGACATCTTAAGTCCCTTTTAGAAGTGTTATTTGTTAAAGAATCTTACTTTGAGTTTGGCAGTACAGCAGCTTTAGGCATGCCAGTGGTGCCGGAGGTGTAAATGTAAAGCAATGTGTCTTTGTAGTGCAGTTTCTCGTTGACAACAGGGTAGTCTGGCGGGTGCTTGTCCATTTCAGCGCTAAGATCGTGGACTCCTGGGGCACAATGACCGTAAAGCTGGAACAGTTTCAGATCTTCGGGCAGCTGTTCGCGAATCTCTTCGATGGCTGTAAGGACAAATGAAAACAATGGTTATTTCTAATTAAAATAAAAAAATCTTAGTAGGGATAAAGGAATGTCTGGTTCGACGGATGAGGCTCTGAAACCATTATTTGTATCGGATTTACTTTCATCGACAAAAAATATTTTTATCAAAAAGAACTGTACTACTTAGTAGCAAACGTCAAGCAGTAATAGGTGAATATAAATTTTATTGATGGTTATGGGACATTATAATTAGATGACCAGGGTTTCATATACCTAAACGTAGCTATTGCACTCGAACTAAAAATATCTACATTTGTCTCATTTTATGCAATGTAACGGTTCACGTTATATGTGTCAAGTACAAGGTCCTCTAGTCAAATACTTACATCAGATAAATCGATTCAATGCTTTACGAGAAGTTTATAGTAGGTACAAAGACAAATAGCATCTCTGCGAAAAATAATTTTGATGTTGTAACAATAATACATTTTAAAGACATTTTTAACTTGTACCTCTTTCCTACTGAGGATGTCTACATTAAAGTACCTCCTTCAAGGAATGCAAGTCATATATTTCTATTACACGTAGTAGGTAAGTATATTTAAGACTCAATAGTCTTAAATATACTTACCTACTACGTGTAGATCCTAGATCAAAATAATATACAATTTAGTTACTTACCAATGTAAGTAACTAAATTGTATATTATTTTGATCTAGGAGATGTTGTAGCAATATTTTAATATCTGGTCTACTTTAGAAGTTGGCCTTGCGTGAAATTGGTAGGTTTGTTTTTTGTTAGATTTAGATCATTAGCTGTCATTATGTGACTACAACAAAAGCAAAAAGACAGAACCAGACTGACTGTTTGCATCTTTGGAATAAAAAATTATTAGCAATAATAATTATTCTATCGTGTTCGGATTTTATTTTGATTGTTAAGTGTCTATCTACTTAGAATTCTGCAATTCAAAGGAGAAATTTGGATCAGGCATTTTGTTTGATGGAAGGTTGAATTTCACTTGCTCAGAGGTAAAAACGTTTTAGGAAATTCTTACTGATGAAATTAGACTTTGTAAAATTTTGAGTTCTTTTTCTTAGGTAGATACGGTCATAATTATACTGAATTGAAAATACTTTATCGGAAAACATGTCAACAGCGTTTGTGCAAGAATTAATTATTATCATTTCAGTTAAAATACGTCTAACGCTGGATAAAAGTACCTAATATTAATAATAACCTTCCCAATAGGAGGTTTCACAATCGCCGCGCTTGACAAGCGGATCGATGAATAAGATTACAGAGGTTGCAATTGCGTTTTATAATAGAAAATTAAAGCAGCAGACTTTGGAAGATTTTCCAGTTATATTATTGTGATCATTTTACTAATTGCGCCAATGAAGTAGGTACACCTATTCGACGTTAGTAGGCGGTAGATTACCCAAGCTATTGATGATTTGCTAAATGTACAATTGTGTAGTAGTCTATCCTTGTGTTTAAATAATAAGTACGTTATGTTAGTAGGTACCACGATCTAAATCAATAAGGTAGGTACCAAAACGTCAATTATTTAAAACGAAAATCGATATTAACTTAGTTGTTACTCAAGGTTAGTAGTGGCTAGGTAAAATTAACACTATATCTATGCTACAAAACATTTAAGTAACAACAAATGTTTTTGGTAAACAACGAGTAAGTATTCACTTTTTTATTAGGTACACAACAATTTATGTAATAACTAAATAGGTAATAGATACGTTGTCATGTAAATTAAAATGTTTAACACAAATGCAACGAAAACATTAACTTATGAAGTGGTGAAACTACTAAAACGGGGTAAATAGGGACGATTTCGAAGTTTGGAGTAGTTTTTAACTATTTTATTTGTTATTGTATTATTCAACACTACTTTAGCATATATTTTATAACGCAGATTTACGGAAAACGAAAAAAAAAATGTAGCCGATTCCTTTTCACATCGTGGGGGTCAATAGAGACAGAAGACTGATGATATGGTAATTTAGTTAGAGCTGCCTCTTAATTGATTTTTACCTGACACAAAAAACTATACTTAACACAAAGTGAGTTAGGTATGGTCAGCATATAAAAGTACCTACCTTGCCTGTTGTCCGATAATCAGCATAAGTAAGGTACATACCATTTTAAAAGCTTTTCGTAACAAAATGTTGGCGCTTTTCACAGCATCACTTTGATTCGCTTTTTTTAATTTAATCTACGATACTCGATATTGCCCGCATGGAGAAAATAAATACACAAATATACATTAAACATTTACAAATAAATCATAATCAATAAATTTTCGAATATGCGAGAATACCAGGCACTTAAAAAAAATGAGTTTGTCTCTAATCACCTCTGCATTCCTAGTCACCCCGTTTTATCCGGTATTATTCATAGGTAGTACCTAAGTATCTACCTTATAAAATTGCTTTAGTATTGATCTGCTAAGTGCTAGGTAATTTCATTTTTATCGACTTTTAACTACCAAGCTACTAAAATAACAATTTATGCATGTTTTATTTGTCTTCACTGCCAATTATTATACATGTGAAAGATTCATATTTGCTATTAATCAGTAACGCGCACTTAAATCCTTGTGTCAATTCAGATGCTATAGACTCCAGAAGTAGTTACAAATATTATACGTATAGCCAGATGTTACTCGTATTTTGCAATCCTCATAATTACAGATTCCTTAAAATTTCATTAGCTTACAAAGCCTTCAAACCGAATAATACTACTAGAGGTAGGGGAATAGGGAAATAGGGGAATAGGGTAATTTTTTATTAAGAGAAATATTATGAAGACTCAAATAGTTTACTCCCTGTACCTACGCTACATGGCGACTTGGATGAAATATACCATGGTTTTAGTAACAGCGCACAGCCTGTAACACACCGCCTAGTCGTGTAAACGAAAACGCAACGTACCTAAGTATTAATAAGTCACATTCTATTTTATAGGATGCCCGTCTAATTTCAGACCTGTAGACTACCGAGGCGCAGTGTAATGTAGTAGAGTTGAGTGGTATTTATGTAGCTAAACATTTTGTCAGTAACTAGTAACTGTTTAATGAGTGTGTGACCGTGATCATACTTTAACTTCATGACAAAGTTTCTTACAGAGTGTCTATTATATTTATGAGCTTCGACTTCTCTAACTACTTCAAGTCTACCTACTTGTCCCTAGGCTGTTGACACAGCATAGCTATTGCAGCTGTTTTTGATGCGTCATGAATGACACCTTAATACGTACCGATTGCGTCGTCAGCTACAGTGGCGCAGAACGCTTTACAAGTCTTAAGTAAAATCTTAATTCGCTGACACTTACCACTAGCAAGATGTTCAGAGTAGACGATGGCTTTCGCCTTGGCAACCTGTATACAGTGCAGGAGCGGCTTGAAGCGCAGGTTGCTGTTGATTAGCGCCGATACTGCACCCACCTTGGCCATGCCAAGCCAAGTGTAAACATACTCGCCACAGTTTGGCATGAACACGCACACTACATCGCCGCGTTTTAGACCCAGGTGCTCTTGCATCACTCGCGATACTTGATTAGATTTTGCGGCCATCTGTTTGCAATGAAAAACATTGTTGTTAAACTTGATGAACAGAAAGCGCGCGTAAATAGAGACTAAAACTCTGTGCAGACAGCCGACGAGGAAAGACCGCGATGCGACTTAAAGTTGTAATGTAGTAAATATAATTAAAGAAGACATCTTTGTCTGTCCAGAGCTTAAATGGTGAATGGAATTCTTTATTTTACAAAAATTCTAATAGTTTTTGAGTGGAACAGCTTTTAGAACTGGGATTGTGGACCTGAAAACAGCCTAAATTTTTTTTTGAGTTTTACTATCATGAGGATGATGTCAAATGAGTAATTTATGAGTTACGACTTTGTAAAACAAGTTATTTATTAAGTCATAGATACTTAATTTGAAATTTATATAAGGTAATAAAACTAATATCAGTTACGGTCTTGTTAATGTAGACACGGAGGTTTTCGTTTAATGACTAATCAACGGTAGTTTCCAAAATAGTCACAAATATTAAAGAGTGGTCTGCAAGTAACGCGGTTTTTATTAGGGCTTACTAGCCTAGAGGCTCGTATTAGACCACAGTACCCTTATTCCCAATCAGCTAACATAAATTGCAGCTGTATTATGATAACAATGGGCTTGAACTGTCAACAGTTACAATCAATAGTTTGTTTTGCTATTTTGATAATATCAATTATTTAAAGCTTATTTATGATTGATTATACAGTTTAGATAGGTATATAAATAGTGATAGGATTTATTGTGATTCTGTTTTATAAATACACGTTTACTCATACTTAAGATGGTAGGTACTTACTGTAATATATAAGTAGATTTAAGTAGATTACGTCTATGTTTAGAGATATTTCGTCGCTAGTGTTTATTAGTAACAGAACTTTGAACTTTGACATAACACAGGTTGGAAAGATACTCAAAAACAGAAAATAAAATAGACCTATCGTGATACCATCAATAAGAAAAGCTTACCGGAGTGGTACCTACATTGTGCTCTAGCCACAGATTAGAAGAGTACGTATTATTCCTGGACCCCAATCATCAGAACCAATTACATAGTAGGTACCTAACTATCTCTCTATGCCAATTAAACAGTAAAAGGTTTAGCGATAGGTAATTAAATATCAGGTAAGTATTATGGATTTTTAATATATTTTTATTACGAATCAGAAGCACTATCACTTACCTAGGTATTTTTATTCGTTTAGATTTTGTGGGGGTTCGTCTCCCACTTAATAACTATAATTAATAGGTAGGTACTACGGTATTTGTACTACGGAAATCTATTATGTATAAATATGACAACATATTTAAATAAACGAGACACAGACTGCCTATCTATTGGAATTTATTGCGTATACACATCCTATATCGATAGGACTAATCCTAACTAAAAGTATACCTACTAAATAATAGAACAATAGTAAAAGGATTGAATTCAGTGATGGATCCCAGGGGAGAGGCTTAGAAGGCTCAAGCCCCACCAAACGCATCCACATGCTGTAAAAAAATTGTGCTTAAAGTTTTTACCCTGGTAAAACACTATTCCGGTAGCGTCAAGCCCCTTCTCCCCACTTGACCCAAATCCAAATGTCTCTCAAGCCTTCTCCAAACACAAATCCTGGATCCCCCAGTGCCTTAATTACCGATACCGCACACTATATATAGTCCTGCAGAAGTGACAAACACTTACAACAAAGTTTTTGGGATGATTCCCAAAAACATTTGTATCAAACGGCATGTTGGTCCTCACTATGAATGAGTGAATACCTCTCCGAAGGTCCATGTCCTGTCACCGACCACGATAAAGCACGGTGCCTCGGGATTCTTCAGCGCTCGTTGTGTGAACAGTTGGGCAACCGTCGCGTCCTGTCGGTCCCATCGCTTCGACCTGACGATCCCATTTGCGTAGCGCCATAAGAACCTGTCAACAATAGATAGTCAGTTTAATTCGAGGATTAAACACTGCATGTTTGGACGCTGCTAATCATAAAGGAACTAGCTGTCATATTAGATAAGTACTTAGATTACACGGATTTCACTCACAATGTTTTATATTACCTACCTATTATTGCAAGATACAGCACACGCAAGTATAATAATAGATAATTCTAAAATATATGTTTCATTATCGAAATTTTGAAGCCTAATTACTCAAATTCGTCAATTACTCAAGTAGTAACCCAGGAGAGATAGGTCGGGAGGTCTAGTATATGAAATCACACTATTTCTGGCCGTGACTATGACTAAGTATCTTTGGGAGAGATGTTTAGAAGTGAACATGTTCACTCTTCATACAGGTACAACTTAGATAATATTACCGTGACTTAGAATATGCCACGTCAGAAAAGAAAACTGAATAGCAACACATGCTCAAATACCATTTTCCATAGTCTATTAAAAAAATAATAAGGTCATTTGTTACGTTGGAATTGAAAACTATGTTCTAATTTTATCTTTAAAATCGATGGCGCCCTAACGACCCGAACACCAATAACGTATATGGCATAGCGCACAGATGTTATAGTTCCTATAGTTCATGGCTTTTATCGATTTAGAATTGTATTGCAGTTGAGTAAGTTCCCGCGGTAAATATTAATAAGAAGTCCCACTAACACAATACACATTATAGTGATGAATCCTAATTTTTAGCTACAACCTGCAACGTAAAAATATACTTACGAAATGTTAGCTACAACGTCGACGAAAGATTGTTTTCAATGTCAGTGACATATTTTCGTTGTTTAAATTTTTATCATTTAATCGGAGCTCGACTTGAAATATTTTCAGAACACTTTTTAGAATAACGTGAAAGCTGTATACAAAGTAAGTAACTATCTTAATACCTAAAGATCTATTTATATGCAAATAATACAGTGGAAACTTCCATGGCGTTATTTTCATAGTAAAATAACTGTAAGCATTATGGTTGCTATACTATGGTGCATGTAGCGTACAATCCACGCTACAATAAGCCAGCATTACTTATTATAGTGAAGAAGCCATAAACAGCATTGCGGCAATGCGCGGTGCTCTGGCAACGGTCACGCGACAACCCGATGAGTAGGTACCTAGGTGCTCGTAATCCCATAATTAAATGAACACAAATACGACCTTCAATAACTTTAGAAATCTTAGTAAATATCTAAAGAAACGAGAAGTGACGTTAGATTCTCAAAAAATGCGTGCAATAGAATTTTCGTATTATGCTAGGTTCTCTATTGTCAAATTTTATAAAGGTACCTTTTTTACTGACTGGGCGTAATAACAGACTATTACGATTTGTGTTGATTTGTATGGCGTGTAATGCCTGTGTTTCGTTAGCTATAGGTATGTTAGAAGTCATAACGACATACTACACTCAAAAAGAATTATTCAAACAAACTGGTAGTTCCAGAGATTAGCTCGTTCAAACAAAGAAACAAACAAACTCTTCCGCTTTATTTAATAGTATATACCTAAAACCTAATATATAAATATACTGAACTCAAATTCAGTCCTCTGAAGTGCCTCTGACTATTGAATAATTTATTATTCGACTTTAATAACTTAATCGATTTTAATAAAATAAATTATTTTTATTAAAATCGACTCGACAACAGAATATTAAAAAAATAATTTATTTTTTTATTATTGTTACCTGATAAAATTATAAATAATATAATAATAATAATAATAATACTATAGGCCGATTACATGTTTACCATCGGTCTATAAACTTCTTACATCCATTCTGCGAATGAAAATTACCAAACATATTGAGAAAAATTTGGTCATTTCTATTTCTCAGAATGGGTGTAGGAAAGGAGCCCGTGGTACTAAGGAGCTCCTCCTTATCGACATGACCATTAACCAGCAGGTTCGCCGCAACCGCAAGGATTTGACGACATGCTGGATAGATTATAAGAAGGCATTCGATTCCGTGCCGCATTAATGGCTGCTGAGGGTGTTGGAATTATATAAAGTAGATCCCATCTTACGCACCTTCTTGGGGGCATGCATGCGGCAATGAAAAACGGTCCTTACTTATCCAGAGTGTCGTCGAATTCAGGGTATTGGTGAACCGTTATGGATTAAGCGGGGTATCTTCCAGGGAGACAGTCTGAGTCCCTTATGGTTTTGCCTAGCACTGAACTCTCTTAGTTCAATGCTAGAGAGTTCAGGGCTAGGTTATAGATTGCGTAGAGGCGGTCAGATAATATCCCACTTGCTATTCATGGATGACCTGAAAATATTTGCACCAACTGAAACCCAGCTCAAAGAGTTACTAAAGATAACGGAAAACTTTAGTAATTCTATTAGCATGGCTTTCGGAGTGGACAAGTGTGCAGTCATGCATGTAAAGCGAGGCAGGGTAGTGGAATCTGATGGAATTCAACTATCTGATTCTACTCATCTTAGACCACTTCTAATCGCAGACACCTATAAATACTTGGGTATGTCGCAGTCGTTGGGCATTAAAGAGACAGATGTGAAACAATCATTACAGGAGCGCTTTTTCAGCCGCCTTAAAAAAGTACTGAAAAGTAATTTGTCAGGCGGCAACAAGGTGCGCGCCTGTAATGGTTGGGTCATGCCTCTGCTTCTGTACTCCTTCGGCATACTCAAGTGGACACAGACTGAATTGGATGCCCTGGATAGACGAGTTCGCACATTGTTAACCTCATACCGTATGCATCAACCGCGTTCATCCGTCATGAGGTTGTATATCCCGCGAAAATGCGGCGGCCGAGGCTTTCTAAATGCCAAAAGCCTCCACAATCGCGAGATATGCAACCTTAGAGACTACTTTCTTAAGATGAGCGAGGATGTGCATCGTGATGTGGTTGCACTGGATATTGGACTTACCCCGCTTGCCTTGGCTAAAGAGAACTGGCGCAGGCCTGTAGTACTCGATGTTAATGATCGCCGCGTGGTATGGCAAAGCAAGGAGCTCCACGGAAGGTTTTTTCGAGCCTTACACGGTCCTGTTGTGGACCACTCTGCTTCCGTGGCCTGGCTACGCTTCGGTGATCTCTTTGGAGAAACCGAAGGGTTTGTTTGTGCAATTGCTGATGAAGTTATCATGACGAACAACTACCGGAAATATATCCTGAAAGACGGCACTATTGACATATGTCGGGCATGTCATCGCCCCGGTGAGTCTCTCAGGCATATTGTTTCCGGCTGTTCGCGTCTTGCTAACGGAGAGTACTTGCACAGACATAACCAAGTGGCCAGGATTATCCACCAGCAACTTGCTTTGCGATACAAACTTGTGGACATCGAAGTGCCGTACTACAGATATAACCCTGAGCCGGTTCTCGAGAATGGTCGTGCGACATTGTACTGGGATCGCTCCATCATCACAGACAGGACTATTATAGCAAACAAGCCTGATATCGTGGTGGTGGATCGTTCCGAGCGCCTTGCAATGATAGTCGATATTACTGTCCCTCATGACGAGAATCTCATGAAAGCTGAGAAAGACAAACAGATAAAATATCTCGACTTAGCTCATGAGATTGTCGACATGTGGTATGTGTCATTGTACCGATAGTTGTTACTGTAAATGGCTTAATAGCAAAGAGCCTCGACCAACACCTAAAGAGGCTCGCATTAGGTGGATGGGTCAAGAGCCAGATTCAGAAGGCAGTGCTGCTTGACACGGCACGCATTGTGAGGAGGTTCCTATCTCTGGAAACCTAACCGCCGGTAGCTTGGACTCTAGTCTCGATACCGGTGGTAAACTATTTTTTATATTTTTAAATGTATATTTTTCACTTTTTATAAATATGTATTTAAAAATTTAAATAATATGAAATGATGTAAATAAAGGGAATAATAATAATAATATTCTCCCACATAAAACTTATGTATCGTTGGCTTATTGCAAGAAGTCATTAAGCGACAAATTCACTATTCTGAGAAAAGGCGGTTTTCAATTGGTTAGTGGTTTATCCTAAATTATAATTACTGAAAAAATGGTGATGAAAAATGAAATGTTTTCGATTAACATAATAGGTAAGTAAGTATATTAATTAAAACAAGTGAGAGTAGTTAGTTCTACAAAGAAATTTATTTTTTTAAATAAAAAATGAAAGGTAATGACTTCTTGCTATTTTAAGTCTGTTCAGTATTGTAAATTAATTATTTCTTAAATTGTAATAAAACAACAAAACTTTACTTAAACGTTTATTAAAAAAAGTATATTAAACAAAATAATTTTAGGCATTTATAAAAAATAAAAAATTCCTCATACATACATACATACATAACTTCACGCCTGTCTCCCATTCATGGGCTAAGTAAAGACTAAAGAACGGCATTTGCTGCGATCAAAACATACTTTCTTTGCCTTTTCAACATTCATTAATCTTTTCATACACACACGTTGGTTACGGATGTTTGTAATTGTGCCCTTTGTCAACACATCGCCTGTTTGGTCCGCGTATGTTCGTCTATGGCGACATCTACCAACTTTCCCAGTCATTTCCGCTTCATATATCTCTTTCGTTACCCTACTTCCATCTATCTTTTCGACACGTCCAAACCAGCTTAACATTCAATTTTAGTCACTATAATTATCATCATTCTTATCATTATTCTTCTCTTATCGCGCTATTCCTTACTCTATCTGAGATAAGCTCTCATTCCACACATACTTCTCAGTGTTCTCATCTCTACTGCATTTATTCTGCTTTCATGTTTTTCGGCCATATCCAAGATTCACTAACATAAGTGTCGGCGCTAGTACTGCTTGTACTATAGCTAACGAGCTTTGTTAGGTATCATTTCGCTAGCCATTACCATTACATTATTGTCTGTTTTTGTTTGAATTTTTTTCCCAATATAGATTTTTTTTATACGGCTGTTATTTTGGATGCATATTTCTGTACTTTGTGATTATTATACCTACTAATCTTTCAAAGAAATAGCATAAGTAGTTGTTAATATTTTGTATGGTTGTTTAATGAAACAACCATACAAAATATTAACAACTACTTATATAAACCGAATTGAACTTGTTTTTGCAAAAGGTGTGATTTTTTGACGCCGTTTTTATCTATCTACCCATGAATTACTCACTAAACTACAATCGAGGAGCTACAAAGCTTGCAAGAAATTACTATCTTCCTTTAATTGATGTTAATTTAATTTAATTATGCGAACGACACATAAAAAAAAATAACTAAAAGCTATAAATGATTTTAGGAAAATCTTAATATTACGATTCCTATAAAATTAATTTCGATAAAAATCATTAAGATTACTTATTTGTGCAATTGTGATAAATGATTAATTACAGAAACTACCTAAATGCAAATCATTAATTTTATCGAAACCTACTTATAAGCTATTTATGGTACACTTGTTTTGATAAAGTTAATTACATGGTGAAAATGAGCTCTGTGTAATGTTGTTTGCTGTTTTTAAATAATTATCAATTTAATAAAAATAACTTGCGAAACTTAGTGATTCTCTTTGTAAATGCCTGTCTTCCAAAATTGCAATTATGAACTTTATGGCAAGGCCGTAACTCCTAAATTTGAATAGATAGAGATTAGTGTGTCTTTGCAATCTGTAGAATGAGTAAAAATGAGTCCATTACAGATAAAAACGCATTTAATTAAGTAGTTAATGAGTTCCTGCAATAAACCGACGATATGTGTTTATAGTTCCGGTAGTTTTAGCGTTAGTAAGTATAACAATAAAAAAACCTGTTTGATAAAATGGAAATAAAAAACATGTTATTCTGTTTATCATAAAAGTAGGCATATAAGGAAAAAGTATGAGAATACGAAGTTACGTAGTGTACGCAGTGTACACTACGTAACTTCGTATTCTCATAATTTTTCGATAAAATAAAATATTTAATATTTTTTCAGATTATTTAGACGACCGTATCGCTAAATGCAATTTCATAGAGCAACCTTTGGATGGATAGTAGGTACCTATACAATAGGGTATTAGACCAATTTTTGAAAGTGTCTCAATTAGATTCTATAGTGCTAATGAACCACTAAGAAATTCGAAATTTTTTATCCAATCGTAATTTGACGAAAACGATGGACGCAGTGGACGCCGTAGTACTCTGTGGTCATAAGGTCAGTTGGCTTTTAAAATGAACGAAATTTGAGTTTGAGACTGAGTTTTATCATTAGGAATGGAAAAGTTTTTCGAAAGGTCAAGACTAAGATATTGTTAAATAATAGTATTTTAGAATACTGTAAGTAGTAGTACAGGCACTCGAATCCTTAGATAATGATTTAAGTGCCCTTTAAATTAATGAGTGAGAGTGTATTATTATTGTTAGACGTAAAATGAACCTTTTCAAAAATGGAAAGGTTCGTGGGAATCAGTTAGAAACAGCATTAAGTATCTATTGTCTATTCCTCCAACCAGCATAGAACCAGAGCGAGCGTTTTCAGCTGCTGCTTATGTTGGCAATAAATTACGAAGCTGGCTTGGAAGACAAACACTTGATATATTTTTTTTATATATTAGCCTACCAAAGTGACTCTACCCCGCCTGATGGTAAGTAGTCTGTAAAATCCAGAAGTGGTGGCCACCATACTATCTTCTTAAACTGCTGGTATGGTGGCCTTCACTATGGCGTCTGGGAATGGGGTTAGGAGAAGGGAATGAGGAAGGTGAGGAAAGAGGAAAGGGGAGAAATTGGGCCTCCGGCGCTATCACTCACCAAACGAAACGCAGTAGTACGGATACTAGGTACTACTCTTTCGGTAGTACTTCCCCGGACGATCCGGCCCATTCATGCTGAAATCAGCGTAGATCTACTACCGTACGAGATATTACGTAATATTTCTGCAATTGTATTTTCGAAATCTATACTTCCTACTACAGGATAGCGCCGGGATCTATGTGGTTTCTAATTGGGCTGAAATGAAAACTTAAGTACTTAGTTAATTTCTTATCAATTGATGAAGTATTCTCTAATCACGCCTGAAAATGTGCGTCAAGTTTTCTAGTTATGTACCTACTACATAGACAACACAGATGCTATCGTCTATCTGAAGGTTGTAAATAAATAAATATATTTTAGTACTATGTACAGTACAATGTACATTATGATAAATGATAACACAGATACCTAAGCCCATTAGCTTCAGATATGATAAAAGTGACCAAGGTAAAAGTTTTACATGGGCCATGACTACAGTTTGAGAAATTCTGTTAAACTTTGTACTCACTATTTTAGATAAATGCTTTGTTTATACTGTAGTAGATCTACGCTGCGTTCAGCATCAATGGACCGGATCGACCGGGAAAGTACTATCCTCTCATAGAAGATCGACGTAAGAGTAGTAGTATCCGTACTATTGCGTTTCGTTCGACGTAGTTCTTTTTTGTTTTGAGCAGAAATAACAAAAGGGCGGCCAAATTTGGACGCGAATATTATTATATGTATATGGAAGCGATTCAGTGATTTTTAAACAGTGATTTTCTCTAGAATGACTATAATTTCTGGTTCAGACTTGCAATTTAAAGATGTAACTCTTGATGCACAATTATACGCTGTTACGAGTACCTATTGACATAGACACTTATTTTATGTAAGACCTACGCAGTAGTTCAGACATGTAGGTGTTAATAATTATACCTACGTAGGTATGTAGGTTCGGTATGTATGTATGTATGTATATTGTATTGTCTAAACGTATGGACGCCGTAGGTACTTCGTATAAAGTTCAGTTCGAAAATAGCCGGAGGAGAGTGTAAACAATGTATGGGACGAACAGAATCGTCGATAGCTACCTCTGAAAAGGTCATATATTATGTTTCAGCACTCCCTCCTAATGAAATCAATTTTGACTGGTTCAGTGTTTTATTATGTCATGTTTTTTTTTATTAATAATACCAGAACAACCACACAACGCCACTAGACCCAAAGTAAGCATATAATAATAGCTTGTGATATGGGTTCTAGAATGCGGATAAACATATAAGTACTTTATATAGGTACTTTTTTCAGTAAATACATATTATACATAAAAACACCCAGACCAATGCAAATAACCATGTTCATGCACACAAATATTTGCACTGAGCGGAAATCGAACCCGCGGCCTCTGTATGACAGTCCATACACAGTACCACTGAACCACAGAGGTTGTCAATTTTATTCAAAGGATTTTTGTATTTTGCTGTTAAAGTAGGTACACTTACCTGATTCAATCATGTTCGACAAATACGGACATATTCAGTAGGTAGGTAGGTAAACATAATAATTTAAGTATTGGTTTAAAAAAGATAATTTGACAAATTTAATTCAACTCAATTCACAAATTTAATATTTTAATTTGCAAATTTATATGTTTTGTAATGTATTTAGAAATGTATTTATTTTTATTATCGTTAAATTAATTGTTTACTTATCAAATTCGTTATGTTAAAAATTTTAAAATATCGAGTTCGACTAGATATACCCTAATACCACGGTAATATTATCTATACCATAATAACAATAGATAATAAAATAAAAGTAAAATAGGTAATAGGTACTTATTTGTAAATAACGTAAAATTAAACATAGGTATGAAGCAAGGTTCATCCCAACAGGTAAAGTTTTACATTTTGTTTACCTAGACGAATCTAATTTAAGTACAATTGATTGTTTTACACGCGTCAATAACAATGTCTACCTACCCTGATACAATTGTCTATATCCACCTATTCTATGGAAGAATATTTATTTATTAATTAATACGTCATCGACTGAGGAATCCGTCGTTACAGCTTGCGTTGAGTTTTGCCATCAGATAAAAGCTTACTTGACATTTTTTGCATTTTCGGTGAAACATCTAGTACAAAAGGTGAAATCCATCAATGACATTATAAGGTATTACTTAAGTATACTTAAGTCATTATTTACGAATAATCACCTAGTTTCAAACAATGGTTAGCGCGTAGTGCACGTCATGTATCACCTGTTAGTTTCAGGTTTCAGTTGCAGTGCATCAAAAGTTCTTGAATTCTAATCTCATTATTACGAACAAGAAAGTTATCCACTATAATTGTCATTTCATCTATATCATAGTGTGTAACAAGCTTTGGCGAAACGTTGATGTAGTATAAAATACACGTAGTGTCAACTTAGTGCAATACGTAGGTATACGTATCTAAAAAAAATGTTAGACAACGACTATTTTTAAACTTATACTACACTTTACCATGCCAATAGTGTACAAAACGTTGATTCATCAAAGATGTAGTAACTATACGTACGAATAACATACGAGTAGGTGCCTACTTAAATAACAGAATCAGAGGATGAGATAATGAGCCGCAATCGGCAACTCCTGAGCCGCAATCGGCAACCCCATTTTTCGCCTGACAAGAACTCACCATATCAGACCGCGTGGCGTTTATACCATCGATCCTCTATCTATAAATGAGGTCACATGTATAGCTGGCTGCTGTAATACATTGTAACTAAAGGACATAAGAATTTACTTATGTATCTAATATTTTTAACGTAATATATCACTATGACATTTCAAAAAGTTAATACACTTTTTGTTTATTCCACTTTTGAAATTAAGTTTGGCTACAGGCGTAGTTAGTTGGCTATGACCTTAGTAACTTAGACTATGCTGCACTTGTACTCGTTAGTACATTAATCGTGATAAGTAGCTACCGAGAACAGAAGTAGGTATTGCGCACTACTAAGCGCAGTTCCAAAAATACCAGATGTCAGACTTTCACCAGACGCGTAACCTTTTAGCCTAAATTGTAACTGGTTTTTAAAATCAAACATTCATATTTTCTGTCGTGTCAGTAAAGGATCCCCACAGTTTGAATGTTGCTATATTTATTTATATTATAAATCTAGTGATTTTCAAGGTATCCTACATAATCTCAACAGCGAAAGATAAAATTTCACAATTCCTAATGACAACATAAGTGATGTGCGATACATCGATTCAATCAAAACAAACAAAATCTGTGATTGTGCTAGCAAAACAAACCTAACCGAACTTTGAACAACAACAAAAAATTAAACAAACTTGACATCTTGACACCAACAAAAACTGTCTACATAAACATAACTGTCTACATAAATTTAAAATGGACCAACTAAATATAAACATAGGTACTTTAATGATAATAAAAAAAAATGATGGAAAGTCATTAAGCAATGACGAAGTTAGAAGTAAGTAGCTCATAAACCTACAGTAAACGAAGCCTGGTACCTATTCTAAGGCGCACAATTCCTATATTAAACTACCTACTTCAGATTCTGTTACTAATAGGTATGCTAGTAAGTCTAATGTGGCAGTGGCTTTGTTTATTCAAAACTATCGCGAAACACGCCAACATTGCACCAAATTTTTAAATAAAACAAGATATTTCAAATTTTTGTATGCAAACCTGCAGTATTTTTTTTGCTATGGCAACACTAAGATCACATGCATTGGCTTACGAAAATTTAAGATTAATCATCGTTTTCTTTGTCATATACAATTATTATGGCAGGAAAAATTATCTGAACGTGTAGCCAACATTCTTCACCATGATTTTAAGCGAAACTATAAGCCTTATTTGATTGCCATCAATAGGTACTAGTAAAAATAATTTTACACCCACAAAAACACACTCCATTTTCGACAAGTGCCAACGGGTAACTAAGTAAGTGAAATTAGAAGCACGTGCGCTATTCTATGCTGCCACACATTATAATTAATTTTCCATCAATATTATCAACGTCGCCATCGTCGTAAGTTTGCTAGTTTTTGTGATATTAGTTAATTTCCTTCGATATGCTGTTTTTGGCAAAGTTCTCCCTGGTGGCAAAGATTGCGTATTTCACGGTATAATAATGACTTACAAAAATATGTGTTATGTTGACTTTGGTCGGTACTACGAAGGTAATAGCAGCAATTGAATTGGTCATGCTGCGGTCATCAAGTTATAAGAAAATATTTTCTAAAGATAGTTGTGCCGTGGAGAATAAAATAAACTGTTAGGTCCTTGATCCTATAGGGATATCTTTTGCGGTCTGAGAAGTCTGGCCCATTATATTCTTATTAGGTACAGGTACAATATTATACCATCAATTCTAACCGGTTAAAACTGAAGATGGTAGTATTTTACGTAAGCACGTTTATGTCATATTAAGATACTAACTTATATACCTATTTCTTTGTAGGTACCTACCTATCTGTTAATGATAGCAAAATGCGGCTATAGGAAGGTAGGGTTCACTCATAAAGTATGATCTATATAACAAATTTACTGCTACCTAGGTCTACTGCATCAGCCTTAAATGGATATACGCTGCATAGCGCAGCGATGAACTAAATATGTCACTAGGGTAGATTAGATACGGTATCATTTATTCCAGAACTGTATGTTCACGACTGCTACGAAGTGCGAGCTATGCAAATGACCGAGAAGGAGTGGCATTTGGCAACAGCACAAGAATTGCAGAGCGGTATTTGACAACAACAAAAGAACTGCAACCTGCAACTGCATCGACGACTATAGACGTCCGCGCTAGCGTCTGCTATCGATCAATAGTTGATATAAGAAGAAATAGAAAAGCCTTCTACTTATATTTATTTTTAAAGCCAATAGAAGAGTTGCAGTCCATCATGTTCATAATTTTCATCCTTGTGAGGGGACTACCCATACTGCGTCATGCTGGTTCTTGTTTGCTACTTTAGAAATTTTCTGCCTCTGCGGCCATTAGTACTGTAAGCAGTGTGAGCTTAATGTCTTGTCCATTGCCACTTTACACACCTGAGCTATGACACTCATTTTAGTCAGGGTAATATTATCTATAAGTATAATATTACCATGTTTTAGTTTTCCTGCGAATTTCTTCGGTTTATTCTTTACATTATAGTAACTAAGACAACAAATTATTCTATTTAAGTATATAAACTTTGTGTAATTTAATTACCAATGTAAATTTATTTAGGGGTTTCTATCCAAGCATATGTCCATGTCAACCCCATCATAAGTTTGAAATTGTAAGTTGAATCACAAATGAAAAGTCGTAATTTGTGTAAAAAATTGTTTTGTAGCAGTTTCTGAAGTTGGTTTAAAGAGAATAGTTTGAATTAGTACTACGTCTAGCTTAGGCTTAGTCCTTTACTTTGCTTAGAGACAATCACTACTTACTTTGTTTGGAAACAGTCAAAAGTAATGGACAACTGTTCAACAAGGAAAATATAATCAAAAATCAAGGGAAAACCACAGTAATTAAGAACAGCATAACATGTAAGTTACTGATGAATACTGACGAAGTAAAATATTATATTTTATACATTAGGATTATTTTAATTTGGTAGATAGGTATTATGGGGATACTGATGATCGAAATACCTACCTAAAATATAATTGGATTATTTTAATTTAGTAAATTAAATATTATGGAAAAATGTCGGCTATCAGCTATCGAAAACAAATTTAAGAGAGTTCACACAAAAGAGTGACAACGACGTCGCAATTTAGTATCATATTTTCGTGGTTTTAAATAGGAAAATAACGCCATGGAAGTTTCCAATTTTTTTTTGCATAAATAGAACTGTAAGCAATATGGTTATTAATTTTTTATACAGCTTTCACGTAATTCTAAAAAGTGTTCTGAAAACATTTTTTAGTAGTCCCCGATTAAATGATAAAATTTGAAAACCACGAAAATTTGACACTAATTTGCGCCGTTGTCACTCTTACGTGTAATAATAATAATAATACCAGCCTGTTTACTGTCCCACTGCAGGGCAAAGGCCTCTTCTCATATAGAGAAGGAATGAGCATTAATCACCACGCTTGCTCAAGGCGGATTGGCAATTTCAGACTTTTTAGTCCAGGTTTCCTCACGATGTTTTCCTTCACCGTCAGTCAGAAATGTCCAAGATAAACTTAGAAAATACATATGATTTGAAAAATCACATTGGTACTTGCCCGGATTCGAACCCACTACCTCGTGTTTACGAATCGGGTGCCTTATCCACAGGGCCATTTCGCTCTTTCGTGTGAACGTTCTTAATAGTAAGTAGGTACCATTACATAAACACTTTGAATTAAATCAAATGTTTTCTTTTAGATGTAGGTACATTTAAATGTCTTTTTGCATTTTAAAGTTGCAGAATAACTCATCTATTAATTAGCCTAGTCTTTACGGTCGTTCTCGTCATGTAGGTAAAAATAATCTAAAAATTTCATAACGTAAATACTTACCTATTCAAATATACTTTTTTATTATTTCTGACAGAGGCAGACGAGCAAACAACCCATGTGATGGTAAGTGGTAGGTAACTGTCGCTTATGGACGACTCATGGAGTTTTTAGTAAGTAGGTATTGCTCCTGCGAAGCCGCTGCCTACCGTGAAGGGAGTGGGGTATCTTAAGGAAAGTGAGAAAAATGAAAGGGGAAAATTGGGTCTCCGGCGGTCTCACTCACCGAACAAAACGCATTAGTACGGATATTTCCTACTACTCTTACGTCGATCTTCTATGAAAGGGTAGTACTTACCCGGACGATCCGGCCCATTCATGCTGAAATCAGCGTGGATCTACTACCGTAAACTTAGGTATAATTTTTATTATGAAATTATATTCAGATTGACTAGCTTACGATAGCTGTTTTGGTTTGGTTACCTCCGATAGTGTTTAGATTTGATAAATGATTTATCATTCACGTAGCTACTAAGCTTTGTATGATTATAGCACATTTAACATTTTTTTATATTTCAATAGGTACCTAATATTATTATAATATTACATACTTTGTACCTAAAAACGGTCTCTGTTTAGCAAGTCGTCACAAGAACGCTAAAGCGATGCGGGAAACATCTCTGTCTCTGAGTTACAAATAGATTTCAATCACTCAAAGAGGTCAATGCTATCGACAAAACTGTTACAAGAAAACACTCGTCTCACCTATCTTTAACGAATTGTATTAAAATAAAAGAAATTTAACAAAAAAGGTTAGAGTATTAAATTTAAATAATAATATTTTCTAAACAGTAATTAATTAGGTACCGATTATATCGACTGACGTCAGAAGTAAAACCACAGTAGGGCAACACCGGACACGTTATGGGACAAAGGCAAACACCTTATCCAAACTGCAGTGACAGAGTCCACACCAAAGCCAAACCTACGCAAGTGGCAACACTGGATGACGGACAGTACTCTCAGTCTTGTTGAAGTGAGGCGTAAAAAGAAAGCCGAAGGAGCAGACACGAGGGCAATCAATAAACTGTCCGCCGAAATTTAAGCAGCCTGTAGACGGGACTATAATACCTACCTTCGTAACATCTGTAAAGAAATTGAGTCTCACACTGGCAGACACGAATCCAGAGATCTATTCCACAAAATTAGGATTATCACGAAATCTTTGTCCGCCAAATGCTGTAGAAAATCAGGATAATCAAGTGGTAACAGAACTTGACTAAATCTCTGAAACGTGGCAAAATTACTGTCTGTCCTTGTTTCAGGATCCCTTCACATGCCAGTTTTTCAGCACAGACATTAACAGTGGAGATTTGGCACCCGACATTCTTCTCTCTGAAATAAAGGCTGCCATAAAACATCTCAAAATCAGAAAATCCACAGGTGGAGATGTAATCCCCATTAAAACTATAAGAGCTCTAGATGACCGTGGTGAGCTTATCTTCCACGCTATCTGCAACAAGGTGTTGCAGACGGGAGTTTGGCCTACTGAATGGACACACATAGTGTTTATCTCCTTGCATAAGAAGAGCTCCACGAAGAAATGCAACAACTACCGCCTTATTGCTTTAATTTCACACGCTAGTAAAATTTTGGTAATCTGAACGAACGTCTTATAACATAGTTACTTGTCCAAAGAAATTGCTCAAGAACAAGCAGGGTTTGTCAAAAACGGTGCGTTCTACAGAAATATGTAGTTCTGCTCATAAAATTCTCTACAACTTGTTTTTGTGCATATTTTCCCAAGTTCCAAAACGACAATTCAGATAAATGACGTATAAACAGAATACCCAGTCAGCAGAGAGTCAATATTCTGCTAGAAGACAAACGCCGAATGAACAAGTAGAAAAACATCTGGAATTAAAAATAGACTGTATGATTATAAAACTAAAAAAAAAAGTTAGCTAGAAATCAAATAAGTCGGATGACAAAAACGCAGTATGAGATAGTAGTTAAATAAAACACCTGGAAAAATAAATAGCTAGTCTAAATGGTCTTTTGGTTGGGCGTTTTCCCCTTTCTGATTTTTCTATTATCATCATTCTCGTTTAAATGGTAGTCCGCGTCCGCGCTATTGGCTATTGTGCTTTACTTTTGTGGTGGGTTGACTGGCGCTCATAACTTTCCAAATATAGACGAATTGTGAGAGTTAAAATAAAGTGTGTGTACCTATATATTTTTACATAAAATATAATTTATTTTTATGAAAAAATATATACGCACTTTATTTTAACTCTTACGATTCGTCTCTATGATAGATTTGTATGATAGATAGAGCATGTGGGTGTCTATCCAGCGTTGATGTCAATACAGTAACTATGTAATTTTTACATTTAGACGATTTGCTACTATGTCATTTAACGCTCATGTCTATTTAGTAACTATGGCATTTTGAAATTTAGACTATTTGCTTATACCTAGAGTATTTTGAATTAAGACATTTTACGATCCAGAGGCTTAGCTTGTAGAAAATTTAGCATACATGTCTATTACCTAACTATGGCGTTCAAATATCAAGACGTTATTCTAGAGCGAAATCGACATTTCGCTCGTCACCCATAATTATTTCTTACTAAGAAGTAAAATTAAGTTTAGTAGATTAAGTAGAGATTATTGGGGTACTATTTATAATATCGATAGGTAATCGTATTAATAGACTCGGCTTCAGGTACTTCGCGAGAATTAGCCAGTCCCTAAAAATTTAATAGAATTGTCATCTCACATGCTGTACCTGTGGGATTTATCGTAGGTATTCATTCACCGTTGAAAGATAATCAATAATAGGTAACATTAATAGTAGGTACGTCCCTATTAGTTTACTACGGACTGGGAGTGTCGGTCTATGACCAATTCCAATATTATAGAAATTCCCAAAGTTACGAGAATTGTAAAAATCAATGCGGAAGCTGTAAATAGAGCTTTTATCAGCAAGAGAGGCGAAGTGAAGTGGCAAAAAATTCAATTACTAGAATCAATAATGAATGCCAATTTCAGAAATTGTTAAAATTTTCAGGAAAGTGGATTAACCTCAGATAAACTTTGCCTTCTTTTCAGCTAAACTATCACGTCACGACCACGAGACGATCAAATAAGAGACGCGAGTAGACCTTTTCTTAAAATAATAATTAGCAATTAAACAAAAGGAATCAATAGTGTAAACTACGTAGCCCTTGCTCTTCGCTTGGTGGTCTTGGCGAAGAAACTTCCATGCTCTTAGATTTGTCATCCATAGATCAGGCTTCAGGCTAATTAAAATAATTTAAACAGGCTACAACAGGCACAACGTTCTTGGTCAATAATTAGGCATATTTCGCCTGTGTGGGATATGGGATATACATAATGAATTAGAGACTTACCTCTACCTACATACTTATTTATTTACCGTTATTATAACAATCATGTTTTATAAATTTCAAAAAAACCGACTTCATAACAGTACCTACGTGTTCAATCCTTGACTAAAAAGTAGAAAATAATATTTTAATTACTTCATAGCTAAGAACAACGCAATCATTGATACCTATAATAGTTTACTATTTAAAATTATTAGTTAGTTAGTAGCTCATGGCTCTACTTCGTCAGCGAACTGGCTGTAGGTTAATTTGCTGACATTTTGTAAACTTTGACGTTCATAAGTGTTAATTTAATTAACCTATACATATGAATAAACATATATTTCATTTCATTTAATTTCATTAGAGATATAAAGTCCTCATCAACACTTTTGCTCATCGCTGAATTCTGAATCCCGGCAACCATAAACCAATGAGTATATATCCACCGTCTTTGCCATAAACCAAAACAAAAAAGTGATAACTTACGAACAATAAAGAATCATCAAAAATCATAATTTAACTGACTGAGCAATCGTGTAACAGATATACAAAAAAAAAAATAAACAGTGGTGCTGTAAAGGCAGGTTTATGGCCCTCCGCTGCTGTTGGAATTTCTCACGAAGACCTCCAACTTGGCTTAACAACTACCAAATTATAGTGATGCCACTGCTTCTAAAGCATGAAGACGCTCAAAATAAAGTTACATAAATGGTCACCCATCCACGACCACGTTGTTCCTAACTAAACTATATATTATATACGAGTATATCGACGCGTTGCTTTAAATGTCTTCACTCCTTGCATACGAAAATAAAAAATATACAATTAAAGCCAAACTAATGAACTGTTTTATATTAAAAAAATATGAGACCCGATTTCAGAGTAGGTATACCCTTTCAAATAAAAAAAGAATTTTTCAAATCGGTTCATATATGACCGAGATAAGAGGTAACAAACATACAAAAAAAAAACATACGACCCGAATTGATAACCTCCTCTTTTTGAAGTCGGTTAAAAATACACATAACAATGCGTGAGCAAGTTTAGTAAGTACCTACCTACCTACCTTAAATTTTTTGTTGAATGTTTTAACCGGGCATGTCGTAGTTGACTACCTACGAGTTTTTAAATACCGATCAATATGAAACGAGGTCTTTATCGTGGGATAGAACATAACAATACACAGTTAGACACGTAAAATACAGAAGCTGGTTAAATTATTAAATATTATAATAACACTCAATGATATTTAAATAGAATATCATTGATAACAGCTAATAATTAATAATAATTTTGCTGTAAGATTAAGAGTGCAGTTACCTATTAGAAAAAGCTTGCAATATTTACCGACAGTCGCTCCTTAAATCTAAATAAGTACTATAATTATAAAAGTGAGTACTTATCTACTACTTTCTCGATATTCTTTATCCAATACCTAGTAGGTACCTAAGTATTTATTTTTACGTCTTTAAAAATGATTCCTGCTATCGCCGTGTAAATAGACAAATAGGTGCATGCAATTGAAACTTGATATCTATTAATTGCAGTAAATTAATGTGTAAGTACCTACGTTATAATGACTACCACACCGCAGCTTAGGTTAACTTCTTGTACCATACTTAGCTACTTTGCCTACGTACTTAGACTATTGATTAATTTATTTAGTCCAAGTAGGTACGACACTTATTAAGGAACTCTAATTAAGTCCACTTCCGAAACGTAGAGACACCATAAAGGGTTCAAATGCGATTATGTAAATGTTGTTGTTGTTCACCAAGGATTAGACAGAGAGTATGTAAAAGTAGTTTTTTAGAAGCCTGACTTAAAAACAATATTATTATGTTTTATACGAAAAAACACTCTTTTAAAGTAGGGTAGGTAATAAATAATAACGGTTCTTAGTCCTTACCAAAATACCTAAAATTTATTTTATAAAACTACAAGGTGCGCATTTAATTTTTGAATTCATTAAAGGAGTCAAAAACATCAAGGTAAGGTAGTAAGTATTATTCTTTGCATTGCTCAGCATGAATTATGTAATTAAAACAATTTTCTAAAGGAAGTGCGCCAAATATATCGTTACATACTTTGACATTAAGTTGCGTCAATATTTGTCGCAGAGTAGAGTAGTAGATTATGCAGATGATGCCCTTTAATATGGTACGAGGATAATATTTGGCTTATTACTTACTTGGTGTCCCTCGGCAGGGTCTTGATGAAGACGTAGATGTGCCTCCTGTATCGGTAAACGCATGGAGCTATCGCAAGGATAACGAATATCGCCGCCTTCGAGAGCGTACTGAGCACGGCGGCCATCGCAGCGGCCAGTGCCATGAGAGCGACGAGCGCCGCCAGTATCGCGTCCATGCTGGCGAGCAGCCCAGTGGGACACACAGCGGCTAACTATACACCGGTAGGAGATAAACAGTACGTGCGAGTACGATGCGCGATCACTACGTACCGGAGACGCGCGCGTCCATCGACACCGAGTAGTTTCGTTTAAATGCGGGAAGGACGACGCGGTGCGATTACCGAGTGAGCGTCACCGCGTCAATGGCAGAGCGCCGGCCCCGAACCGCGAGCGGCAGCTGCACATGCGCCGACAACAGCTGATCCCGAGTGGCAGGCGCGCTTTGTCACCCACCCCGGTTTACTCATCTGAACTTCTTATTGTATAATACTGCTGTAGGACGCTATGGTTGATAACAATATTTTTCGCGGATGTCTTTATCTTACTGACGTTTTACATTATTCGTGTAACTATATAAGTGATGTAGGTACTGCCAGTTCCAAATTTGAATACTTCTTCATTTTTATTAAAACATTGTACATAGACTAACTTCAAATGTAAACTAAACTTGTTTTCACTGGTGTATAACATCATAAATCACATTTTCATACAGGGTAAAACCACAGATTACAGAACCTGTGTCCTGTAAAACCTGTGTGTAAAACGCAGTACACATCCTCTTTGACACAGGGTAAGATAGGTAAGATACGAGTTATAAAGTCGAGCGATGACGTACCTACCTTACGTTCAGCTTCAATCAAACCTTACCAGCAGAAGTTGTTGCTGTCCTCCGCAATTATTTGGGCGGTCCGTGTAACGGTGTAATTATGCAATGGACTGGTCATTATACTCAGCCTAATTCCTACGTAGGTTTACCTATAGATCGATCAATGAAATTAATACCTACCTAAATGTCTACCAATAACTATTTAATTTAAATGTCTTTGTTTGCCGACCGTGCATACTTAAGTTACTTAATAAACAACGCGTACCTACGAACAAGTCAACAGGACCGAAAGTGTATTTATTTTAAGGCCTTAATTTGGGTAATAAAATTCTTACATTTTATCATTGCCTCCCCGATGGAATTTTTAACTTACATTAAAAAGACCGTAGTTATTTCTATACACAAAGCGGAAAAAAGATGATGTCACTAATATAGGCCAATTTCCTTATTACCTTCAATATCTAAAGTTTTGGAAAAATTGGTAACAATAGGCTAATCTTACCTAGAGAGAAACTTCCTTCTCTCCCATACGCAATTTGATTTTAGACCTAAACTGTCTACATCAGACCCTGTATAGTTTTTAACTGATCATGTTACTGAAGAGTTATGGAAGAGTAAACAAGTCACAGGAATTTGCCTTGATCTTTGACCAAGGCATTTGATACTGTCTCCGTTTCGATACTTTTATCAAAACTAGAGACCATTGGAATAAGAGGCAATCAGCTCAATTTTTTCGCTGATTACTTACGAGCCAGATATCAGTGTGTTAAGATTGTTGACATTACGAGTGGTGGGTACTGATATCAAAATTCTTACTTTTGGTATCCCGCGAGGAAGTATAATCAGTCCTATCCTTTTACTAATTTACATCAATGACCTCTGTAATTTAAATCTAGACCACGGCAATATCATTTTAAGTAAAATGTTAAAGTACCTACAACTTAAATAAGTCATAACTAATTTACCCTAAATGTAAATTACCTAATTATTTGTTTATTTTCTATAATTATACCTAACTCGTACTGAGCAAATAAACATGTTTACATGAACTCACACGGCCCGTGGCACAAGTATTATTACCTAGTATAGGCATCCTAACACTGTAGGTATTACTATTTAAAAGATATTATTTTAATACCTTTAGTGTTAAATTGACTTTTATCTAAGTTTATGACCCAATAAAGATTTTATTATCATTTCCTTTATATAACCATTCACAAAATTACATTTTTAAATATAAGTAAATATGTACTTAAATACATATATAAAAACACATACATTCAAAATATTTATTATTATTATTCTGTATTATTCTCTTTATTCACATTTTTAAATTAAGACATAAAAAAAATGACAGAATTAAACATCTAAAAATTTTAATATATAAATAAGGAGACCCACCGATATGATTTAGTAGGTAGGTACTATCGGGTACAGGGACCAAACCGCTATTATTATTATTAAGGACTAACTGACCCGGCGAACTTCGTTCCGTCTAACGTTCGATTCTTTAATTTTTTAGTTTTTTTATTATGATACCTACATATTATACTTCATTTTTCTAAAATAAACGTAGCCTATGTTACTCCTTATTACATCAGATACCTGCCAATAAAGGTCCCGTCAAAATCGGTCCAGCCATTTCAGAGATTAGCCGGAACAAACAGACAGACAGAAAGACAGACAAAAATTGTAAAAATATTATTTTGGTGTATGTTCCGTATATATATTCATAATACATGTTTAAACGGTTATTTCAATATTACAAACAGACACTCCAATTTTATTATATGTATAGAAGATTAGATTTGTTATCATATTATTCTAGATTGACTGAGGAAGTACTACCCTCTCATAGAAGATCGTCGTAAGAGTAATAGTATCCGTACTATTTCGTTCGGTGATTGAGAGTGCCGGAGGGCCAATTTCCGCCATTTCTTTTTTTCTCACCTTCCCCAGTTCTTTTACCTACCCCACTCCCTTCACGGTAGGCAGTGATGCTAGGGACTCTGAGTCGTCCATGAACGACAGTTACCACTTACCATCACGTGGGCTGTTTGCTCGTCTGCCACTGTCGGCAATAAAAAAAAAACTAGAATACTAAGTCCTTTAAGATTGCTACAGAAATAAAAGAAACCATAGTTTGTGAGTTAAAACGATTTACACTCGCGAGGTCAAACCTTTTATAAGCATATTGATTTTTAGTCTATATCCGTAGTGTTAATAGTATGAGTACCTCACGAGAGTACTGAGAAGTGTATGTCATTGTTTCGATTGTTTCGTATAATCACAGAACAAGTACTAAAGCATAAAAGTACTAATAGGAGAATAAAGCGTACACACTCAGAGACAAATAGAAGTTTAATAGTGCTACTGATACCTTCTGACAGTTTATCGATATCGATAGATGAAATTTGTCTATGGGCTATGGTAAATTAACAGACATGCTAATATAAAATGAGGTCTGGTTGCATAAAAGCTCTCGTAAACGAACTACAAGAAACAAACGGCCGTTTTACACCTCACCGGAATGGCATAGGCCGGCAGCGGCGCCAAGATCACTTTCAATGTGAAATAATTTTAAAGTTTATATTCATGTTTCATGCTGTAAGTTCAAACACAATGTAAACTGTATACGAATAAATTAAATAAATTGAAAATTGAAATATACATGATCGATCCACACACTGCCTCGCATCACGGAGCGTAGTGCGAGCGTTCTTGCACTTGTATTGTTTGTAAGTATCTCTCTTTGTATAGAAATCACGCGTGGTGCAACACACTGAAACGCATTTAAGCGCTGTGTTACTGATCACACGCTTACATGCAGAGAAACACGTACTCACGCGCGTGGGTTCGGGGCCAGACGGTATGGACACCGAGTTCTGCAGTAACGTGCGTGATTGATGATGCAGACCAGTACTCTCGCATCTGCACGCGTGGCACCGTCGCCACGTCGCCACGCTCCCGCAGCGTAGTGCGGGGCAGTGTGTGGATCGCAGTAAATACCAGTATCGGCCCTCTGTTCTTTTCTGACTTTCTTAGTATAGCATCAAAACAGATACCCCAAGGTAAAAATAAAACACAGCTGTAAGATTCATGTCACAAATGTATGATTATATTTCCAATAATATTGAAACACATTATTACTGGCCCTTAAAATTACAGTTTTGTTTAAGAATGTCCTGATTATTTGTGCATAAGCAGAAATATTTTTTGTTATGTTATGAATTGGTACTTTTAGAAATTTTTCCCGATCAATTTTATCAATAAATTTCTGTAGTCATCTAGAACATTTATTTATTTATATATTATTTATTTATTGAAAAAGTATTTACAATATCATTACAGATAAAAAATCCAATACGATATCATAAAAAAAACCTAAAATTTAAAACAATATAACTAATTATTAAATAAATATACCTATTTATCCAATACTATACATTTTTGTGCAACATCTTTGAATTTTGACAGGGTACATTGAAAAATATCAATTTCTATAGAAATAATATTAATAAGTCGTATGGCACGCGACAATAGAGCAAATTTGAGTAGATTCGTCCTCACCACTGGAACGTTAAACGTGTAACAATATAATATATAACATAATTCTCTCTTAATTTGCTTCATGGATCTTCCGGTCTGATCTTCGGAAACCTGCAAAAGAACACAATGTATGAAACACTATGAAAGGTACAAAGATAGTTACCACAAAATCGTTAACTACAAATTATAATAATATTTTTGTCATCGATAAAATATGCAGCACAAGTCACAACACTATTGAACATGACTACACAAATTGGTAAAAATGTTAAATACTTAAAAATTACTGAATTGAATAGCAAACAGAAGATTATAATATGATTGCAGTATAGTAAAGTATAAATCACTTAGGTATTTTGCACTTATGTATAGGTTTTTAGTATATATTTTTTTTTGTTATCTACTCACCGATGGATGTTGACGATTTAAACTTGATTTTCTTTGCGAAAAGAATATAATTTACAACCTACAATAACGCATGACATTGCTTATCCAATGGGCTTAATTTTACTTTACAATAATAATAATAATAATAATAATAATAATAATAATAATAATAATAATATTCTACCACGTTCACACAGCGCCATCTAGCCCCAAATTAAGCAATTATATTTGCTTGTGTTATGGGTACTAAACAACTGATAAACTACTTATATACATTTTTTTTTTGTAAATACATACATATTACAGATAAATTACACCCAGACACAGAACAAACAATCATGCTCATCACACAAAGGTTTGTCCTGGGTGGGAATCGAACCCACGACCTCCGGCTTAGCAGTCAGGGTCACTAACCACTAGACCAACAGGCCAGTCAATAGCACTATGTAATTATTAAATAACATATATTATTTCACAAAACAGATAAATAACAATGAAAATTACGAGCGGCGGTATAATCCGACTAAATTGTCTAGAGGCCTTGACAAGTTGGAACATTTGACATTAGTTCGCTTCGTAATTCGGCATCCAAAGGTAACCAAAGGTAACCAAATTGACGTTTCTACAGTGTACACCAGCCGTCCTTAGCAAAATTATTTGTCTCTTTCTTTTCAATGTATCCGGCTTATTTGGAAAAATAGGACAAGTATATGAGGGTGTTTAACACTCCTTCTATGCTTGTACTTGTTCTGTGCGTATAATACGTAGACAGAGTATATGTATACTCCATGGTCGTTGCAGACAGTTGCTAAGAGTGAAGAATGGTAGCAACCACTTAGCTTTTTATAGTTGTGATATTAGCATTAAGCTACATGACTAGCTTAAGATCGAATGTATTTTTATTTCAGAAATAAAACAAATAATTTTTTTATGAAAATAGACATTATAATGTAATTTTGCCAACATACCCTTTAAATTACCATTTGTAATAACAAAACAGAAAAACGGAAACAAATATACATTAAGCCTTGCAATGACTGACATAAATTAAAATTCATAAACAGGGCAAGTATTGATATAACCATTAGTATCACTTTCTATACAAAAAATATTAAGTAAGTATAAAAATAATGAGAATTCTTGATATTCAATTATAATTAACATTGTGATATTACAAACTTAATTACAAATATTCCTACACCATAAGATACGCCACGGACGGCGGATTATAAACACATTATTCTTTCAAAGAAAAACCTATTTTATGTGTTTTATAGTGACTTGAATATTGTATAAGTACTTAATGTCTTTTTACTTACTACTGACTAACATGTCAAGTCATATAACAGTTATTTAAATACATAACAAAAGCTTGAATTAATAATAAAACAAAGCTTGAATGCTACACAAGCAGACACATTAAAAAGAATTTTGCATTGTGACAATGTTGTTAATAAACAACTAAATGCTTTTGGGGAAATAAAGACTGCGTAATAAAAAAGCTAATAGGTATGAATCGTGTAAGAAAATACCTACTAATTTGTTTTAAATGCAGCATTATTTTACATTTTCTATTGTGTAAATGTCAATGTCAGTTGCCGCGAAATGTGACGTCATTTGACAAGTAAAAATTTAAACTAAGGCTCATTTACACCACGCAAATAACAGTTGTATGCCGTGTTAAGACCTATTCAAACCTGAGCGGTATTCACTGCAGCCTGCGGTAGAGAAAACCGAGTAGGTATGCGGTAATATTACTGAACCGACTATTCTAGACTTTTCTATTATTATATTAAATACCTAAATGAAACCTGCGCGGTATGTTGGTAGGTACTTCAACACACGGTTGAAGCACAACACACAGCGGTATTCGCTGCCGCTGGCAGCGAATACCGCTCATGTTTGAATAGGCCTTTACTCGCTTAAAAAAGATGTCATAACAATTGTATAGAAAAATCTATTTCGTAGTAGTACTATTAAATAGTTGTTACGCTTTTACTAATGCTGAGAGCACGATATTGCAATTCTACTCTATAACTGTAAGTGTATGATAAGTACATTCCATTTCCAATACAAAAATGTACTTACGCATTCATATTTATCTAAAAATAAAGCCAAACAATGAGTGTTTAGGAAAATTTTCGCCAACAGTTGGCGCTACTTTCACTTTTACATTGGGAAAATCAGGGTTTAACTTACAAAAAGCGCTTGACAGCTAGACCTCACGCGTCGGTGCTGCCACCTCGTGGGCGACATTTAATAGAACCCTCTCAGCAATTTTTATTTGTCCATATGCACGTAAATTACCCATTTTGTAAATAAAACATTAAAATTTCCAAAATTAAAACTGAAAAATATTATTTGTTTTGATAGCGCTGTCAAAATGACGACCTTTTATTAAAGTGGCGAAAATTTTCCTAAACATCCTCATTCTGGTATTAAATAACCTTTCAACTCTGATGCAATACTTTACAGCATTCTAATTCAGTATTCTACTACTGCTCTATCTACATAATGTAAAAACGTTAAGATAGTTAACACAACAAGTTTACAGTAACAGACTTTAATCTCACACCCTAATTCCTTAATAATGACAAAATTGAACATGATTATTGATTCTGACAAAATATTTGATGTTCCAAAAAATTTTTTCATTCGCGTCTTTGCTTACTGCTCTGCTCCCGTCGCCAAAAGCGTGATATTACATAAGGAGCCCCACAGTAACAGCATAGCAGTAACCAAAGACGCGGGTGAAACCGCGCTGCGATAAGCTCGTTTATATTATATATATCAAAATTAAACGCATTTTACCCATATTAATCAGACTTTTTTAGATTAATATGTACTTACTTGATTTTTGACGAGTGACTTACGATGAAGGAAAACATCGTAAAAAAACCAGGGATTATAATAAAAAACCTGTCAACTGCGAGTCGGACTCGAGCACGAAGGGTTTCGTACTATATTATCTATAAAAACGGCAAAAAAACATGTTTGTTGTATGTAAGCCCCTCTTAAATATTTGTTATATTTTAATTTAATTATTTATATTTAAAGTGAATATATAACTAAATATTTTGCGAACATTTCAAACATCTACCTGTTGCCGTTATCAATATCGAGCAAAAACGAGCAAGATTTGTTGTTTAAGAGTCTTTTTAATATTCATTTTATTCTGTTTTTTAGTACCTATTTGTTGTTATAGCGGCAACAGAAATACATCATCTGTGAAAATTTTAATTGTCTTACTATCACGGTTCATGAGATACAACCTGGTGATAGACGGACAGACAGACTGCGAAGTCTTAGTATCAAGGTCCGTTTTACCCTTACGGAATCCTAAAAAGTCTAAAATTGCCAATCCGCATTGAGCAACCGATTAATGCCCATGCCTTCTCCATATGAGAACAGGCCTTTTTCTGCAGTTGAATAATAACGGATTAATAAAGACGATGGAAGTGTTTTCACGACACTTATCGTCAGTTTCTGAAAGGCTAATCAACGAAAAATTAACTAATCACCTGTTAATTCTCACGCGTAGTAAAAATTGGGTTGCTAAAAGCATGGATAATTAGTTTAATTTGATCTCATTAGTTACTAAAAGCATGGTTACTATAGCAGGTTGCTAAAAGCATAATGCACCCAATTGGTACTTCACATGAGATTTAAAAAGTGATTAGTTTTGTTAATTTTTCGTTGATTAGCCTCTGGGGATAAGTGATGTGAAAACACTTTTATCATTATTATTAATCCGTTATTATCCAGCTGCAGGAAACGGCCTCTTCTCGAAAAATCTATCATATAATAATAAGTATTTTTTTTACATATATCAAGATTTCGTGGTCGGTTAGTGATTAGACTCCATATAAACAGATTATCTTTATGATAAAATTAACTCAGATCTCATAGACATGCAGAAACATGTCGATTGAACTATTAATATGAACCATTCACAAATCGCCATTCGATCACAGTCTAATTTGCCCGTTAGCGATTTTCTCATATTCTTCCTCTGTTAGCGGTAGATAGCGGTTCTGTTTCAAATCTAAATAGTACAACTTGTCTTTTTTAACAAGTTTCGGGTCAAAAGCTTCCTTTTGTAGGTCAGTCTTCTTCATTTTATATGTACCTAAAACAGAAAACATTTTTATTTTAATTTAGAGAAAAAAAAGTTTTATTCAGCAAGTCATCTTTCAAAGGCAGTAAGCACCACGCATAGCAGGCTGGTAGGTGATCGCAGTAAAGTGATATTTTGTAAACCAGTAACGCTGCTATCCGTTTCTTGTTTTTTTTTAGTCGCGGCATTCTTACGACAAACATGGGAAGAGATTGGGCTTTATATTAGAGATATAGATCTTTAGATTTCATGTAAAGCAAATTAATCATATTAATAAAATATAGTGCAATTATCACACGAATGAATTTCTATAAAATAATTTCAAATTATATTTTCGTATTTGTCTCACCCGTCATATCCATACTGTCCATAACTCGTATGAACACGGGTCTGGCGTACACCGGCAGATCGGCGGCGAGGTCCCGCGCTAACTTGTTTATGTCGAGCGAGCCGTCCGCGTCCACTATGCCGCACATACCTGCGCGACCTTCTGTGTTTGGCACCTACGAAATATATATGACTGTTATAATACATTACATAGCAACAAGCCTTTTTCCCCGAAGGAGAAGGCACATGTAACAGGACGTGAGCCTACTGTTATTTACGGGCCACAATTCCAGACCTTTTCTTGCCAACATATTGTCATTTTTAAAGTCGATTCCGACCTTGATGCAGTGAAGCACGGGTAAACAGGAATTACCCCTGCATCCCCCGGCGGGTGAGATCAGTGAGTGTACGAGTAGCGACTCGTCTAACTGTGGTGTGATATAAAGCTATTTGTTCGTGTGATAGGCTAAGGCCCGGAAGGCTCCAGTCATTTAAGCTCAGGTCAGACAGCAGGCGGGGTGGGACGACTCGGCTTCTTGAGCGGTTAAAATGAACTGGATGGCATAGTACAACTTTAATGAGGGTTTTTTAAAGTGGCGCCCACGAGGTGGCAGCACTGAGGTGTCAGGTCCAGGCACCTGTCGCTGCTTTCAAACAACCAATCAACCGTGAACGATTCTATTAATTTTAAACTGTGTATGAATTTTGAATTTTTTTTCACCTAGGTGGCGCTAACTGGTGGCGAATATTTTTCTAAACACCCTCAATATATGTGTGTGGTACTATATTCACAGTAACAGTAACGTTGCGTAGCCATAGACCGATGTCGTAGCCAGGCGTCTGCCCCGCCCACCTTTAGTGGGCAAATCACTTACGTAGTCTTAGATACTTGTCAAATTGATTACAAGTATTGGTCAATGATTGCGCTTTATTTATATGCTAAATGTAGAACCACTTTATTTTTGGATCGTATTACGAAACGATTACAATGTAGTGATAATGAGGGTAGTAGAACAATCTGACCGTGAAATAAATGTTGCTTGATGCTAAAAGGGTCAAAATATAAAAATTTGGTATTTAAATTTTCTTTAGTAATTTAGAATTAGAACAAAGAACTAACATTGATGGGTAAAAAAATGCTTGTCATGTATTAGCATGTCGAGATTTTTAAAATTTTGTAGTATTTTTGAAATAATAATCACACTTCTCACAGAAATAGACTGGCCGTTTTTCCATCACGCCTCTCATAAACTTACTTAATGTGTTTGTTAAATACAAAAAGTGTAGTATTATAGTACTCATTTTCTTATTATAAAGAAGGCTATAACCTCCTTTAGTGGCAAACTTTGTGTTATATTTTACACAAAGTACTAGTACTTGTCCTGCTAAGTAAAAACAACGCAACTATGTGATAGAAGTCAAATAAGCTTAATGGGTATGTTAAGATGTTTTTTCTTGTTTTGTGTTTTATGGTTATATATTTCGACGCATCAGAGTTACTTGCGATTTGTCACATAGATTTCTTTCAAAGGCTGTAGCAAAGCAGCCTGAGACTAAGACTGTATGTCTCCAAGAGTAATATTAAGCATAATAAGTTTTCTTACCAGCACACCATAAACAACAGCGTCTCTATGATTAGCGACTCTAGATATCGCGGCCTCTACTTCAGTAGTAGACACATTTTCCCCGCGCCACCTGAACGTATCGCCTGTACGGTCGCGAAAGAACAGATAGCCGAATTCGTCCGCTACTACAATGTCACCTGAAATTTTAATAAATGAATATTAGTTTTTGTAGTTGAGTATTCTGATGGTGTTACATAAACAAGGGGGGGGGGGGGGAATCTAGAGAATTATTTATTATTAATAGTAAACTGATAAGCAGTCTATCTAATAGTAAATGACCTCTGCTAAAAGAAAAGTTTAATGTGCTTTAGGGCCTACCGTTACTGTATTTAGAGTCGATGCTTTCAATGTCTTTTACTTCCAAAACCTAAACATTGGAAACTACACTCCATAGATACTGTAGCTAGGATAAGCGAACTTTCCTAGTCTTTGAGCGAGAAAGATTATAATACAAAGTTAAATTGTGTGGTGCAGTTGCACAATAATATCAGCTGCTTAACCAAAAACAGAATGTCAGTCAGAAGAATCAATTAAGATAAAAACAAACTAGACTAAATAGAACTACTTTCAAATTTATCTTGTACATGCTAAGGGACACGTTGTATAACAATTGACTATAACGTAAACAGCTCAGAAGACACTAACGGTCGAAGAGTTCTAAATATGAAGAAGATAAATATTATTAAAACATATTCTCACCCGATATAAAAGCACTATCTCCATGCTGGAATACGTTCCTAACTATTTTCTTTTCTGAAGCCGCTTCGTCGACATATCCTAAGTACTGCCGAGCTGGGTTGTTCGGTTGGATCTTACCGATGAACACGCCGGGCTCGTTAGGCGCCGCCAGCTAAGGATAAATGTTAAAATGAACCTTAAATACAAGGACATAAAATTGAGATTGATGAGGCAAACACGAATACGGTTACTTTTAGAGAATATTTTATTCTCTTATCATCCCATCGAAAATTCCTGAAGAAGTATTAGATGAATTTAAAAGATTTTTACGATGGTAACTTGGCACTGAGATAGGCTTCCTTTGAGGCCTATGAAATGGACTCCACTGTCATACATAAATTTAACTATGATAAAGGTATGAATGCATTATCATTTTAGCTAAAAAACGTTGAATATTACGTTTTACAATTCTGTGAGTGCATAATAAATATTTTCTTTCTTTCTTTCAATCGGACGAGGAGCCAGTATGGCCATTTTGACCTGCCCTCATACACCTACACCGGTTACCTACCTTTATGATGTAAACTAGAACTAAAATATATACAAGATGTAAATGTTTTCTTTTAGAACCCACCTCACAAAGCCCTACTCCATTCCGTGTAGGTTCTCCCGTCTCCTCGTTCACCTTGATGATGGCTATAGGATACACGTTCGGAAATATCCGTGATAAGAAGCCTATCGCGCCGGGTACGCCGTCCTTATTTACTGTAACGGAAAATGTTGGTTATTATTTATGTTTTATCCCAATAAGTCTTGTGTATAGTTATACCTATTAGTTATTACTATGTTTTTTTTATATTAACTACTGTTTAACACAACCCAACAGCCCACCTGGAGGCCTATCACCTAAAGAAAGGTTATTTTAATGTTTTTCTGTGTTTTGTCTTTTTCTTTTATACCATTAAAAACAAGGATAGAGACAAAGTAAGATAATAAGTAAGAGGTTGTATGTGGTAGGGCCCCTGATGTTAAGTGATAACTGTCATGGACTTCGGCGATGCTAAGGTTCTACTGTGTTATTAATGTCCTTCCGGCCGTCATCGCAAATGCTCTCTTGAAACCTCGTTTAATGAAATATGTTGTAAAAGAGGATTAAGTGAATTCCAAATAATGGGTAGCAACGCATTACATTGTGTACTAAATATCGTGTTACTGTGGTTTTCAATCCGCCAGCTAAGTAATAATAATATCACCACAACTACACACAACGCCATCTAGAGCCAAAGTAAGCATATACTATAGCTTTTGTTATGGGTGCTAGAATGAGAATATAAGTACATACTTAAATACTTTTTTTTTGTAAATACATATAAATATTATATATAGAAACACCCAGCCTAATGCAAAAAGACATGTTCATACACACAAATATTTGCACTGAGCGGGAATCGAACCCGCGACCTCTGCGATGCAGTACGTATACAGTACCACGGAACCACAGAGGCAGTCAAAAAGTATGGCTTCTTTGGGAGAAGCCTAAATTCAGTATGGCCTGTATTCTGTTCTGACGAGATGAATACAGTTGATAAAGTTTATAAATCCGTGCGTAACACAATATCAAATTTGGGTACCTATTATAATCGTTAAAACTATATTTACCGATATTGGCGTTTCCTTCAGTAGCTCCATAAAATTCGAGGACATGCTTTATGTTGAATCTGCTGACAAACTCATGCCAGATCTAGAAAAAGAATACACACCTACAGATTAGTATTCAACAACTTCTTGAAATGAAATGAAATTTGGTATGGTATGGTAAAATAGACCTTGGGGAACATCATCATATCAGCCATAATATGTCGACTGCTGGACATAGGCCTTCCTCAATCTTCTTCTTTTTTGAATTGTTAGCTATAGTAGCAAATTTTGTGTATTACTAATTGTAAAACAAAAAAACGCTGCATTATTTGTTTTATAAGAAGTTGGTAATCTTAATTTTGTTTTATTAATTATTGTAAAAAATCATGTTAAGGTATTTTATTCAAACTATACTAGGGTGCGATGGCACAAAACAAAATTAATTATTGAAAATATTTCGGGGGAAAATGAAACTTTTACTTCCCATGTTCTCCCGAATACAAGTTCGGAGGAAGATGACGAAGAGGGGGAAGGTACGAAAATTCCTATTTTCCCCATTTGGGGGCAGACATTCGGGGAAAGATAGGAATAAACAAAACCTTCCGGAAGAAATGCTCTAATGATAGTGAAAATCGTATCAAAATCTGTTGCGTTGGTTTAGGAGAAGCTGGCGTAAAAACAGACAGGAAAAAACCTTGAAGTTTTATTTTTTAGAGATCGATATAAAAGATACCCACCTGTATTCGAAGTCCGTTGCCGAAAATACACCTTACTGTGTGTTGCTTGTCGGCGGGTGAAAGTGGTGTTGCCAGAATATAACGACACATCTCTCCGATGTATTGAGAAGCCTGGTAATAAAAAGTGGTAATTTTTTCTATAACATTACCTTCATAAATGTATTTAAAAAACTTTACTACTTAACTATGTTTTTGTGATAGTAGCTTCTAAACTGGACTAGAACCAATTTGACTTATCACAGGTATTTTTAATTTTATTATAACACTAGCGGCCCGCCCCGTCTTCGCACGGGTGGACATTTTCTTTAACATTTCGGGATAAATAAAGTTAATCTCTCTCGCCAAGTTGCTCACTGCGCTGTATGGAGCCACACAGGCGGCGCGGCGGCGGCGTGTATTTTTTGTTTATTTAGACATTAATAATTTCGTAATATCTTTTGAATGGAATGTCCGATTTCAATAATTCAGAAAGTAGTCAACAGCTATTGAAACAGTCTTGAATACGAAATTATTTATTTGGATAAGAATTATTGAAGTGATGGGGATAACATTGTCTGATTTTGATCAGCATTTCTATCAACTTTTAAAATGTAAAAATGTAGGTATAGTGACATAACTACAATAGTTGCACATATGGTCTCGCGAAGTTTTTTGTAGATATTGATATGTTCTATAATATTGTAGAACATTTTTTTGTTTTATCAAATAATACTTACCGCAGCGCATGCGATGAAAGACATTTTTAGGCAATTTTTTTTACACCTTAAGTTGGTTTTAGTAGGGATTTCCAAGGATCTCTAATTTTTTTTTGTAATATACATATATCGCCTATGTTACTTAGTGATAATGTAGCTTTCTATTAATGGTAAAAGAATTTTTAAAATCGGTCCAGTTGTTTTAAGTTTATTCATTGCATACAAAAATACTAAATCTTTCCTCTTTATAATATTAGTGTAGATTACTGACATTTTGTGAAGACATTAGAAAACTTGGACACTTAAACAAGAAAAATATAGTAGGATAAGATGCCAAAGGTCGAAGTGCTTTGCCCTAATAAGACAGTCTAAATATAAGATAAGAAGTGTCTATAACAAAGTATTTGATAACAAATATAGAACAAAATTATAGATGAAATTGTAACTATGATGTTTATAAGCATCATACTTTATGATCAAAATGAAATAAACGCTTTAAGTTTGAGTAACTGTAGGTAATTGTCGACTGCTTTACGTCGTTTATCGTCCCAGGCCCCTCTTCTCATACAGAGAAAGCATGAGCTATGATCACCATGCAGCAGATTAGTAATGTCAGACTTAAGGTTCAGGTTGTCTGAAATAAATTGTAATCGTATTAAATCGATCACACGATAATACAAGTAATATATATTATTAAAAACCAAATCCCGCCTTCCTAAAACAAAGTGAAAAGAACGAAATCCATTTTCTTTTCTTGTGCTGACGCTACATTGAAATTTTATTTACCCTATGTCACTCCTACAATCAATACGATTCTAATGTCACCTCATACGTTAAAATCCATCAAGCCATTTAGGCTGTAGAGCGTGCCAAAGAAATAGTCATACATACTCACATTCATAAATATATTCATAAATACATACGCTCGAAAAACATTACTCTTCTTGACTGTGTCAGTCGGGCAAAAACATATACTGCGACAGTATTTGAAATATCTGGTAGTTACTCAATATCAGGCTTCCTCTTTCTGAGTTCTTATCCATGAGTTGCTCGACACCATTACCAGGTCGTCAGTCCACCTTGTTTTTGTCGCATTTGGATGTAAAATAAATAAGCACGCATTTTCTTAACAATTAACAATGAACTTCTGACCTGAGTCTTTAATATTCTGAATTTAATTAAATATAATGAAATTTGAACTCAAGTGTGTTTTACTTATACATATTATTATATGTTTCTGAAAACGTATAGTCTGCCAACGCAAAGTCTATTAGCATAGACTAGTGTGGTTACACTGCTTCAAATTCTCTCCTGAACTTTTTTCATAAGTTTTCATAATAAAAAAAACTTATCCTCTGATCAATTTCAAAAATATGTCATTGTCGTTTTCTCATTTTAGTTTATCTTAAAAACTCCTGCACTTACAATGGGACTAGGATTTCGAGGCTCTTTACAAAAATATAACTTACAAGTACATACAGACTCAAAACAAATGCGGATATCGAATTTGTAGGTTGCTTTATTGATCTTTGCTTTATCAGCATATCGATCTTTTGTGTTGTTGCATCTTGATGAAACCATAATGGGTATTTTATATAGAGTTGAGTAATTTTATGTACCTTTACTAAAACCGTTATAGTAAATGGTAGGTAGTAAAATAACACAATAGTAATGAATACATTCATTACCATTGTGTTATTCTGTAAAAAATCTCTGCTATTATCATATAAAAACAATAAATGGCAGTTGATGTATGGACAGAAATTGACGACAGTAAAATTAAAGTTCTGTTTGAATTTAGTTGACGTCAAGTTTTTTTTACAATGTAGGACTTTCGCGTGTCGTAGGTTCAGTGTCACGATATGTAGAATATTGTTCTGATTACTACAATTTTTTATATCAAATTGTTTTAAAATTTTTAATACTTAGCGGAATTAAGTCCAAAGTTTGAGAGATTAAGAGCAAAGTGCATATTTGCAAACTTATGTAGTTGATGCCGTTAAAATGTGTAGCATATTATTATTTCTTAAACTAAAATAAAAAACCGCGTACAAATGACTATATTTTGTTTATTAATCGTATAGGAAATTAAAAGAATTTGCTCCTATTTGGCCCCATTTAGTGTATATAAACAAATTTATATACTCTCATGTTGTTATCGAGGATAGTTATTAGTCTACCCGGATGGAACTGCCTGACCTATAGAACGATTCAATGGTTAGTCGCGTACTCGGACCTCTTAGGTTTTTATTAATTATCTTAGAATGTTCATATGACAAGCGAGACAGATGGCTTTTTTATCTAGCACATCTATGGGCTTGCACGGCTCTCATTGTCATTTTAATTTGAATTTACAACATTTATTTTACTTGCAATTTTCTTTTATTTAATTTATAGTTACTAATAATTATGTATCTTAATGTAAGTGAGGACATAAATTATACCGTTTCCTACATTACATTTAACGTCGGCTTTATCTAATAGCAATTGTTTAAGTACAGTGATTATAATTGTCCACTTCAGTAACCATAGTACATAAAACGTAAAGCAGTGTCCTTAGCGAACTTGAACCTCAAATGTCTTGTTAAGTTGTTTTTTAACAAGTAGAACAGTTTCTTTACATTTTTTTTTTTTAAGTAAAATATGGATATAAGAAAATAATATAATTTTTAATGAAAAGAAAACCGACTTCATACAGGAAGGAAACTAAAAAATAAAAATAAATTTACTTAGCACAAAGTAATTCGTATTTTGATTTATTTAATCAGAAATGTTTAAATAAGTATTTTATAATTTTGAAGTTGGTGGCAAGTAAAACAATAACTAGGTACCTATGGGTATTATCAATCTTAATTTGCTATTGTAGTAAGGTTCTTATAGTTAGTATTTGTTCTTATGTTTTTCATTACGTATGTAATAAGTAGCGACTACGCCAGTACGATTTTCGATGGGATGCTATCATCATATCCTGGTTTCCTTATCATGGTACCACCCTTAGGGATAGGGATATCTTCTTTCCAACAAAAAAATAATCATCAAAATCGGTTCATAAACGACGTTATCCGCGAACACACATAAATAAAATATATTATAATATACGCTCGATTTGAGAAACCTGCTCCTTTTTTTGAAGTCGGTTAATAAATGGTTATTAATTTGAACGATATTATATAAAGGTTCGAAGAGTTCCATCATTACGCCTTAAATTGCGTCTAATTGCATCTAAAATTTAGCTAGCTGGCTGAAAAGGTCATAGCCAGGTTGGTTTATTTTTATAATTTCCGTGGTTTAAAACGCAGGCATTGTCAGAAGCAGCAACTTAATCCTCCTGAATGCAAATGTCAGTTCGCTCTAGGTATAAACAGTGTGACATCATTTGAGGTAGGTACACCACACAAACATTCTAAATTGTAACCTTTTGTGAAACCCACAAACGAATAAACTATTTATTTTACTTCTCAAATATATTCGCATGAGTCAAACTTTAGCAGTATAGGCAATCACCGCCGCCACGCCACCGCGCCGTCGTTCGCGCTCAACTAGATTGTGTCAAACATGGTAACAAGTCACTCCGATGAAGACGTTCACACAGTCTAATCAGTCGTTCTTCCGCTAAGGTCAATGTCCTTTTCACGATTTTTATTTCAAACAGAAATTGTTTCATGAGCACTCCATTTACTTCATAACCCATCTACATTATGTTATCCTTACTTAGCCGAGCCCCGAGTCTTAAGTTGCCGCTAGAGAGACAAAGTGAGGTCAGCCAAATACCTACTTGTCACTTACTATCTTGTCAGATATGATTAATGTTTATTTATTACCGACTGTAAAAACTTGTTTAGAAAAACAGTAGTTTAACGATTACGCCAGACTCACAAACTTTACGAGTACATATTTTAACATAGAAGTGCGTCAGTCAAAAGGTTTTTTGTGGTCGAGTTCTTATATTTCGTAAACAAATCTTTTTCCGCGAATAAAATAAAGCTCGTATTGGTAATTGGGAAACTATTTGTGCATTTTACATAACTAATGCTTCCAGTTGCACAAATTTTCAAGCAAAAGTGCGCCTATCCAGTATTTATAACATGTTTTAAACTTTTACTTACCGTGGCTCTATATTTGACACAGTCGGGGAAGTATTGCGAGGCCGAGAACTTAGCCCTTATAGCGACTGTGCAGCCGAATAACAGAGCTTGACCCACGCTGATTATACCGCCCGCGGTGTGATATAGCGGTAATGGGCAGTACACCCTGTCTGTGCTCTTCAGACCCATGTAATGTATGCCAATTGCTATAAATACAAATCTGGAACAATCAATTATATTTATTTTAACTTTAACTAAGTTTTTTAGTAAAAGCGATTAATCTTTTTTAAAAATATAAACCTCAATTGGACATTAATTTTTGTATCGTGTGGGTTCTTAGATTAACTTAAATCATACAAAAAATAAAAATAAAAACAAATTAAGTATAACAAAAAACATTTGTATGTACGGTAGTAGATCGTCGCTGGTTTCAGCATGAGTGGGCCGGATCCACCACTACCCTCTTATAGAAGATCGACGTAAGATTAGTAGTATCCGTACTATTAAGTTTCGTTAGGTGTATGAGAGTGCCGGAGGCCCAATTTTCTTCCATTCCTTTTCCTCACCTCCCTTAGTCCTTTCACCTATGCATTTCAACTCACCGTAGGCAGCGACTTCGCAAAGACCCTAGCATTGCACGAGCAATGCCAGAGACTCTGAGACGTCCATGAGCGAAAGTTACCAACCATTACGTGGTCTGTTTGCTCGTCTGCCGCCACGGTCGGCAATTAAAAAAAACACAACAATTTTGACTAAACATCAAATAATTGGATACTCGTCAAAATATTACAGTTTAATTGAGAAACTAAAAATAGCTATGCGGATAAACATGCAATCGAGAGTTTTATGTCTAGAACATAGGTACCTACTAGGTATTACTTGAATGACTTTTTAACGGTACAAGTATTTAACTATTCTCTATTTTCTGTGTCCATGACTACAAAGAAGATCTTGTTCATAAAACATTTATCTCACATAATTCATGTTATGTAGGTGTATGAATAAAATTAATTACAGTTTATACCAAACAAGACATTAACTTAGATGATCTTTTGTTTTTACAAAAATGTTAGGCATTTAATTTTATCTACACTTTTCTTATCATCATAATGCAAATTAAATATAATTTACACTTGACGCTGACAATAATTAGCTACATTATATTAGACACATTTGTCGGTTCCGTCATCGTCATTTCGATACGTTTGAATGATTTCAGACTGATTAAACTGATAGTTATATAGTTAAGATTGCAATAATCTCATGCAACCTTGAATAGCATGACGATAAATTGATAATGATAAAATACATCTTAAAACCGATACAGGTGTAGAGAAGTGACGATCTTAAGGCTCCTAGCAAACACGGTAGTAGATCCACGCTGATTTCAGCATGAATGGGCCGGATCGTCCGGGGAAGTACTACCCTCTCATAGAAGATCGACTTAAGAGTAGTAGTATCCGTACTACTGCGTTTCGTTCGGTGAGTGAGAGCGCCGGAGGCCCAATTGCCCCCCTTTCCTCTTTCCTCACGTCCCTCATTTCCTTCCCCTAACCCCATTCCCAGCCGCCATAGTGGTGGCCACCATACCAGCAGTTTAAAACGATAGCTTTTGGTATGGTGGCCTCCACTTCTGGATTCCACTGACTGCTTACCATCAGGCGGGGTGGAGTCACTTTGGTAAGCTATAATATAAAAAAAAAAAAAAAAACACAGCGTCCGTGTGATACTCAGGACTGCGCATACTGCGATACTCTTTGAAGCGTGGCAAAGCAACTACATATAGCAAAGACCCCAAATGTAATATTTGAGAAAGGAAGACCAGCACTGAACGTTTTTTTTGGCTGAAATAACAATAATGAAATCGACAGTATATTGCATAAGAGCTAGTATACTGTTCTGTTTCAAAAGAGTCTTAGTTCACTGGGTTACGATGGTCAATCGTTTCGTTTACATTATTGCCTAGAGTGTCAGATTCTTAGTAATAATGGATCATATGAATTTTAATTCATAAGACTGTTTATATCGGGGCGGGGTACTATTATCAAGAAACAATTGATTTAGAATTGTACGAACAGCCATTCACTTAAACCTGAATTAGATGTTTTGTTAAATGATACATGTGTTCACGCCAGTTTTTAAACCCACTTACCTAGTATTTTTTAGTATAATGAGAAAAATATACCTACACTAAAGAAGCTCTCAAGAATAATAAATGCGTGCAAAAGACAAATTACAGTTTTTTTATTACGATGTAAGCATTTATTTTTAGTTCAGCTCGAGTAACTACAAAAGACCACAGCAACATTAACTAGTGTAGTGTTCCTACTCATAAGTAATGGTTTCCACTGCTTCTAAAAAGTACTTTATCGGTAGCAGAAGAGACTACGTCTTTGATGCAAGTACCAATTAAGTCTTTAATTGATTTTAGATAGTGGCTGCGATACGCCAAGCCAGAGCATAAACTACAGTGTTTTAACTCTTTAATACCAACACATGGACCGCATGATTGTTTACTACCATAATCAATAAAAACCTTAGTTTCATATCTCCCGAAAAATTACTACAATTTGAATATGTAAGAATGCCGACTTTGCAATATCATTTTAAACAGGTACCTACAGTCTAACGGTTTTATAGCTAGAAATAGAATCTTTGCATTTATAGCTAGAAATGGAATCTTTGCATTTATAGCTAGAAATGGAATCTTTGCATTTATAGCTAGAAATGGAATCTTTGCATTTATAGCTAGAAATGGAATCTTTGCATTTATAGCTAGAAATGGAATCTTAGCATTTATAGCTAGAAACGGAATCTTTGCATTTATAGCTAGAAATGGAATCTTTGCATTATCTTACCTTGCATTAGAAATAACAGCAGCTTTTGGCAGTCCTGTAGTTCCTGACGTGTAGATGTATAGTAGCTTTCCTTGGAACCCATCGCCTTCCGCAATAAACCAGGACGCGGGCGGTGTCGTTTCCAATAGATTAGTGAAGTCATTTATCTGATCTCCACTGCCTTTAGAATATGCATTTGAAGTGTTCAATGGCCGGTGCGTGAATTTAAACAGCTTAAGTGACGGGCTTAGTTCACTTGAAATGTCTTGAATGGCTGAAAAGACGATAAATAATATAAAGATGAGCAAAATGCATAATAATCTGGGTGGAAAGGCAAAATTGGCAGAGGTGTTAATAAATGCTGATACAATGCAGGAGTCATGTACCTATGTAAAATAAAAAAATAAAAATGCATGTGATCATTTGGCGATATAACTACAGTCACAATATAACAGTGAATACTTTTTCACATTACGCCCATGTGACATTGTGCCGGTAGCAAAACGGCTAAGCAAAATGCTAATAGATCGCGTTCTGGATTAACACACTGGAACTCGGAAATATGTATGATAAATATGATAATAGCTAGGAGGACTTACGTGTCGTCATGAGTAGCAACGTCACAATTTTAGTGTCATATTTCGTGGTTTTCAAAAAATATCATGCAGTCGGGGCTATATTTTAAAAATATGTTCTGTCTATATGCTAAAATTATGTATAAAAAGGGTTTATTTCATCCAGACCTACCAGTAGTTCGATAGTCAAACTGTATGTAACCCTAATGCTTACAGTTATTTTATTATGAAAAACACGCAACTTAAGTTTCAAATGTGTTATTTACATATAAATAGAACTGTAACCGCAATGATTTCTTATTTTTTATACAGATTTCACTTAATTCTAGCATAAAGGCAGAACATATTTTTATAATATAGCCCCGAATATATGAAAAAAATTAAAACCACGAAATATGTCACTAAATCGCAACGTTGCCAGTTGCCACTCAAGACGCGTAAAACGCTCTTCATTCAATGTTGTTAGGTAAAATTAATTGACTGGTGTTTGCTTAGTTCTGAACTTATTAATACTTAGGTAGTGCTTTTAATGCCGTCGGAGCCGCTGGAAGTTGTAAATACTAGTCTAGCAATAGTCCACCAAAAATATAACAAAGTATATACGGTACTAATATGAATCTATTAGATGTATTGGTTTACATACTTGGACTAGTGTTCAATTCAAGGTAACACGATTCCGACAATTAACATAATTATGCAAAAAATAACAATTATTCTAATCATGATTTTTTTTGAGATTTGAGAGTGCACAAATTTAATGTACACACATAATATATTATATTATACAAAAAACATACTATATTACGACAAAAAACAAATAAATTGTTCTTTTAATAGGACGTTAACGGCGCGTGTTAAAGGCTAATATAAATCCCTTACATAATTCCTTGAACATAGGTAATATCTTAAGAATCTCCATATCATCAAAATAAATTTTCATACTAAGCTTTAAACAACTACGATACTTATTTGGAGATTATAAATCTGGATCAGTATAGAACATAATAATCTTGATTGAATTTAAAACAAGTACATAACAATTGTACACAACAAATTAAATGAGCGTTCGATGTAGGTATTTAATTGGTTATAAAAATACGTTTTATATGTAATATAGGTATAGGTAAATAGGCTCTCCAGCTACCATAGGAAGATGCCTGCGGGCGGCGATTGGGCAATCGCCGCTCGAACAGCACAGGCCCGAGAAGGCGGCGTACGTGTTCCACGAACGCCTCTCGATGGAGGAAGGGGGGCTAGGTCCCCCAAATCAGACGGAGCCCGCTCACGTTGAGCGGGTCGTGGCCTGTCGGGGTCGCGGATGAATGCGCGAGCGTCTCCCGTGACCCCGACACTGGCCGTCTGAAGGAACACCGTGGGTTTTAGTCGGTATGCCGGCCGCTGTCTTATTGTGGCCGGAGAGTCCGACATAACCCTCGCCTCGCCCAGGCGGGTGCGTACGCGTAATGCGTTTACCACGAAAAAAAAAGGTATAGGTAAATAGGTAGGCTATAGGTAAGTCAATGTCGAGCATTAATGAAGAAAATAATGAGCAATAACCTAATTAAATGTAGTAATTCGATGTCTTGACAATTACCTTTTAATCTCTATTTTAATTATCTTTTGTTATAATAATAATTAAGTATACTTATTTTAATATGACTATTTCTACATCACGTCCTAGCAGTTAATTCATAGTGATTATTTAAGGACTTTAGCACTCCCATAAGCTTCATTAAACCTTACTAAATTACAGTTACTTAAATAGAAATTGAAGAAGATTAAGGTCTTTTTAAAGTGTTATACGATTAATTATTGCGATTATTTATTATTATGTTTTCAAACATGCACCGAGTCGTTCCAAATTAAGCACAACCGATTCGTGCGCGTATGTATTTCGATGAATTAAGTACTTACATGACGTTAGCCCACAAGCAAAATCTACTTTCCCCAGCAAGACTTAATATTTTAGCCCATAACTGACCCGGACGCGACTTGTGTTCTTGTCCAATTCTTGTGAGGACTGACACCTTTAAATATCTAAGTATTATACTGGATCAATGCTTGTCATTCCGACCTCATATCCAGATTTTAGTGACGCGTCTACGTAAAGATATATATAATTAAAAACCTTAGACACTCTGCTAACAGACGCGTCATTAAACTTGTGTACTATGCACTTTGTCAATCACTGATTGACTATTGCATTGTATACTGAGGAGGAGCAGCTAAGACCCACCTAATAAGAAAGGGAACGGTTGAAAGGGCTCAAAGAGCCAACATCAAGGTGAGCGTGAGGTTTTCCTACTATTAAATAGTTATAAATTAGGTAATAAGAAAGGTTTCTGTATTACCCATAATTTAACTATCTGTATAAAACAAGTGTTCCTTATGTATCTGTAACCATTCAAGCATCCATACAAATAACTCAAGCTGTGGGACGGCCCTGGTGTCAAAATTATTATGATTTATAATAATTACTCAAAATAACATCCATATTTAGGAAAATTATCCAATTTATATACAAACTACTACTACTACTACTACTACTTGATCAATGGCGCAGTTCGAACGCCACCAAGTAGCATAGCAAAAGGGTTATTTTCTCAATTGTGATTAAAGTTAAGGAGATAAGGGTAAGTTATGGCAGCTTGCAATGGTAGATTAGCAACGTATGACTTTTTTTTATAAGTTTTCTGACGAGATGTGCCGTCATCGAGGGTTAGTAATGTCCTAGGTAAAGTGAGAAAATACATATGATTAAAAAAAAACACAATGGTATTTGCGCAGAGTTGCTTTACTACTGCTGTACTGATGATCTGATAAGGGTGGCGGGCAACCGTTGCATGAGGGTGGCTCACGACCGGCCATGGTGGGAAAATTGGGAGTGGCCTATATCCAGCAGTAGATGTGTTTGGACTTATATTTTTTATTTATTTATTAGAAATATGTTGACGATGATTGCGCGATTACGGACAAACAATTTTGCAGAGTGCCTTTAAACCCCTAGTGGTTAAGGCATTCTATTCTTCACAAATAACTTACTCTGTTATTATTTTTAGTTAGCTTTGTCTTAATAAACACAAAGATTTTATCAAAATGCGTCGTTTAGTTTACGTGTGATCATAATTTTTATAAGCGCGAGACAAACGACACAAATGAATTAAACTTAATGCAAGTATAATTATCATAAAATAATCCCATAATGAATTATTGAAGTAGTAATCTTGTTACATTTATTACTTACATACTACTTGCAATTCAGTATGCAAAACAATATAAATAATAGGTTATTTTATTTATATTTCGCCAATATGTGAGAATGATCGATGATGATTATTCATTTATTCAGGCCTTTGCCCTGTAGCAAGAAAAATGCCCTAATAAGAAAGAAAGAAAGAAAAGTATTTTATTCTGCCCAGAAGAGACATAACAAAAAACAAGAAAAATGCTACTGATAAATATTAGAAAATAACTTAAGTAGCATAAAATAATACTTTCACTTTACAAATTACATGCCTACACTTGTATGTACCGTTCCGTACCATAGCTTTTGGACCGTTAGTCGTAACTATGAAGACGTGGAGAGTAGTAATAATACAACACTGCAAAAATTGGTGATGGATTGTACCGGTTTTCCAAGAGTAGCTAATTAAATTGCCATTAGTTGCGTGAGCTTGTTGCTGCTAACAATTTTAATATGGTACATAATAATAACAATTAATTTAAAATAAAAATAATCATGTAACATTTTTACTTCTATTTTTACTACGCCCGACGCAAAAAGGAGAGTGTTACCGTTTTATAAGTTTAACGTGTCTGTCTGTGTATCTGACTGTAGTATCGTAGCTCCCAAACGGATGAACCGATATTCGTTGAGTTTTTTGTTAATCCTGCTAATATTATAAATGCAAAAATTTGTATGTGAGTGTGTGTTAGTTACCATTCAGCGACTAAACGGCTGAACCGATTTCGACATAGGCTACTTTTTATTCCGAAAATCGGTCTGGTTCCCGAGGGATACAACAAACCACATTATGCGCGCCGCGGAAAGCTAGTATGTTGATAAATTACATAATTTTTATTTTTATTATTATTTTCAAGAAAAATAAATTAAGGTATGGCTACTGGATACCATAAAATTGCTTTACCACCCTTAGAGAAAATATGTTGTTTGCATATTATTTTTGCTTGCAAGTGCTCTCAGTACAGTGTCAGTTGTCACTGTCTTATTGAGTTTTATTGAATTTTGATGGAATTTTAAAATTCCATAAAAGTGGTAAAGCAATTATGTGGTCGAGTATACCTAATTTATTTTGTTTATTTTTACTATTACGTAAGAAATTATCTATAGATGTCTCACTAAGAAAACCTATGAAAAACATCTATACATATAATAAAAATGGAACCGATCGCTGTCTGTACATGGAAGATATATGAGAAAAAAAATTATTGGGACCTTTATTAACGCAAATAGAACCCAAAACAATGATTGTTACAATTTTTGTCTGTTTGTCTGTTTGTCTGTGCGTTTGTTCACGCTAATCTCAGAAACGGCTTATCCGATTTAGATGTGGTTCTCACATTGTTGTAAGCTTCACTTAACATTTAGTGTTTGTTTCATGTCAATAGGTTCATAAATAAAAAAGTTATGCCAATTTAAAGAATTACGTCGAACATTTGTTAATTTACTACGAAACCTGATAGAAACAGAGACTTTAACAGGTTACGGAATCTGATAGCGTTTTTATTTTTCGGATTCCTCTCATTCTAAACAAACCATTAACAATATTAATAAGAGGCTGGCCTCTGCTTTATCATCAATACACGACACCTGTATATACTATTACGCTATCACTTTAGTAGATATTCCATGCAATGGTTAGATACGTATGCGTAGACTACGGCTAATAATTTTATTAATATGTATGCGCATGACTTTGAATACGTTATAGTTACTGCTTGTAATGATGAATGGTTACATAAGTGGGAACATTTTTTTTTCATATTATGTTGTTGTACGCCCCGGAACACAAAGCAACACGCGTCCTGATTATTCAAAACCAGTCGGGCGACTATCAAGTGATGATCAAGGGGCTTTGTTTGTCGCTCAGAAGTCCTACTATTAACCATTGGTTAGTGTGAACGAGGCAAATGTCGAGCGACATTGTCCTACTAAATCGCAAAGACATAGCTCGTAACTTTTAGGTGATATGACTTCACGACATGTCGCCTAGTGAAGTTGTGCTATTCAGTTTTGTGTTAATCAGTATATGGGTCAGATCAATAGGCTATTAAAAATACTAAGCACTTTTTTACGTCATGGTGTAAAAAAAATCACAAGTGAAAAATTGTGTCTTGACTCAGTCAATTGATAATTATTACAAGTAATTGTTGCTGTTTAAGATTGATGTTAATTACATTTTAATTACCCTTTATCAGTCTTTAATTTGAAAAAGAATATACATAAACTGACGGACTCATAAACTGCATCAAAGTTCAGGATTACTTTGAAATGATTGTTTTTAATAAGTATGCAAACTTTTTAGATTAAATTATATAAATATAGAGAGACTGGCTCTTAATCTTAAAAAAAAGCAAAATTTAAAAATAGAACTGCAGTAAAACAAATGAATATAGCCGGGAAAAGAAAATTTACTCGTAGTATCAGATTTGCGTGTTATTTAAAGCAAAGTTTTCAATTGATTCGCATTGATTTTTTATTCTTTTGTCAATTGAATTATTGTTACCAGCAGAGTTGTTGGGTTAGTTTTTTAACTCATCGAGAGTTTTTGAACCATAATATGGATACTTCGTCCGAACAAGCGGCTCAAATTGTAGCACTGGTGCGGGACAGCGGGAGGGCTTGGATCAACCAAAGACGATAGATCCACTTGACTGATAATACAGCGTACAAACGCTCGCCAAACATAAGGTATTTAGCGCTTATAACAAACCGCGACAGAGTTTACTCATTTAGTTCCGACCAAGTGTCAGATCTGTGCGCACATGTCAATACGCTACATTCTTAATTTTTTTACGTAAATGCCTTCCTGCTCTGTTAAATGGTGTGGAAAATCCACTAAAACATCAAGTTATAACAAGGATGGTATAACTTTTCACCGGTAAAGTACGATTTCAGTTGTGTTATGATAAATATTTATTGTGATTGCAGGACTCAAGTGATATTGGTTGTTTGACGTAAATACGTCACCATCACTGATTGTCTCTCTTTCTCGCGCGAGACGATTGTCAATAGTTCTCTTTTTGTTTTTTTCTGTCACAGTAGTGCTGAGACAAATCGGAAATAAAGTTGATATCGAAAATTACTTACTATTCATGATTCGGTTAACAATATTAATTAATGATATTTTAAAATTAATTAGTTATTCTAAAATTTAAGTTTTTCGAAGAGCCCAGAAATAAAAGAAAAATGGATAAATGCTGTTAACAGATAAAATTGGTACCCTAACAAATACAGCGTTATTTGTTCAAGGCATTTCACAGCTGATTCTTTTGAAAATTTAAATAACCGACGGCGTTTATTTAGTTCAGAAACGCCGACAATGTTTTTAACTGTTTTAGTACGCTTATACTACTTCATTATAAAATATTTAAAACTTGATGTGAAAATAATAATTTTATTTTTGCCGAAATACGTAATTTTTGAAACTCTTATTATTAATAGTATTCTTAAATACTGTAATAAGAGGCTATAACCATGGTAATACTATCTATACAGTATCGTAACACGGCCGATTTTTTTAAATAAATGCCTACACCCGCGCGGTACATAAAACATGCGATAGGGCGCCTCCAGCACATTAATTACATTTGCCTACTTTGTTTTTCCATTTAGTTTTGTGATTGTAAATATACTTTTTTATAAAAACAAACTGTGTGAATTGTTTATTGACTGGAATTGCATTTTTTCTAGTATTATTTATACACACAGTACAATAAACAACTATTACTAATAATAAAATACCACGTCTTTACTTGGTATTATACAAACTAAGAAAAAAAAATACACATGCCCCGAGGTTTTAACTCAAGCGTACCTACCGTATCATGATTCATAAACAGCCTATAACTACCTATTTCACTCGTGTCAATCACTTTCCTTTACTCTATTCACTTTATTTATTAATCCAGACATTTTTTTTTTCGGGAGATAAAAGGAAATATTTGTCCATTAAGAAGACACACATTATGTACTACCTACTAGTAAGTAAAATTATTTTATAGTCTTACCTTTCATTTATTGAAGATATTAAATCAATTGTAAAGATAAATGCAAATAAAATATTTATTTATTTATTATACTCATCAATTATGAATAACTTTTATAAATTCTACAATAAACCATTTACATACAAAATATACCTATAATGTAAATTTATTAGTAAGACACAATAGCCTCTTTCTATTTTGTTTTCATATTGCTTAAATAATTCTGACATCCATGTATTCGGATATAGAATAAAATTGACTTTATCGATGACGATTTATTTTGGCACAATTATGTGGTACAACACTTAGTGAACTATGGGGCGGTGCAATATGATTGACATTGATGCATTAACCAATCACTGTCGCGATAATTTCTTCGTCCCCCGACCCGCAGTTGTGAGTCCGCGTGTGTACTAGAAATCATATCATCGTCACTCAAGTGGTTTTATACTCATTGGGATCAACGAACGATTGGTAGAAATTTAAATTTAAACCAGTCTACGGTTTCTAGAATATACAGAAGGTTTGTGGAGACAGGTTGTTACAGAAGGAGACGTGGTACAGGCAGGACTCGAGCAACCATCGGTCGTGATGACCGATTTATTGTTACAACTTCCCTGCGACATCGTTTCCTCACGTCAGTTAACATCAAAACAGAGCTTAATGAATTGCGTGGAGTAAATGTGAGTGCACGAACAATAAGAAGAAGCTTAAAGGAAGCGGATATCACCCCTTTTAGACCAGTAAATGATCCAAAGTTGTCTGTAGCTCACAGACAAGCTCGCTTAAAATTTGCGCGTGATCACCTAAATTGAACAGAAGAGCAATGGGCCTCCGTATTGTTCACGGACGAGTGTAGGACATGTTTATATGGTGCAGATGGTCGCAGAAGAGTCTATCGTCGACGTGGGGAGCGATATGCTCAAAGTTGCATTGAGGAGCGTGTTCCTTTTGGAGGCGGTTCGTGTATGGTCTGGGGTGGCATATCGATGAACGGGCGAACAGAACTTGTGTTCATAGACATGGTCCGTCAAAATGGTAATAGAGGGGGTTTGACTGCACATCGCTACATAACAGAGATCTTAGAAGATCACGTGGTACCTTACATGGGATTCATAGGCGAAAATTTTACTTTAATGCAGGACAATGCCCGGCCGCACGCTGCTGCACAAGTTCGACAATATTGCGTAGAGGTTGGGATACGTACAATGAATTGGCCAGCACGCAGTCCGGACCTTAATCCCATTGAGCATGTTTGGGACAATTTAAAAAGAGCTGTATATGCGAGAAATCCTGTGCAGCACTAAGAACAGCACTTTCAGAAGAATGGGACAATATTCCGCAAGATCTTTTAATAACCCTAATAAAATCTATGCGGAACCGATTAGAATCCGTAATAAGGGCACGTGGAGATAATACACCTTATTAAAACATAAATAAACCCTTGCATAAAGTTTGTGTCTATTGTTAAAACCATTTTTTTTATTAAACCAATTTTCCTTAAATTTCTGTTTTTTCTTCAAAAAGTCTTAAGGTCCTTTCCAGTACACAAACTTAAACTCAAGGATATGACCCTACGCTGTTTTAAAGTTCACGAACCAATCAGAGGTTTCAATTTTAATCTGTATAGAAAGTTTGCATACTTGGTTAAAATATTTATTTCAAAGTCGTCTATTACTTTGATGTAGTTTATGAGTCCGTCAGTGTATTATATCATCTAGAATTGATACTTGTAACATTAACAAATAATTGAATAATTCAAATTTAGATACCTAATAAAAAATAGTTTAACGACAACGTTATACTTATTATTATACTGAAAGGAGGTTTAATAGTCGTAGACCTTATGAACTCGTCATCGCGTAATTGGTTATTTTTGTTATCCTGACATGGTACAATATTTAATGGTTTATCTTTGCAACATTTGTATCCCAATAGCTACAATCTGTACATGAGATAACTTGTGTAATTTAGATACTTATATTATTTATTAGATCTTTATTTTTATCATAAAATGCAAAACTACAAAAAACGCCGTAACTACCCAAATGATGATTTGCATTATCTGATTTCGGCAAATCAATATTAGAACTATGTATTCCTGAAATATCCCACATATTATTACACACACAATTATTAGTAGCTATAAATATACGATGATTCACGTATCTAAGTATAACAAATAAACGCAATATATATGAGTTCAACACACGCTGGTAGAATAGAACTACTTACGAAATCAACATTAAGTCGGTCTATTCCACTATGATCACCTGGGTGTTCACAGGCGACTTGTCTATTCCACTATGAATGAATGTGTTCACAGTGACATGTTGTGTAGTTACAGAGCATAGTATAGAAGTAAACAAATCGCTTAGCTATCTTACTAATTAATTAGCAATATCGTAGTTTTGGTCTGGTCATTGAAAACACGGTGTTTTCTAAAATCAAGTATAGATTTAGCACAAACTAGATTTTAAAAAACCAAAAGGCTAAAATGGAAGAATCATGTGTACTTTTTGACCTGAGTCCGAAATTTTATTTCTATAAAAGATTTACTACAATTTAAAATTTTGCAAATTTTTTTATATTTTGCCAAAGATTTTTCGAGAATTAATTGCCTGAGAAAAAAGTCGTCTACATAAATCGCTGCAATGTCGACTTCTTTAAGTTCAATTGTTTTGCTGTTACTTTTGACACTGACTGTCCATGTAGGTACTTGTTATTTACTTACAACATATTACCATTACGTTATCGGTTTATCGTAGTTTATTTACCATTCCATATACTATCAAAACATATTGTATGAATAAACATACCAGATTGATATTCCTCGGAGAATATTAACACATCACATTTGGCGACGTTGATGGAATGTATTAGCGCTTTGCCTCTCTGGTTGGTGTTGATCAGAGGGCAGATGGCACCCAGCCGCGCAGCTCCCAACCAAAGTGCCGGTTGTTGCGAACTGTTGTTTATTAGCAATCCCACTATACTGTCCTTTTTAACACCTTGCGCTTTCAACACCGCAGACACTCTTAAACTGTAATCTTCCACCTACAAAACAAAAACATTATTTTAACTGACGTCCTAAACATTAATAGTAATTTTCGAATTGTGACAGGCAGCGGCGGTCACTACCATATAGGCTCATTTACTTTAGTAGTCAAACGGCACAGTACATCAGATTTGGCCTGACATTGGCCGCTTAATAAAATTGCATTTAGAAGATTATACATATTACGACTTACTTGCGAGCGCAAAAGTCTTTGGTGAATGAATAGGCGTATGCAGTGTGGCTAATAAGATAATAAATTAGGAATAGAGCTAATTTTAGGTATTTCAGAATGCTTGTTATTTTTAAGTACAAGTAGGTAGTACCTACTTGCGTTATAATATGTATACATTTGTTTTCAATTTATCGACAACGAGTGTGTCGATAATTCGCTATTTATTACTCTGTGTTAGGTACGTACTTGCTTGCCTAATAATTATTCTATACAAAAATATTGATGATTATAATATCATAATGATGATGACTTAGAATATTTATAAAACAGCACTTTGCTGGCTACATTTATTTTCTACAAAATAATAAATTAAATCATTTTAAATACTTACTAATTACTATCTTTTTTAACCGACTTCAAAAAAAGGAAGGGTTTCTCAATTCGACCGTATATATAAGTATTTTTTTTTTATGTGTGTTCGCGGATAACTCCGTCGTTTATGAACCGATTTTGATGATTCTTTTTTTGTTGGAAAGAAGATATCCCATGGGTGGTACCATAATAAGGAAACCAGGATCTAATGATGGCATCTCAGAGAAATCGAAGGGAACTTTCGAAAATCTTACTGACAACTAGTGCATTTGTTATGTTTTTCATTAAGTATTTTAAGGCACTACTATTTAAAGTAAAGGTTTGGAGTCGATCTGATAATGAAGCACAAAGACAGTCGAGGGAAATCCTTAACGATTTACAGCAATAAGTTGGTGTTTATACTTAATTCATTTCTAATGATGAGAACTTTGCACCCGTATGGGTTATAAGTGCCATTACAGGCGACCATAGACAGTCGAGGGAATTCCTTAACAGCAGTCATGTCGGGCTTACTTCATACGGTTCAATGTGCCAAAATGTTTAGTGTGTACAAAAATAATACCTAAGTAAGATTTAGGTCTACCCATCACTAAAAATTGTAAAATAAAATAATTTTTAACAAAAAGAAAACCGACTTCAAACAGAAAGGAAACTAAAAAGTAAAAAATAAATTTACGTAGCACAAAGTAATTCGTATTTTGATTTAGTTAATCAGAAATGATTAAATAAGTATTTTATAATTTTCATGTGTGTGCAAAATTACATAGAAAGTGTGCATCGTGCACACTTTCTATGTAATTTTGCATTTTTCTGTAAATTTCATAAACTAGTCTTTTTAGGATTGAGGGCCCATACCAGCTGGACTTCTCTAATTTAGTCAAGAAATTTCTTTAAGAGAAATCCTACTATGCCATGTGTATTATGTGTTTCCTTAAGAATTTTATCACCACTGTTAGTTATATTATGTATATATACTATTTATGACTGACCGTGACTTTCTACAAAGTTTGCACATATTTTTCTCTATATAATTATTATATTTAATATAGTGTGTATTATCTTTTCGTCTGAAGTAAGTAGAAGGTAGAAGGTATTTAAGAAGCAAATTAAAAAAATGTATAATTTAATAATTATACATAATGAGATATTATGATGTCTAAATAAGTTAAAAGTTATTACATAAAATACTTAAAATAAAAATGTAAATACACAATTAACACAATGCACACCCAGACTCATATCAAATATTTATAGATCAGTTAAATTTCTTTCCTATGTGGAAATCAAACAATTATGTTACTATTTTTTTCAGCATGAGCTGCACACTTTTTTATTAAGCCACCAAAGTGTTTATATTATAGTTTCGTAAAGCCTGCTATTTGTTCTGGTTTTAAACTAAGTATATTATAGAATTATAGAGCCTATGTCCATTTAAAATATAATATTTTTTCATAAGTGATCACTTGATCAGATACTATTCTCTACATAGATACAAACTAATAAAATACACACTCTTTATTATAATTTTAGTAGATAAACGATTTATTGATTTAATTTCATAAATATTTATGTCACTTATCTATATTCAATTGTGTTCTTTTAAATATTAAATAAATACTACATTTACACCGTTTTTAAGCCTTTCTTGAAAGAAAAAGACAAGTTTTTAAAATCTTCATAACATAAATAATTATTACCAACGAATTAGACAAACACTTATGACTTTGACTGTAGTGTAATGGTCAGTTCAATGACTGTGCTAGATAAATTCTTTGTTCTTAAGAAGTTAAATTTGAATGGTAAATTATACTTTGTTAATGTTATTCTCCTTTACTATCTAAATTGTAGTATTACCTATATTATAAAATTGTGTATAATTAAAATAAAATAAAAATCTAATTTATTTTCCATTAAATAAAAATTAAATACTTACCTAACTCTTGAATAGAGAATGTCATTATTATTTTACAATGATTGAACTTGCTCTAGCAGCTCTATAACATTGGCCACAACAAAACTGATGTTAAGAGTTATAACTTTCACCTTGTATACATACAGTTTAAAATTTCTAAGAACTTTCTATATGATATTTTAAGATAGTATATGTATTTTAACACATGCTCAGTTTTCAAATAATAGGAATAAATGTAAAATATGTACTTAAACTCATTAGTCTGTGGCAATTATACCCAGTGTTTGCAATTCATAAATAATTTATAATTACTATGACAAAACACTAGTTGCATAGTCCTTTACTAAATTGGATGTAGTCACAGACTAAGTGGAGTTGATAAACTAGCTCACTTATATGTACTTAGTAATATATAATATATATTTACTGACCTCCTTGAAAGTCCAAACTTCATCTTGGAACAAGAAGCAATGCTTATCAGGATGCCTGTTCACAACTTCATGAAATATATCTGGTATGGAGAGATTATTTCTTGCATACTTTTTAGATACCCACAATATTTTGATGTATGATAATAAAGCACTAAAACAAAACAATACTTTAAATAATACAACACAAGTTGCACTTAAAATTGAAAACACTGGAATGATGTATTATAAACTTTTTGTAAACAAAAGTAGTAGGTATGACTCCTTTGTCAGCTTTATGAAACAAAGAAATATTAACATTACTTCTTAAATGTTTTTCGATAATACTAAAACTATCACTTGACGAAATGTTACGATGACGTGCCAGATAAGCACTCTTACCTCAAATCTCGCGGAGCAGTCAACAAAGCGACGTAACACCATCTTTTGTGAAATACAATAAGGTAAACAGATACAATAATTGTTAGAACTACTATCATACAAAGGAATCCTTGGGACAACCAGACAGCGGCGCAGGCCGCCGCAAGAGCAGCTAAAATAACAACCATCGCGACTGCCTTTCGCAACGAAACGCGTCTAACTACTACTGAACTGAACATGAACTGAACAACAGCAACCGAACGTGAGCGTGGAGAGCGTGGAGCTCTGCCGCCGCCGTTGTTCAGCAATAGTTCGCAATGTTTGCATTCAACCGATCAGTAGGTTTATTCACTTTAACCTTCGTACAAGATACTACAAAAGATTATTAATGATTCCAATATAACTATAATCATTGAAACTTGTGGTTTTTCTCAAATATTTATGTAGAAAAACCTATTTTATTTTTTGAAGCAGTAAATAATCGTAGACAGTGAGCTCAGTAATGCAATAGGAAATAAAAAAGTAACTTATTGTTTAAAAATTTCCAATTATGGGGAAAAATTCACAAATACAAAATTGAAAATTTTATGTACGGAACATGACAATGAATTTCTTACGTCACACGAGAACGTCATCGCCATTCATGTTTTTTTTTTTTTTTATTTGCCCAAAGGGCAGGTATACTTTAGATGAAACGTATTTACGCTACCAGGGTTTCGCTTCAAAGTAGGACGCCCTGGTACGAGCAGACAATACTTGCAAGTATGAAAGTATGTGCTACAAGGAGAACGCGCGATAGCATAGCATAGAAAAACGATTCATATTTCAATGTAGATAAAAAACACACTCGTATTTAGTGAATAATAAATGCTTTTATCTTCAAAGTATTTTTTTATTCATACGAATTGGCTCCTTATCTTACTAAGAATACAGGTTGAATTTCTATGCAAGTATTTTAGGTAAGACGCTCGCGTCCAATACTTGCAAGTTTGAAAGTAAGTGCTTTAAGGCGAACGATAGCATAGAAAAATGATTCATATTTCAATGTAGATAAGAAACACACTCGTATTTAGTGAATAATAAATACTTTTATCTTCAAAGTATTTTTTTATTCATACGAATTTGTTCCTTATCTTACTGGGAATACAGGTTGAATTCTTATGGAAGTATTTTAGATAAGGCGCTCGCGTCCAGCGTGGAGCGGGTTGCCATACTCGAACCCGACCTATAGCGGGTGGGACGACAAATACTTTCAAGTATTTTAAAACCTGGTTTTCGACCCTCGTATTTTTACGTACTTGTACTTAGAAGCCCTGGTATTGAATTTTGTAAGTATATCTCATCTCTAAGGTAGAGTCTTTCGACCATATGGACGCGTTCTCAAAAATCATAGGTATCGCACCAATACATAAACAAATTTCACACACACATACATAGGTCAGCCTAACTAAGGCGATTGTATGAAAATAAACTCACGTTGATACTTTAGAAATAATTTTTTATTTTGTTGAATTGGAATGATTTGTATGTATTTTGAAATTTTTAGTAGTATGTTTTTCATTTTGTACTTAGAATTAGTTTTGGTGGGAATAGAGTCACCCTAAGGTTTACCTAGATGACTGCAACTTGAACAAGGCTTGGTGTACTGAATATGGGCTCCTTTTACCAGATAAGATGAGAACTTACCACCGGACATGATGGAGTACCCTGCAGGTCTACTTCGGTGACTTCTACTGGAACTAGCTGACGAGTAGAGCTAGGCAAAAAACATTTGCGCAAATGGACATTTGCGCGTTGCGCGAAAGACTTTTGCATGAATGGACATTTGTGAGAAAGACACTCGCGCGAAAGACTTTTGCGTTAAACTTTGCTGTTTTTGAACCTATTGTTTTCAAAATCGATATCTGAGTGTCCCAGCGATGACTAAATATGAATCCTAATTATTCAATTTAATAAAAGCAGCCGCCATTTTGAACTTTGCTGTTTTTGAACCGATTGTGTTCAAAATCGATATCTGAGTTTCCCAGCGATGACTGAACACGAATCTTAAGTCAAATTTAATTAAAGCAGTCGCCATTTTGGGCTTTATTGTTTTTAAACCGATTGCTTTCAAAATCGATATCTGAGTGGCCCAGCGATAACTCAACACGAATCTTTAGCCAAATGAATGGATCAGCCCCCATTTTGAACTTTGCTATTTTTGAACCGTTTGCTTTCAAAATCGATAACTGAGTGTTCCAACGATGACCAAACACGAATCTTAAGTCAAATTAATGACAGCAGCCGCCATTTTGAAATTTGCAATTTTTTAACTGTTTGCTTTCAAAATATATACATATAGTGAGTATCCCAGCGATTTTAGAAGCAATTGGTTTAAAAACAGCCAAGCCCAAAATGGCGGTTGCTTTAATTAAATTTGACTTAAGATTCGTGTTTGGTCATCGCAAGGACACTGAAATATCAATTTTGAAATAAATCGGTTTTCTAGACACAAGGTTCAAATTACTAGCTGCTTTTATTAAATTTGGCTTAAGATTTGTGTTCAGTTATCGCTGGGACACTCAGATGACGATTTTGAAAGCAATCGGTTCAAAAACAGCAAAAGTTAAAAATGGCGGCTGCTTCAACAAAATTTGGCTTGAGATTTGTGTTCAGTTATCGCTGGGACACTCGGATGACGATTTTGAAAGCAATCGGTTCAAAAACAGCAAAGTTAAAAATGGCGGCTGCTTCAACAAAATTTGACTTAAGATTCTTGTTCGGTCATCGCTGGGACACTCAGGTATCGATTTTGAAAGCAATAAGTACAAAAACAGCAAAGTTCAAAATGGTGGCTGCTTTTATTAAATTTGACTTAAGATTCGTGTTCGGTCATCGTTGGGACACTCAGGTATCGTTTTTGAAAGCAATAGGTACAAAAACAGCAAAGTTCAAAATGGCGGCTGCGTTTATTAAATTTGACTTAAGATTAGTATTCCGTCATCGCTGGGACACTCAGGTATCGATTTTGAAAGCAATGGGTACAAAAACAGCAACGCACACAATGGCAGCTGCTTTAAAGAAATTTGACTTAAAAATCTTGTTTTATCATATTTCACGCAAAAGTTTTCGCGCCAGTGGCTTTCTTGCAAATGTCCATTCACGCAACGCGCAAATGTCTTTTGTGCAAATGGATTCGCGTAAGTGTCCTGATACCACTTCGGTGACTTCTACTGTAACTAGCTGATTAGAAGAGCTGGGTATAACGATTATGGGCTCGTTTGGTTAATTATGATGAGACCTTACCACCGGACATGACGAAGTGACCAGAAGGCACATTCAGCTCTACTAATCAGCTACTTCCAATAGCAGTCACCGAAGTAAACTTTCAGGTCACTCTAACATGACCGGTGGTAAGGTCTCATTATAACTAATAAAACTTGCCCATACTCGGTACACCCAGCTCTACTAATCAGTTAGTTCCAGTAGCAGTCACTGAAGTAGACCTTCAGTTCACTCCATCTTGTCCGGTGGTAAGGTCTCATCATAACTAACAAAACGAGCCCATACTCGGTACGCCTAGCTCTACTCGTTAGCTAGTTCCAGTAGCAGTCACCAAAGTAGACCTTCAGGTCACTCCATCTTGTCCGGTGGTAAGGTCTCGTCATAACTAATTAAACAAGCCCATACTCGGTACGCCTAGCTCTACTTGTTAGCTAGTTCCAGTAGCAGTCACCAAAGTAGACCTTCAGGTCACTCCACCTTGTCCAGTGGTAAGGTCTCATCATAACTAACAAAACGAGCCCATACTTGGTACGCCTAGCTCTACTCGTTAGCTAGTTCCAGTAGCAGTCACCAAAGTAGACCTTCAGGTCACTCCATCTTGTCCGGTGGTAAAGTCTCATCATAACTAATTAAACAAGCCCATACTCGGTACGCCTAGCTCTACTTGTTAGCTAGTTCCAGTAGCAGTCACCAAAGTAGACCTTCAGGTCAATCCAACTTGTCCGGTGGTAAGGTCTCATCATAACTAACAAAACGAGCCCATACTTAGTACACCCAGCTATACTAATCAGCTAGTCCCATTAGCAGTCACCGAAGTAGACATTCAGATTTCTCAGCATGCCTGAAACCCAACTAATAATAATAGCTACTTAGGTACTTATAGCAAAAACAATAATACCTTGACAAATATTTTGTATAAGATGCTTGCAATTTGATGCTTGTAAGTATCAAATCTAGTATTGTCAACTATTGTGTTTATACAACGAAATTTACAAGTCGAGCAGCTTCCGATATGCGACACAGGTCCACTCACGACTCTTGTTCACAAAGCTCTGTTCAATGCGATGAAAACAACTACCAAACAAAATAAGTCTTATTACAATGCATCAAGATTCACGCTGCATAGCAATATGTATGGAAAACGACGATATTTTTCATTGATTTTCGTGTTAATTTGTAAAATATGAAAAAAATAGACGGGTGTTTTATGAATTGAAGATATTTACTTACTTTTGGTACCTTTAAATTTAGAATATTTTGAATATAATAAGAAAAAAACAGGCCTCGAAAACAACACGATTTCGTAAATTCTGCATTGAGAGTCAAAGAACAACGGTTTTTACTACATTGAAAATAAATATTATTAGAAAAAAACCCGTCCCGTCACAAGATAAAGAACCATTCTATTTGTATTATAGCTAGTTATATAAAATTGTTTATCGTTTTGCCGCAAAATGAACCGAAAAAGGGGTTATTTTTGATAGAATTGTAAACGCGTCCCTGCCTAGTCTTCCGTGATTTCATGAATTTTCATGTTTCATGTGTTACAGATAAATTTATGCCATTAGACAGATGACAGCTCTGACAGCTCGTTGTTACGAATATAGTGTATAATCTATGGTTACGAATGAAGGAATGACAGCCAACAGTTGCGTTCCGATTCTGAGAGCGTTCAAGAGTGGAAATGGAAACGTCACAATTTAGTGTCAATATTTAGGGCTTTTTAATTTTTATCATCTAGTCCTACTCGAAACTATATAGATGTTCTGATAGCATGATAGAATGAGGGTGTTTATGAAAATTTTTACTACCAGTTGGCGCCCGTCTCACTTTCACATTGAGCCAAGAATATTATACTTGCATTGAGCCAATCAAGGGTTATCTTTCTCAGTTTATAGTGTATGATCTATGGTTAACTGACCAGCGCCATTTTAGAAAACTATCTCTGTGTATCAATATTATTTCGCAGACGTATATTATTATAATCATAGGCATGAATAACATTATTATTATTACATTTTGTACGCATTTGTTGTGAGACCGAATGAAACTTTAGATACCGAAGCGAAGCGGGGGCGGAACGTCTACCGGTACTGATCAGAGTAGGGATGCCCAAAAAAGGGAATTGTATCAATAAATCGCATTGTACCTAACTGTATGGAATTCGTTTGATTATTATTGATTATTTGATACTCAATATTATCGCTTCCCTTGGTATCGCTAAATGGCATTCGCATGCTTTATAATATGGATGCAATTAGTAAATAAATGTGTTTATCAATGCTAGAGATATATTTTTAATATAGTCTTTCATTTATAAAAGGACAAAAATAAAGTACCTACCTACTTATTTAAAATTAAATTTAGATACTTAGATAATGTCAGTAAGTCCTAGGTATCTATTGAAAACAAATTTGTTCAGTTCAAACAGTTAGTTGACTCTGGCTGGTGCCAATTTATAATGTACCTACCTACTCTATGGCTGCCTTTATTTTATGAGTGAATTTTCATCGAAATCGGTTCAGCCGTATAGGTTATGTAACATCACGCTACTGGCGTGCTACTGGGAGCAGAGCAGTAAGCAAAGACGAGGGTGAAACCGCGCCGTGGAAAGCTAGTACTACTTATATAAAGTGGAAGAGTTTGTTTGCTTGAACGCGCTAATCTCTTAAACTACCAATCGGATTTGACTTCCACTTCCTTTATTGACCACTTCCCAAAACGACCGTATCCCAGAACGACCATTCTCAAAATGGCCACTTGCATGTTGTTACCTTTAGAAAAACACTTTGCTGAACGTTGGTTGTTTATGTATTATGTCACCAAATGGGCACGAATTGTTGACATAGATATTGCAGGTACCTAATTTTTGGGATACATTTTAGCTTTAAATACGCTAGAGTGACCAGTCATTATTACGCTCACAGTACTTTCTGTCTAACTAGGTACTTGGACAACAATTAAATAAAAATAAAGTTTAAGGTAAATAGTTTATTTGCAACCTTCTTTTTTTAAATACATACCTTCTATATTAAAATTGTGTACAATAATAATATCTAATAAAAACAATTAAATAGGTACTATTTAGATAATTCTAAACTGATGTGTGATTGTAAAAATAATTGAGCTAATGTATAGACCTTGTAGATCTATTCATGATTTAATTAAGTAAAGGAATCGAATCGCTTATATACTAAAAATGATATGTTATTCAAATAAGGAATACTTACGTAGTTCAGGTATACAACTACCCACACCAAATTATGTATGACTATGTTAAATTTGAACTGGAATCGTGAACGTGTAAAACCTTTTTGAATGAAAACTTCGACATTATGAAGAAAGTAAACTACTAAAATGAAAATATTTATACATAATTATTTGTGTATATGTAAATGTTTAATATAGATATTTAACTTAATTCCTAATATTTTTTTATTGTTTATACCTAATGGTTTAGGTACTTAATTGTAACAATACTAAGGCACATACCTAATACATATTAAATTTATTGTCATATAAAATTAAATTAAACTAACATAAAATCACAGTCTAATTTGTCCAGATATAATCTTATCATACTCTTCGTTTCCTAAAGGCATGTACTTTTCCGTCTTTGAGTCCATGTAGTAAAGTTTATCTTTCACTAATGATGGATTGTAACCTTCTTTCTGCAAATCGCCTTTTTTCATCTTGTATGTTCCTGTAAGAAATGGAATGATATGTGAGTTTGTGTGTTGTTTTCGCGTTAAGAAGCAAGCCCTGTGTCACGGGATTTTACAAATACATAAATGTTTAGTTTTAACTCAGACTCTCAAAGCAAATTTTTCCGGACATTAGTATTAACTCAATAATCAAAAGTTGAAACAACTATGAATTTAATATACATTTGGAGTAATATTATTAATTTAACCCAAATCAAGAGTCATAATCACTAGGCCTAGGGAATCACAACAGTATTATATTGTAGCATATAAACATATCCTAACTCAATATATAAAACAACAGCAAAGTATACACTTACCAGTCATGTCGACACTCGTCATAGCCCTAATAAATATTGGTCGCGCGTACTTCGGCAAGTCTTTCGCAATATCTTTAGCTAGTACGTCCAAGTCTAATGTACCGTCCATGTCGACAATGCCGCACATGCCTGCCCGACCATCAGTGTTGGGTATCTGAGCAAAAAGGTTGTTTGATTATTGCTCCGATAATATGTTATTACGTAAGTACCTATCTACAAATTATTTAAAGTACTTAAGCACAGAATAAAGATAAACCATTTTCTCTGTTCTCTGTTCTGTAACGTAATCGAAATTAAATATATCTAGTTTATTTTAAGGTAAGTGATCACTAGGTATAACTGGTTTATCAGTAACGGATAGAGATGAATAGTTCGAAATTTTTAATCAAATTTCTAAACGTCATGAATTGAATGTATCTATTCAATGTGGAATAACTTACGCTACTCGCTAGTTATAACATCATAGTTGAAATAAAAAAAATATAATAAGTGAGTACCTAGTAATTTCACTCACCTCTACTCCGTACACGACGGCATCTCTTTGATCAGCTACCCTAGATATAGCTGCTTCTACTTCCGTTGTCGAAACGTTTTCTCCTCGCCATCTAAATGTGTCACCCGTTCTGTCCAAGAAGTATAAGTAACCTAGTTCGTCAGCCATCAATATATCACCTGGAAAATGAGGTATTGTTTTAATCTATAACTCTTAGCTTTATTAAATTATTTTCTAAAACATAATGTCAAACTTACAACAATAATTTGAACTGTACCTAATATGTAGGTAGTGTGTAGAATAGAATTACTAAAACTACGAGTAGGGTCACAGCAAGTAAAACAAATATAAAACAATACTAACCTGATATAAATGCTGAGTCTCCACGGGTGAAAACGTCTCTTACAATTTTCTTATCTGAAGCATCTTTGTCAACATATCCGAGGAAAGCTCTTGAAGGGTTGTTAGGTTTAATTTTGCCAATAAATACACCGGGCTCATTTGCTTTTGCGAGCTAGAAAAATGAAAAAAAATAACCTATAGGTAAATATATACGGAATATTTACTTAACACAAAGGAAATTTTGAATTTGATGTTTATATGGAGTTCCACAATGGTCTGTCTTAGGTTCATACTGTACTTACTAATTAAAATTCTTTAAACACGTTACCTACCTGGTAAATACAAGTTCTATTGAAACCGTTAATAAATAAATAAAATAAATACTTAAAAATTGATCCAAGGCTCAATCGCAGAATTATTACATTATTATCGTAAACATTGTAAAATGACTTGACTGTGCATGCTACTAATTACCTATTCTGAAAGTTGGCGAATTATTGCATGTTAGGCAATCGATAACTATGTTTAAAGAATTTAAATAAGTATAATATAATGTTAGTCTAATGATGTACTTTTGAGAACTGTGTTAAGCAGTGATAAGACTTGATGTTTTACCTGACATAACCCTTTGGAGTTTCTAATAGGCTCTCCAGTTTCTTGGTCGACTCGGAGAGTAGCAATTGGGTAAATCACCGGTATTATTCTGGATACAAAACCAATGGCACCAGTTTTGTTATCAATATTAACTGAAAAAAGGAAATAAAAACTTATGAATAAATCGTGCTTTACTTAAGCCGAGGAGAGCCCCGGACTCGGTTGTAGCCTACAGGCTGCATCGCCTGTGGTATGATCGCCGATACCGGCGGTGTCGCTGGACATCGCCAACGCATTTAATAGTCTGCTATTCAGCAGCATTGGGGAAAGCTCAAAGCAATTTCGGCCGGTGTTTCACAGGGGTCGGTCCTTGGCCCTCTCTTGTGGGACATTGGGTATGACTGGGTCCTGCGCGGTGTCCTTCCCTCCGGGCTCAGCGTATTCTGTTACGCTGACGATCAAGTCGCGGCCCGCGGTAGGAACTTTCGTATGGGTACAGGCCGCAGCGTGTCATGGTGGTCAGGGCCGTCTGGAGGCGCGCGCCGGTTTTAGGACCGTGGAGGTACTTCAGCCGCGTGCCTGCCACCACTGTGACTGCGACGACGACTAGGCGCAGCATACACTGGAGTATTGTCTGGCGAGGGCGTCTCAGCGTCGAGACCTCGTCGCAGTCATCGGCGTTGATGTCTCGTTGCCGGTCGTGCTACACTCCATGTACCCGGACGCTGTCACCGGTGTTGGTGCCCGCGCGGTTGCGGGCTGTTGCTGGGTGGGCCGCTGATGTAGTATCAAGTTACGGTGGCCCATCCATTAAGGCGAGAGTTGGTACACAGGGAGGTTTTAGTCGGTATTTTCGCAACCATCTCAGGCCAGCGAGCCCGACATAGCCGCCTCGTTTCCCTGAACGGGGCGGTATGCGTAAACGCATTTCTCCTCTACAAAAAAATGGTCTTGTAAGCGGGCCTTTTAAATAAGTAGGTAAGTATTAAAATTTATACATAATAAATGATTGAAATTAAGACAATATCAGCTATTATTATCGCTAGCGCAGATTTCTTTCAGACAACTTAAAGAATCAGAGGCCCTAGACAAGTGTCAAAGATTTCTATTCTATTCATAAAATAGATACAAAAATGTATGAGATTGACATAAGCGTTGGCGTTAGCTTATGTCAATCCAATACATTTTTTAATCTATTCTATGAATAGAATAGAAATCTTTGACACTTGTCTAGGGCCTCAGGATAGTTACTTAATAGATCTACAAAACTGATTACAGTTTTATTCGTCATTATGTAGGTACTTACCTACCTATTTCTATTACACAGTATTTATTAGAAATACAGGACCTCTCAAATTCCTTTGTACACATTTATAGTTTAGGTACCTACTGTAACGATATGTACATGACAGAACACCAATAACTTAAAATCGACAACATGACAGTGATTATGTAAGAACCGAAACACATAACGGCGTTGGTTAAGTGTGCTTTTAACTTTGCTTGCTTTGAAAGCCAGCCAGCATGGTGTAATTGCTTGCATTACAAAAGCTAACTAAGTATTTTGTATTTATAAATGAGCTTTGAATGATAGCAATTGCAGTTAATTGTTGAGGACTTGTCTATGTAATTAAGATATCAATTCGGGTATTACCTATATTAGCATTGCCTTCTGTAGCACCATAAAATTCGACAACCTTCTTGATGTTGAAACGAGTTACGAAATCAGTCCATATCTGTAACAATAGTTCGAAATTAATTTCAGGAGTACCTAAATAAACAAAATATCAACCCCTTGTCCCCTACGCTATTTTTTATCATAACTATTTTTAAAGATATCAAATTTTCAGTTATCAAGTTCACCTACTTAACTCTTTTTTAATATTTTTAGATACGAATGCGTGTACCCATCGTCAATTCCATTTCTGATAGATGTGGGTAACAGGGTAAGTAGTTAATAGAACTGAATACAGAAACATCCAAGTAATCAGAAAAACATTTGTAGGTAATAAATTAACCATTACCTACAAATCTTTCCCTGACCGTAAATATATTTCGTGATCAGAGTTTAGCAAACTACAATTATTGATATTTTCTCTTAGTAAAGTTATGTAAGCTTACCGCTGGCCTCATTCCGTTGCCGTACACCGTCCGAACTTTGTGTTGCTTGTCTGTGGCCGACGGCTTCGTCGACAACACGTACCGACACATCTCTCCAATGTAATGCGCCGCCTGAGGTCAATCAATGTTTTTAGTTATAGACTTTATGGGATTATGAAGGCGATATTCAGCTTCTCACGCGAACTCTTATTAGATTTACAGGTAGATGTAACTTTGTGATTTATGAGAGACACGATAATTACTCTGACTCTAACATATAAGGCATCTTTTTAATTAGATTCCATATTTTTTATTATAACTAGCTGAACACGTAAGTAGTAGTAGTGTAAAATAGTTTATAACCCTTATAGTCTATACTCCTAAGAATTGGATTATTATCAAAAAAGTTAAAATAGTAATTTTTTTTTCAAATTTAAGTGTTTAGTTTCTAAGATTAGGGCCATAAATAACAAATGAACTTTAGGTCTATATGTGTAGTATATCTACAAAGATAACATAATAGATATAATTACTTATTATTAGGTATCTATATACCTACCTACCTACATTACATATTTATATTAAATGTGGTATATTAGTTAGGTACTGTAATGGAAAACGATATGACTAGTACGCATTTGTAATATTGATGTTATTCCGTTATGTACGGCAAATTGTCGCATTAGTTACAGTAGTAATTTTTTTTGTTATAAAACCTCTTACTGATTAGTATACCTAACGATAGTTTTTGCGATCGAACGATTTGATCTTATATTTTTTGCGGTCGTATATTTTAAAGATATAAAAGGTGTATTGTTATGGATGTCATCATGGATTTATTATATTGGACTTTGTTTTTATTTGTTTGATAATGTCGAATTTTTATTTTGTCCCTTGAATCTTTCTTAGGACTTTTTGAGAATTAATAAAAGTAATAAGAAGCTTAAAAATTAAGATGATAACTTTTCTATTTCACTCACCGTCGCATTATACTTGATGCAGTCAGGGAAGTACGAAGTTGCTGAGAACTTAGTTCGTAGTGCTATTGTGCAACCGAAAATAAAGGCTTGACCGACAGTGATGCATCCTCCAGCAGAGTGGTACAAGGGCATGGGGCAGTAGATTACGTCACTAGCTCGCAAACTACCCAAGTAATGCACGCCCGAAGCCATGAATACCATTCTGAAAAACAAAAATGTTCGTTACTTATCAATCTAAGTAGCAAATCAGAGGCTCTAGAGAAGTTTCAAAGAATTCTATTTTATTTATAGAATAGATTAAAAATGTATGGGACTGACATAAGCGTTGGCGTCAGCCTATGTCAATCCTATACATTTTTTTAATCTATTCTAGGAGTAGAATAGAAATTTTTGGCACTTGTCTAGGGCCTCAGGGGCTTCGTGTGGTATCGTGTACGTACGGTTTGCCACCTCAGCGGTACGATAGCCGAGGCCAGATTTTATCGGTCGAGAAATTCACAGTGTGTTCGGTAAATGGCAACAGGCTTAACCCAACATAGCTGGCAAAACGTCTATAGCTATTACATGCCTTTGTCTACATCTTCGGGCAAAATAGGCGTGATTGCTACTCGTATGTTATGTAAATGTGGCTACATTATACATACCTTGAAGGAGAAATAACAGCTGCTTTAGGCAATCCAGTGGTTCCTGAAGTGTAAATATACAGCAGCTTTCCATTAAAACCGTCGCTATCGGACACGGTCCAGGGTCCTGGGTTGGTGTTCTCCAACATTGATGTGAAGTTATTTTGGGACTCCACCACTCTTACAGCATCAGGCGACGTGTTGAGAGGCCGACGGACGAATTTGTAAAGCTTGATCGAAGGATCCAGGTCTTTTGATATGTCTTGGAATGCTGAAATGAGATAATTTTAGTAAGTATTTTTAAAAGAGTGAACGTTGGTATCTACAGATAGTTTACTAACTATAATTTAGGATTTTGGAACTTAATAAATTACTTCTAGAATTAGTAGCTTTTTTTGGAAAAATAAGTATTTTCATATGATACCATTATTAAGTTTGATAACCTTTCGCACAAGAAAGTAAAGGTTTTTAACATTTAGACGATCGCTGTATTAGTCGAGTGCAAGTTTAACTTTATGATGATAGTCGATCGTTTTTGACTGTGCTTATCTATTAATTAGTTGCAATACTTTAAGTTCTCTTAACTTGTTTAATATTTAAGTTCTCCACTCCTTATCAGGTAAGTACCTATGCACATAGATATCCTTTTGGTTTCATTGAGAATAAAATTGTGAGTGTGGTAAGGAAGGATTCAAGATGTAGGTACGATATCAATTGTTTTATTTTACGTATTAATTTTACCGAGTATACATATTAATTATTATGTAAGTTCAATAATAAAATTCAACCAACCATTTTCAAACTCATCGCTGTAGACAACGGCATCACATTTCGCGATATTGATGGAATGCAGCAAGGTGTTGCCTGTCTGGTTGGTGTTGATGAGAGGGCAAATGGCGCCGACCCTCGTAGCTCCGAGCCAGATAGCCGGCATCTCGGGACAATTGCCGATCATCACACCCACAGTATCACCACGCTTGATGCCTTTAGATTTAAACACTGCTGATGCTCGTAAACTGTATTCTTCTATCTGAAATATTACGAAAAAATGTATTTTTAAATTTGTAATAATACAACAACCACCTACACTAATTTAAGGAAAGTAATTCGGTGCACATAAATTTAACGCAAGGGAGGTTATTATTCAAGAGCAGTACACGTCTTGATTTTCTATAGTTAGCTAACTAAGCAGGGATCAGAATTGACGCAGGTAAGTATTTAGGTAACCACAAATCTAAGAGCAGTTATTGGTAAGTCGATTGCATTTCTTGACCAGCTCATTTTATGTAAAAATCACATATCATCTCCACGGTAAGGTATAGAATAAAGCCTGTAGAATAACTACCTATTGCTTTGGTTTTACTGTGAATTTCATTACATATAGGTACCGTTTTACACATTTAAATAAACATTATATTAAATTAAGAAATGCAAATGATAGGTATCTACACCAGTAAAGTGAGTAAAATTTACGTGGTAACTATATTTGGTTGCACTGCCCGGTCTGTGACCCACCTATTTTAATTTAGTTACATTTAATACTACCTTACAAACATTCAGTGAGCACAGTAATTTTATGCTGGTAGAGTTCCTATTTAAATATTTAAGTTACAAAACAAACCGGTTACATGCAAGAGCAGAGTTAATAAGTACCTAGGTACTTAAGGTTTTCTTTGTAATAGGTACCTACCTAGCTAATATGTGTTTGATTGTTACTAAGATCCGCTTGATGATGAGTAGGTAATTACTGCGTAATGATATGTATTGATGCTATAAGGTGGTAACTGTAAAATAAGTACCCATTGTGTAAATTTCCTTTGATCGAACTAGAGTTCACTATAAAGAAAGAAAGAAAGAAGATAATATTTGCATAATACTAGGGTGGTAAAATGGTGTAAGCACGAGTCTGGAGTGAATAAAACTCATGTTAACATGAGTATCTAATATGACAAGAGCAAGAGTGACGAAGAAACCTAGGTCGGAGTGAGACGATCATAAAATTACTACAAAGAGTCAGGGGCCTAAGTCCGCTATCACAATAGTGTCAGAATGGTCGATCATTGATCTCATAATGGTTGATTTTGAGAAGTTTCAATCATTAATAGTGTCAGAACGGTCGATCATTGATCTGTTATTGGTTGATTTTGACAAGTTTCAACCAATAAGAAATCAATGATCGATCATTCTGACACTATTGTGATAGCAGACTTAGGCCCCAGATCAGTCTTACACTAATGTTACATTGTTACTATAAGAGTAACTGTACCTGTTGGAAGCTCCAGCTTTCATCTTCGAATAAAAAGCAAGGCTTCTTCGGATGTTTAAGCACCATCTCGTGGAATATGTCAGGCATCGACCAGTTCTTATTCGTGAATTTTCTCGTTAGCAACAAAATCTTGACGTAGCAATATAAGGCACTATAACAAACAATTTTAATGTTGTTAAATAGATAAGTATGCAGAAAGGTAGAATCCCACAGGGAGAGCCATCTCTTGCGACTGTAAAGTCAAAAGATATGGCTAAAGGGTTTTAGGCAGATGGAATAAGAACTCTTTATTTACAACTGTTTTTAGTAGGGATTTATATGGCTTGTCGTCATTTTATACCCAATGACATGACAAAAGAAGTAGTATGAACTCTTGCTGGGTTACCTAAAATCTATTTACAAATCGTATACAACTAGACATCAAGGTCAAATAAGTTCTTATGTATATAATATCATAATAGTAATGTGTTAATCATCGTTTCATAACTATTAAAGAATTCGTAGTTAAAAAATTGAAACTAAAATAAAAAGTAAAAAATAAAATATAATTAAAAAAGTCGATACTTACTGAAAATCTCTGGGAGCCGTTCTTATCGCGATATAGATCCATCTCCAGTAAAACGCTATGATATACACTACACATAGTATAGCCAACACCTGCAAGCTGGTCTGCCAATCCTGGAACACCCAGGCGATGGCTCCAGCAACGATCAACACTCCTAACGCCAGCATTACGATGATCACTCTACTCCACGGTACAACGGTAACTTGTTGTCCTGTCTTCCCCCTCCCCTGTTCAAGATCGACGTTCTTTTCTTTCACCTATAACAAAACATAAACATCACTACTTGAAGTATAAATGGAGACTGAACGTCGATACATTATCTAGGAATCAGAAGTTAGCTCGTTTAGATAAGATTGAGGCCTGTCTATTATCACTAGTTATTTTGTTAATTTTGGTGAATCACATCAATAACTAATTCATGGTCGTGTAGGTCCTATGTCATTTGTTGTCGTTAACATAGGTACATACCTATAGACATTTGAAGTAGATAAGGTATTTTTCAGATCTTGTCGGGATGAGTTCGTATCATTATCATATTTATTTTTACCTATTTAAAAGGGACTAGGTAAGATCTTAAACTGCGTGCTCGATAGTATCCATTCAATTTAATTGACCTACACGTAGTTACACAAATCGACTTGTCATGTATTCTCGTATTCATACACATGTGTGTAACTAAATACATCGCTTAAATAATATTTTTTATTTTGTTGCATAATATATATATATATTATTTATTTTATTTATCATTCTAGAGGTCTTTTAGGTTGTAAGTAATTAATCATATTTTATTATTTTGATTTTTTTATAATCGCTGGAGACATTTTTATGTTTAATGGTGGTCCATGTTGTAAATCGGTACCTATTATTATATTCATTTAAGTAGCAAGGTGTGATAAATTGTGTTGGGTGTGTCACAATATACCTGAAGTATTATACAAATACCCAAAAACAGCTACTTACCGGTTCTTATAATTGGTAATTTACAAACATGAATGTCGGGCGTCAGGAATACATGATACATGACTACATCCCTAATATTACCTAGTGCTGATTATTTCAGCTGAAGGGCTTTCACTGCTAGACTTAAACCTACAGGCATCCCCATTTTGAAAGGCCTTAAACTCTCCTCATTCATTAGTTTCATTTTATTCTTATAGTCGTCGGTCTACCTACTATCTATCAAATACTATTACATTGACTGCAGTATATTTAGTAAAAGGCGTTTGTCGCGGTTCTCGTCTAGAACTGTCCCATTACAGCACTAAAATGAACAAAAACTGCTATTGTTGTTTGGGCTGTGGTGTGGCCTTCTGTGACGAGGGATACTTCTTCAGTCTGGGTGCTGTAATTAGAGCGAGAAAGTGAAATCTCGCTGGGCCCTACTACTCTTAAATTGTGTAATGATCATTATATTTTATTATGACATGTATTGTGTTTATGTATATTTTTTATTAACTCTTTCAAGGACACTACTGTAGACACAATAGATGTTTTATTGTTATCACGGCCATTTACGTTTACTGTCCCGGAAAGTGGTAATATGATTTTTCAATGAGGCTGACAAGCTTCATAAAATTAAGACATATTGCATGTCTTAGAAAGGACCCAGATAGATTTGGCACTTCACTACTACCTACACGTTCGCAGCCAAATATAATCTCTTTTTAACCGACTTCAAAAAAAAGGAGGAGGTTTCTTAATTCGACCGTATATATATATTTTTTTTTGTGTGTATGTTGATAACGTCGTCGTTTATGAACCGATTTCGATGATTCTTTTTTTTGGATAGTAAATATCTCAAGTGTGGTACCATGATCAGGAAACCAGGATCTGATGATGGCATCCCAGGGAAATCGAAGGGAACTTTTGAAAATCGTACTGAAGACTAGTGCATTTGTTACTTTTTTATTAAGTATTTTAAGGCACTACTCTTTAGTGAAGGTTTGGAATCGATCTGATGATGGAGCCGAAAGACAGTAGAGGGGACTCGACAACTATTCACAGCAATTACTTGGTGTTTGGACTTAAATCATTTCTAATAATAAGAACTTTGCACCCTAAGTGGCATAGACAGGCGAGGGAATTCCTTAACAGCAGTTTTGCGGGCTTACTTCATACGGTTCAATATTCCAAAATGTTTAGTTCGTACAAAAATAAAACCTAAGCAAGATTTAGGTCCACCCATCACTGAAAATCATGAAATAAAATAACTTTAAATGGTGCCAAGTAAAATAATAAATAGGTACCTATAGGTATAATCAATCCTAATTTGCTGTTGTAGTAAGGTTCTTATAGTATTTGCTTGGCACCAACTTCAAAATTCTGATTACCTAAATCAAAATACGAATTACTTTCCGCTAAGTAAACTTATTTTTAACTTTTTAGTTTCCTTCCCGTTTGAAGTCGGTATTTTTTTGTTTAAAATTATTTTATTCGAGAGACAAGCTGTTTACTCCTAGAGACGATAAACCAAAGACGCGCGACCGCGACGTGTAGAAATGAAATGGTAAAAGTGACCTGTCGTAATGAACTTTTAATGTGACGTGATGTCGTGTGCTTATTAAGTAATAGACAGACCCAGTAATGATGGTCATGGTGTTGTAAGCATCGAGTCATAATAGAGATTTGAATAATAAATATGTTTTTTATTATTATCCGTTGGTTTCGGCCTTTTACACGGCACGTCATTTAATTACAATTTGATCCCGGAAACACTTTATTACATGTGATTAAAAAAATATCACACACGCGAGATTTTTAAACTTTGAGTAGGAAAAAAGTTTAGCAATAGTGAAAGTCCTCTAGTGAAGAGTGTAAATTTATTTTTACTATAGATCCTGCTGGTTTCAGTATGAATACATAATACATACCTATCTACTTCATAAAGCAATGATACATTTGTTCTAATCTAAAAAAACCTAATCGTTACCAGGTGGTAAACTATAATTCCACGCCACTTGAGTGTGGTTTAGCAAACGAGAGTTTATGTAACATTATGAAGTCTTGGGTTTTTGGTTTTTTTGCACAATATGTATTTCGCCATACATACAGTACTTATCTAATCTGTAACCCCACCATCCTTCTAATATTATAAATTCGAAAGTGTGTGTGAGTGTTTGTTACCACTCAGCGCATAAACGACTGAACCAATTTCGATAATAATTGGTATATACATAGATTCGGTGCCGGAGTCAGACATAGGATACTTTTTATCACAAAAATTGGTCTGGTTCCCGAATTTCATTAATTATGCATGTACCATTTACCGCGCGGGCGAAGCCACAGGGCGCAGCGAGTAAAGATTATAAAATAATTACCTTCTAAATGGATACAAACATTGCTCAGTACCTAATAATAAAGGCTACTATTGTAGAAATCGTGATACCTCCAATGTACTTATTTTAAGATAGACATTAGGTACGCTAAAAGTCTTTTTAAAAAGACCCAGGAAGTCTCCAAGAAGAAGTGGCTACGTGCGTGCTTAGAAAACTATTAAGTACTAGCTGTTGCCCGCGACTTCGTTCGCGTGAAAATTCAGATGGGTGCCTCTATTAGAATATTGCGTGCCTGATTTTTATGGCAATCGTACATTGTATCAGTATTATCCGTCTCTATGGCGAATCCAGTTTAAACCCGCTACCGCTAAAACTGACAAACCACTTTCACACAAACTTGCGACTCTTATTTGCCCATTTAATAAGGGGGGTTGCTGAATAATAAAAAAAGAGTATTTTCTAGTAATTTGGTAATCCTACTATAAAAACTATAGAAATTTTATACATACTTTGCCACCTCTTTATACCCCCTTAGGGGATGGATTTCGCAAAATGCCGCCTAAGTGAGCACCTATATCCTAATAGGAACGACAATGCAAAGTTTGTGATTCCTAGCACTTGTTGTTTCTGAGATTTCGTGATAAGTGACCTTTTGCTTTTATGTATATAGATAGCATTTTTATATTGTTTAAATACTGTTTCTCATACTATTTTTAATCTCCCATTCATACAAATCCTCTTTCACCTACCTAAAGATATCCCTCGTAAAAACAATATACAATACACAAAGGCAAATTTTCACTACAATAACTTTCCCCTTCCCCTTCTTCCCTATTGCACTTTTCTCCACTCTCCACAGTTTCCTCCTTCCTCTCTTCCCCTCCCCCTTCTCCTCTTTTCCTCCTTTTTCCCCTCCCTTCATCTACTGTCTCCCTCACTTCCCTCTCACTTTCCTCTCATTTTCCCCTCATTCACCCCTCACTTAACCCTCACTCCCCCTCACTTCCCCTCTCACTTCCCTCTCACTTCCCCCTCACTGCCCCCTCACCCAACTCACTTCCCCCTCACTTCTCCCTCACTTCTCTCTGGCTTTCCCCTGACTTCCCTCTGACTTCTTCCTGACTTTCTCCTCACTTCTTCCGCATATCCCCCACACTTTCTCTTCACTTCCCCATCACTTTCCTCTCACTCCCCCATCACTTTCCTCTCACTCCCCCATCACTTCCCTCTCACTTTCCCCTCCCTTCCTCCTTCTCCTCAATTCCTCCTTTTCCTCCCTCCTTTCCCTCCCTCCCCCTCTCTGTAAATTTCAAAAGCTAAAGATCTTTGTATAGAAAATTTCATCCCTAATTTCACCCCTCTAAATCCACCCCTGTTAAAATAAAATTATAAGTATATTTTTTATTTAAATAGAAGTATTCCAAACCAAAATTTCAAAACTGTAAGTTAAAAAATGAAGAAGATTCATACAATCGATTTCATCCCTTTTCACACACTTAGGAATTAAATCTTAAAAACCCTTTTTTAGTACAACCTCTAGACATTTAGACAAACACACCCTCCAAATTTCAAGTCACTACGACCAGCAGTTTAGGCTGTGCGTTGTCTGTTAGTCAGTCAGTCAGTCAGGACAAAGCCTTATATAATATGTATGGGTATATGGATGTATGGATTAGACGTATAGCCATCGAGGATCAAAGCATACAGGCTGCTAGGAATGCTAACACGTGATAGAGCCACATAAAGCTGACCGTGCGAAAAACAGCTAATACTTAGATCCACGCCCACAACTTTTAGTTGTGTCTGACCTTGGGCTTTATTAATTGTCATCGCGAAATATAGGCTCACTGGAAACTGGACTCATTTAAAACTAAATGGAAGATTGTTTAGAATGAGAGGAATCCAAAAAATAAAAACGCTATCAGCTATTCCGTAACCTGTTAGTCTCTGTTTCTATCAGAAAATGTTCGACGAGATTCTTTAAATTGGCATAACTTTTTTATTTATGAACCGATTGACATGAAACAAACACTAAATGTTAAGTGAAGCTTACCACAATGTATTAGTGAAAACCATATCTAAATCGGATAAGCCGTTTCTGAGATTAGCGTGAACAAACGCACAGACAAACAGACTAACAGACAAACAGACAAACAGACAAAAATTGTAACAATCATTGTTTTGGGTTCTATTTGCGTTGATAAAGGCCCCAATAATTTTTTTCTCATATATTTTACATGTACAGACAGCGATCGGTTACATTTTTATTATATGTATAGATGTATAGATTAACTCAGGCTCTACTTACTCTGGCGGTAAACTAGGTAGTTATTTGTTTGCAAAATTAAAATTACATAGTCTCTCTCTTTGTATCTCGATTTCATTACGTTTGTTACATTGATTGACATTACAGAAGAGCGACTTTTATGTAGGACCACTTAATTATTTTTTTTTTTTTGCTAAGACTTGTTTGGAAACTACTGCAATAATGAAACTTTATGAAACATGGTGCTTCATTGTAGTTTTACTGTAGGTACACTTAGTTGTTAGTTTTATGCAGCACTAAACTAATGTTTGAATAATGTATTTTTATAAATCTAGAAATCTTTACATGTTAATTCTTTAAATTTATATAGGGCAGACATATTCAAGAACGGCACCGACTATAAACCGTAGAAGACTTGATACCTACCTATTACTAGATTCAAATTTCTAATAAAAGATAATATTTTTTTAAGTCCATATTTTTTTATATTATTCCATAACGTCTCGAATGCAAGAATTAACATTATTTATACTATGGTGTGCAGTACTTTAATAATATTAACTATTAGGCAAAAAACAAAAACCAACTTTAAAACTTTCTTGTCTCAAAAGACATCAACGCGTTATTTTACATCTCATTAGTCCTTGTATACGTTTTTACAAATTATAAAACTAAGAACAAAATATAGAACCATGTTATAAAAAACGTATTATGCGTGGACCTTGATAAAAATAGTATGAAAAATAACTGGTTAGTAGAGCAAGTAATTCAAGTTCAAGTTAAGTATTACAAGTTTAGCTACCCCTGTACAGAAACATTGCATTTTAGATCGACTACACAACACCGCCATCTCTTTCTGATCACTATTCTTAGGCCGCTGTTAGACTATCATAAAAATATGATTAAAGATGTGTAAGTAATTTTTAAATGAAGAACATATGACGGTGTAATAACTACATGTGATTATCTATGATCATAGTTTGAGAGTCATCGAACTATGATCATAGAATTTGACAGATATGAAATCATATGTATATGATAATGTAATACCGGCCTTAAGCACTTTGCCATTTGAAGTAAAAGAAAATAATAATGATATTTACTGTTTTTAGTACTTCGTAGGTACACGAAGTTGTGGATTCGATTCCCATACAGGACAAAACTTTGAGCGATAAAATATTTTTCCTAGTCAAGGTGAAAGTAATACGAGTCCAATAATTACGTGTTTGTAAAGTCTCCGGCCTGAATAAGTGCCTGTATGCAAGTGTAGGAGGTGTCATTAAAAAATGCTTTCGCTCATCAAAACGTTCTACGACTTTGAAACCAGCCCGCTAAAACATTTCACTTTATTGTATTCTAATTCTCGAGAAATTAAGTATAATGGTGAGAGTAAGTTTAAATTATGATAAGACTAATGCTATTGAAGTATCATTGGAGCGGTAAAATTAGACGTGAAACTTTAAAGTTCCCACATAAGTGTTCTTAACGTAATGCAGCGAATCGGTGTGTATGGTCACGAAATTAATATAATGAGTTTAAAAGTCTTCGAGGGAAAAGTATGGTTACATTGTGTCGTAAGAGGCGACCGAGAAACTATCAGGACATGAATAGTAGCGATGACGTCGTTGACGATATTATGTAAAACTAGGATGAGGTATTTTAGGAGAGGCATTATGTTGTGTTCATACGTCATCTAGTTAAAAAAATGATTTTTTGTAAAAATATAATGTACCTAGGTATAAAATTACAGTCAAATATCTGCTTTGTAACGATGCACATCGGCAATCAAGGTGAGTGTGATTTATGATTTTCATGTTTTAATTTATCATCGTCGTCATTATTACTGTCGAAAGAAATCCACTACTAGACATAGATCTCTCACGTATAACTATTGTCTAATTTAAAGGACGTGAGCCGCCTTCAACAGTTTTGATCTTTTATTAATTTTGCAACAGATTATTATTAACTTTTACTGCTCATCTTGTGGTCGACTAACTCATTCTTATGTTAAACGTTATTGTGATTAATTTTGTGAAAGAGTATAGGTACCTACTTCTATAACAATTTTTTTAATTTGTATAAATTAATATGATGTGTTTATCTATGCCAATGTCAGATCACACACTTCTTTGTACGCGCAATGTGCAGGTACAAAGTATTTTCGCAAGGTTTGTGCGTTGCTGAAAATGGCGATGTAGATACTTTTTTTATTATTTTATAAGTAGGTACCGTAAAAAAGAAACAATAAATAACCTTTAATGATGAACGGTTAGTTCGTCATCGAAAATTTCTTGCTTCTTTTGGGTTTTTCTAAATTATTAAATCATATACAATGACCAGGAACTTTACAACAGTACAAAATTATAATAAATCAAAACAAGTTGCAGTTTTTGTTTATTTATGTTTTGATATTGTCCATATCAATCAACAATACAAGTTATTTTATATTTTACGGAGGTACCTCCATCGTACATATACCTACCTCAACAATAGGTGATACCGGCTCACGATCGGTCAAAATGGTGATATTTGGTGAAGGTTCGAAATCCAACAGTGGGCATCTTTTGATTGAAATAATGATGATGATATACCTACATAGTTACAACAACAAGATAATGGTTTGTACTGGGAATCATTCAGGTTAATCAGTACAGTATTATGCAATAATTAAAACTTCAATGGGCTGTAATAACTATTTATCGTCACGCTGCTACTCGTCCTATATTTGTTCGTTACTTTATTGGTGAATAAAACGGTAAGATTCAGAAGTATACGTTAATAAACTTAATACCACGCGACTAAGCACTCTATTCTAATTTTCGATACGGCAATATAATTACATTGACACAATATTAAGATGGATAAACCGAGAAACTTTCAAATGGTGTAGCTGCTCTTGAATCTATACTTTCAAACAAAATTTTTAATAAAATTTTTGTGTAGGGACATTAGAGTACAGCGTTTGTAGTGAACTCTAATGTCCCAGCCCAACTTCTCTCCCTCCCCAACTTCTCTCCCTCCCCTGTGTTTACATGATGGTAACTATAGGCTGGAGGCAGAGGCACAGTCAACCTCGGAAGTTGCAGTAGCTTCCGAGGTCGTGGTTAGCAATTAAAAAATAATTTATGGTTTTTGTTTCATTTATTATATCACACGAGTGTTACACATAATACGTTGGAGCGCTCAGGTAGGCAGTTCATATTTTTGTTGAACAGAAACGACGACCCTTAACAATTACTAGATATAATGTTTGGCTTTTGTTGTTACCCTGCTAGAGCTAGCTTTTCCGAAATTATATGTGCGTAGTGCGTACGGTTTGTTTTTAAACCATCATATACTCGTATTATACATTGTATTTACTTTTATCGTTCGGCTCTACCGAACACATAGAGCCAAGTTTTTTGTGAAAAATAAAACAATACAATTCAAGCAAGATAATTATTTTACACTTAACAGAACATAACTTAAAATTGTATTTGTTTATTTGGCTAATACATCATAATATTAAATTTTATGACAACAAATAAAACGTATGTATTCTGCTAATGGCCTCTAAGCAATGACCCGATTCAGTGTTCGTCGGATGCAAGCAATTTTAGACGCAAAGAGGTCAATATCAAAATGATCGTGCAGAGTAGATAGCCTAGTATATTCGTATAAGTATTTATTATTTTGTCGTCACTGAGTCGAGCATGTCTTTGATTATTCTTTTATTTATTATTCTCCTAACTGGCTTTATTTAAGTCACGTGGTAAGATCCTCGTTTGATAAAAATCTTTAGATTTATGTAAGTTTTATCACTAGTACTTACCTTTATTATTATTCGATTTTGTTATTATCTTTATATAATCTAGTAGGTTTATAGTCTGTCTACAATATAATAACTTCAATTGTCACAGTCTCACAGTTTAAAATAATGAACATATTCAATCACACACGTCTGTTCTGGGCCACTAATTTATTCGTTCTTACTCGTTTTCCTTGTTATTATAACTTATATCTACTTAATTTAAACAATTTTGATGTCACTTACTTCAAATTTATGGTTACTGGTTTCCGTATTGTTCATGTTATTGTCAACGGTCATCTCTGTAGCAGTCATTTTGATTCAAATAGTTCAGCGTTCACTTGTTCTAAAGGGTTTGAAATTCCATGTTGGTGTGCCAGCACTTTTGTTATTAAACGCTGAAACAAAATAATAATAATAATAATAATAATAATATTCTACCACATTCACACAGCGCCATCTAGCCCCAAATTAAGCAATTATATTTGCTTGTGTTATGGGTACTAAACAACTGATATACTACTTATATAACTTTTTTTTTTTTTGTAAATACATACATATTATAGATAAATTACACCCAGACACAGAACAAATAATCATGCTCATCACACAAAGGTTTGTCCTGGGTGGGAATCGAACCCACGACCTCCGGCTTAGCAGTCAGGGTCACTAACCACTAGACCAACAGGCCAGTCAAAATAAAAACGTAAAAAAATAAAGACGTAAATGTCGTCGTTTCGGTTATCTGTCTACTGAATCATTGAGATATTGTAAATTGTTTGTAGACACAGCATTACGTATTTTCAATAATACTGTAACTTAAACATGTATACATATGTGTATAAGTCGATACTACGTCGCAACTTCCAAATGGATTTCATTTAGATACAGAAAGCTATTGAGATCACAATTAGTTTCTAGATAGCCATTTTTAGAGCTCCTAGGACGGATATCACACTGGAACACATTCTGCTCCGTTCTGCGTTGGCCGCAGCTACAAGCGTAGCTATTTTGCTGGACACGGGATGCAATGACAGTGTGATAATTATAGTATTTTCATACATAATAGACATTGTGATACCCACAGTTACATATTATATAGTTTTGAAATCAAATGTTACAGGTAGCAAACAGCTGACTAAATTTTTAAGGAGGGCACTAAAGATTATAAGTTTCCATAGTAGATATACGGAGATATAATTACCTAATTTGTTTGTTGTCTAAACTATCTAAACTCATTATATTTTAAAGAGAAAATTAAATTTTTTGTATGTTTGTTTGCAACGATTTAACTAATTCAAAATTCAAATTCAAATTCAAATACTTTATTTTGTGGACAATAGGTAATTTTAACTAAAAATCTAGGTTACGATTTAAAAAATTCTTTTACCTTTACAGATCAATAAATTCAGCAGGCAACGTAGGCTATATTTTATTATGTTTAACATCTTATTTTAAACGCCTTCGTAAATCTAAATGATGCAATACGATACTATTGCTATGATATTTTCCGTAGCAGTTTGTTGTGAGATTGTATAAAACTTTTGATACCGTAGCGAAGCGAGGCTGGACCTCTAGTATTTTATGTATTCATAAGAACTTTAACTCTAAATAACCAATGATTTTAATTCCAATTAGGTACTAAGTTTGCTTCAGTAAAATTAAAATTCGGTCTATGTATTTAGAAAAAGACGCGACGAACAGGATTCGCTGTGACTTAGTAATGTGGTTCAAATTGGACAAATTCCATGGAGTTATATTTTTCATTCATTATGAAATTAAAGTGGAAATTGCTCTCAGCTTTAAAAACTATTGTATTGTTACATCTATTTTCCTGTGTCCGAACTACCGTTGATGCTACCATTGTATATCTGCTGATAAGCCTACAATTATATTTATAATACGTTATTACAACATACGCAGTATTGTGTCCATTTCTAATCTAGCAATGGGTATTAACATTAATTGACTTCCTTAAGTCTATTATAACTTATTGCACGCACTCTGTGAAGTAAATGTTGTATAAGAGAATGAAAAAAAAAAATCCCAATCTAAGCTAGTAATATAAAGAGAAAAGATTTGATTTTTTGTATGTTTGTTTGTTTGTATGTTTCAATTTAACTCAACCTACGTTATCGAATTAAAAAATTCTTTAAGCTTTAGAAAGCTACAAATAGGGCGGGCAAGATAGGCTTAGATATTTTATTACCTATGTTTAACATATTTTTCAGTCATTGTCAATATTTTAAGCGCCTTTGTAATTCTGAATGAAGCAATACGATACTATTGCAACGATATTGATTTCCCTAGGAGTTTGTTGTAAGGCGAGACAGAATGAAACTATTGATAAGTACCGAACTAAAGGGGGTGCGAAAAAACGATGTTTTAACGATGTTTACGATGCTTTCGCCATCATAATTATGTGCGTTAACTCTCTTTTGATATTCTATTATTTTATTCTATTGTTCGGTACATGGTCTCAAAATGTAACAAACATTTTATTAATTTTTATTATGATTATGGACCCGTTCGGCGGCTTTGCACGAGGATTCTATTATATGTTTATTTACGAAAAATACTAACAAATATCTGAAATTAAAGGGTTTTCTCTACGATATTACCTATCTATTATTTGATATCAACCTTTCGAAAAGAATGGTCTAAACGATAGTGAAAACCGTAACAAAATCCGTAGTATGGTTTAGTAGTAATTAGTATTAAAATAGAAAAAAGTTTTGTTGCGAAAAACAAAGAAGTAAGAAAGAGTTGTAACTTTGCTTATTATTTAGAAATTTTTAAAACTTTCCGTTTCACTTGTAGACAGTTACAGGCAGTATAAACCTAATAATGGTGTAGTCATCTAAAATAATTTTCTTTCTATATACTTAATTCTTCAAACACATTTACACTACGCTAGCATTAGTTACAGCAATAAATTACTGTCAGTAAATTGTTTTTTAGTTTATCCTTTTACATAACTATGATACGACGCAATTGATGTCTATATGATATCTATCTGCCTATTGTCACAAAATGTCTACATGCGACACCTTATTCTATCAGACAATCTGCCTTTTACGAAATGATGACAGATCGTCGAAATTATCGGTTTTTCTTCACTATAATATATTATGCATGTATTATAAACCTGACGGAAGAAAATTAGTTACTTGGTTTAGAAGTTAGCGAAGAAACAGACAGGAAAAAACAACGACTATCCTATTATTTCCTATTAATATTGTGTGTGTGTGTTTGTTACCACTCACCGTCTAAACGGCTTAATCAATTTCGATGAAAATTTGTATGTAGATAGATTCGGTGCCGGAGACGGACATAGGCTACTTTTTATCCCGAAAATCGGTCGCGTAAAAACATATTTTACTCGCGGGCGAAGCCGTGGGCACAGCTAGTATTTTATATTATTTAAACATTGTCTATGCATTTGTCAGCTTAGCGGTTTGTAATGATTAATCTAAGATCTTTAAATATAGACGATTGATAAATATTATGTCGGTTACTACATAAATCTCTTAATATTGCAAATATGCTATATCCACACATTCCTACCTATAAATAATATTTACACTTTTAAATGCCTATAATACCAGTTTCTTAGTCCTGAGAACACAGTCCGTGTAAAGGAGTGCATTTTTTAATTTAATACTCGTATTTGCTGATGTTCCAATATGGCAAATACACCGAGGCTCTGCATATCAATTCGAGGTCATAATAAGTCTATAGATAAATCTTATAATAGATTAAGTAGATTTTGCTCAAAGCGTTATGAGAAAGTTTAAAGTAGTGGATAATTGGTATCACAGCAAATGCAACAACGAATACTCGTTGCGGCTCTCGGTTTCTTCATGTGGTACAAAAAAAAACAGTCGTCGTCCCTTTTTGACAATTTCTGGTAGCTTTGTTTATAAATTAACAAATAAAAATAAAAACGCAAATGAAATGAAAATCATTACCATTCAAAATTTACAAGACTAACCCCCAGTTTCTGAAAGGCTGATCAACGAAAAATCAACTAATCAACTATTAAATCTCATGTGAAGTACCATTTGGGTTGCTAAAACATAAATAATTAATTAAATTTCATCTAGTTAATAACTAATTAGATCAAATCAAACTAAATATCCATGCTTTTAGCATGTTTTTAGGTATGTACTTCACATGAGATTTAACAGTTGATTAGTTGATTTTTCGTTGATCAGCCTTTCAGAAACTGGGGGTATGTTCACTGCATGATATACAAAGGTAATAAAGTAATAACAATATTTTTAATTTATTGATGAAGGAAAATCCTTTGTTAGGACGGACGTGAACTGTAGGTATGATTTACACATAAGATTCATAGATTATTATAATAATATTATGAGCATGCACCGATGAATTACAACGATTTCTATCAGACGCAGACATCTTACTTCTTACTGGACTAAGTTGTTCTCCATTTATAGAAGATGGCCAGGGTTGGCTGTCATTCTTTATATAAGTAAGGTTTTTGTAAGGTTTTTCGCTAAATTGCGAACACCGAGACTAGAAAATAGAGTTCCAGTCTCGGCGTTCGCAAAGCATTCAACGCAAGGTTGGTGCCCGACAAACCCTAATTGGATATGTTTCTTGTGATTACACAACGGATGGTCCACAGGTCATTCCTAATTTAGTGTTAAGGCCTATTCTTTAAATATACGATTTCTTTATAATATCAGTTAATTTAAACCGCATTACGTATGAATCATGACCAAAAGTAAGTCAAGATCACGCTGATCAATATCCTTCTGCTAAAATAAAATAAATACCTATTTGTATAAACAAATAGGTATTTATTTGCATTTACTGTAACTAATGTTACTAACTCGATTTCGTAGGTATTTTATGAACTGAATAAGTATATTATGTAAATAATAGTTAGGGGAGTTGTAGGAATCCTATGAAATTTATCGGCAATTTGTTTAAAAAGCACATCATCATTTTTAATTTTCACGGCTCCGAGCTAAACGTATCAATTTAATACCTCTTTTGATGGTAATTATTTGAACCAAAATAACTTTATACACGCATTAAATTTTCTACAATATCCTTGAAACCGAAACAAGAACAGATTTTCGTTACTATATTGCAATAGAATATTATAATGAAATGTGTTTTAAGACACTGTTACTAAACAACAAAATAGTCTAAATTTGCAAGATAAAGGCGTGAATCGAAGGTCAATTGTAGTAACTATCTTTTTGCCCGACTGCCGAAGAAAAGGAGGGTAATGTTTTTCGAGCGTATGTATGTATGTATAAATGTATGTATGTGAGCCTAAATGGCTTGATGGATTTTAACGTATGAGGTGTCATTAGATTCGTATTGATTGTGGGAGAGACATAGAGTATATAATATTTTAATGTAGCGTCAGCACGAGAAAAATAATGGATTTCTTTCTTTTCACTTTGTTTTAGGCAGATTAGTTTTTTGTTTTTCTATAATATATATTGCTTGTCTATCATCATACCTCCCGAAGCCACAGAAGCATATTATACCCATTCTATTTGAATAGTATTGCCTTCATAGTTTGTTTCTGGTGCGTTCATTTCTAAGATTTGAAAAGGATTGTACTTATACAATAAGCAATGTACATGTAAACTTTGGAAAGCCGTGTATAGGTAGAAAGCACTTTGCTCAAAGTAGACAGCAGTTTGGCTGAGGCCCTGACATTGAAAAGTTCACGGGCAGTAATTTCCACTAACCATCAAGCGAGCTGTTATATCATCTGCCACCGTAGGTAATAAATATGCATAATTATTTGTCCAGCGAATAAATAGACTTTACATCTCTCATATTCGGTAAGTAGGTCCTTATTACCCCCAAATGGGGCTTGTAGGTGACCAATTAGCGCTCTAGGGTAATAATGTAGCTAGAAAAGCCCTAGGGCGGTAAGTAATTAAAAAATAAAACACTTCACTCTTTCAAAAAATTCGCGTACCTACATCTAACCATCATACTGGCTTAGACATCATGCATTCAGCCCAATGACAAAAGAGGTCGCTTTGCTATTCAGCCTTGTCTTCGTATGAGTATATTAGACATCAATTTTAAATATCGAACGGCGAAGCTCAATCTCAAACTAACATACCCAAAAACACCTGTCCCTAAAATTTAAAAATTGTTCTCATTTCACTATAAACTTTTACTAATAAAATGTTTTATTCTTGTAATGCCGGTTTTTTTCTACTTACGTCACAATCGAGATGTAAAGCAGAGTAGTTAGCTCGGGTGTAAGCATCAATTGCACCCTCGAACTATAGGCGCCCTCGCTGCGCTCGTGCGCCTATAGTTCGAAAATATCTCGGGCTGCAATTGATGCCTTACAGCCCTTGGCTACTAATCTACTATTAATATTGTAGTATAGATTGTTAACACGTAGCTAATTACGTAATATAATAGCGCGGAAGTTAGATATATAAATGATTATGATGACAGTTAAAATACTGATTTATGATTGGTTCCTAGCCTTCATTAAACCTTAAACCACAAATGATAGAGCAGATTTAATATTTAGGATAAACAGATAAAATGTCGGACATCGTCAAAGTAAAGTATCTATAGATTGTGTGACTCACAGAGGTTCAATGGAAACCTCAAAGTGAAAAGAAAGTGTGTGCCAATGACCTTCACTTCACATAATGGACGAGTAAGCTAAAGAAAGCGAAATCGGCAATATTGAACGATGTTTTTATGCAGTTCTAAATGACGTTTTACATTAGTAACTGTGGTAATTTTCTCTTTTGAATTTTGATTTGAAAACAATTATTCTATAATTTTTAGTAATGTATAAAAGATTTGATTGAAATAGAAGTCTTTATTATCGTGTTTGCATGGTTTAGCTGGGTGGATAAAATTATATGGCATGAGGATGGGATGTATTCCTGTACACTTTTGATTTGGTACAAAAATATTACAGATTATCTATCTATACTCTTATACATATAAAGCGAAAGAGTTTGTATGTTTGTTTGTACACGATAATCTTAGGAACTACCAGTCGGATTTGAATAATTCTTTGAGTTTGTCAGCCCAGTTCTTAAGGAAAGTTATAGGCTTCAACATCACACTATTGGAAACGGGAGCAGAGTAGTAACAAGTTAGCATTATGATAATTAAACACTTCCACTATGTAAAATTTACACATTTTTACTTTTATTACTATTAAATTGTGTAATTTGTACATTGGGTTACAATAATATTGTCATTATAATCTTCAGATTAAAATCAAATGAAGATTCTGGACAAGATCACCCGCAACCAAAATTACTTACACAATGCTCGAACAATAAATCGAATAATGTAATATTTGGTGGGAAGTTGTAGTCGTCATAAGAAGGCCTGTTAACCTATGCCATCGTCATGACCTTAGATAATAAGTAGCGACAGTAAGTAATTTTGATGGAAAGAACTTAGGTTATACCCGTACATTTTAAAAACAAAACCATGCCTTATATGCATAGTATAGCTCTACTTATACATACATTTAAAAATCAAACCACGGCATATAACGTGCAGACAAGTGTAGTACTTAAATTGGTAAAGGTATTGACTTAAGAAAAATATAACAACAATGACAGGAACGTAGAAACTCATATTGACACTTGTTAGTACCAAACAAGTCAAGAGTCAAGATTTACATTTGTCGGCCTATTGAACAATATGTGAGAATGACAATACAACAATTACCAATATAGTTTCCGTTGTTCGTAGACAAACATTAGTTTTAAACAAATTTAGTTTGGCTCATGTCGAAATTGACGATGATTTCAACACTAACTTCTAAATATTTGTCGTGCTAAAGGTAAAAAAAAGTAGTGAAAATTTTAGATTATTTCGTACCTTTAGACAACCTACCAATCACACACAATATACACTTCACTATAACAAGGAGTAAACCGAATGCAAGAAAGAAAGAAAGAAAGACAATATATTTATTTGAAACGGACAAAAGACACAAGATACACGACAACACAATTAATTATCAACAACAAAACAACGGGTTGTTGTAGATTCACCACATTTTCGATTCACATTTCACAAAATGTTAATAAAAAATTTGACAAATCTACAACAGATACAATACTTTGCTGCGCCAAATAGGGTCAGTTCAGCAATATGGCATATTGCTGAATTGGGCCTATTTCTGGGACCGCTACTATCTGACGCTGGTTTTCAACTGGATCTGAGTTGTGAGGTAGTCACGGACATAAACCAGTGTATAGTGTAAAAATGTGTTATGTAGATACTAGATTAATTTAATGTGTTGCATAAAAGGTATTATAGAGAAGAAAGGAAAAATAATTAAATGTAAAAAATTTACATACGATTGGGTATCAATCTATTTTGTGCTGTGACTCAGATTTCAAACAGATAAATTATAGTAACAATATACTAGTTTAATAAATAAGTAGATACATTGATGTTGATCATGTCTAGTTCCCGCTGCGCATCAGATGTTGACGATTTCTTTTTCTAAATGTATTAATTGTGTTGATTAACCTTGTATGCGGCGGCAGATTATTCCACACTTTCGATACCGCATAGCGGAAGCTGCCTCCAAAAACAGCCGTACTATACAGATTACAGAAAACCTACGCCGTACCATGTGCCTGTGTGAGCATTGCCTTTTCCCACATTACCTCCTATTCTTATTAAAGATGATGATGATATAAGAATGATAGCAGCCAAATTAAAAAAGACAGCGATTATGACAAAATTTCAAATACTTTGTTGAGGAAGGTCTTTGTCCAGGACTGAAGGTATTTAAAAGCCCTCTGAGCCACATTTAGGGTTCTTCTAAAATAGAGGTAATAGGTAGTCAGCAATACACAATGCTCAAGTGATATGATAACCTGACTGCTAACGAACAGTCAGAACGTGTGCCAGTATGGTACAAAATACCGAAAAGATTTGCATATACATATTACACGAGATTATAAAAAGTTATTAAAACTTGTATATAAGCGAAATGGTTTCAATTTTTCTTGCATAATTATACATATTATATGAGTAACAGTAATCGCTACAGTAAGCGCATTTAATATTGAGTTCTATTCCCGACATGACTATACATATTTATATGCATAGACGTGACATCTAACCTATCATAAATCGCAAACCATTCTGTATTGCAGCATTTACTATCTAACGATGTATTATATAATTTAGCTGCAACACAGTCATCATAGTGTTAATTGATTAGCAGCTAACACCTTGAATAATCTCCGTAAGTGTTGTTTGTTAATGCATATAGATGCACTGTAATATAAGTATATAAGTATATGTAATATAAGGTTTTTAAGTTAAATTATTACGCACTTACTTCTTTATAAAACAAAATATCCCTCAAGTTAACGTAATATCATACCTGAAGGAAAACCTTTTCCTTTGCGCACATACTCGTATGTGTGATATTTAGCATAGGTACCTAAAGTTCATATGGATCAGAGGAGTGCAATTATTAATAACTGACTTAAACAAAAAAAATTAATCATTACTGTCGAATTTCGCTACTTTCATACCTTGAAACCCTTAATTAACCCTCATAAAGTTTCACATCAAATCATTAACATCTCAATATATTATGTAAAATGTCTTAAAGATTTTATAGGCTAATAATTACTCAACATTAAGCAGGTGTAAGGTAATCGTAAAAAAATAATATTAAAATGTTAGATGTCATCATTTAGGTGGTTATGAAATATTCTTAAATTTATACTGATGTCATAGAGTTAAAGCTTTTTTAGTTGTAATGGTGTAAGTAAATAATAGAACAAAAGTTTGTGTAATCGATAGAATTAAATCAGTCTAAAATTAAACATAGATCATTTCACTCGTCACCCCAAACATCCCGACATCACAAAGTATATTAAAATTATTATAATTAGTAGGTATCAATATTTCTAAAATTTTCCGCGTTGCTCCCGAGCGACATTGTTTTTCAATCAACATAGGTACCTACCTACTACGAGGCTAAAGCCGCGAGCTAATAGGTATTGATGCAGACATAATTATGTACCTAAATCAAACTTTTTTTAGTTACATATATTTTAACTATAGGTATTTTATTATCGTGATCGCCCTTGGTTTTGTTGCAATTTCGTTCAGTTAGCAATATACAAGGTTAAGGTCAATTATTAGTATGTTTACCGGAGATTATAAACTATCTTGTATTCTTTAAGGTTAAGTTACACGATTAATGAGACAGATGTTGATTGTTTGACTTTGACAGGTTAGCTAATATTATTTGATTAAAATTTGCATACACAATTATGCACATAAGTTGTGGCCAATATTGTTTATTAATTTATTGATCTTAGTTATAAGTACGTCAGTGCCAAAGCACAATCTGAGCTTTTGGCTAGATATAAGAATGTATTTGAAACTGACAAATATAGGTAGCTACTTAGCTAGACGAATTCGCAACTGATTTTAACTGTATCCATTGGTAAAGACGAGTTTTGGTTTCCCAAAATGTCACTAGTAGTTAATACTATTACATTCAAAGTCATTTAAGGACAATTAATCGAATTGCTAGAACCTATCTGTAAGCCAGAATAAAAAATACCTATTTTTTAAATCATGCTATGAGTCACATTAAAGATAATTGTACGTTGTATAAAAATAAATACATATGAAAGAGTGGATTTAGATTATTTTCCTCTCTTGTTTTTCTAGATAGGTAATAACTAATAATAGTAAGTCCGAAATATTCTATGTATTATTCCAAGTATGGCCTGGGGTTGATAGAAGCAGTTGTTATGGAACTCTAAAGCGCCTCAAATTGACTCGGATACAAGCTATCACGCCACGTTCGTAGATAAACGAGTAGTAAACGAACGGATGATGCTTCGAAATTGACTTGTAAGAATAATTTCGACCTCACCGGCACTCTAGACTAATCTAGATCTAGAACATCCTGGCCTATTGTCGTGAGATGTCAAATTGTCGACACCCGCAATGCCGCCGTGCCATCGCCGAAGTATTCTTTCGATTTGTCAGTGAATTTATGTGTTTAAACATAGGTACATTTTATATGTTTCCATTACTTCTATTTCTATACAAATTTACGTCAATGATGCAGTAGTAGATGGTGCCTACGACGTGTTAAAGTTGCTTGATCACTTTTTTTTATTAAAATTTTAGTGAAAACAAGGATACCTGATCGAAAGTGGTAACCGTAATCTATAGACATGGTTGAGTCCTCTATGCATCGTATAAAGAATGCTTGTAAAACAAGAGGTAGGTACTTGTCCAAATTCAGTCGATGCAACCCAACTTTTTTTTTTTAGCCTACCATAGTTGTTGAAATTAGCAATGCCTGCCTGATCTTTCAAACAGCAATACAGCAACCTACTATTTAGATATTTCTAACTTGATTACCAGGACGTAGTAGGTAAGTAAGAACTAAGTAGCACCTTGTTATTCTCTTCCTAAATAAAACTAAATGATAAGACTGCAATGAGTCAATAAATTAAATAGGGATATAAACTTTAATGTAAAAAAATATGATATCAGAATGAGTGATTCTGAATTTTATTTTTTTATGAGCAAGTGATTTATTATGGTTATCGGTTCTGATTACTTTTGATAACACTTAGGAAGTTAAAGGTTACACCAGCTATATAATCATTTTATTTTTATGACTCAATATTTAAATATGATAAATAATTTATTAATTAATGCGTCGGTGTCGCAGGGTTTTTTGTATAGCAATGCTGCAGCAGTAGCGAATGACTAGCTCTTTGAGACTTTGTTTGATCCAGTTTTCATTCAAAGTGTAGTATTGGATTTTTCTTTACAAATAAATAAACTTCAACTTTACAGACTTTGTAGTTTTATAGATTTTGTTGATACCTAGTCAGTATCAAAATGATCCTTAGATTTTTTTAACCATTGTTAAATAATATTATAATAATTAAATAAGCAATAAAAGCAAAGACAATTATTGACCACCTATAAATTCACGTAAAATTATTAATAATAAAATTATTTACGAATTCGTAAATAATTTTATTGTACACTGAATAGCGCACCTAGTATTAACTCTGAGAACTAAATTCATTCCAACGCAAGCTGTCATCCGAGTTGTTAGGTACTCTGTGGTTGTTAGTACGATACGTCCCGCTGCTGCTGCCCGTGTCCACTACAGCTTGTGCATTGAAATATTATTTACACATACTGATATACAAAACTTACAATGCTTACATCATGCTAATATCTATTCTACTTTTACGGAAAGGATTGTAAAAACGAGAAAGTAGGTTGAAGAAATAAATAGAATAATAAATGGTATCCGTTTCTTTTTCGTTTTTAGTGTGTGTGTGTGTGTTTTGTTACCACTCAGTGCCTAAACCACTAAACCGATTTTAATAAAAATGTAGATAGACTCGGTGCCGGAGATCGGATAGATAGGCTACTTTTTATCCCGAAAATCGGTCTGGGTCTCGAGGGAGACAAACTCATTTTACACGCGGGTGAAGTCAAGAGGCGCAGCTAGTAGCAAAACAAAAAAAATTGCCTACGATTAATGGTGAAACTACCTACCCGCAATTACAGAGAGACTTAGCAATGCTGTGTGTGCCCTATAGTGAACTTGGTGCTTTTTCCAAACCTTTACGTTTTAGCAATACTGTTTGGCAAGAATACAGGAATAGAATCCTATTTACAATTATTTATTAATCATAGCGCAGGTAATGTAGGTGGCAAGAGATTAGACGTATATCTAGGCCATTACGCGAAAGCGTTACAAGTGCTAGTCTATTACTATGTCCGTGTGAAGCTGTGATCTACATGACATGATTGAGACATATTACATCTGTATGTGGGGAAATTGTTACTGTCGGTGACATTTGGTTGAGAAACCAGACATATAGATATTGCCTAGGTATGTGTGTGCATGCTAGTTACTTTCACTTGTGCTGATGTAACAAATTGTAAAATGCTTTTACCCATTTCTAGCATATTGGAAAGAACATTTATTCCTAGTTTCTGAAAGGCTGATCAACAAAAAATTAATTAGTCAGCTGTTAAATCTCATGTAAAGAACCTAAATGCATGGATAATTAGTTTAATTTGATGTAATTAGTTACTAATTAGATCAAATTAATTCGTGCTTTTAGCAACCCAATTGGTACTTCACATGAGGTTTAACAGGTGATTAGTTAATTTTTCGTTGATCAGCCTTTGAGAAACTAAGGGTTAGCAGGATAAATTGTGATGATTCTCGAGTAGAGACCATGGACTGGAAAGCGTAGAGTAAGACGTTCACCAGCAAGATCGACAAAAGACCTGGTTAAGGCAGGTATACATTGGGTGCAGGCAGCTTCCTATCGAACTCTTTGTAAATCGATGAACAAGGCCTATGTTTAGCAGCCTACGTCTAGTAGCTGACGTGATAAAGCTTATTGGGGTTTGGTTCTAGTCTAGTTCTGTTGTGACTGTGTACCTATCCCTACTTTAAATGATGTGGCTACCATGTTTTTATTTGTTGATAAGGATAGTAGCCGCTGCTCGTGCATATCAGAAATAAAAGAAGCACAGTTAAATAGACTGCTGACGCCTACCTCCTTCACAACGGTAGGTATATTCCACTTTGATTACCTGGGTGATATCGCCTGGAACCGTCATAATAAACAAACAAAGAAAACATCGGCACTAATTTATATATTTTAATCAATTTAAGTTCTGTTTATTTTAATTAATGCTAATATGTTCATTATTAAATACAGTTATGTACAATTTGAATTAACAAGAGTACAGCTATTTCACATTTTGCTTACAACAAAAAACATTGAATGAAGTAAAAAAACAATATTATGAAAGATTTGTTAACGAAATTTCTGAACAAGGTTGCTTTTAAGTTGTTTCGTTAGCTACACACATAGGTACATAGTCTTAATATCCTGTCTATAACATTACCATTCTACTATTGCACCATCAAATTTACCGATTTGCCACTTACTTCTAATATTTCACACTGTATATTTTGAGTTCAAATAAACAATCAAACCGTCAATAACGATGTTTATAATCCGAGTACTAGTTTAGAGCACAATGTTAAAAATACTTGCCTGCTTAATACTATGTGTTTGGTTTTCTACTACATTAGAAAATCACAATCAATTATTTACATAACACTTAATACATAAACATTAAAGCTAACTGAACGAAAATAGAAACTTTTGAATCATAGATGCTTAAATTTCTAATGCTTTTGTACAAGAGCTAATGAGAGGATTAGATTGCATTCCTTAAAGTGATATTTATTTATCATTCAATATGTAGTAAAGAGTGTTATTATGTAAGACTCATCAATACTGTAAGAAATTACTACAGTTTGAAAGTAACTATAATCTTTCTTTCTGTTTGACGTCGATTGCGTGTGGTGCCAAAGATTGTTTGAGATGTTTTTTGCTTTCAGTCATGTTGCGCCATGACCTCATACAGTGACAACATTCTGTAAAGTTCTTATAACTCTTAGTTTCACAAGACTTCACTTTGACAGTTTAGTTCATCAACCTTCGAATCTTTTACAACTATCTATTAAGTGGTTTTCTGATCTCCGCAACTCAACTACTGAGCAACACCGATTTTCAATTGTCATATACGTGATTTATCTTCTCTTCTTCTTCAGTTAAAATTCTATTGTAAAAACAAACGGGATCGATCGATAGCTTAACGTAATTTACAAGTCAAGAGTTTTAAATAATGTTAGGAAACAGATTTCAGAACAAAATTGAACGGAAACTTTGCAATTCGATAAATTCTTTCGCAGATCGACAATAGTAATAAATTTGTATTATTTTATTTAGCGAACCAGAGAAGCAAACAATGTAATAATAAAGATATAATCTATGCTTCTTCAATGATATGTATTAATGGATTATAATGTTGAATGAACTTTACAAGTTATTGGTACAGGCGGCGTGTTATTATTATTATGTGAAAGTACTTACAAGAGTGAAAGCTGCTGAACGTTTGTATGTGTTTATTTGTACGTACCAGTTATTGATACGCATAACAAAGCTGTTGTGATTCTCTACTGAGTTTCTCGCGTTTTGATCTGATTTGTCATCGTTGTTTCTTAAGTCATATTTTAGAAAGGTACCTATCGTTTTTCAAGGCATTAATTTTAAATATACCTACCTATATTCGGATTGACTGTTTGTATTTGTAACTAAAATTGAAGCTGAGAAAACGTGTTGTTTGAAAATATTTGTAAAAAATAAATCTTATTTATTTCTATTTTTTTAGTATCTTAAAGTAAATTTAGTTATTACCACTTTGTTTAACTCTTAATTTTGAATAAATGTTAGAATACCATGTCAGTTTAACCATCATCATCTTAGGAGAAAGGGGTTGATGTTCACTACTGGAAATGGTACATGATATACCTCCTTTGAGCATCCTGGCTTAAACGGATCCTGAGCTGGTGTCATTGTATGACAGCAGTTCAGGACCGGCTTAGTTAAGAATAGGTAAATAATAACTAGCTTTTCGCGTCGCGGTTGTACCCGCGTCTTTGCTTACCTTCTGCTCTGCTCCTCTCGCCAGTAGCGAGGTATTACTTAACCTTCCTTAGAAACTGGGTTATCATACGCAAAAAGAATTATTCAAATACAAGTAGTTGTCCGAGTAATCCTGGAAGTTCCAGAAATTAGCGCGTTCAAACAAACAATCAAACTCTTCTGCTTTATATAGGTATTAGTATAGATTAAAATATACCACAAAAATAATAACATTTTTACACATTGTTGAATGCTTAAAATATAACATAAATGATACCTAGGTATAATTTTCTTCAAACTGCGTAATTCTGAACTAATTAGTTAAAAATAATCGTTAAATTGAAGGTTGTGATTTGTAAGCATAAAATATCGTCACCATTAATTGGTGATGAACTGATGAACTGAAATTGGTGAAAAAGGCTTACGTTTCAAAAGAATGTAGGTTCGCAATGACAGTATCTACAAATAAAGCAATTTTTTAGTGGCTGCTGTCAGGTCACAAACAAAGCTTTATACAAATGTGTGTTTAAATAGCAAATAGGTAACACTTTATGTATATATTATTATTATATGCAAAACAAAAACGAGAACAGCAGCAAAAAAGCTAAATTAGGCACAAGTTTTAATAATAGAATACAATGTTCTCTATTGTATGTTAAAAAAGTAAATATATAAACAGAACAAAGAAGTAGTACAACTGAAACAAATAAGGTCGGTACAAATCATCACGACGAAGTTTCGAAATATTTAGTGAAATTATAAAATATAATAACTGTATATGGTTTGCGGGATCGATTCCCGCATAGTGCAAATATTTGTGTGCATGACTGTATAAACACGGTTATTTGCATTAGTAGGCTGTGTGTATTTACAAAATCAAAGTATCTAAGTATGTTCTCACATTCTAGAACTCATACTACAAGCGCTATCTATACCTAGACTGAGCATAGATATTATACTATATGCTTAGTCTAGGTCTGTGTAGTTGCTGTATTATAGTGTTATTATTATCACTGTTAATGGAAGGTGCCTCGCGGCTTCGCGCACACACAAACTTTCGCATTTATAATAATAGGATTTAATTTGTGAAACAGATTAAACGTGGATTACTTAGATATACTTAAAGGTAATCTTATCACAAATCTATGACTAGCGACATCAACTGTTTGGTCTATCAAAAAAACTTAAAAGTATAATATGTTAAGGAATACGAGTTGCCTTGTGGAAGTTTTACCACTCTAACTGGGAATTTTACTAAGTGTTCTTAGTATAAGTGTTGTGTTGTGTTAATCCTTGAACATGAGTTGTAGGTACTGGTGAAGTGGACACTTTGTTTTGTCTCTTAGATTCCGATTGTAGCATTTTCCTTTTTTGCAGGGTACGTCATCTCTGTCAGAGGCCACGGACACATCGCTTTACCATAATAGTAAATGTTAACTATTCCTAAACTCGTGTTACTATGTGTTTTTGAAGTTATACTTCTTTTGGCGCGATTGGGTAAAATGATGAGAGTGAATTTTTACGATGCGCGCGCACACCGACAAAAAAATGCAACACCCTGAAGTTAGTTGCGAACCTTTTACACCCTGAAGTTAGTTGCGAACCTTTGTGTGTCGTATCAGTACAAATAATAATTATGCTATTTATGTATATTTATGTATGTATGCGTTGTGTTATTATTTGGTATTTTTGGATTGTTACGCCAAAGAAGTATAACTTCTTACGTGCGTACATGAGTACACACACTCTTTTTTTAGGTTACATAAACTTTATTACTTACTTAAAACTAACCACCCGTCTCGCTGACCAACCATCGCAACATCTGAGCATCGCTGAAGTACCGTCGTTACACCCAATACAACAATTATTTTGAAATATTTTTGTACATCATGAAATTCAACCACGTTTATCTATCATTATATAAAGCTCAAACAAATAAACAAATAATTTATTTGTTTGTTTTAATAATCCCTGGAACTACCAGTCGGAATTGAATAACTCTTTTTGCTTATGATAGCCCAGTTCTCAATGAGGATTATAGGCTATGTAACATCGCGCTACTGGCGACGGGAGCAGAGCAGTAAGCAAATGAAACCGCGCCGCGGAAAGCTAGTACTATCATATAAAGCGTAAGAGTTTGTTTGTAAGAACGCGGTAATCTCTGGAACTCCTAGTCAAATTTGAATCATTCTTTTTGCGTTTCATAGCCCAGTTCTGGAGGAAGTTTACAATGGTTATGGGCTTTGTAACATCACGTTACTGGCGACGCGACGGGAGCAGAGCAGTAACCAAAGATGTAACTAAACGCGGGTAAATCCGTGTTTCAGGGAGCTAGTGAGTAATACACACATATTTCGGTGTTTTGTATTTAATTTATATTAAGTAACAATAATATTATCGACATCATCACTATTAAACAAACAACTCTACCAAAGCTTTCTTTTGATTTTTCGACTGTTTGCATTCAGTTTTTGTCAGCCAGAAATTAGTGAAAACATTTATTTTACACAACTTTTGCACGGTTATTAACAAAGAAATAAAATGACTTTGTATCTCTAGTAGTTTGTTTTTGTGTGCCATCAAAGTTGGCACTAACGGTATGTTGTTGACCGAACGGAGTACCTTTGTAAAGGACAGTTGCAAAAGCAAAGATTAGTCATATTTGTAAACTGCGCTTAATTTGTATGCATAGGAGGTTACCCACCAAAGTACAAACTAACGAAGCCTTTGTCAACATCTGATGGCAATTTATGTGTCATGGTTAAGGCTTTTGAACTTGAAGAGAGCCTTCCGTTTCATATCTATACATATAATAAAAATGTAACCGATCGCTGTCTGTACATGGAAGATATATGAGAAAATATACTATTGGGACCTATATCAACGCAAATAGAACCCAAAACAATGATTTTTAAAATTTTTGTCTGTTTGTCTGTTTGTCTGTGCGTTTGTGCACGCTAATCTCAGAAACGGCTTATCCGATTTAAATGTGGTTTTCACTAATATATTGCGGTAAGCTTCACTTAACATTTAGTGTTTGTTTCATGTCAATCGGTTCATAAATAAAAAAGTTATGCCAATTTAAAGAATCACATCGAACATTCGTTAATTTACTACGAAATCTTATAGAAGCAGATATTTTAACAGGTTGCGGAATAGCTGATAGTGTTTTTATTCCTCGGGTTCCTGTCATTCTAAACAGTCTTTCATTTAGTTTTAAACGAGTCCAGTTTCCAGTGAGCCTATGTTTTGCGATGACTAATTAAAGTAATTAATTAATTAAGTAATTAAAGTAAAGGTAAGACACTAAAAGTTGTGGGTGTGGATCTAAGTATTAGCTGTTTTTCGGTCAGCTTTATGTGGCTCTATCACGTGTTAGCATTACTAGCAGCCTGTATGCTTTGATCCCTGATGGCTATACGTCTAATCCATACATCCATACATATTATAAAAGGCTTTGTCCTGACTGACTGACTGACTGACAGACAACGTAAAGCCTAAACCGCTGGTCGTAGCGACTTAAAATTTGGAGGGTGTGTTTGTCTTAATGTCTAGAAGTGTACAAAGAAAGGGTTATTAAAAATTCAACCCTTAAGTGTATGAAAAGGGATGAAATCGATTGTATGAAACGTCTTCATTTTTTAAGTTACAGCTTTGAAATTTTGTTTTGGAATACTTTTATTTAAATAAAAAATACGCTCATAATTTTTTTTTTACTGGGGTGGATTTATAGGAGTGAAATAAGGGATGAAATATTGTATGGTAAGATCTTTGCTTTTGAAGTTGGCGACTTGAACTTTGGAGGGAGGGAGAAGGGAGGGAGAGGAAGAGGAAAGGAAGGGAGAAGTGAGAAGTGAGGGGAAAGTGCGGGGGTAGTTAGGGAGAAGTCAGGGGAAAGGGAGGGGAAAGTCAGGGGGAAATCGAGTGCCTCTGTATTTCGGTGGTACTGTCAATAATTTTTTTTTTATTAGTGAGGGGATTTATAGGAGTGAAATAAGGGATGAAATATTGTATGGTAAGATCTTTGCTTTTGAAGTTGGCGACTTGAACTTTGGAGGGAGGGAGAAGGGAGGGAGAGGAAGAGGAAAGGAAGGGAGAAGTGAGAAGTGAGGGGAAAGTGCGGGGGTAGTTAGGGAGAAGTCAGGGGAAAGGGAGGGGAAAGTCAGGGGGAAATCGAGTGCCTCTGTATTTCGGTGGTACTGTGTATGGACTGTGAGGTCGCGGGTTCGATTCCCGCTCAGTGCAAATATTTGTAGCATGAACATGTCTATTTGCATTGGTCTGGGTGTTTATATAGATAATAATTATGTATCTATTTACAAAAATAAAAGTATTTAAGTATGTTTATCCGTATTCTAGAACCCATAATACAAGCATATAATATGCTTACTTTGGGTCTAGAAGGCGTTGACCTCGCAGCATGTGTGGGACCAGCTGAGTATCCGCGGAGTCATTGTGTGGGTGGTGTGGGTCAACCCGCCGGCCAGGGAGACCCGTATAAACGGTGGTGCCGCTGGCCGCCCGCGGCATTGTACAAGGGCCCAATTAGACCTAACCAAAAAAAAAGAGACTGCCCCACCAGGTTGCGCATAATCTCGGAGTGGTTCGTCGTGCAGGTTGGTGACCGGATAGTGGGACCCGGCGACCATTTTCGAGACGGTACGGTGGCCTTTTGCGAGCAGTCCGTATCATGGAAGCCCGGAGGCCTAAGACCCTTGAGCCTTTACAGCTGCGAAGAGACATCGCCTCCTCAACGGCCGTCTTCTATCGCCTTTACCACGGAGAGTCTTATCAACAGCTCTTTAAATTAATTCTACCCTCTCCCTTTTTATCCAGAACGACACGTGCGGGACTGAAGTGCCACCCTTTCACAGTGGAATCTAAAGGGTCTCGAACCAAACGGTTCAGCACTTTATACTTTTGTCGCTCAATTAAAGCCTGGAACTCTTTACCAGCGCATGTGTTCCCACCTAACTTTCATCCTGGGACTTTTAAGCGAGGCGTGAAGAAGCATCTCACTAAGCCGCCATAGTGGAGCCCACCATACCAGTAGTTTGGCTTTTGGAATGATGGTGTCCACTACTTCTGAATTCCACTGACTGCTTACCATCAGCCAGAGTAGAGGCACTTTGGCAGGCTAATATAAAAAAAAAACTTATAGCGTTTTTATTCCTCGGATTCCTTTCATTCCAAACAATTTCCCGTTTAGTTTTAAACGAGTTCAGTTTCCTCAGCCTATGTTTCGCGATGACAATTAATGAGTGTGGATCTAAATATTAACTGTTTTTCGCATGGTCAGCTTTATGTGGATTTGCCACGTGTAAGTAATCCTAGCAGCCTGTATGGCTTTGATCCGCGATGGCTATACGTCTAATATCGTAGATAGAGAAGCATTTACTGTAAAGGTTTTTCTTATTCACCTAAACGAAGATGTTTATAATTCAAAACAAACCAAAAGATATATCCAAAAAATGCTGCCCAAAATCACTATTCCACGCGGACGAAGTCGCGGGCACAACTAGTTAATAATACGTAAAGTAGTTGTATGCAAATAGTGCCTATACATTTTATGTCTTTTTAAATTTGTATTCAGAACTTTTCAACTGACTGCAGAAAAGAGGTGGTTCTCAATTTGGCTCGTATTTGTTTTATTTTTTTTTGTATGTGTGTTACTGTAGTACTTTATAAACCGATTTGAAAATTCGTTTTTTAGTTGAAGGGGTATAATCTGAAATTGGTCTCATATTTTTTTATAAAAAATGGTTAAGTAGTTTGGTTCTAGTTTTATATTTTGTAAAAACGTATAATAAAATAAAATAAAAATAAAATAGTCTTATATTTCTTACTTTACAAAGATATTAGTTTTATAGTATAAATTTTAACTTAAGAGCCATTTCACGTTTTTATGCGATACTTTAAGTTTTTGAGCGCCTAATTTACCATAGTAGATAATGCTTTGTAACTGTTAAATAAATGGAAAAGAAAGTCCAATTGTTCGTATTGTTCTTTAATAGAACACATTTACAAAATCGCCTTTACTTGCTTTGTGGTGATCAATCTCCCAGATCTAGTTTACAGAAAAATCCTTGCAGAGTCATTTTCGGAGCCCTAAATCTCACATTAATATGAATATATTTGACTAAATTAGATACAATAAACATTAGTTATATACTTTCCTTAAGTAATAATAGAATAGATTTTCGATTATTAATAATTTTAATTGATGATTAAAGAAAAGACTTATACCAATTTTTACGTTTTATGTTGCAACTTTATTGCAGGTTCTCGTTTAAACAAAGCGTAATTACTATAAAAAATATATATCACTATACTCTTAGTTCTATAAAGAACCTTATTCTTTAAATTTTATTGAAATTCACTTCATTTAGTAAGACATAAAATGATTGCTAACCTCACTCTTAATGACTTGAAATGACTATAAATTGCGATGCAGAAGCCGACGGCCATTAGTACGGCGAGAAGCCACTTCGAAGCAGGGTCTATGTCATTTCTTTCCGCATTCTAATTACGAAAATATCTATACATATAATAAAAATGTAACCGATCGCTGTCTGTACATGGAAGATATATGAGAAAAAAAATTATTGGGGCCTTTATCAACGCAAATAGAACCCAAAACAATGATTGTTACAATTTTTGTCTGTTTGTCTGTTTGTCTGTTAGTCTGTTTGTCTGTTTGTCTGTGCGTTTGTTCACGCTAATCTCAGAAACGGCTTATCCGATTTAGATATGGTTTTCACTAATACATTGTGGTAAGCTTCACTTAACATTTAGTGTTTGTTTCATGTCAATCGGTTCATAAATAAAAAAGTTATGCCAATTTAAAGAATCGCGTCGAACATTTGTTAATTTACTACGAAATCTGATAGAAACAGAGACTTTAACAGGTTACGGAATAGCTGATAGCGTTTTTATTTTTCGGATTCCGCTCATTCTAAACAATCTTCCGTTTAGTTTTAAATGAGTCCAGTTTCCAGTGAGCCTATGTTTCGCGATGACAATTAATAAAGCCCAAGGTCAGACACAACTAAAAGTTGTGGGCGTGGATCTAAGTATCAGCTGTTTTTCGCACGGTCAGCTTTATGTGGCTCATCACGTGTTAGCATTCCTAGCAGCCTGTATGCTTTGATCCCCGATGGCTATACGTCTAATCCATACATCCATACACCCATACATATTATAATAATAATAATAATAATAGTCATTTATTTCGAACCACTACAGGAACATACACATATCATACAAACATAACTACACCAACATTTAAATGGACACCAATCTGGCAACTGGCTTATGGACACCTAACCAGTGCGACCATACACTACTGCCAATGTCCTCAGCTACAACAGCCAGCAGACTGTTGGAACTACCCCGCACCCGACGCATCAAGGATGCGATTCTTTTTCGCATGATGGCATGAAAGTCATCAACATGCGCATCTGCAAACATCCCCGATGCGCTACAGAAGCGGGGCAGTCCCAGCAATACCCTGAATCCCTTATTGTATTGGACACGTAGGGCATTATAGGCCTTCTGCGTATACTTAACCCACAGGCTGCACGAGTAAAAGGTCTGGCAATATGACCAAAATAAGGTAACTTTCACTGGAACTGTACATCGTGCAAACCTGCGAGCCACCATATTGCTTCTAACCGACAATGCCCTACGTTCCCTTTCAATGTCTACATCATCACACAAGTTATCTGCAACCCAGTGACCCAGGTATTTAAATTTTTTGACCCATACAAGTGGAGTTCCACCCATTTTGACTGGTGGAACTGTGTACGTTTAGTTACCTGCCTTAAAAAACATTAACTTACTTTTGTTGACATTATACCTGAGTCCATGAGCTGCAGCATAAGACTGACATATTTTATCGCATATTTTATCGAAGGGCTCAGCAAGACCATGTCGTCCGCATAACTAATGCTATTGAACATATGTCCATGGATGGAGCAACCGACGTTAGTCTTACTGAGCTCAACGATCAGCTGATTAATATACATATAAGGCTTTATCCTGACTGACTGACTGACTAACAGACAACGCACAGCCTAAACTGCTGGTCGTAGCGACTTGAAATTGAGAGGGTGTGTTTGTCTAAATGTCTAGAGGTTGTAGTCAAAAAAGGTTTTTTAAAATTTAATTCCTAAGTGTGTGAAAAGGGATGAAATCGATTATTATTGAATTTTCTTCATTTTTTAACTTACAGTTGTGAAATTTTATTTTGGAATACTTCTATTTAAATAAAAAATATCCGTATAATTTTATTTTAACAGGGGTGGATTTAGAGGGGTGAAATTATGGATGAAATATTCTATACAGAGATCTTTAGCTTCTGAAGCTAGCGACTCGAAATTTACAGGGAGGGGGAGGGAGGGAAAGGAGGGAGGAAAAGGAGGAACTGAGAAGAAGGAGGAAGGGAGGGGAAAGTGAGAGGGAAGTGATGGGGAAGTGAGAGGAAAGTGATAGGGAAGTGAGGGAGAAGTTAAGAGGAAGTGTGGGGGAAATGCGGGAGAAGTGAAGGGAAAGTCAGGGAGAAGTCAGAGGGAAGTAATGGTAAAACCAGGGAGAAGTGAGGGAGAAGTGAGGGGAAGTGAGAGGAAAGTGACGGAGAAGTAACGGGGAAGTGAGGGAAAGTGAGGGGGAAGTGAGGGGGAAGTGAGGGGGAGTGAGGGGGAGACAAAAAATAGTATGAAAAACAGTATTTAAACAATATAAAAATGTCTATTGGAAAAAACGACATTCACGCGAGCGAAGCCCAAAAGGTCACTCACTCACTTATCACGAAATCTCAGAAACAACAAGTGCTAGGAATCTCAAACTTTGCATTGTCATTCCTATTAGAATATAGGTGCTCACGGAATTTTGCAAAATCCATCCCCTAAGGGGGTATAAAGGGGTGGCAAAGTTTGTATGAAACTTCTATAGTTTTTATAGTAGGATTAATATATTAATTATTATTTTTATACTAAATTACTAGAAAATACTCTTTTTTTAATATTCAGAAACCACCCTTATTAAATGGGCAAATAAGAGTCGCAAGTTTGTGTGAAAGTGGTTTGTCAGTTTTAGCGGTAGCAGGTTTAAACTGAATTCGCCATAGAGACGGATAATACTGATACAATGTACGATTGCCATAAAATCAGGCACGCAATATTCTCATAGAGGCACTCATCTGAATTTTCACGCGAACGAAGTCGCGGGCAACAGCTAGTACGAAATAAACGCAATAATATACTGCGACCCATAGATAATTGTTACAAACACATGGTTATGGGTGCTTTGCCGTATAAAAACGTATACATGGAAAAAAAAAGTTTTTGGAATAAAGAGATGTAAAACAACACGTTGATGTCTTTTGTGACGTCGGTTTTTGTTTTTTGTCCAAAAATTAATCATTTTAAATGTGGGTAATACCCAATTAACCATAACTCTGACAACGACAACAGTTTAATATATTTATTTCGATAAAAACAAACAACTAGTTTTAGTATGTTTACCTACATGTAGGTGAGTAAACTTACAGTCCAAAGCGTTCCCAAAGATTACTCATTTGAGTAGTACAGTGAGTTTGATTAAATCACAAATAAGTAATTTTAGAAAATATACAAAAAATTAAATTGAAAACTATATAATATATCTGACTCAAGCTAAAAACCAAAACTAAAATTTTATCCTTTCAAGTTTGTACCATACTGAAGAGGTTTTTTTTCCTCATGGTTCAACACGGGACACTCACCACCGGCAAATTTAACGGTGAGTTTTCTGTTTTGACCATAAGGGAAAATAGCTTCTACACTATAGTACGAATTTGCATGTTAAATGGCTGATTGATGACAATAACTAATTTTTTTTAGAATAGTAGATAGATACAGCTACTATTCTAAAAAAATCTTCCAAAGTAGTTACTGGAACTCATAACAATTATGACTGCTTAAGCTTAAAGATTAATTGAAAAGACGCCTTTGTGTTCTATATTTTTATACACATGGTTTAAAATTATTTATGCATGATAGTTATGAACAAAACCAAAGAAATGTTAGCCAAGTTGCCTAGGTATGGCTAATTCGCTGTCAAAGGTAGAGCCGTGAGAAGGCTTGGCAAAAAACTTTTGGTATATATCAATTTATGATAACACGCAACGTAACCATAGCAACGTACACAATTATTTATTAAACTAGCTATTGCCTACAGCCCACAGCTATGTTATTTACATAATTAAGAGACGCTATGGGCAGGGCAACTGTTCAAAGCACTTCGTTGTAAACGATATTTTTTGTTTTTCTATCCGTGCAGCTAAAATAATTTGTGAAGATAGTGTACTTACTCAAGAGTAAGCAACATAAAATCGTCTATGCGAGAAACAATATTTATGCAGAACCTGCAGAACGTGATGATCTGTGATTGATGGGTTTCACGCTATAGGTTAAAAACTATTATTTTGAATATTATTTCTATACCCTCATTTTTATTTCTATGCCTCCAATTGATCTATCTATAGAGATCCGTGTTAAAAAATGTACAGCGCCCAAATGCAAATTTTCACACCAATAACTAAAAGAAATGTTTTCACAAAGTTTCATCCCCACAAAAAAAAGCATTTTTCATTTTGGTTAAACCATGAACACATAGCAGTACAGTTTAATTTCTAAATAATAACTTCGAAAACAAAGAACTGATATATATTATATTTCACACCCCCTAAACCCACCCATATAAAAACAAATTAAAACAGCATTTTTGAGTATTCCAATACTAATTTGCAAGACGATAACTTCAAAAATAACGATAATATTGCTATACAACTTATTACCCCCAATTTCACCCTTCTACAGTCTGTCAAAAATATTATTAAAAAAATTAAATTATATAAATATTAATAATAGTAACCCAAAACCAATTTTCAAAACTATAAATTAAAAAAAAGTTTATTTTTATACCTTTAGGAGATGAATTTTTAAACCCTTTCTTAATACAAGTTTGACATTAAGACAAACACACACACACCCTTCAAATTTCAAATCGCTGACTGTTAAAACAATGATCTTGATAAACAATGTTTCATCCCCAATTTCACCCTTATAATGCCACCCTGTAAAGAATATTTATGAGGATATTTTTTTATTTTAATAGAAATATACCAAAACAAAATTTCATACAATCGTTTTAATCCCTTTACACACACTTAGGTACTTATTTTAAAAAACCCTTGTTTAGTAAGTTAGCACACCGGTAGACATTGAAACAAACACATCCTTCAAATTTCAAGGCGCTGCGACGAGCGATTTAAGCTTTACGTTGTCTATCAGTCAATCAGTCAGGTCAAAGCCTTTTTATGTGTGGATGGATTAACCAGGTGTATAATAAAATGTAAATAATAAGAAGAGGATGTAAAATTAATTAGTTTGTCATGATATCTACGGTAATTTGGCTTAGGATATAAATTTAAATTCTAAATTTTAAAAATGCATCTCGTGATCGTATTGAAGGCCGAATTAATCTAAATAATTTATTCTCATATAGTGTATAGACAAGTACCTAGAAATAGGTATGTCTCGCTGGTACAATTGGACCTAGTGCGGACAGGAGGAGGGTGACATTGGCCTAATTCTATGCACGTTGCCATCACGCGAGATCTATAAAACTTTAATTTAAAAGTTGAATGTGTTCATAAGTTCTCAAGAGAGATGTGATGACAATCAGTAGGTAAATTTATCTCGCTATAATATGACGCATTTAGCTTTGTTTCTTCTTAAGATTAAAGACAAGGTCATACTTTCACTTACTTTCTTTAATATTTCAGGTTCATTGTTTGTATTAATGTGCAACTTCAATACGCTTATAAATGTACAATATAATTTCTAAAATCACACAATTTACATATTCTATCCATGCATGAGTTTTAAATGGGCGTTTGTTTTACCGTTGACAGCATAAATTGTTTGAGAACATTTAGTTCTAGAGAAAATACTAGGAGCGCTGTTTATTTTCTCTTACAAATATTTCACGCTGTAGCCGGTGAGACAAAAGCTCCTGGTGACACTGACCCGAGTGAGATACCTATTTGTCCATCTGTCTGTCTATCAAACCCATTTTTCTCGAGTAAATCTATTAATATCAAATAATTAAATTTATGACTAAAGCTGTGAAAAATGAAGTTTTATAGTCAACGTAATAAAAAATGGTAGCATGTTACATACATTTGTAGTAAGTATGTTAAAACCTATAGAGTCTTTTTGACCTACAATCATGAAATTTAGCAAGCAACAAGACGGAAGATGTTGCAGTAGATAGTCATTATGCTATTATGCCACGATGCACATTGAATCACTACAACGCAACCATTCCCTATGATGAATGATATCTGTTGAACACTGTACTGTGGCTTAGGTACCTACTTCTGTTTATGTAAATAAATACTTACTCTATTATAATGAGAATTCGTTCGTTGTCATGATAGACTGTATACCAAATTTTTACAATAAAGAATTCGAATTTGAATTTGACTTGTAGCATACAGATGTGATTTGTGCGCACTCAACATAAATAAAAAGATTATAAAGATCTAACTAGGTAGGTAGTAGATCCACGCTGGTTTCAGCATGAATGGGACGGATCGTCCGGGGAAGTACTACCCTCTCATAGAAGATCGACTTTAGAGTAGTAGTATCCTTACTACTGCGTTTCGTTCGGTGAGTGAGAGTGCCGAAAGCCCAATTTCCCCCCTTTCCGCTTTCCTCACCTCCCTCATTCCTTTTTCCTAACCCCATTCCCAGCCGCCATAGTGGAGGCCACCATACCAGCAGTTTGAGACGATAGCTTTTGGTATGGTGGCCACCACTTCTGGATTCCACTGACTGCTTACCATCAGGCGGGGTGGAGTCACTTTGGTAGGCTAATATATATAAAAAAAAAATATATATATTATTATATTCATTATGGTACCTATTACGTTAGTAAAAAGCCTTAGAGTTAAAATTCTACTTCGTTCAAGAGCATAATGCAAATTTTTTGATAAAGGTTTACGTATCTTATCGTTAATGAAACCAGTTTTAAATAGCTTACCAACTACTTTTATCTTCACTCATTCAAAGAAGAACCTACGCGGCCACAGTTTATAATTTAACATTATGTAATATGACCTTTCGGTGAATATTATAAATGCGTATCAATGATTCTTGGCAGAGGATAGCTTTTTGAAAACTAATTTAGTAAATGAGTACTTACTTAGGTACATATATGTAGAGAATATGTATCTATTATAGATATGTAGCTTAGGAATGCTCTTCTTTCTTAAAACAATATGCCTTTACACCCAAAATACTTGTACAACTTTAACGATAGGTACAGCTATACAATTAGGCAATTTGAATTCGCATACTTAGCAGCCACGAGAAAACAAAATAATAACTACTTAAGTAACATTCCATACGGCAGCTATATTTTAAACTTTTAGGTAATTACAATTACAATAATTAAAATGATAATTATCTATAAGTTATTAAGCCTAACGCCAATAAAATGAGGTCGTCTAATTTAACTCTCTGAACGCCGTAAAGGCAAATTGTTTGTAGTTATGTTATGATGGCCGTGGGCATGTGGGCCACCTTAAAGTTTTAAACTGTTCAGCATGCTAGTTGAAAGATTAATGGTCTCCAAACCAAACCCTATTTTTGCACGCACAATTTTTGTCACGTCTCGCTATTTGACAATAATGACTTTAATGACACATACATGTCATTAAATTTGGCCAAAGTAGTCAATTGGAAGTTCGTGAACTAATTTACGCCCATTCATATGCTTAGATCTCACCGAAGCTGTACAGGTAAATCGTAACTCTTATTAAAATACGTAAGAGTACCTATCCATTGGGTGGCGTCAATTGCAGCATATTCGATTAGTACACGTCAAATTTATGGATGAAACGTGGTATTTTCTCCTTACTTGTATATAAACGGCTGTTGCGGGCTGTACGAAAGTAGCTTGAACAATGCATACGTTTATTACTTGTCTTGTAAATTTCACACAGGAATTGTATTGTTTTTTATGCATGAAATCCGCGGTCGAGCTAATACAATAGTCGTAAAATTAGTGCATTGGAGAGACTTAACCCTGACATTTAATAATAGTTGATTATAAATTCATATGTGACAAACGTTGTACAGTTTATGGTAAAGATATTTGACTTATGGTCATTTGTTCTACTTTTTCGTGGCCTTAGAAAAGCTACTCTAATTTTTAATAGTTATAATCATACTGCTTGCCTTAAATCCTAAAATAGAGGGAGGCGGATAAATTGAGACTACCTTCTATCGAAAATTAGAACACAGGCTGTCCTGTGTATGTTTCAGTGACAGAGGCTAGTTAAGGCGATATAACACTGTTTAACTAAATTAAACCAATTCCATTGAAAAGCATTTAATAATGGACATAGGTAGCCTATTTATTTACACGTAAATGTCATTCAATGTTCATTTAAGGTTTACGTTTGTACGATGTCGTCGCGATAACAATATAATGCGCCAACAATATGTTCAATATTATCACTATTGCATTGAAAGCGTTCGGTTCAATGTAGCTTTCAATGAGGTTGCGCAATCGCATCGAAATACTGAATCAATGAAATTGAAGGCAATATTGACTGGCCTGTTGGTCTAGTGGTTAGTGACCCTGACTGCTAAGCCGGAGGTCGTGGGTTCGATTCCCACCCAGGACAAACCTTTGTGTGATGAGCATGATTGTTTGTTCTGTGTCTGGGTGTAATTTATCTATAATATGTATGTATTTACAAAAAAAAAATGTATATAAGTAGTATATCAGTTGTTTAGTACCCATAACACAAGCAAATATAATTGCTTAGTTTGGGGCTAGATGGCGCTGTGTGAATGTGGTAGAATATTATATTATTAATATTATTATATTGAACGGAAATTGATCAGTGTAATATCGGCTTTAGGTGAACATCGTTGTGCTTTTAGTTGTATACCGTCCTCTCGAGGTCGTAGAGCTCTTTATGGATGTCTTATACTTTTGTAGATATTATGCTTACTGTCTAGACATATAATCATTTCCATGCGAAAATGGTCTTATTTGTAATCATGAACTAAAATTCTGACATCTCTAAATAGTATAGCAAAGTTGCCGTTCTTCTGTCTGATTCGCCATTAACTTATTTAAATCACGCAAGGGATTTTGATAATTTCTACCAGGTTTATATGTTTAATACAACATTAACACACATGATACACTCGTGATAAGCCGCAGCAGGTTGCTAGTTCTTACTAATACCTATATAGAGCGCAAGAGTTTTTTTGCTTGTTTGAACGCGCTAATCTATCGAACTACCTGTCGAATTTGAAAATTATTTTTGCATTTAATAGCCCAGTTCTTGAGGAAGGAGCGACGGAAGCAGAGCAGTAACGATCTATCTTATACAATTAATGCGATCACTAATCTCCCATAAAACAAAACATTAATAACACTAGCACTAATATAATACCTAATAAAGTTGTAATTGCTTCGGATTTCCGACTAAATTTGCTTAATTATGGAGACCAGATTTCCCGGATAAAACATAATGCTCTACATACACATTTATCAATTAAATTTTCCAAGACATTTTTCGAAATAGAGCGCACCGTAAGTATATGAATAAAGAAACTATATTATTTAAAATACATTATTACAAAATTTTATGGCGACATTTTCAAAATTATTACTTTTTCTTGTAAAGTACCTAAATTTAAACTTTACAGGTAATCTTTTGTTGTTCCGCATAGATAAACGTATGTATACCTATCACATCCTGGTCTACTCAACTATGTCTGGTGCCGAGTGTTGCCATATAATAAAACGTCCATTATATACCATTTACATAATATTAACATACATACTGAACATAAGTTTGTATTCGTTACCAAGTCAGTTTTTGTAATATTGTTTTATAATTTCGCATACGAATAATATTAATTATTACGTATTCATATTAAGATAGTTTCTAACCTAGAATCATTAACTACTTGTATGTAAGTAATGTAAACAAGCAAAATATACCTATCCATTATTAAAAAACAAAAATACGCCTGCCTCAAAGAAACTGAAAGAAAGAAATTTTTTTTTTTTCGTGCTTACCCTATATTTGACATTTTATATAGGTACCTACCCTGTGGTCACTCCCACATAATACGAATCTAATGACACCTCATACTTGTGTGCCAAAGAAATAGATATACCTACATACTTATTATGTAATACATACATACTTAAGTTCGAAAAACATTACACTCCTTGACTTCGGCAGTCGGGCAAAAACTTGTCACTAAACTCGATGTTGGTTATATCTAACTACCTACAATTTAAGCAGCTGAACTTCCACCCTTTAAATTGAAATTTAAAATCTGCATTCGGTTGATACGGTTTTCACAACGATATCGAAAATCGTATCTATCAAAATCCGTTAGGTACGTAGGTAGTTTATTTAGAAGAAGTTAGCGGAGACACAGATTACACAGCAACTTTGTCTTATTATATTTACAGATTATAGTAGGGACATCACAAGCCTCCATTAATGGAAAAGTGTAGTCAAGTACAAACATCAACAAATAGGTAAGTAATATCGTAACAGTCATTGTCGTACTATTACATCATGGCAGTACAGACCGTGTCGAATGAGCCCATCGTGTACCAAACATCGATGGCAACTTACTTTAGCAATAGTTTAAATTGTATATCACTACTAAGTGGTATATGTGAAATAATGACAGTAAGTATCTATCTATCATTAGCATTTATTACCTATGCAAGTATGCACAACGTTGTATTTGCTCTACTAATAAACATCCATCAATATATTATTCTATTTATTGATAAAATAAATAAAATTACAAATTAACATTAAATCGCATAGACTTTTGTGCTTCATTAGTGAAATGACACCCTATTGCCTTTTGTTGATATAGTTAGTATTGCTGCGTATCGCTGAAATGCTGACCATAAACTTGAATATATTGTAAAGAATATTAAAAATAACTCCAAATTTCAAAATGGAATATTTAATCAATAGGGTATTAGGTACACCCATTTTTGAAAAGTGTCTCATATAGATTATATTGTGCTAATGAACCACTAAACAAAATTGAAATTTTTTTATTCAATCGTTAAGTGCCATAAAAATGCATTTCAAATTTGCGTTTTCAAATTTCGCGCGTAATTTGACGAAAACGCTGGAAGCAGCGGACGCCATATTGTGTGACGTCAGTTAGCTGTGAAAACAAATGCATTATGCAGTGCTATTTTGGTATGTTTTATTTAAGTTAATTATTCTACTTATCGTCGACAAATTGTGGATTCAAGTGCCGTCTGATTTAAATATGAGAAAAACTTGATTTAAAGTTGCAAGAAGGAATCCTGAATTATTATCTGATAAAATTCGTATATACTTTTGTGAAGATCATTTTGATATAAGTATGTAATACGCATTACCTATCCAAATATCTTTCACAATAGGTTACATGAAACTCTAAGTACCTACATATATTTGAATTGAAGTTCATATTTGGAGGTTAAAGAGGTAAATTAGTTGCTAAATTATTTATAACTTAGGTACATTCAGTTGGAACACGATATGGAAAACTACATACAGTATAAAATAATGGATTCAGTAAAAAGAGGGCATTACTTACATCGAAGTTTTAACATTCTGTACTCAGCAGAACAGAAATCGGGCTTTGCAGCAAAGAATTTACCAACCATCAAAGAGTATATCCTTGGTAAATTTGTGCTGTCTCCTTTAACAAAACCGTCCTCCATGATAATATTACATCAAAAATTACGTTGTTTGGTACGAAATAACTAGAATTTACTACTAGCTGATAGTTGACAGTTGACACTTTATGTTTACACAGCGGTAGGACGTAATATCATGGCGACTAATATATGTATATTGATTAAATTGGTGTTAGGAAACAGATTAAAAAAGTTGAGAACTTTGAATTTAATTTTAAAATTTAGTTTACATATATACACAAAATGCGTACAGCGCTCTGCGCGTCCAGTATAACAATGCCTTCAGAGTGATGTTGGGGCTGCCGCGTTTTTGCAGCGCATCAGGGATGTTTGCACAAGCTCGTGTACCGGATTTTTACGCAATAATGCGATTAAGAACTGCCTCCCTGATGCGGCGAGTGCGCGATAGCTCCAACAGTCTAGTAAGCACTGTAGCTAACAGGCTAGACAGCCATATTATGTATCGGTGGAAGACGTCGCATCGAGCCTCCTTTACGTATATTAAATAAAAACAAAATATCACGTTATTTATATTTTATTTTGTTTTTATTTAATATTACATATTTTGTATTTATATTTTTATTTTTCTTTGTGTTATTTTATATTCATTTTTTGTGTAATATGGATCCCATGGTCTGAAATAAACTTATTCTATTCTTCTATTCTTAATGAACTAAAACTAACGTTTTCCGATTGCTTTTTGCCTAAGCTATCTCTATAATATATTTTTAGATTTTTTCTCATAAAGAGTGTTATTACATTACTATTATTACATTACTTTCCACATAATTTAATTGAATAAAACTAATTAAATACAACACGAATATGTGATAATTTATTGTCTGCTAACATGTTTGTATTAATATCTCTACGTAGTCTACGTACCTACTCTACTTACCTAACCCGAGCTTTTTTAATTTGAACAAAAAGTCTATCAAGAGAAATCTCAGCTAACTATTGTTATTATTATCTACTACTAGCTAGAAACTAAGTAATCTTAAGAAATAGGATCTTAAATTAACTAATCATACGTGCGGATGCTTAACTTTCTCTTGGTTAGTATTTCCACCTAGTATGCCAGCATCATTCAGTCAGTAGCACAACACACAGCCCTAACAGAATTTCTTAACCACTAATTAATCTTGTTAATTTAGTAATAACCTTTATTTACACGTGAAAAACAACATAACATTAATAAAATGTAATTATTATACGATGAACGATTATATTGTATTATTATCTTCCTCTGCTTTTATTTATTGATGTACTTTTTTACTTATTACAACACAAAAACCGTGTTTAATGAATTATAGTGTTGACAATGAATATGTAAGTGCTTATAATACTTCAAATAAATCCATTTCTATTCTTAAATTATAATTAATTGACAACATAAGCTCTGTATGAAATCCAGAAGTTTACAAACATACAATTACTTATTTAAAAAATTAAGGCTATCAAAAAAAAACTAACATAAATTTGTTGCAAACAGCCAAGAGACGGAACAGATAAGGACTTGAGAAAACCTTATGTCCAACAGTGGATAGACGTGGGCTGCGGAAGGTGATGCTGCTATCTAATAAGTTAGAAGTCTACACTCTTTGACAATCTTTCAATCTTTAAAAATTAGGGTCTGTTAACGGTGTTATAATAAATTTAGGCACAGTATCTTATAACTATTGACCCATTAATAACATAGTGCATACCACCATTGTTTACGCTACATAATTGTAATTGTTACGCTTGTTAACTTACTATGAATAGGCAATAAACGTATTTAGAGAAGGAGTTTTATGTTAAAATTTATATAATTATTGTGAATACCTAATGCTTATTATAAGTATATTTTATTTGCAACAACACTGTTTGCTTTAGTAAACCAAGGTAGGTAGTCATAAAGCATTCCACAGTGTGTTTGTATAATGCCCTGTTCGCAACATGAGGTAGATTCTATACATCTCCAATCCAAATGCTTTAATTTAAGCGATATTTTTTTTTTATTAATGTAATAAATTTTTACTCTGCAAGTTCTACGTTTAATCCAACTGACCGCCACCGCGCGCCGCTTCGCTGACCAACCATCGTTGCATAAGAGCATCAACGATGTACACTAATTATCTTGCTGTGCATCTAAAAAATTGGACTTTACTATTGCTAGAATGCAATAGAAGTCATATACCATGTTGGCTGATGCTCTAGAGAGGCTAATAACAACTGGAAAAATCAAAGAACGAACGTCAAGAGAAACGTAGTCACTTGTGGTGGATCGACCAAATCCGCACCTTACTTCTGATATTTACATTGTCATCGTTGCTATAAATCGCAACAAATAAAAGACCTTAGAGAAACACCTTAGCAACTTGGAAAACGGTCACGAATTATTAAAAGAATAATAAGGAAACGACACACTGAAAGAGAGAGAGTTGCATTTTAAACCATAGACATCTTTCTAAGTGCCTAAAAGAAAGCAAAATTAAAGAAGTTGAAGCACAACAATAATTATAGTGGTCCAAAGTACCTTTAACACTAACAGATAATTATGTATAATTGCTATGAGATAATTAACTCTACACTCGTAAACCAAATGCCTGCTCAGGGGAAAGCACTGATAAGATGATTACTTTACATAAGTAATTCGTAACTTTATCAAAACCAAGATGAATATTATCATATCGAAATCTCGATTACGTTGTTTGCACTAAATGTACGTTAAATTCCCGGAATTGCGATTAAGTAGGTAGGTACCTCTAATCATATCACATGAATTCTTAATGATTAAATTAACATAATAATCCGCACATTGTTTTTAAGAACGGCAATTACTTGCTGAAAATGTTGCCAGGAGACACTATCTAATCGTTGACAAATTAAAATTTGATTAATTTGTATTAATCGATTACGTAAGTCGTATTTAGATATGTACATATACATAGTAGTGTACAGTTGATATGTATTATTCAGAATCTAAACATGTAAAATCGTGGTTATATCCCCCCCCTCCCTCGTATATTACATGAGATAGTGGAATCCTGGGTAGTAAAATTGTCATTGTCAAATCAACCTCAAAATTATGTAGGTACTCTCTAAGTATCTATATTACTAAGTCCGTATAAAATCAGCGCTTTGTAGCCTCAAGGAAATATTATATTACGTGATAAATATCCTTCGATAGACATTGTACGTACCTAATTACAATTTGTCTTCTAGTTTCTTAGTCTAATTTGTTTAAGATGACAATCTTTATCGTTGCGACGTTATAGTAGATCCCATGCTCACATGAGTAAGCGTCATGTGTTTATTACTAGACTGGACAAATTGTGTTAGGTGTCCATGCTCATACATTACAAATGATGATGTAGGTTAGGTACAAGCATCACAGTTCGGCGTTTCCTCGTGGCCAAACTAATTCGCTAAACTATTCGGCTACGAGGAATTCTATTTCCTTTTTGGTAAACTTGGGTTATCGTAGAGTAGTCCTCTAGTAGCAAAAAAATTTCACAGTGTTGATATACCTACTGTGGCAATAGTAATGTTGTTGCGTTAAGGCTGATTTTCATTCATACAGTATCTGGCGCCAGCACTGGATTTCGGCACTGGATCAGCACTGTATCTAACTGTATCAATGTAAACGTTTTTTCATTTATTTATTTATTAAACTTTATGCTCATGGTACAGAGGCTGACTTAATGCTATAAGCATTCTCTACCAGTCATCCTTAGGTGATGCAGAGATAAATAAATAAATAAATAATATGTGGACACTATCACACATCGTCATCTAGTCCCAAGCTAAGCAGAGCTTGTGTTATGGGTACTAGATAACTGAAATATAATACATATACATACTTTTTTTTTGTTAATACAAAAACAAATAAACAAATTAGGTGCAGTTATTGAAGCATGAAAATGTGATAAATTTTAAATAATTCTGATCTAAATTAAAAGAATAAAAAAAAGTTTAACCATAATAAAACCTGTTTTTAATTCAGTCCAGCATCCATTATATCTTTGTAAAAGTACGTTTGAAATTCGAATAACGTTTTCAATCCAGCCAGCTATTGGATCAATGTTAATTAATCATCATCAGCTTTTAGACGAGAATAAATGGGATTTCCTGATTTTTTTTTCAAATGTTATTTAAAGTAAAATAAACAAAAATCATTAAAAATGTATGAAGAATAAAATAATAATTATACTTTTTTTAAAGTAAATAGATATCCTAGATAACATTGTTGCATAATACATTTTCATGTCCTTTCATAGAACAGGTTAATAGTATAGGCTCGTGTCGCTAGTTTTTATCTCCAAAATATTAAAAGCAAAATCTGATCAACGTTTTTGTGTTTACTTTCACGATAAACTTATGAAGCAACACATCACATTACATACAGATAAAATAATATAAAATTATCAGACTGATAGAAAGAGATCATACGTCATAAATAGTCATAATGTTACAAAGTACAATACAGCTGATGTTAGAGAAGAACGGTAATTGTCAACAAAAAAATGAATGATATCTTTAAGTACGAGTTTATTGCAACAACATTATTTTAGTCTTCAGTGTCTACATTGCAAATGTACTAAAGCTAATAATTGGCTCTATTGAATTGCGGCTCTATTTAATAGCCTTTAGCATGTCTCGTTGAGAACATTTGTTAGCTACTCCAAATTGGACATTCTTATGCAAGTAATAAATAAAAACGATCTAACTTATTTTGAAATATACATATTTACATATTTAGGTATTTTTACCTAGTATTATAGATAATATGTAAATCGTAATTACTTATTTAATGTCTTTCAAAGACCTTGAAGATAATAATACTTAATAGATAATAACATGCCTACATAAACAGGATAGCATAGGAAAGTTAGGTAAACACAATTATCATATTTTTATTCTAAACTTTTCTACATCGCAATAGAACTTTTTATAGGTAAACTATGACTGAAAATTATCCAATAAGATTCCGTATGTTAGATATTAGTGTTGTACTGTTATGCAGTCCATAATTAAATGAAAATCCTCAAATAAAACAACTAAAAATATAATAAAAAACAAATAAAGTAAATTATACCGAATCTTATTAATTTGAAAGAAAAGAATCAAAAGCATTATTGTGGACTTATATTATGGCAACTCTATCCTCCCGACCAAATCCAATTTCATAAATAATGTAAAAACAAGATCAATATTTTCATTTATCAAAAGTTCCATAGCCGATGACACATGAATTTTATACACATTCTGTTTACTATCTATTTTATTTTGCAACTATTTTTACAAATGATTCGAAATTTAGATTATTCATAATAATATTTAAAATTGATTAACAGTTTAATTTTTTTATACTCTATGTTGTGTTTGAAAACCAATGTTGTAATTTATTAGAAGAAATAAGTTTAACCAATATCATAAGTAGGTACTTATTATTTTGTAATTCTTTATTTATTTGGATTTGCCCTCGCAGGTCTGAGTTCACTTGTTTTATTGTGGTAATAAAATCATAACATACATACAAATTCCATTTAGTCATTATTTCACAAATTTTCATCTGGCGGGAAAATATTCAAAAATATCTCTCAGTTTTCCATTTCAGTCCGTGGTCAAATCGTTGCGTTTATAGGTCAAAGCTTAATGTTTTTTACATCAATGGTTACAATAAAATACATTAAATACCTTATAACGGGTGGCGCAAAAGTAAAGACCCTATTTGGTTCAGCTATAACATTTTTTCTAAATTAGAAAACTAGATTTAGATTTTTTTAAATGTATATTTGTGCCATTAAATTTCGTACCATTAGGATTTAAAGATGATGTCTTTTAAATGGTGACCTCCAGAGTTGATACACATTTGAGCCCTATTTATGACATTTTGCATAACTTGCCGTAACACTTCCTGCGATATGTTCGTTATTTCTTGACGAATGTTTTCTTTTAGAGCTGCGAGAGTCTGTGGCTTGTTCACATACACCCGAGATTTCAAAAAACCCCAAAGAAAGAAGTCTGGACTGGTCAGATCGGGTGATCTTGCAGGCCAAGGCAAATCGCCAAAACGAGAGATAACTCGGCCTGGAAAAGCGTCCCTCACTAAGTCCATAGTGTCGCGCGCTGTGTGTGCCGTAGCGCCGTCTTGTTGAAACCAGATGTGCTCCAGCCCCAATTCGTCCAAACTGGGTATCAAAAACTCACGTAACATGGTTCTGTAGCGTTCTCCAGTGACAGTAATCGCATTGCCTCCAGCGTCTTCGAAAAAATAGGGTCCGATCACTCTGTCAACACAGATGCCACACCATACAGTAACTTTTAGTGGGTGTAGAGGTGTTTCTTGAATAATGCGCGGATTATCAGTGCCCCAGAACCGAGTATTCTGCTTATTGACATGCCCTGAGAGATGGAAATGCGCTTCGTCACTCATAACCAATTTTGAAGGAAAATCTCATAAATAGGGCTCAAATGTGTATCAACTCTGGAGGTCACCATTTAAAAGACATCATCTTTAAATCCTAATGGTACGAAATTTAATGGCACAAATATACATTTAAAAAAATCTAAATCTAGTTTTCTAATTTAGAAAAAATGTTATAGCTGAACCAAATAGGGTCTTTACTTTTGCGCCACCCGTTATAACATAAATACAATATGTTGGAGTAATAACCAATTAGTTAAATAGAATTAATCGATTACGCAAATCGAGTAGTAGTAAGCGTAATATTATTAAAAATGTAAGAAAAAAGAACGAAAAATATTTCTTTTCTTTCTTTCATAAACTATTTAACAATGTATTGACGTAATTAATTTTATTTTTATCATCCTTGTCCCCATCACTAGTAAATTCATGAAAGCATAGACAGTGGCAATATGGCGCGGACAATTCGCGCCATATTTTACATATTTACATTTTATAAGTCTTAAGTCTTAAAAGTAGGTAGGTACCTGCCTTTCACTTTCAATTACAACGACATTATCTAAACAAACACTTAGCTCTACGTCTTAAGGTTCAAAGGAAAAGTGAGCGCTTAGATTTAAAAACAAGTTCTAAAAAGTAACAAAAAACCCAGAATCCAAAACCTAAAAACAAATCGATCTAACTTTAAATACCTGTGAATAATTATAATTTACGAAGGCTATTCACTTTGCAACCAATCGTATTCTTCAAATAGGTATTAGGTATCTAAAAAAATAATAAAAAGTTCGAAAAACGTACGCGGGATTTTACTCAAAGTTCCAAGAGACAGCAAGAGATCGAGTCATTTTTACTGTAATTTTCTATAGCACTGTTTTTATTTTCATAAATTGTGTGTATTTTTTTAAATGTGGTAGATACTTATCTAAATTTAACACGTTCAATGTGTTTACTATATGACAATACTGTCCGTGGGTGCGTCATGACCTACACATTTCGTTATTTAATATTGTGCGTCGTGAACATCATTTGTTCATATCACCTCCTGCTTTTAAATGGTAATAACTTTATGAGAAGTATTTTGCCGCACTCTGTTAACTTCTCTCAGTCATTTGATAGTATTGGGATATGGAATAATAATTGTAGATCGACAGTTTAAATAGGTTTTAATATGATAATTGTAAGTAATGTTTCTTGAGTAACAATTCAAAGTAATTCCAAAACCACTACTTAAATAATTTCTCATTCTTAAACTAATCAGCGATATTTGTATCCATGCAATAATAGTATGACAATTCTTAGAAATCTTGCTTAGATACGGATCGAAGTGCCTCTTTTCATTTAACAAAGTTTTGGTCATCCCTTACTTCATTTCTATTGCACTCCCCGTCTTCACCAAACTGTACTTTTTTACGAAACCTTTTCATTGTAGCAAATTTTTCGATAATATTTTTTAACGCTTCGCTATGATCGACTGAGCGCGGCGCCGGCGTGCCAACGTACAGTGCTACGTGAGGTTGTTGTATATGCAAATACTTCTCATGCCGCATAAAGCCCAAAAATATTAGTCGCTGTGCGTCATGAAAAGGGAATGCAATCTCGTTCATCAGATGAATCAGATCTCGTCCATATTTTGCGAGATTGAGTCTCGTTCAATTTTTGTACGAGATCTCGCGAGATTGCGAGATTGTGCGGCGCAGCAAAATCGGTGTGTATATCGTAGTGCGGTTGCGCGCGAACTGCACTGCGCATGCTGTAGGCACTTATTTCGAAGTTTTTTTTATTTTTATTTTAAGTTTTTTGTTCTTAATACTGCAGAAGGCTGAATTTGTTATATTTCGAAGTGTTCTTTTTGTTTTGTTTTGAGTTTTTTGTTCTTAACACTGCAGAAGGCTGATCTTTGTTATATTTCGAAGTGTTCTTTTTGTTTTATTTTAAGTTTTTTGTTCTTAATACTGCAGATGCAGAAGGCTGATTTTCAGTTTATATAATAAGAATAAGACTGACGAATATTTTAATATAACGTAATATTGTGTTTTATTTTAAAATAAATGATTATAATATGCCAATTACATGTATGTTTTATTTTTATCTTATGTATTGAAAATCAATAAACGGAATTAATAGTATTAGCGAATGTTTTTAGTAAAAATACTCATTGGGCGAGATCTCGGAAATCTCGTAATCTCGGCTAGGTCTAAAATCTCGCGAGATTGCATTCCCTAGTCATGAACATTATTTTGCCAACATTATTTAATAAAAAAATATTGATAAATATACAATTATTATTTCTTTCATACTCATAGAAAACTTATAAAAACACCTTCCGCCGCATGGTAAGAAATGTATTTTAGAGCGCCGCACCTCGGTAAAATCGTTCATGGACCTTTATTAAAGTTCACAACACATGCAACGTTTTAAAAAAAAACACTTGACACTAGCAGAATAAATGAAGATAATTTTAATACTATTTAGTACTATTTAGTATTTAGTATATTTAGTACTTATTTAATTTGTTTTTTCTAACTTGCGTTAACTTTTTTTTTATATTAGACTACTAGAGTGATTGTACTCTTTCTGATGGTAAAGAAGTCAGAAAGATCCAGAAGTGATGGCCACCATAACAAAATCCATCATCTCAAACTTCTGAAATGGTGGCCTTATGAAATGCATTTGAACAGCTCACTTGTAAGATTCAGGAAGTCACGAAATTATCGTATAGGTACTTAATATTCAGTAAAATAGATCAATTATGTGATGGTGACAAGATACAAGCATTATTTTTTGTAAATCGAACCGGTAACTCTGTGACCGATCTACGATACGTTCATTGTTTCATAAACATTGGCATTGCAGTACCTACCTACCGTTATGGAAAACGTAATAGAGGTCTGGTAATAGCATTGTGTGTCTCATTCAGCCTTGGGCTTTATGTCGTAGGTATAATCAACCATAATGATTATCTTTCTCAATGGCACGCTACTTCTTCAGTTTTTAAATTTTTAGAAAGATTTCGATTGTCAGATTTTTTCTTAAGCCTTACAATTCAAAATTATTAGACGGTGTTTTAAATATGACATGTAATTGGAACAACTCAATAATATACTTAACTCAGAAAGAAGTTCGTACACTCAATGGTTTTCATGAGATGCTTCTCTCCAACTTTATTCGGTCTGATCGTTGATAACATTAATAATTCTAAATGAAAAGCATAAATATGAGTCATGATTACTATAATAAATGAATTTAATTATTATTATTTATTTATTATAAATGAAAATTGGAAACAGACTTTCTCGCAACCACACCGGATTTTATGAAAAAGTCATGTACATCATGACTCTTTCGTTAATAACGAAAGAGTCATGATGTACATGACTTTTTATTTTTATTTCTGTTTTTTTTCTACTTTAAAAGCCTCAACATACTAATGCATACCCTAATTAAAGTACTAAAGTAGTTATGTGTGCTGGTAAACATTTCAGTTATCTATTATGATGTGGCAAAAATAAATTGGATTCAATCTAAATTGCTCGACATCGTCTATGGTGACATACCAGCTTACGTAAGTTACGTTGTAAGCACGTGTTTAAATATTATATTTTAGGCATTTTTGACTAATATTCACAAGCGGTACGTATGCTAACGATCTATCAGTTTCGCCATTAATAACTGACGATGTCCGCATCCTGGCTCAACACTGACGGACAAGTTCGTGTTGCATCAAATTTTCCATATCGTTGAACGAACTTGTAACGATAATAACTAACTATTTTTTGCATTATCACGCGTTTTGCAATCCGAATAATACAATCTATTTCAGGTAATATTTGATAAGGACAATAATAATTCAGAGATAAAAGCTTCGCACACCCATTTTCTTCACTAGTTTCTATTAAGGACACTTCTACGCCTAACGTCTATAGGCATACCTACTTAAACCTTTCCCAAACATCTCATCGTTGACCGGTCCAAAGTAGCCCTTTCAAAAAACATTAATTTTTTTTTGTTTTTCTCTTACGGTAAAAGGTTAAATAAAATTTATAAATAGCCACCTATTTATAAATTTAGGAAAACAGTTTTTGTTACTTACCTTCAACTTTTCCATGCCATAAAATTGTGTATCTTCAATCAAAGTGTTTATTTTATCGCACCCCTCCAAAACAGGCCAGCGGACCACTTGATGATAAGTAGGTAATAGGTTATCGCAATCCAAAATTAAAGCTCTCTTTATGTAAATGTCCTTAGCAAACTGTCATAGAGTTTGTCTGATTGTGCGTAAATATTCGTGCTGGACAATAAATAATTATGGTACTTATTCAGACTATGCTGACGTATCTAGAGCTGCGATGGTCAGATGATGAGAAAGTCGTCAAAGCAGCCTAAACACTTTGGCCCTTTTGAACTGTGCCACTATCCACAGAACTGTTTTACAAGGTGCATTTGTCACCTATATATAATTACGACTGCACACGTAACCAGCGTCGGCGTAACTGCAGCCGAAATTATCCACTATCTTAGTGCCTTAATCACGTGTATTCTTAAAAACGTTATATTGATAAAATAAGTATACGAATTGATATAAAAAAACAAAATTTGAATAAAATAAAATTTTCTAGCACAATTATTCCACTTACATTATTATACTTACACCTTTTTTAAATGTTATGGGTAATAACTTTAGCATAATATCCGCATTTTGTAACAGGATAGGTACTGGTCAACAAGACTTACCAAGTCGTTATCATGATAATTGTCTAAGTAGTTAATATTCTTATAACCAGTTACTATACGAGTCTCTAACAAAAAAAAATCAGGCATTATAATTTAACAGTTATCTGGTGATTTGTTAAGTTTATTGAAAGCATTATTTTTATGAATGTTATTGGTGTAACGCAATCCGTTCAATATGTTCTGTACTGAGAGCTAGGTAATGAGTGTCGATAGGGTAGATACTATAATAAGTACTAGTACTTACATATTAAAAGTCAAATATATGCAGGTCGGTAATTCTGGCAAACTTTGAGGTAAAACATTTCTTAAACAACTTTCTAACCCATTATACCAATATTTTCCATTACCCATTGGTAATATGTTGTTAGATCTGGGTGTTTTTAAAAGACTTCTACTGTCTTTTGGTAAACAAATACTGAAATCCGTGTTTGGATGATTTCTTAGTATACTAATCAATTCGTTCAAAGCATTATGAGGAAGTGCATCTGCGTCACAAGCTTCTAGTGCATAATTGGATGAATGTGGTACTTCTTTGGTGTCATATATGTTAGAAAGTTTTGCAACAGGGTTATGGTGCTCAGGAGTTGGTACTTCGGCGCGAGGAACTTTATCACTAAGCTCTTCGGTACCAAATACTTCAGCACTGTTTTTCTTTGAATGACCTAGGAAAATATCAAGTTTTAAGTTCAGTACAGTGGATGTCTGTCACAATATCTACAATGCTAAATGTAAGATATAATACAATTAAAATAAAACTTACGTGTACTTAAGTTGTTTTGAGATGTTAATTTTTTAACTCTTCTGTAAAAAGTTGAAGTAGGTACATCTGAATTTACGAGAGGGTTTTGATTGTTTACTCATTTTTATTTTATTTAAATTATAATAAACGGACAGCAAAAATAAGGATCTTAATGTTTAGAATGACTGGCTTTGGTAAAGTTGAAGTTAGTGCTATGGTGTTCTGAAACATTGACTACACATGTTACCACCCAGTTACAACATTTTGTTACAAAATTGCACATTAGTTAAAACCAAACGCAAAGTTTGTAAAATATGTGGACACAATTTAAGCTGTAAAATATTGACACAGCGACGACACAAAGGTACTGAAATTAGTTTCCGACACATTTTTACTGAACTGTTACGACACATAAAAGCAAATCCCTACACAATTGCATTGTGTCGTATCAGTTACGAAACTGTTGTGCCTTGTTACGTCTTTAAAATAACTGCGACCAAAAATGGCTATATGGGCTACTGCAATAAGTAAATGCAATATTCTCATCAACAATACATAATTAAAAAGTTAATAACTGATAGGTTCATCTTAACCTTTGTATAAATTAAACCTATCTTCTACCTAGCCTTAACAACTTGAAATAATAGATAGCACTACACGACTTGATCACATTAATCTGTTTATTTTTTCTGAAATCGTTCCTAAACCTATTATGACATGTTTGATGATATTTAATCTATCTATTTATTAAGCTAGTTTAAATTATTTAGCAAATGACAGCCGATAAAGGTCAGCAATTCGTCCTTAGATGTCAATATCTGGTTTGAATACTAATACAAATAAGCGTAAAAAGATCACGTTTTAGATAGGTACGGCACTGATTTCCTAAACGTAATCAGCACGCACTTTCATCTCTGCAAAAAAATCAAATGTACCTAGCTCAAAATGACTTTAATAATTGTTAGTGTAATATTCTTGTATTTTATCACGATTAGCGTGAATTTAATATAAAACTTAAAAAAATAATGACTAATTAAATACTAAGCATAATTGTCATTGAGAATAGAGGTTTTAAATGTGATGATTTTTAAATTATACCTACTAAAATAATATTATTTGCAAGTGTCTTCATTTGGCATTTATTTCTTGAATTTTAGTAAACGTAATTTTATCGTCACTCTACCGAAGTTATAATTCGATCCCCACACGGGACAAAACATTGTGTGACTCATAAATATTTGTTTCGAGTCTGGGTGTACGTCTACTTTGTGTTCGTTAAATGTATGTTTGTAAAGCGACACAGGACTGTGCCCTAGTAGAGGAGTTGTCTTTAGAAAAAAAAATATATCACGTCCACATTTTACTACTAAGTTAGATTCAATTAAGACGAGCTTTTAAGTCTTTCTCAAAGCTTGTGCATCTTTCCAACAGAAAAGTCAAAATTCTTTTAAGTTTCCTTGAAATTAAGCTACAAATCACTCACGGAATACCAATTTTAAGTAGGTACGCAATACGTGGGTTACGTCAATTGCGTGCCTTAGCGACAACTTGTAGAACAACTGTTAACTAGTGTTTTGTTTTCAAAATACGCAACTCTAAACGGACGTCATTCGACGTGCAGCAACAGTTTTTAGACTCTCCCTGACGTCCGATTACTTTTGCCATTTCTATGAATTCCTGTAGCTGATCGTTTTTTTTGTTAACTATTCGATACTTGAGTAAGATAAATAGTATGTTGTAATTTATTTTCAATATTATGTACTTGTGTGTATACTAAATGTATCTATCCTAAATGTCGGTAAACTGCTCCTGAGGGGTGTCTTCATTAGCGTAATACTAAAAATTATGGTTGAAGCACAAATGTAAGAACATTATAATAAATCTATGGATTAAAAATCTATGCATTCTGTCCTATTAATTTATATTTTCAATGAGGGTTCGTCGCTTCATTTTGAGTAAGTAGAGCATTTTATAGTTCCACAAATAGGTACCTACGTACACTACAACATCATGCCAAGCACGAAGCCGAGCATCATGTCTTTGATGACTTATTTAAATAAGTATAGGTAACTATTTATAATATTTTTATATCCACAAAAAATTACCACTAAATAGGTGGGTTACATTTGAGGCTGAATGCAGAGCTTTGACACTGACCCTATGATTCAATGCGTTCTCACAGAATACAAAATAATAAACAAAAAGATTGTTTTTTCTAGTGGTAGCTGCGGTGGCAGTCAAGGTGGTGGTAAGAGTTTAAAGTTTTGCTCTCGCAAAATTTCTTATTGTGACAGATAGAGAATCAGACTAAGAATTTAGCGAATCATTGTTTAATATCATCTTAAATTAAAAAAATCAAAAATAGAGTGCGGCCATTAATGGTCATTTAAGCGTAAAATCCAGTGACGTAGTACGTAAGAAAAAAAGCAAATCTTTGAACCTTGTTTGAAAAAAAGCAAAAGGAAACAACACATAAGCTACTTCGGTCCAATTCCTATGCCTGTTCAAGACGAATAATAATTGGCCATTTTAAACTTAGGCAGGTAGGTACCTTACTTATTTCTATATTACTTCACCATATGTCAGAAATGTAAACACGTTTATTATTCCCATTATCAAGATTAAAATAATTAAAGTGTTAAGGAATTAATTAGTGGATAAATTACGCCTAAGATAATAAAATGTAGATAACGATGTTCTATTTAAATATTCTGTGTTATATATACATTTTTATGTTAATTAATATTCCAAAAACTAATATTTCGTTAGTTCTATAAATAAAATATAACAAGAAGTAAAAATTGATTATCTGCAAAATATTTTAGAAAACCAAAATTTAATTTTGTGTGTTTAAAATGTAGGTACATAAACTCGTATATTAGCACGTAGACTTTTGCAAAAAGCTTGATTAGTGACATCAATTAGGTTTTAAAATTACACTTTTATCTCTTTGCTCTTACAAATCACAATTTATCTTACTTTCAAAATGTTTAAATATAGGTACCTAGTTAAGTAAATACTTTGATAAGGTATTTGATTGGTATGTAGATAGATTCGGTGCCAGAGACGGACATAGATACCATTTACCGCGCGGGTGAAGCCGCAGGGTGCAGCTAGTCTTAAATAAGATGACTGCGAAGTCTACTAGCTAGTGACTGACCTCACTTTTTCGTTTTTTATAAAGTCTTTGTAATGCTAACAGCATCAACAAAGCATGGTTATTTCTCAGATTTAAAAGTCGGCTTAATTTTGGTTCAGGCTTAATGTGGTGCTGTACTGGTCAACCTCCTCAAGTGCCTAAATGCTGCGATTCCCTTTTGAAAAGCACCTAAGTAGGTACAACCGAATTGGTTTTCGATTTTAACACAAGGTAAACAAACATACTCGCTGTTAAATGGTTTTCATCGATCACGAACAAAGTTTTCGTAATTTTAGTTTATTATTTTGTGCAACAAATTAAAATACTAACAAAATTGATTTATGTTAGTATTTATTGATAAATCTATAAAAGCATGTAAAAAAATATCCGATAGTTAAGAAGTAGGTGACAGCTAACCGATAGATTAGGTGGCTTTACTAGAATCAATTTAAGCAGAGATTCTTCATTGGATCAGAAATAATAATTAAAAAAATCGCTTAACAAATTAATCATTTATTAATTGACTACTTTTGCACATTCTTGACCTTGTTTAATATAAACGTCAGATTTATTATAAGCCATTATCATATCACAGAATATCGCATTATGTCCTTTCATGATCCGTTTAGATAGCTGAACTGATACCTATTTACGTCATAATACAATAACACATTGAGCAAAGCCTAGGACAAAAATAAGCGTGTATCTACATGCTTTTTTTTTAAAGATACAGTTTAGTTTGTTATTTAATCCCTCCAGCGGTTTTGTCCATAAGTAATTACTGAGATAATTATTAATTTACTTATCTATTTATCTCATGATTATAAAGTAGGTACCTAAATATCTTTGCGAACGCGTAGGTGTATAAAATCATAATAATATTATGTAATTTATACTATAACTAGCTTTTTCCCACGGCTTCGCTCGCGTGGATATCGTTTGTTCCACAGACATTTTATGTTATTTACATATTTTTGAAACGCTATGGGCAAGGCAAATCTGTTCAAAGCACTGCGTTGTAAACGATAATTTTTGCCTTTCTATCCGGGCAGCTAAAATAAAATTGGTGAAGATGGTGTTAGTACCTATTTAATCGAGAGTAAACAACATAAAATTGTCCGTGCAAGAAACAATTATGCACTGTTCGTGATGGGTACATTAATGTGTGTATGTGTGTCTGTACTGCATGCTATACCTAAGTTAAAAACCATTATTTCCTTTTTTTTGATTAATCATCCATTTCACCTACCTAAAGATATCCGCGTACAGAAATATACAGTGCGAATATGCAAATTTTTACTACAATAACTAAAAATAAAAATATTCCTACAATGTTTCATCCCCTTATAACCCTATAGCCATCCCTATCAAAAATAAATTAAATACAGCATTCAAAACTTACTTTTTAAATATTGATAAGAGTATTTTTATTTTGATAGTAGTATCCTAAAACAAATATAGATAAAATAGTATACATTAAAAAAACAAAGATGATCGTTTTCATCCCTTTTCCCACCCTTACGGGATGATATTTTTAAAACCCTTTCTTAGTACCCTCTAGACTAGTCACTAAGACAAACACGCCCTTAAAATTTCAAACCGCTAACTTGTAAAGCAAAACTTTTCCAGTACAATATTTCATTCACAATTTTATCCTTCTAAAGTCACCTCTGAGAAAAATATTGATGAAAGTATTTTTTTTATTTTTGTAATAGTATCCGAATACAAATTTGTAAAACAATAAATAAAAAACAAAGAAATTTCATACAATCGTTTTCATTCCTTTTTCTCACTTAGGGGTTGAATTAAAAAAAAACCCTTTCTTAATATACCTCTAGACATTAAGACAAACATACCCCCAAATTTCAAGTCACTGCGACCAGCAGTTTAGGCTGTGCGTTGTCTGTCAGTCAGTCAGGACAAAGCCTTATATGTAGAATATGTATGGATAATAAAATTGTGACAAGTAATATTTTTGTTTTAAAGGAGAACCACACGAATGCTTGCCTCAAAAATATCTATTCCTTGTGTCCTTTAACTACTTACATGTATCCATAATTAATATATAATCAATGATGTCAATCTTTTGGTTTCAAAAAATACAAAAGCAAGTTATTAGCTAACAAGATATTGCAGAACTCAGTCTCCATAATATTGAAATCTTATATCACGAATCCGACTGCTGCTTAATTTGTTTCATGACAATCAAAAAAAGTTTAATGCAGCTCTTGCACAAATTGGCTCGTTTCCAAACCCAAGTGCAACTGAATCATAAACCTGGATGACACTTTTGATCAAATTTTGTAGTTGTTATGAAGGACCAGGGTACGTTTTCAACGTACAAACTATAACAGACGTCCCAAAAATGATCTTAGAACATGAGTTCTTCTTTGAGATTACCAAAGAAAACGCGTAACGTCTTGGTAAGAGTTGGCTTACAACCGCAAAATTAACTTAAAACAACTTGGTAGGTTCAAAGTTTGCATCGTCATGAAAACTTCTTGTTAAAAAACCAGCCAAGTGCGGTTGGAAACGCGCACGGAGGATTCCATAGCATTATCTATAAAATCGGCATAAAAATCATGTTTGTTGTTTGGGAGCCCTTTTCAATATTTATTTTATTCTGTTTTTTAGTATTTGTTGTTATAGCGGCAACTGAAATGCATCATCTGTAAAAATTTAAACTTTTCACGGTTTATATGATACAACCTGGTGACAGACGGACAGACAGACGACGGTCAGCGGAGTTTCAGTAATAGGACCCTATAACTGTTTTAAAATACTCTTTGGGTACGGCACTATAAAAATTATCGAACATTGTGAGAATTGCATGGAGTAGATAGACTACCTACTGTATCTGCAATACAATAGTGCTTAATCAAACAATTATGTTGAATATTTCTCACTCATTATCTTTGAACGTTTCAAAACATTGTACTGAAGTTCCACAATAGTACTATTTATTTATCTAACTATAATCACGTTCTAAACCTCACTTACACAATGTAGGCACTTGTTTTAAAAATATAAAATTAAGAAATTATTGTTTTTTTTAAGTGTAATATTACCTAAGTACTTAATACTTGTAATTAATAAAATTTTACTTGAATGGTTGAAGTACCTATGTACTTATTTTTAAAAAATGTTCTCACCGGAATGGTGAGAACATTTTGTTTTGATAATACTTATATAAATAAAAATTACCATTATACTTCTGATGTTACTGTTTATGTTATGGACATGGTGCAGAGTTCAATGGTGTTATTTTTGTGCTTAAAATAGATCGATAGACATTGCAGTTATTACACAAAAAAAATTAAATTAAAAAAGTAAGCCACTTCTGGATTCCACTTACTGCTTACCATCAGGCAGAGTAGGGCAGAGTGGAGTCACTTTGGTAGGCTAATATAAAAAAAAAAAAAAAGTATCACTTACCTTGGTGTTGAAAATTAAAAATAAAACACTTTTCTGTATTTATCATTCACAAAATATAAAAAAGAAAATTGTAACATAAAGTTTTCATACAACTTAAATTTACGATCAACGATATTCGAATTTTAAATAATGTATTGACCGGCGACCTCGCGGCTCGCGCTCTAGCGACTTTATGATTGTGAGAGTTGAGTGGTGGCGACTAGCGGAAGCGTGGTACCGGCGAATCGAACGTGGGGTGCCTCACATCAAAATGAAAGACTGCTATCGCGGCTTACCACTCGCGATATTGTCACCGTGAGACATAGAAACACGGGATTATTGTGGGACAATTTATGTCGCAAGAAAAAACACAATCAACCTTCAACGCTAGAAAGTCTCATCATAATCACGCAAAACATGTTATATGTCATAGTGAGATGTTATATTTGAAAGAGTTTACTTGCGAGTGTTATTATAGGTATAAAAGTTATTTAAAAGCAGACGAATAGTAATAGGTAAATTGAACACTGTGAAATTTAGGAAATGAGGAAATCTTGAGATACCAGAGAATAGATAAAAAATGTATGAGATTGACATAAGCGTTGGCGTTAGCTTATGTCCAATACATTTTTTAATCTATTCTATGAATAGAATAGAAATCTTTGCCACTTGTCTAGGGCCTCGTGTGGTTTGCATAGTGCGCAGAATTGCTTTACTGAAGCAGCGTCACCCCTGATGAATAAGACACAATATATCACAGAAACGGTAAAAATAAAAACATTAATCAATACCAGGTATGATAATATAGGTACATCCTTTCTGTAAGGACGCTTTGTGCCAATGTAGAAGTTCTACCTATTAAAGAAGGTACTTACTTATTTCTGTTGTAAGTATTATTATTTATTTCATTTTTATTCTTTCTACCTTCTGCACTGGATAATTTGAGAGCAATATAATAATATAATAGAATCTTTCCTTTAAAATAAACTAGAGACGGGACTGAACCTTTACACTAAAGCTTTACAACCTATCAAATAAAGCGTCACAGGTTCAATGACACACATCATTGAGTCCTAAAAGATCTCATTATCTCCATGAGATAAAACCTCGTCTCTCGTTTACATAAATTAATGTTGTATCCAAGGTTGTCCTTAATTCAATATCGATATTGATTACTCTTAAGATAATTTAATAACTTATGATAAGAGTAAAAATAGAAGCAAAAACAAAAGTATTTTCTAAGATTATAAATTCCCGGTATGCATATCCTACAGGTGTGATTCAGTCAGAGTCATAGAACTTGTAGACATTTTATTCTCAGTCTTCCTATTCCACTGGATCTCAAGTAGTTTACCTACCGTCGCAAAAAAATAAGAATTTAATTTTCAGTCGCAGAAATAAAAAATTGTCATTTGTTCAATTGTTGGGCCTCGCTTAAAAAGTATTTTTATATGGATAACCACACTCAATAACAGGTAGAGCGGTTAGTTTTACCAAGTAGAGTCACTCACAAACGATGAAAAGCCTATTTATTTATTTTTTAGGGTTTCGTACCCAAAGGGTAAAACCCTATTACTGAGATTGATGTATGTCTGTCTGTCTGTCTATCACCAGGTTGTATCTCATGAACCCTTATAGTTAGACAGTTGAAATTTTCACAGATGATGTACAGAATAAAATAAATATTTAAGGGGGCTCCCATACAACAAACGTGATTTTTAATATTGTTTTTGCTCAATATTGACAGGCAACAGGTAGACGCTTGAAATATTCACAGAATATTTAGATTATATTCACTTTAAAATAAATAATTAAATTAAAATATAACAAATACAGGGGGCTCCCTACATACCTACATAAAAAAATGTTTTTGCCGTTTTATAGATAACTGGCTTCTCGCGGTGCGGTTTCACCCGCGACTTTGCTTACTGCTCTGCTCCCGTCGCCAGTAACGTGATAGTACATAGACTATAACCTTCCTCAACAACTGGGCTATCATAAATGCAAAAAGAAATAATTGTAATCCGACTGGTAGTTCCAGGGATTAACGCGTTTAGACAAACAAACAAACAAACTCTTCTGCTTTATATAATAGTATAGATGGTACGGAACCCTTCGTGAGTGAGTTTGACTCTCACTTGACCGGTTTTTTACCGTTCCTTACCTTTGTTGTCTGTCTGTCAGTCTTTTAAGACCGTTTTCTCAGTAATGCGTGAAGATATCAAACTGAAATTTATGCAAACTTTTGAAGATGTGTAATCATCAAAGTTGTCAACGCAATCAAAAAAATATAAAAATTATATTGTCTACAAGTTTGTGCGGACCCCTCGGTGCGCGAGTCCGACTCGCACTTGACCGGTTTTTAAGCTAGATAACAATGACAAATGACATGTTGTTTGATAAAATGAGATAATTAATACTTAAGTTCGTTTATTTTCGCACCAATAGTTTATTTTAGTCGATTTCGATGAAAATTTTAAGGTGCCGAAAACGGACATAGACTAAATAAAACCCGAAAATTTGTCTGGTCCCCAAAGGAGACAAAACATATTTTAGGCGCGGACGAAGCCGTAGGGCGCAGCCAGTAACACATATTTAATTCTGATATTATCATGGCCAGCAATCTGCCCTAGATCTCACACCCCACTGAAAAAACTATATGGTCAGGCTAAGGCCCTGCGAAGGTTTGACGTCATTAAACACAAATAATTAACCTAGATACGAATTTAACTTTGTGCAGCGGAAACCCTATCACAATGGTTCTAGAAATTACAAACGCTGTGAATACAAATGCGTATTCACAAAATGTAATTAGTATATTAATGCCATACATTTATTTATATAAATAAAAATATATTATATAAATAAAAATAAATAAAAAATAAAAACGTTTAGGTAAATATCTAATTTGGCATTCAATTTGTTGTAAATGTAGACTGCCTGTGTTGCGTATTGTCGCCTTGCAAATACTGTGCGAACCCTTTGCGAGTAGGCTACTATATCTTTTCGTCTCTTTGTTTGATGAGTAGGATCAAAGAATAGGGTCTTATGTAGATTAAGAGTAGTATCTAAGATGTAAAGTTTCCTAATTATCGGCAGGCCACTAATCATAAATAGGTTTTCAGTTGCATGCCTGTAGGATTTAAGATAAATAACCTTCAGGAGGGATCTCTGGGCCCTTTCAAGCTCTAAGAATTTTGATTTGGTGGCTCCTCCCCATAAGGGTATACAATAGGTAATAACTGATTGTACAAGAGCTATATAGATTTTATTTAACAGTGGAGTTGACATTATATATCTTAACGTATTAAAGTTATAAATAAATTTTCTAACCCTAGCCATAATTATGTCTATATGAAAATGCCACGATAATAATTTATATGGTCCAGTATATAAATTACAATATCTTTACTACGTATCATACATATAAAGAAGAGGAGTTTGTTTGTTTGTTTAACTAAAGACGTCAGGGCAACCGTGCTGCGCTGCGGAAAGCTAGTAAGTAAATAATTGACTGACCTTTTATTAAAACGTAACTATTCTACTTATCTACAGAGCAAGTTTTAAGGAAGTTCATTCTTAGGTGAAATTTAGAGGTACATCCTCTAAATTTCGGCAGTAACAGTATTACCCAGTACTTTATCTACGGTATTTTTTAATACTACGGTATTTTCGAAGTTGAGTACTTATGTGTCGAAACACAAGTACTTTACTTCAAAAATATCGTAGTTTTAACAGTCATTGACGAGTACTTAGGTATGTTATCTCTGGTCCTAGAATGTAAACATTTATTTAAAATGTAACCACCCCATCTCTCCATATGGAGTGGCAAACTGCTGCATGGGGCTCTATAGAGAAAGAATATACCAACATGGTATAAATAATCTCTTCAAAGGCTGAGTCCCACAATGGACGTCTCCAGGATAGTGAAGTAGGTAAATAATAGCTAAGACTTAAAGGTAGTACTTAGATATATCAGTAAATTTAGCAAAGAAAATCTTATGTTAGTGAATTTGGCGCAGTAATGTTAACGAATTTAGGTGCCAAGAATGTCAATGACCTCATTTGAGCTAAAGTGGAAGTACCTGCAGTTCAATTACCTATCTATTGTTTATAAGTTTATTCTTGCACGGAGGTTTAGTTCGGCCATCAAGAGGGAATAGAGCCCCAAAGAATTTTCACTCTTTGGCGAGTAATACTAAAACCTTTATGGTCCTAGGTTATTACCTACTTAGGTCATGCGCCAAGGTAAATTTTTCAACTGCAATAACTAAGACGCACACGTACCTACCTAAGTAATTTTTATAAGATGATAACCTTTTTTATTTTTTTCTCTAAGTAGATAGATAGGCACCTAGGTACTGTAAGTTCTTTCTCTTTGCTGAATGTCATAGTTACAAAATGCAAGAAAAACATGCGTCATGCATTGAAAATGGTATTATTTTTTTCTGCAGTGACTTAAAAACTTTTTTAGGTCAGCTGCAAGGGACTACAGATTAAACGTCTTTGATAATAATGTACCAACATATGTACCTACCTACTAATTGTTCAGCTTGCTACCTTCACTCGTTTCTGAGAAAAAGGGTTGTGACGGACAATGAACTGGTCCCAAAAGAATTTCATTTTTTCTTTGTGGTAAGGAAGGAATCCTGAAAATATATAAAATTTTACTCGACGAGACTGATTAACATACCCGATTAGGTACCAATAGCCCTGACCAAGTTTGAAAATTCAGCTTAGGAATAATATTTTCACCATGTAGTTTGGCATTGAACCCAAAGCCTTGAAATTTCCTTTACCTGCCTATAGCCAATTTTGACCTGATTTTACATCTACCTTGAGAAAACGACTTATATACATGCGATTAGCCATGATAAAATTTATTAATGTTTTAGTACGATTTTCAAGGACATTTCTTCTTGATTTAGAAATTTTTTTTTATCTTAGCCTACCAAAGTGATTCAATTCTGCCTGATGGTAAGAAGTCAGTGGAATCCAGAAGTAGAGGCCACCTTTCTAAAAGCCATCGTCTGATACTGCTGGCATAGTGGCTTCCACTTGTGAGATGCTGATTCACGCCCCGCTTAAAAGATCCAGAATCAAAATTAAGTAGATGGGCGAGTAAAGAGTTTCGGGCTTTAAGTAATTAAACGATATATCTACTTTTGGTTCGAGATCCTTTTGATTCCACTGTGAAGGCTGGCACTCCCGTGTTGTTCTGAACAAAAAGGGGGAGGGTGGAATTAATTCAATATGAATTCTTCAGAACACTCTCCGTGGTAAACTAACACCAACGTTTCAACGCCACAGAGCTCATTTTTCTAAAAGTAATGGTAATAAGTACCTATAGGTAGGTTTATATTAACTTATCCTTTAAGTTCTTGAACTATACTTAGGTACTAGCTTAGTTTGGGACCAAAGGGAAACTACTTATTTGTAATAAAATGTAATTTATTTTTATGAAATAAATTGTTTGATTGACTTATCAGTATCACATACCTTGGCATCTTATATGTTTCAAAGGTTTCTGTAAGATGGTCTGAAATATCGGCCTCACTTTTGAAATATTATGACGATTAGTAATGTGGCAAACCGATAAAACAAAAAACCCGTTTGCCTAAAGCAAAGTGAAAAGAAAGAAACCCATTTTTTGTTCTCGTGCTGACGCTACATTGAATATTATGTGACCTTTATCACTCCTACAATTTATACGAATCGCATAATACATGAAGCGTGCCAAAGAAATAGACATGACTTAAATACCCACATACATAATATATTGTACTTACATTACATCTTAGGTACATACATACGCTCGAAAGACATTACCCTCCTTGACTTCGGCAGTAGGACAAAAAAAAATTAAAATATTTTTAGTTTGCTTAAAATAATTTGTAAAAAAACACAATGCTAATAAACGGAGGACCAATTAAACACGGAGGAGAGGAAAGTGTAACATCTACACTTTATACGCCTTTTTGGCAGCACCATTTCAAGCAAACTTAAAAAGATTACCGAGTGGAAAATGGTATCGGTATCAAAAATATCAAAAATACTTATTCAAAAACTTTTCCTATGATAAGCTGGGTTATTATGACTTCGTAGACAATTTAGTGACTCATTGTTTTATTTTAAAAGATTTATAAGATTTTTAAAATCAAATATTAAGTCGTGATGGCCTAATAGTTAAGGTACCCGACTCTTAGCACGAGGTTGTGGTATCGAAACCGAACAAGTATTATATAGTTTTCATTATTGCCGACAGTGGCAGACGAGCAAACAGTCCATCTGATGGTAAGTGGGTAACTAACTGTCGCTCATTAACGGCTCAAAGTCTCTGCCATTGGTCCTGCTAATGCCAGGCACTCTGCGAAGTCGCTGCCTACCGTGAAGGGAATGGGGTAGGAAGGTAAAGGGATTGAGAGAGGTGAGGAAATAGGGAGACAAAATGGGGCCTCCGACACTCTCACTCACCGAACGAGACGCAGTAGCATGGATATTACTACTCTTGCGTCGATCTTCAATGAGAGGGTAGTATTTCCGCAGTCGATCGGGCTGATTCATGCTGAACCCAGCGAGAATCTACTACCGACTACCGTAAGAAAATAAATATCTAAATAAACACATTATTTTTGACTGCCTCTGTGGTTTCCTGGTACTTTGTGTCACGCAGAGGTCTCGGGTTCGATTCCCGGGTTAGACAAAGTGATATTGGATTTTTCTGTCGAATAATTGTTAAGAAAGCTTTGTGATCATTACCCTCTAAGAGAATAAGCTGTAAGATACTCTGTTCCACTATACTATAGCATCGGAGTAGGTACAAAATTTGAAAATTGACTTCATAAATAATAATAATCAATGAAATAATATTATTAGTATTATTACACATCACCATGCAAAGAAAAGTAGGAAGACCAATAAAAGGGTGGACTGATGAGATAAGAAAAGTGGCAGGGGATGAATGGATGGAGAAGGGCAAGGATAGAAAGGCGTGGAAGGAGCTGGAGGAGGCCTTCAGAGATATAGATCCCTGTATGGGTATACAGGGATCCATATCTTAGAATTAACATAAAAGGATTAACAATACTAACTTCTACATTAAGTATCATACTAACAACAACTAACAACTGCAAAGATGTTCTTTTTTAGATGCGGAATAAATGTGGCTTTATTATTATTATTATTTATCATCACCACGCAAAGTACCATGCTAGCAATTATTAGTTCGCAGCAGCTGAAAAAAGGTACCTACCTAATTACTGCTCAAATCTAACTAAGTAACTAAATCAAGTCGAAATAGATATTCACCCGTGCATATAGCTAAGGCCAGAAAACTGAAAATTGGCATGAATATTAGGGACGTCATTGTAATGAAATTTCGAAAATTTCCCATTGATGTCGTGTAATGCCTCTCTAGGTTGTCCGAGTACGCACTAACATTTGATTTGCTGATATTAATGGACAGCCAATGTTTGAATGGCGGCTCTGCAAAATTTTCTTCTTTTTTTGGGTCAAAGTCACATGAAGATTTAAAACTAAAGTTCAAAATTGTACACCCATGTCATGTCAGCTGTCAAGTGTCAATTGCCGATTGCCGATTCCACGATTCATTTAGTTCAGTTGAGGTCAGTGACACTGCTGGCACCACCTGTGGATCGATCGGATAATGATTTAGAAAATTATTAGATTCGATCTGGGCTGGGCGGATGCCGGTTACCTCTAAATAAAGTACATATATTCCGTATTCTACGTTTTAGCAATTAGTGTTTGTTAATCTTAAGTTTACATTGAATATGTCTCATTTTAAGTTAGTTTCTTCAACAAAGACAGCCGATGTTATCCCGGTTGAGAAATATATATCGGAAAAGACCGGTATTACTGTGATCATTGCAGGAGTTGAAGGGCCATTGGTGAACGGATTCTTTGGTGTCGGTAAGTATTTATCTTTATTTAGAAAATTCGAAACTAACACAGACATTTTCTTAATGGCTAATATGCTCCCACCGTATGCCATATTGTTATGCCATTATTCTAAGACAAATAAGATAGTAAGATAATGCAGTACCTAGTATGCGTTCTTTCATTTTAAATGCTTCGTTTCAAATCTTCTAAGACCTTCTTGCAGGAACTTCTTAGATATGGGTAGTTCTTTGTTGCTTGTTCCTATGTGTGCAAATTCAATTATGTACATTTTGACAACAGTAACCTCTGATTTTGTGTCGTGCCGGCGTAGATTATAGAATCTATTCTCATGGTTGTTGTAAGAAAATATCTAATGTGCAGTATTAGCTACCTACTTAATATTTTCTCACTGCCGCTATCAAAACTACTGAAGATAGCTATAGCCTAGCTTCCTCTTTCTTGGTCATTCTCTTTTTGCTTCTATTTCTTTTTTTATTATTGTGGTAATGTACTTATCTTTGTAGGCGGAGTTCAGTTAGATGAGAACAGTTTATGTGTGAACAAAGAAACTCATGAACAAGTAGAACTTATCTTGTATAAAATGTATAATAATATAATAATATAAATAAAAGTACTAAGGTGGGGCAGTAGCTAGAATCTGAACACACCTTAGTTCACTATTTCACATGTTGCTTCTAGCTAAGCACAATGTATGTAACATGCCTATCAAAGCATTGTTTGCTACTTGTTTGTTACTTGTTTGTAGAATTTTTTACAAGTATCCTATATATTATAGTGTTTAAATTATAACTAAAAATATCTTAAAAATGTATACTTGCGATTGAATGTGCTGAGTGAAATTATTTATATCTGTGTACACCTAGGATAAGATTATACTATTCTATGTTTGTATTAAGTGAGTTTTTGTAAAATTATTATATAAAATAAAAGTATCTCAAACCTCAACATAGAATGATCGATTGGCAATAAAAATCAAATATCAATAATGGCCACACATGGTCTTTAGTAATGCTAGCAGTACTGTAGTTGAAGCGAATTATTTTTTTGCTGCTATGACAGTGCATTCAATAAACTATTGAATAACCTTTACTCAGCAAGTTTTATAAATTTGCCACACCTTTATGTATGTCTCTAAGGAAAAATTATAATATTTTTGTTATGTTATTACAACAATGAAATGTTACTCTTTTTTACTTTATAGCTACTGAAGCTCATGACGATGATGGCCTACCCCACACACTGGAGCATCTCATCTTTCTGGGGTCAGAACGCTACCCATACAAGGGCATCTTGGATCTTGTGGCCAATCGCTGCATGGCCCAGGGCACAAACGCTTGGACTGACGTAGACCATACCTGCTACACGGTATACACAGCGGGTGATAAGGGCATGTTATCACTAATACCAATATATCTCGACCATATTTTAAGACCTACTCTTACTGATGAAGGTTTCCTTACTGAGATACATCATATTAATGGTGAAGGAGAAGATGCTGGAGTGGTCTATTGTGAAATGCAGGGACGAGAGAACAGTGCTGATTCTCGGTAAGTTTATTTTTCTGTTAACTACATAGTCCATAGATATGGTTATGTTCTCTAGGTATAGCAAATAATACTAAAGCGACAAGCAGATGCTGACTGTAAAGGATAAGTAATAACAATAATAATTATATCCCCAAAACTACACAACACTCTCTAGTCCCAAAGTAAACATATAATTATAGGTTGTGTTATTTGTTCTAGAATGCAGATATACATGCTTACATACTTTTTTTTGGCAATACATATACAAGTGAATAATGGAATGAAGAACATAGTAAAGGCAGGGTTCCAAAGGAGTAATTGGGTGGCCCTCACAGAACAATAATATTCCATGAATGAATTAATTTTCAGCAGTTAATCTGAGTCAGTCGTGCTAATTCATATTATAAAACGTAACATAATTACGCAAATATCTTTTGTTTCAGATGTGTGTTGCGGCTATCTAGGGCTATGTATCCCTGCAGTGGATACTCCGCTGAAACTGGTGGCATCATGGAAAACCTTAGATCATCTACTAATAATACTAAAGTAAGTAGATAACTTCACTATTAAACACACTGGTTAAAGGAAAATATTATGCATAACTTTTTTACTACTTTGGTGACAAAAAGCATATGACTCATCCAATGACAAGTGGTAACCGTAACATAACAGATGGACATGGTTGTGTATTCTAAGCATTGCAGAAATAATGCCTAGAAAACTGGAGGAGAAGGGAATGAAGAGAAAAAGAAAAGGAAAAGGATCGAGAGGTTAATTGGGCTGTAAAAAAACTAACAGCAAATGGTTCAGCTTTGCCTGTAGATTCAATGCTAACAAATTGTCACTTAGTACTATAACATGACTGCTGTCTATGATCTTCAGAATTGTATAAGTATGTGTTATTGCCTCTTCCACCAGTTGTTGCCTACCTATTGATATGTGCTGAAAAATAAAGCTAATCAAAATAAATATTTTAGGTCAGAAACTTTCACAAGAAGTTCTACAGGCCTGAAAATCTTACAATTATCTTGGCTGGTATGATCGAGCCTCAGGATGTATTCAAGGCACTGGAGGTCGTCGAGGAAGATATTATTAAAAGGGTACGAATTCATGCATTTTAAATCACCATAGAAACTATATAACCGGCCGATGCTGCGTGGGTAGACCCACACAAGGTGGGCCGACGACCTTATAAGGGTAGCGGGTAACCGATGGATGAGGGTGGCTCACGATCAGCCAAGGTGGCGAAAATTGTGGGAGGCTTATGACTAGCAGCGGACGTGAGGTGATTATAAAGTTAGAGCTATTAGGATAATTTCATAGTCAAACAGCTGGTTCGATTGCGCAGTAGGTTAACACGCTACTGTTTACAACGCTTTCTCTGCGTTGAGATTATAGGTGCGACTACAACGTAATATCCTTAACATTCTCATTATTCTATATGTGACCTTATTGTTAACGTGTGATACGTGCGTACGGACCACATTAAATTGATCTGACCTTAAGTATTAAATGCTTTGGTGGCACTACAAAAATGCATGTGACTGCTGAGTAAGATGTTGTAGGCTCAATTCCCACAAGGAATCTTTGAACTAAATATTTTGTATCCCTTAATTCTGTCTTCCAGGTTTTTGTAATAAAACCCTTATGAGCACTTACGCATATTATTGGAATGCTTGCAAAGATTGAAAGAAAGCAGCAGTCTTTATTCAAAATAATTGTTGGTCGTAGAGTTACCTAATTAAAACCATGTGTCCCTCGCATTGCGTAGAACTTTGATGTCATAGTTCAATTACGTGTCATTTATTCTAATACTTTCTCAATTTAGGGTATCAGCGTGGATAACTATATTTAAATAATAACAAATCGATCGTTTTTGTAAAATATAATATTAAACCAGCATAGTTTATGACTTTGAAAAATCGCATGTCGCAAAAAGTCATTGTAGCTTTGTAGGTAAATATCAAAGCTAGGTACGGACGTACCTGGCTTTGATATTGACTCTTAATGAAAAGTGAGAAATTTTAGAAACATGTTTATGACTATGCTTTTTAAAAATTATACGTTTTATATTGAACGACTACTCATGTGAGGATTTGTATAGTATTAGAATAGAAAAAGAAAACAATAAGTAACTTGCCTGGTTTTGAAAGATAACAAATGGACATATCTGGTTTTGCCGAATCCCAATAACGAAGGCCAATACACCGTCGCTGACATGCTCGAGTATGATAAATACTTGTCTATGAACGTACTGGGATATGAAAAAATCATCGATTTTAATTGCTATTTTCGTTGTCTATTTAGTGATTTACCTTGATTTGTAAAAAAAGAAACAAATCTACATCAAATTTGGCCCCATTCATAGTTCAATTTCGTGTAGGGGTGTGACTTACCGTGTTTTGATATTTAACTACACTTATATAACCATAGGTAAATGTATTATAGCTTTTGTATTTCAATCAAGTGTTAATTCCCTTATATAGAAACAATTGATGGTACAGTGACTTTAATATGGGGGAATGAACAGTATGCGGGTCGATCCTTTATACCTCTAAATAAAAATATTATTCTATTTTATAATTTCTCTGAAAGACTAACTTAGTAAAATAATCTAATCTTTTGTATGTATTTTCTTGATAAGTGATGAAACCATGGGCGCCGGCAGCACGGTGCACGCCCTTGTGCACCATGCTGTCGGCGCCCATGATTTCATCTATTGCCTTGTGTGTCGTAAAAGGCAATCTAGGGTATACTAGGATAGGATATAGGTAGCAGAGTTATTTACGTAGTAAATAACTTTACTGCGCTGCGGTTATCAACCCATACGCCAAGCGCGGTGACTGGCTAACCCTTGTGGGTTATGTCTAGCTATGACATTCATAAAAGATGATGATGTTTAATATATCTCATAGAAGCCACGACTCGCTATAATTTTTAACTTTAATCATTATTTCTTAAGCATGTAGGTTGTTGTTTTTCTAGTGTCTTTTGTGGGTAGATATAATACACTAAGGCGAGAACTATAATGTACATAGACCAAGCTCACATACTTGTTAAAATATAGTTCTGCATTTGCCTTGAGAATGGACCGTCTCCCAAGCCTGAATGTCAGGTTCGTCTAAACTGTGGTATGATTGCATTAACTATACGTATATGTCTACTAGCATTTACTTATACTAGTACGTTTGTAGCATATTAGATATGGGTAGTAATAAAAATTGTTTATTTATATAACGGTAAAGTAACTTAGAGAATGGTTTCTTAGACCGAAATTTAGAATGAAAATATCCACACTGAATCTGTATAGGTACTTGCGAAATCGTCATGAACTATAGACTAGCGTGGCACTTTATGGTGTGGTCCTATATACATCTAAGCCGTGATTGGACTAAATCTTTGAAACATTTTTAAAAAAATGTTATCAGGCGGAGAGTGAACCACAAGAAGAGTGGGTGAAACCATGGCAGAACATCCCGCGCCGACCACTGTACGGAGAGTACAAAGTGCAGTGGCCGTCAGATACAGAGGACAATGGACAGGTATTGTATTTGCTAATCTATAATAATGTGTGTCTTAACTGCTACAGAGGTTTGGGGTTTGATCTCTGGCTTGGATAAAGTGATATTGAAGTTTTCTGCCAAGAAATTTTCAGTGTTATTCTGTAGTTTTATTTTACCCAACATAGCTGACGCAATGTAGGTATTGTATACCTGGAAAAAGTAAGGATTTCACGAAAAATAAAGAATATTACATCTTCTAAAAGTTTAATTAACTAAAATGGATAATTTTCAAATTAAAAATTCAAACGAATCATAAAGAATTACTTTCTGTAAACAGATTAAAAAAAAACAAAATAAAAACATTTATATCCAGACCTTTTTTCCATATAAATTTAGTTACCAATCTTAGATGCCAATAAAACCGATTGCGACAGACTTAAGCTATACAATTTCCAACAAATATTCACAGATATTCTTTGCCTGGCGTGGCCCGGTACTGAAGGAGCCGGGTTCGTTGAGAGATCTGACCGGCTGTGCCATACTTCTGCGTTATCTGTGCGAGACGGCCACCTCGCCGCTGCAGCGAATCCTTGTTGAGCGGGAAGATGCTTTGGCGGGCGATGTAAGATTTGGTTTCTATTTCTTGCTTTGTCTTCTTGGCACGTGATTTTGTTACCCAGTAATGCATGTTTTGTTTAATAGTAAATATGAAAATTGCTTAGTCCTACTTCACATATTAATTGTCTTATAGCGAGTCATAGAACAAGCAGTACATACTTGGTGTTTCTTCGAAGCATACGTTACAAAAATGTATCTTTATACGTTTAGCAACAAGAATAGCGATGGAGACAGCAGAGCTGTAACAATATATTAGTTAGTCTATGAATTCTCAAAATGGTTTGTTTGTCCGAAATTTGTATGAAAGTATGAAATTATAACGTCGTAGCTTTTAGAGTCAAATCAGTCTCATAATGAAATGGTCGTAAAATTAGTAATTCATAATCATCGCTATTTTACCAATGTGGCCAATTACTCAAAGCTACTTAATATTAATCTTAATAACTAAACAATACTCCATTTTTGTTATTTTCTTTTAGATTTCCTACAACCTAGCAGAGAACATTGCATCTCAAATCAAGATTGAATTAAACAACGTGCCACTGGACAAGTTGACGATGGCCCGTGACGTGGCGTTGAAGTGTTTGCGTGACGTCGCCAATGGGGTCGACCCCTTCGACTTGGAGCGAATGAGGCGAATTATTAGGAAACAGTTGAGAGAATCTATTGCGGCACTTGAAAGCAACCCCCATCATGCTGTCGCGTTTAGATGTTTAGCAGATGCGCTCTATTCGCAGAATACTGAAGATGTGAGTATTACTTTGTAGATTTTTTTGAATAAGGTTTTATAATAGTTAATATATGTGTCACCAACTTGTGTTGCGAATATTATGAGGAAAATTACCTGAATGGAAGAATTAAGTCTATGTTTTCTTATTTTAAACTATATTATACTGTATATAACTATTATACTGTGTTTGTACGGTAGTAGATCCACGCTGATTTCAGCATGAATGGGCCGGATCGTCCGGGGAAGTACTACCCTCTCATAGAAGATCGACTTAAGAGTAGTAGTATCCGTACTACTGCGTTTCGTTCGGTGAGTGAGAGCGCCGGAGGTCCAATTTCCCCCTTTCCTCTTTCCTCACCTCCTTCATTCCCTTCCCCTAACCCCATTCCCAGCCGCCATAGTGGAGGCCACCATACCAGCAGTTTAAGACGATGGCTTTTGGTATAGTGGCCGCCACTTGTGGATTCCACTGACTGCTTACCATCAGGCGGGGTGGAGTCACTTTGGTAGGCTATAGTATAAAAAAAAAATATAAGGCTTACCATTACGTGTGAATACTGTAAATAATTTATAATGTTTGCTTCTAGTTTGTTACACGTTTGAACCCGCAAGTAGACCTAAGGATAATGTTGGAGGAATCACAGTCGTTTTGGCTGACACTCATGAAGAAATACTTCACCAAAGACGTTGTACTGATCTTAGGATCACCCAGCATTGAGCTACAAGCCAAGTAAAATACTTTTCATTGTTCAACACCTACCTATATACCCACCTACCTACATGACTCCTGTAAACTTTAAACCTTTGTACAGCTCTGGTCATTATATGTCCACATTATTATAAACTCTTAATAATACCAGCCTGTTTACTGTCCCACTGCAGAGCAAAGGCCTCTTCTCATATAGGGAAGGAATGAGCATTAATCACCACGCTTGCTCTAGGCGGATTGGGAATTTCAGACTTTTAAGTCCAGGTTTCCTCACGATGTTTTCCTTCACCGTCAGTCAGAAATGTCCAAAATAAACTTAGAAAGTACATATGATTTGAAAAATCACATTGGTACTTGCCCGGATTCGAACCCACTACCTCGTGTTTACGAATCGGGTGCCTTATCCACAGGGCCATTTCGACTTCTATGAACTCTTATAACCTTTTAATAGAGTTCTAAAGTAATTAATTAGTAATATACGCACTACGGTATAAAGAGTTAAGTTCTTCTGAATCAAATAAATAATAATAGTAACAGCCTGTTACTGTAAAATAACAAACTTTAAATTTTACATCACTCTGGCTATATATATACGACTCATGTGACTTGAAATTTTTATGTATCAAATATCTACTATATTGAGTATAATAGTAATACATAATGAACTCTACGTGCATTGCTTTAAAGTTGTAAATACATAATTTTCAATGAAATAATGTTTACTTTACTACTCAGAATGGCCAACGAAGAAAAGAAGAGGTTAGAACAACAAAGGAAATCTCTCGGTGCCGCCGGTCTGGCTGAGAAAGCTAGAAAGTTAGAAGCAGCCCTGAAATTCAATGAGGTTAGTTCATTGGCAGAATGAGTGCGTACTTTTGCTTGCCTAATATGTGCTAATAAAATAAAACCTATATTACTGCATATTGCCGAGAATAGGGCAGTATTCGATTAGTTGCAGATTTTAAATCGAAATAGCAGTACTATAATTAAAATTTCTTGGATTCTAAAATAACTTGTAATTAAAAAATACATTTAAAATGCTGACTTTGTAAGATGAGTTTTCAAGCCTTGCTTATAAAAAGTCTGGAATTATAATATTTTTATAGATTGGAATAATTAGTAAATTTTGTTATTGCATGCCGCGTCGAAAGCAATCTAAAATCGTGTTCGACTTAGACTTAGCACTTTTAGTTTTTTTTTTATTATTTATGTATATTTGTTAAACCAATACCTACGGTGTTTATATATACTTATATATTTTAGCGTCCGCCTCCTTCCGAAGCATTGGCGGCTGTGCCAGTACCTCCGTGTGATTCACTCAAATCACACCGCATTACCACGTTCAGTACTGACGGCAAAAACAATCCCGACTTCAACCTTAAAGATATACCTATGTACGCCAGAGTACACAGTTTGAAGACCAGCTTTGTATACGTAAGTAATCATTTAAATAATATAGCCACTGTAACATATTATGTTCACACACCACACACACGCACACCTACATATATTTATACACTTTCTTTTATTGTTATTATTTGTGTTTAAATTCTTTAAATGTTCAAAAGTTTGTAATGGTAGAGCGAAATTACCTAACACAGGCATTTTGTTGCTTAAAAGGAAACTCTAACCACTAGTTGATAAGAGCGTTTACGTGTCATGATTGGCAACGTCGCAATTTAGTGTCATATTTCGTTAATTTAAATTATTATCATTTAATCGGAGCTATATTTTAAAACTATGTTCTCTACAAATTCTAGAATTAGGTGAAAGCTGTTTATAGAGTAAGAAATCATTGCCTTTGCAGTTCTATTTATATGCAATTTGAAACTTAAGTTGCGTTATTTTCACAGTAAAATAACTGTAAGCATTATGGTAACTTACTTTTTATTTTTTCATGTAACTAAAGTGATTTATTGGCACAAATAACCCACTAATAGATGCCGCATACAGGACAATATTCACGCACAACTAATAGTGGCATTAGCTAGCGTTAAAATACACTAAGGACATTACAATTGGTGCATTTTGCTGCCTCTGTGGTTCCGTGGTTCTGTGTACGGACTGCCACGCAGAGTACGCGGGTCCGATTCCCGCTCAGTGCAAATATTTGTATGCTGACCTAGAAGGCGGCCACATTAACTGCATTGTCAGAAGCAGCCATCAAGTCCTTCCTTCCCTAGGTCATATAATAATAATAATAATAAGTCATTGAAACTTCATTGAAAGAATTAGATCTAAATAAAAACGCATTCATATCACTACAAAAATCAGTAATTTTAGACACATGCTCCATAGTTCGGCGATTTCTCACATCCACTACACAAACACCCACAACATTACACAATGAACCAACCCACTTGGCATAAGCCCGTGATAGGTTCACATCCACCAGCATTAAGCTAAGAAAAAAAAACAAAAAAAAATAATAATAATAATATTCTACCACATTCACACAGCGCCATCTAGCCCCAAATTAAGCAATTATATTTGCTTGTGTTATGGGTACTAAACAACTGATATACTACTTACATACATTTTCTTTTGTAAATACATACATATTATAGATAAATTACACCCAGACACAGAACAAACAATCATGCTCATCACACAAAGGTTTGTCCTGGGTGGGAATCGAACCCACGACCTCCGGCTTAGCAGTCAGGGTCACTAACCACTAGACCAACAGGCCAGTCAAAATAATAAACGTTTATTTCAGGCAAGCCTATATGGTGTTAGTAACAATTGTCTTAAGTGCTAGTGTTAGTAATACATTATTTATTTATCCTAGTGTGTAGTCCCATCCAATGTCGCATCATTGGGGACTCCCATTTGTCAACAAACACCCTCAGGGTACCGTTAGTACTGACACGCACGCGCGCGAGTAGGGAGGCGCACCTTTTACGTATGATTGCCGAGAAACCATCTATATGTCTCTAATCTCGATATGTGAGACAATACACCACACAAACACTCCAAGTTAGTGTCATCTGTGAAGTCCCTCCTAGAGGCCTACCACCACCTCATAAAGCAGTATTTATTATTTTAATATTACTTTGTGTTTTGTCTTTTTCTTTTGTACTATTAAAAACAAGGATACAGACAAAGTAAGGTTATAATAAGATGCTATAAGAAGTCGTGGTAGGGCCCAAGAACATGTTTTCATTGCTTCGACCGACCTGATTATCTATTAGTGGTAGCTTATGCTTCATAGCCTTTTAAACCATTTTTTTTTTTTATCAACTTTATACATGTATGTAATGGCGGACTTAATGCCTGAGGCATTCTCTACCAGTCTACCATAGGTGATGCAGAGATATTTCGAAGCAGGTGCACAAATAAATAAATATAGAGTTGAGTAAAAAGTACATTATTTACGTAATGTATAAATATATACTACACATAAATCTGCATAATAATATATATATACCTATATAAATATATACATTAAATAAATAATAATACACACAATTTATATACATATTAATAAAATTAACATACAAGGCTGAGTAGTTTTAATATCGTGATATCTTTTAATTATTATATGGCAGGTGTATATAAAACTTATGTCATTGGAATCTTTATTTAATATACTTCAAAACAAAACATATATTAGGTCCGTTTTATGAGTTTTTATATTGTTAATACTCATTTCAAAAAAGGTCGAAATTTTTTAACGGCTAAAGTTATAAAAATCGCTAAAAATCGAATAAAATATCCTACTATTACCTCTGTTCTGTGATATGATACTCCTATCGATCGATGTCGGTGGAGTTTCAATAAAGCGATAGTAAAGTAGTAATACACTTATTCCAGATAAACATGATCTTTGACTTGACGTCAGTGGACCAGGCGACGCGTGTATGGCTACCGTTACATTTAAACGCTCTCGGCGAGTGCGAAATACGTCGCGGGGACACACTCATAGATTACGAAGAAGTCGTATCTACTACTGAGCAGCTCACCGTTACGTTTACATATTCTATAGGATTTGAACGTAATGGAAACTTCTGTGTTGGATTGTTCGGCAACTTTGTTAATATTTCTGTGATGGTTAGTATGATTTTAATAGTATTGTTGTATATGTACTACTAGCTGCGCCCTGCGGCTTCGCCCGCGCGGAAAATGGTATTTTCGAGATAAAAAGAATCCTATGTCTGTCTCCGGCAGCGAATCAATGTACATACCAATTTTCATCGAAATCGGTGCAGCCGTTTAGGCGTTGAGTGGTACAACACACACAAATTTTCGTATTCATAATATTAGTAGGATGTATTAAAAAAGGTTACTAAAGCAACAGTGAATAACAATGTAAAAGAATATATTAACTTCTAATCATTGTTATAAGCCCAGTAATAAATTCAAAAATAAATTATATTTTTTAAATTATTTTGGAACAGTACTGAATACTTTATTATATTCTACGTTTGTATTATTATTAACACACTTTTACTTTTTAGTGCGAGCCCAAATCCTACGAAGATGTAGTGAATCACATCTATGAGGTATTATACTGCGCTGAACTCAGTAAGGAGAGACTGGTAGTGTTTGCTCAGAGGCTCATCAACGAAGTCTCAAATGTAATTATAACACAAACTTATTATTTACTAGTATTTTAATTTCAGAAATATCGAATTGAACAAAGAACATTTCAGCAAAACTTCTGAAAAGTTAAGTAATTGGAGAGGCACCCTTAGAAAACTTACCTAGCCTTCAAACTATTAATTTTGAAGCAATTATCTAGATTTTTAACCACAATATAACAACTTCCGTGCCTCTAAATACTATTCCCTCAGTCCAGAATTGCAACTCTAGACTTGAAATCTACATATATCTATAAGAATATGGAGTACCTACTACAAAACTTGACTTTACTACAAAATATTTTTCTAGGCCCGACGTACTGGTGATAGAATGATGTATGATACCCTCCGGGACACAGTATACTGTCACGATAGCAACGTACATTGGTGCACGGTATTACGTCAACAAAAGTTTCTAAAGGAGCTTATAGAACAACTGACCGATGAAGGCGATACTGCTGAAGAGGCTTTAAACGAAGCCAAGAGAACTTTCGCTAATATCACTAAAAGCTTTTGGCTACATTTAGCCACAGATTTCAGTAGATTCAAGCTCAGTACTAAACCATGGAAGAAGTTTGCCAAGAAAAATCAAGCTACGAAAAAGCCGTAAGTATTTCATTTTGTTGTAGCTGTTTGAAATGTGTTTTGCTTTATGTAAGAGTAATAACGAGCAAAAACATTAATGGTATAATGTAAACTTGTGTTTTATATTCCTTCAGTGAGAAAACCTGTAATAAATAAAAGCGAATGCCCAAGGGCCGTGCGGGCATTAAGACTAGGTATACACGAAAAAAAATTTGTTTGTACTATAAATAAAACCTGCTTACCGAGCTAAGAAAAATGTAATTTAAACAAATTGTTCTTTCTGTATTCATTTTAATTGTTTATTTTAATTTTAAATGATTGGGGCAAGCATATTATTCACAATCACTCTATTATGTTTTTGATGACGTAGTTGAGTTCTGATAAATTTGACGAAGTCGATGCAATTATAAAATGTCTAATCCGATTGTAAAAACGACGCAGCGTGTTTGTTATTCTGCGAATATTTTCTCGTACTACGTGCTCACCGACGATTAGTAGAATGTTTCACTAGTCTCGCCTCTAATCGTACTTTTTGTATCCATCGATCGTCATCAATGATCGTGAACATATTGTCGTAGTCCGAAGCGCTACTGGGACTACGAGTTGCACGAGAAGTTCGGCGGCGGGTTCGTGGTGGGCGTGGGCGGCTGGGAGTCGTGCTGCCTCGCGCACATGGCTCCCGGCCCGCGCGGGGTCGAGCCCAGGGACGTCGCACCGCTGGCCATCGCACTCAACTACTTCACACAGCTGGAGGTATTACACTAGTCACGTCAGTTGATCGACAGAAAAACTGGCATACATGATACTGCAAAGAAAAATATTTTCCCTGCATCATTATATCCAATAAAATTTTACTTTTTATATTTATTTTGCAGCATAATAATTAATAATAATTAATTAATTAACTCACAAATTATCTTCAGATTTGCCAAACTGTAGTTAGTGAACTATATTTAAATACATTTTAAGTTATGTCCAATTAGATGACCTCGATTCAACTTCGTGATGATTAAAAATATAAATATTGGTTATAGGGTCCGATGTGGCGTTTAATCCGCGGCTGTGGTCTAACATACGGGTATGCGATCCGTCTGTCGCACAGCGAGGGAAAACTTATTTTCTCACTGTACAGAGCGAGCAACCCTGTGCAAGCTTACATCAAGACGAAGGCTATATTGGTAAATATTATACACATTGTATTATGTAGCAGGTTTAATAAAGACAGTGTGTTATAAAAATTAATTTGTTGCTTTAAAATTATATAGTGCTGTATGGTCGATGGCATAGAATATTGTAACGATTTGTTCTCATGAGTATTGGAGACAATCTGTCTGCTAAGCGTGATTGATGAGTGATGACTATACCAAACTTCTTTTTTAAGAGGTTATGTGAAGTGTCCAGCAGTGGAAGTCTCTAGGCTGATACAGAAAACAAAGTGTACGTATAGTTTTTCGAATTGTCTTTTCATCACTATGCTAACGAAAAGTGTTCAATTTTGAATTTGATCTTGGATCATACTATTTGTTTCAAAAACTTGGGTTGAATGTGATTTTGTTTGTTTATAAACTGTCCTACGACATGACACAGGCAGAGCTTTTACCTTAGGCGATCTGATAAGAAATCTGCAGTATGTTAAAATATAACTTTTAAGTCTTTCTTCTTCGTCTTTCGATTAGGATGAATATTTGGCGGATCCCAAATTCGACCCGGACCTATACGAGTCCGCCAAGAGCACGGCGATGTTCGAAGTGATAGAGAACGAACAAAGTCCCGCCGAAGTCGTCAAACGATCGCTGCTCAATTATATGCTGCGACAGAACACGTCCTACAATAAGTAAGTTTAATACTTCAAATTTTCTTCATTACAATATTTTCTCGATTTTTTACTAATAATAATAATTTCAATAATTCATCAAATCGATTAGTTCGATGATAAGAAATCGTTTCATAACCAGGGAGCTAGTATCGGCGATGTCGCGCACGTCGGCGGCGCAGGCGCACGCGGCGGCGGCGCGCTGGCTGCCCGCGCTGCTGCACGCGCGCCGCAGCACGCTCGCCGTCGCCTGCCACCCCGCCAAGGTGCACGATATCAATGATGCCTTTGCTAAGTAAGTGCACTCAGTATTCTACAACATTCCACTGTATATTGAGAGGTTTCCGGTTCAGATAAAATGTCTCCTATAGCTATTCTTTAGATAATTTCTCAAAACTCAATTCACATGTCATCTTACCTACTCTTTACTCAAAATAATATTGGATTTTATAAAATAAAATTTCATATGCGGACAAATGAGCATTTTAAACGGCATTTGCACGTGCTTAACTATAGGCAGAAATAATAATAACAAATTGCGCAATTTTGAAGTAAAAAGTGCCGTCGTTGACAGCTAATCTTGTATCAAAACACTAAAACGTAATTTTCTTTCAGTGTAAATATCAAACTGGATGCGTTCGAGTCCATGGAAGCGTCACATTTTAACAAATAAGTACATTAATTTAGAAGTTTTTAAGTGTAAACATAATATTTTTAACTGGCATATTTTATTAATTGTTTTAAATGTTGATTTAATGAGAAAGTCAATAGATAAGTATACAACAATCATTGGAGACCACCGATAACGTGTTCCGTTATTTTAAACAACCTAAAATCAATAATACACATTTTTATTACCAAATGAAATTGCAATCATTGTGAATTTTAATTATTTACCTGTTCACTAAACAACTTTTACATTATTTTTATTCTATGAAAATCAGTCTTAAAGAGAAGCAATTTTGTTAGTAACTAGTTGTGCCCCACAGCTTCGCCTGCAAATGAAATGAGTTTTGTCTCCCTCGGTAACCAGACGGATTTTCGGGATAAAAAGTAGACTATTTCCGTCTCCATGGGCCTTAGTCTTTCCCAAATGTGATCACAGTGATTTTCCTGCCGTCTTCATATGTAATGACAGCCATAATTCGTTAGACTGACGGCGTTAGTTAAATAAATACATAAATACGACTACTGAGTTGTATAACGTTTCGCTAGTTTATCAATGATTTCAATTTCATTTCTTATTACCATTGATAACACAGGTTGCAGTATACGAAATCTATCTACTTGTATTTCATTTAAATCACAGTCTAAGTATTATCGCCGGTACAGGTGATTACTGAAAGTACATATCCATACACTGCTTGGCTGTGCCTTATGTAAACTCAATTGTATACATAACTTGTTTGTTTTTAACTTAGCAATTTTACACATTATTATAATACGTATACATTGTTATTTTATTGTTTACCTTTATATGACTATTTATCTTAGATATCTAGCTCAAATTGGAGCAGTCTGACTAGGGGAGTGCCTCCATTATTAAACTGTACGACAGCTATACCGATGAGCGGATGACAGGAGATCATGCCGTGTCATAAGACAATGAATGGTGCGATTTAATACCGAACTTCAGGTGGTCCGCTATATTCTGTCATTGGTAAAAATAACGAAATTAATGGAGGTCTTCCAAACCCTGAAAGATCCTATTGATCTTATGGGAGTAGGTAAAAGTAGTTCTTAGTGTATCTTTCAATATAACCATTTAAAAATTTCGAAACAATATACACATTGATATTAATGTATGTATAGCCTGACCAGGAAAATAAAAACCGTCGCCATATTGCGGAAAACTATTGGAACTAATTTATTTGACTGGCAACAGTCTTAAGATATCATTATTGTCATCTGTCAGTGTGTTGTCAATTGTGTGCGTGCTTTAGTTCGATAACGTTAGTTGTTTGTGCGTAAGAATGCCGGAAACTATTAATTAAAAGCCAGAAGAAAAGTAATTTACAATATACATAAATACTTGTCGGAAAGGAAATTTTGAAGGAATGAAATCTATCTCTGTAAATATCATCACAGATCTTGTTGTCAACATGACTGGTTGGTAATCTTAAAGTAAGTGCGATGTGAATTGGCTGATTTGTATTTGTTACTATCAATGAATTTAAAAGTTGTGTTTTTTAGGTATATCCCGATCGACCGTAAAGAAGTCTTACAAGTGACAGTGAATCTGAGATATCTGACATGATACACCTACAGATATCTGACCACGAAGATCATGAAATATCATGAATCTATTGAATATTTAGAAGATCATGAAATATCATATGAATCTGTTGAATATTTGGATTCTTAGTTGTTTGTTTGTTGTGATTTAAAAAATTACAATATAAATTTGCGTTTTTTTAACCCGACTTAAGTTTTACTTTTGAAGTTTATTTGCTCTACTTTAATATTTATATGAATGCAATTTAAATAATCTCTCAAATTAAACTTTATTTCTGCAATAATCTATATTCTAATAAAATAAATGTACACTGACCAATTCGCATGTGCATTACTATACTTAATGTTGCCATAATTATAGATAATTTTGCGCCCCCAGAGCAGGGTTTTTATTTTTCTGAACAGGCTTTAGAAAAGTAATAATAATCTTTATATTCATCTTGTTCATGTTACCCGAATTTACTGTTCATGTCATTTTTATATAATAATCACCATTTTGTCAAACGGAATTTTGTCTCGTATGCACTTCATATTTCCATTTGACATTCACACCACAATGCCGATGCATAAGAAACAAAACTCCGTATATGAAATAAAAATCCCGTAGATATTGTGATAATAATTTTAATCACCATTTACGAATCTTAAAGCTATGTATGTCTATACAAAAAATATAACTTAAATGTAGTTTGATAATTAGTGAACATCATTTTAATAAATCATCTCACAACCGCTGCAACATCTCCATCATATATTTCAAACCCATCCATATAATAATATAATTGCTCAACATTAATTCATTAACAGGAATACAGATTGTCCAACGTCAACAAACTACAGTGGAACGTGAACACCGATACTAATCTCGGTAATTACATAATGTATCAATATATCCCGGAATATACAAGTTTCTAGCACATTGAGCTGCCTGCTACGTTTATATTCTCTACAAGACTTTAATATCAATGTATTATATCCAACATTTACGAAACAATTAATATATTTTGTCCAACCATTCCAGAATGTTCGAAACTATCTCTCAATCTACTGCAGAAATTTAATTTCTAAACCTAATAAAAAGTATGTATGATACCAAATGTATTAGGCCTATAGTATTGTGTACCATCAAACATTATACCTATAATAATTCATTTAAACTTAAACACCATCCTACACAACATTTATCACACGATTTTATAAGTCGTATAGCATTTGGTATCATAGACTTGTATTCAACATTACATGAATTAAATTCCACCCAATGATGTATATAACTTTTCATCAATAATTTTAATACTGGTTAATGTTGTTAATGATTTAGTTGAAATTTCGCAGTACAACTGACAAGGTACAAAAATAACGTGGCCTGACTACATACAAAAGTATTGTTTATAACCACAGCGTGTAGGCCATTCTCTGCGTACGTCCCATCACCCACTGGTGAGCCATATAATATAATCAATATAAATTATTCATCTAAAACAATAAATTTACATTGTACATGCAAAATATATTTACAGTTCAATAACTTTCTATACTAACCGTAATTAAAATAAGGATTTATGAAGTAACGTTATACTCAACATTTACTATGCATATTTGATATGCATAAAATGTAAATAATGCATGTTAAAGCACCAACAATATGTGTATATGGAAAATATGAAGCATAATAATTTTGTCTCAATTTTGTTGATAGTTACAATGTAACGTTTTACTTTTATCACTGACTCCGTGGACTTACACATATCAATTAATGATTACAATAAATGTACGTGCTTTGAAGAGAGATTTGGTAAATGTTAAAATTACACATTAATTATTTCTAAGATTATATTAATTCGCTATGGACACCTACTTGACGATTAAAATTCCCTAATATATGAATGACTAATATACGTTAATTTATTCTACATAATAAAGAGGCGGCCCCATTTACACTACCTATCTTGTGTAGTTAGCGATATATTACACGCTCACCGATCGACGCGCTATTATTGCGTGACCCTAACTATGTAACTTTATTCAGCTCTTGTCCGATTACATTTCAAACTCTAAAACTGAAACTTCATGGGCCTTTAGACCAAATAACTACTAGTCCAGTGTCTATTAAAATAGAAGGATATAAACAACAACCGTATTCTATTCAAAACGTGAACTATACCAGGTGCCTTGATTAGCCATCTTATTTCATTCACGTATTGTCTTTTCACTGTTCTACAACGACCTATAATTCATGTTTATATGAATCTGTTAATACATTCAAACTGTATTGAGTTTAGACCGAGCGCGACGTCACGCAGAGGTCGTGTAGCGGTCACACGCACATTACCTAACGTATCAAGATAACAATCTAAGAGCAATAAGCGACCATCACTCGCCTCGTCCTTTAAACTTAATCCCATCACAATCCTACTTAAACGGTCCGAAGCGACAACAATAACCTCATTCGAAGCTAACTTTCGCTTCTAATAATAAGTTTTATATTAAGTATTAGATAAAATATAATGTTAGGTACATATTACTTCTACATGATATTGGTGTCGATGGGCGGCGCGTGGTTACGTAACGCATCCCGAATGTATCCGCCGATACTGCCGTCGGCCACTAAGTGAAAGAAGAACAGGTGCTCGAAGCTCTTCAGCGAGATGGAACGTAGCGCAGGTAACCGTAGTAGAAGTGATGCGAATCGACCCTCTTCTGAGCCACGCGACCGTCGACAGTACTCGTCCAGGCACGAGAACATCTGATGATGAAACACATACACTTTATAGGTTACCAATTATCAAACACAGTCATTTTTTTCATTGCCGACAGTGGCAAACGAGCAAACAGCCCACGTGGTAGTAAGTGGTAACTGTCGCCCATAAACAACTCAGTCCCTCGCATTACTCCTGGAATGCCAGGGACTCTGTGAAACCATTGCCTACCGTGAAAATGTGAGGTAGATGAAGGGATTGAAGGAAGTAAGGAAAAAGAAAAGGGGAAATTGGGCCATCGCTGATTTCTTGGACTTCGTAAATAATTTAACCTTAAAAAAGTAAGATGGAAACCTCTATAAAAGGTACCACGAAAATAAAAATTAAAGAAACAAAAAGTAGTGAAAAAGCACAGTCACAGTCAGCTAGACAATAATAGCGGATGTCAATTATTTTAATATAGCATCTTGACGTAAGGTCATAAAATCGTTACAAAAAATTGTTTCTGACAGATTTTTTGCTAGCAAACTAAAAATAATACATACAAATCATACAATGCCTCTACCTACTATACCTCTTTGTTTGGTACTTGGGAGCGTTTACGCGTCATGAGTGGCAACGTCGCAATTTAGTGTCATATTGGTTGGTTTTAATTTTTATCATTTATCCGGATCTATATTTAAAAAAAATGTTCTGTCTATAGGTGAAAGCTGTATAAAAAGTAAGAAATCATTGCGTTTACACTTCTATATTTATGCAAACTTAAGTTGAGTTATTTTCATAGTAAAATAACTGCAGCATTATTGTTACTTACTTTTTATACAGCTTTCGTCTAATTCTAGCATATAAAACGATAAGAAAAAACATATTTTTAAAATATAGTACAGAGTAAATGATAAAAATTGAAAACGACGTTGCCACTCATGACGCGTAAACCCGTTAAAGTCGAACAAGAAATAGCTCGTTGTCTTGACGTAAAAAATTGGCCGACAACATTTTGCATGTACCTTTCTATAGTAGGTATATTGTCTAAACTACTATAAATAACAAATTTTCAAAAAATCGAGATAAATGGCTGATCGACTTCGCGAAAGACCAAAGAAAAAGATGGCGATATGTGTTGGACGGAACGGATAGAAAGTGTTGCATATTGGCATAGCCAATAGCTGAAAGTTTTAATATAAGAAATAGTATAGTCTAACAGTAACAGTAAAGATAATCGACTTCTACACAATAAATTAAAATGACATTGAATTGACCTCACTAATCTCGAGTTTATTAATAATTTTGACAACTGTAATAACATTCCTTTTAAATTTGACATTATAAATATACATAATCCACTTTTATTACTTTAATTCATCCATAAAATGTATTTTTAATCAATTTTTTATTTTATTTGTTGGTGCATACAAATTAGTTTTAAATACCAATAGCTACTTGTTATTATAATGTATGCCGAATAATTTGTTTAGTAACAGCGGATCTTGGTAATAAATTTCCCCGTGCATATCGAGTAGGTAAGTAATTATTTTCATTGAAAAATGAAAAGTCATAAGACAATAAATTAGTAATTAGGATGAAACTTGGCGGCCACAAGCTAGCAATGTCTAGGTCTATGTCTAGCAATATACGTATTTCGACTGTCGTGATAATTATGTACCTATGAAATTATTATTGACGAAACATTTCTAGACGCAACAATGCAATAGCATGCTAATTTAGTATTCAATGTTCGTCGCTTTCAAATGCAAAGAGGTCAAATGTGATATGAAAAATGTTTACTCATTGTACACAACACACGACATATGACTTTCAAATGCATGTTGAGCGCAAATGTAAATTAAATATACGTATAAATGATAATTACCTTTTCTCGTAATACGTCCACTTCTTGTCTGTTTTTCAGTCCTTTTACATCTGAAAAATAAATATTCAATTGTATTTTTAATTCATTCATAAATATTCATATAGATTTCACAAATAATTAAAACGAGACCATCTCTTATGTGAACTTCATTACGTCCGTGCCTCGGACAGTCTGCCAAAAATAGCTTTTGAGAGTCACCAGGCACCCGACCAGCACCGCTTCGCCTCGAGCGGTTATAGTTTGGTCAATGAGTGCTCAAAAGGGTAGATGGAAAAGTCGAAAGCAGAAATGTTGAGTCAAGATGTCTGCTTTCGACTTTTCCGTCTACAATTATTCGTTGCCTGGACTATTAGTACTCTTTGTATGGAATACTATTGGTATACGCTCACTACATCAACTCCGGAGAGTCTCGCCTGCGGGGTGACCACGCGCGGACGACGAGAGGAGCACTCGTTGCCTGCACGCTTGCCTTGCGTTACCCACGCGCAGTTCTCGTATGGATCACGCGCCCTCCGCGAGTGGCTTACGCTCGTGGACGAAGTATCGATGGCACATCGCTTTCCGTCTTCTCAGTCATAATTTTTCTTTTAAACGAGCTGGTTATATTTTTGCTATCAAAACCAATATGAAACACGTTTTCAAAATGAAACGTAATATGTACACTGGTTGACTACGAGACGTTCGTCCACCCATGACATCTGACGTTCACTAATTGACACGCGGTCACTGCAGGTGGACTATATGTCATCAACGAGTAGACAACGAGCGACGAGATGAGTGCTAGTCGTCATCAATCAAATCATTCCAGTCTATTATACAATAGTTTTGACTATAATACCGCATTTACACTCTCGCGCGAGCTTACGCAAACATATGCGAGCTAAGACGAGCACGAGTATGTAAACAGTACGCTCGTACAGACTCGCTGTTTGCGAGTGGCGCGTTGCGTGTGTAAATGCGATATAACAAGTCATTCCATTCTTCAAGCAACAACTACAACAGACAAGTATAATAATAATAATAGCAATAATAATAATAATATGTGGACACTATCACACACTGTCGTCTAGTCCCAAGCTAAGCAGAGCTTGTGTTATGGGTACTAGATAACTGAAATATAATACATATACATACTTTTTTTTGTAAATACATACTTATAATACATAGGAAACACCCAGACTAAAGACAAATACAAATGTTCATCACACAAATATTTGCCTTCCGCGGGAATCGAACCCACGACACCCGGCGTCGCAGTCAGTTACACTAACCACTAGACCAACGGTGCAGTCAATGTAAATGTAGTATGTAATATCTGGTGTTATACTGACCGGGATTGAGCAGTATGATGGCCTTGAGCGCGACGTACTCGGCCTGGTCCATACGCAGCGTGCGCATCTTGAGCGACAGCTCCGACAGCACGCGGTCGAAGATCTGACCCACGCCCGCCTGCAGCGCAGAGTTGCGGTGCAGCGTCATGCCTATAATGTTATTGTATAGACGTCAAACCATAAAAATCAAAAGAAAACTATCACATCCTTGGTGTATACATTTTAGACCGTGCCCACTCCAGTAGTCTGGTACCCTAACCAGGAAGTTGGGTTAATCATCATTATCAAGCCGAAAGAGTAGACGTCCGTGGCTATCCCAGGGTATTGCGTTGGGTTCATTATTATCATCAAGCCGAAAGACGTTATATATAAGTTTCAAGTATAGTAGTACAACATTGCTTTAGTAATTTTTAATTTTTGATAAATTGAATCCAACAAAAAGTGCGTGTAATAAAGATTACTCAATTGAAATGTCATTAACGTTGTTACGATACAAGAATTTTGAACTAATAAAATAATAAACATTGCATAAACAAAGCTAAATATCAATCAAACCGTTGACAGCCACGTAGGAAAGAAAAAGGGAAGAGGACCGAAAGGCTAGTTGGGCCACCGGCTTTGGTCTCGTGTCTCCCCTGATGTCTCTCCTAGGGGAGCCACCAGGGGAGACACGAGACCGAAACCGGGCCACCGGCGCTATCAGACTCAGAAAAGCCATCTTAGAGTCACTATAGGCGCTATAATGTCAACTGAGGTCATAGTTGATCCGTGTATAAAGTGATCTTGTATGATTCACGAATTAATGTTATTTAAACTGTACCTTAATATATATTTAATGCTGTGCCTGGGCGAATGTAGGTACTTCAATAAATTGTCTGTTAAATGTTGCCCTATATTTTTGTTATTTTTTGTCCTAGATTTTCTTTTTCACTAAGTACCTGTCAGTCATATCCAAGATAAACATATGACTTCAAAAGTTGCTTTTTACATGCCCAGTTTCCACGTCCAAAGAAACTGTATCGTAATTATTATATCATCACGACTATCAACGAAATTATAAACAGTATATTTATGACAACATTAAAAATTTTGTAATAACGGCGTTTGTTATTAAATAATGAAACTAACACCCAGTTTCTGAAAGTCTGATCAACGTAAAATTAACTAATCACCTTTTAAATCTTATGTGAAGTTCCTAAAAGCATGGTTGTGATTAGTTAATATTTCGTTGATCAGCCTTTCAGAATCTGGGCGTAAATATTTCTAATAACAGCTATACAAATAAACATACAATCTATTTTATTTGACCTTAAACTTAACTAAAATCCAATTATCGGGCAAAATCTACAAAAAGCATTGATGTGTCATAGTAGAAATATTTATAAATAATAAATTATTCATACTAAAAGTCAGTAACATTGTATATATTTGTAATCGCTTAAAATCTGTTAGGTACGGAATTTTAAATGGCGTGTGCGAATGGGTAGCATTTAATTGTTAACGTTTTGAATGTTGATAAGATTAGTTTTGTATATTGTATTACCGCTTTTGTGTTTAATTTGGAAGGTTTTATTGTTTGCTTCTACAACATTACAAATTACCACAGCTCTGCGAGCGCACGTTTTAATGTTAGACAACTACCGACTGTGAAACAAGTCCCTTGTAGGTACTTAATAAATATGCAATTACTAGTTTGCCGCGGCGCGGTTTTTGCTTACTGCTCTGCTTCCGTCGCCAGTAGCGTGATTTTACATAGCCTATAACCTTCCTCGAGAACTGAGCTATCATACGCAAGAAGAATTTTTCAAATCCGAGTGGTAGTTCCAGAGATTAGCGCGTTCAAACAAACAAACAACTCTTCCGCTTTATATAATATGCAATACAAAAATTGGATATAAAGGATCCCCAGATTCAAAGCATATAATGTATTGCCTCACACCATATGGATGCTTGGAACTTTTTGCACCGCAGTCGCACACATATCCACTGCGCTCTTAAGACGGTCAGATCATACTACTACTCTAGTCTTAGTCTCTCCCTAAGTGTGGTTTTACAGTGACGCTTTCGTCAGCGCGGTTGGTCAGCGTCGCAGGCCACGGGCTTTGCGTCTCTTGGATCGTTACATAGTAAAACACAAAAATAATTAATAGTTGCTTGGCGTACAGGCCCCGCTTACTACCCGCGCGGACGGTAAGCGTCACTGTAAAACCAGCCTAAGAGTACTTTATGATGATATGACGTCTACTCCGAATATTTCGTAATATTGTAACATATATTAAAGCTGAAAGTATATTCATATTTATAAGTATTGATAATATTTATGTGGTACTTACCAGGCATGAGACACATGAGCTGTGGCGGCGACGCGGTTCTGTTCCCTGTGCCGTCCACATTATCTCGCTCCTCGGTGAGATACTGGAAAATACAATTTTATATTTAATTTTATGTAAAATAATATTACGCAGAACATAGAACGCAGATATTAGAACAGGAAGTAAAGAAAGAAAGAAACATTTGCTCTCAAAACAATAAAACAACATAATATGTCAACTAAAATTAGGTGAGAGACAAAAATGGTCTTAACTCAGCTTCTCGCTACCTCTTCATAGAACAGGTAACGCTGATATTCTGCTACCAACCTACTTACTTACTACAGTGATGAACACGGACAGTAAACTGTAAGTATACTTACATTGTTGCTATCACATATCACATATATCACCGTTTTTTATTATTCAAAAACGAGCTATACGTTCTATCTACAACCTAGGTTCACGAGACTCCCTGAGAGAGCGATTCAAAGAGATAGGTATATTGACAGTTGCATCTCAATATATATATGCTAATGTTGTTTATGTTAAGAGTAACATTAGTCTATATACTAGGAATTGCGATGTGCATGAGATTAACACCAGGGGTAAGCATAAACTGGTTGGCTCACACTATCGCTTACATAAAGTCCATAACTCGTTTAAGGGACTTGGTGTACGTTTATTTAATAAATTACCTATCGACATAATGGATAAACCCTTAGACAAATTTAAACAAATTGTCAAAAAACATTTAATACTTATGGGTTACTACACTGATAATGAGTATCTGAACGATAAAAGTCATGGGATGCTCGCTTGACGAAGGAGTAAATTAATTTTACTCTTAATTTTAAGGATATTATACTTTTAAGGACATATTTTTGTTAATTATTGTATGAATGACATTTTTTATGATTATTATGAATGACATGCTTTATCAAATAATTTTTTGACATTAATTTATTGATACATTTTGACATAATTTATCAAATGTTTTTTTTTTGTATTAATTTTAAATGACATGATGCCCGAGCCATATTTGAACAGTTAAGTACACATTTTGTATTGTTTTGTTAAAATTTATACAATTTTAACAAAACAATACAAAATGTGTACTTAGTATTGTTAAATTTTTTTACATTGTGATTTGTGAAATAGAGGTACATTGTGAACTCCTGTGGTAAATTAAGTTCATCTTACTTTATACTTATACCAAAAATTAACAGTTTATATAATATCTACATAGAAACATTTATGACATGTTCACATGTTGCCTTTACCTTTTGTAGCAATATGCAAATTGAGGCAGCCTGTAAAGCACACATTTTATTTTTTAATTTTTCTTTACAACATAGAAAGCTGTAAGTAATTAAGTATCTATAGAGTTAAGTGTATTGCCTGCGTCACTTTGCATGCTACTTGAATGCATGGAACTGTAACTTACAAAAATTGTAATAACCTGGCGATTAAAAAGAGTGGCCTGAGTTTCTTGCCAGTTCTTCTCATGGCTCTACTTCGTCAGCGAACTGGCTGTAGGTTAATTTGCTGACATTTTGTAAACTTTGATGTTCATAAGTGTTAATTTAATTAACCTATATGAATAAACATATATTTCATTTCATTTCATAAGTACCTACATCTAGGTTCGAAAACAATCCGATTTTCGGGATAAAAAGTAGCCCTTGTCCGTCTCCTGAACCGAATCTATATAGGTACATACCAATTTTCATCGTAATCGGTTCAACCGTTTATGCGCTGAGAGAACAAACACACACATACAAACATAACTTTCGCATTTATAATATTAATAGAAAAATATTAGTCATACAAAACTTAGGTAACATAATTAGCATCTATAGACAAATAAATCCATGTTCGTGACTAAATAATCAAGACTACTTACTTCCATAGAGCGCCAGGCGATGGCAAACAAAAGCAGCTCGTTCCAAGAACTTTTGATGAGCAACACCTGGTCTTCTAGTTCCAACTGGCTGAAGTGTGGGATGTCTCGCGCCCACACCACTAGTGCCGCTATCTGTTTGTTGCCTGAAACATTACGAACAAAATATTACTAGGTGAAACTCAAGCATAAAGCTTTTGAAAGCGATTTCGTACTTTTCGATAAAGATAACATTTTGAAGAAACCTGGTACCTATTTTAAGATGCTTGCTTCTATTAAGAGCAGTCATAATCAAGACTTACAAGATTTTAAGTGATGAATGAGGGGATGAAATTAGAGTATTCTGAATTTCAATATTTGATAACAACTAGGAGTCCGCTCTCGCTTTGCTTCGGTATCAGAAGTTTAGTTTCATTCGATCTCACAACAAAATCCTACGGAAAATATCATAGCAATAGTGTTGTGACCGGCCACGGTGGCGAAAATTGGGGGAGGCCTATGTCCAGCAGTGGACGTCTTTTAGCTGATATGATGATGATCATAATGAGTGTTGTATTGCATCATTTATATTTACGAATGCGCGTTATTGAATTTAAAAATGACTCTAATTAATATGTATAGCCTATGTTACCCGCTGACTTTATTGATTCTAAAGATGATTTTTTTTTGTGTAGATTTTTATACATTTTGTTGCAAACAAACAAACATACAAAAAATTAATCTTTTCTTTTTAATATAAGTTTAGATAAAATATTTATAAATAGCTGCGCTCTGCGGCTTCGCCGTCGCGGAAATTGGTTTCTGTTGTATGTGTGTTTGTTTGTTACCACTCAGTGCCTAAACGGCTAAACCGATTTTGATGAAAATTGTATGTATATAGGTTCGATACTGGAGACAGACATAGGATACTTTTTATTCCAAAAATCCGTCTGGTTCCGCAAAACCACAAGGCGCACCTAGTTATGCGTATACATAGATATGCATGTAGGTACGTCAGAATTTTCTCTACGTTTACACAACTGCATATGACTAGGTTGCGACTGAATATCAGCATTTTATATGGATCGATTTGTCATTTACTACCCAAGTTAACATTACACAAGATCCGATATTCGACAGATATCTCTCAACCGACTTCAAGACCCGGTAGACTCCGGATCACCGAGGACGTTGGTTGCTGATTATTATAGGCTTTTGCAAGAGAGGTTAGGCATAGTCACAACGAGGTTAACTATGGGAATGTAAGGTTATATCTGGTTTAAGTAGGTACCTACTGCTCGTTGCCTATTCCCTTAGTTTCTTTTTAAGACAATCAGAGGCAGAGATGAGGTGATATGATCTAGGCCGAAGACCACACAGGCCGAGAGTATTTAATTACCAATGTTTATTTATTATATTTGTCGTATCAAATGAAAGGGCGACCAATGTTTAATCATTAACTGCACAGAAGTCAGCGATGCATGAGTCAATTACAGTGAGCACTAATAAATGTATGACGAAGGATCAACGCTGTTATCAAGTAATAATTTGCAGGCATTTATTAATAGTATAAAAATTATAGGTGGTATGAATCGTTTTATACATAAATCTAAGTTATAGAAAATGTTTTCCGTTGCACGTCGCGAAACCACGAGTTTTACATAAAATATTTCTTCGTCTTCCTGTAATAAGTTAGCGTTTTATGCATATTAGTGTTATTACATTTAGTATTAGTGTTATAAATTAATAAATATATTGCTTTTTATGTGTAACTTCTCTAAATTACCAAAAAATACATTAAGAGTTAGCGTAGGTCTATTTAAGTCTACGTTTCCAAGAATGTTATTTATATCTACTAGGTGAACCCTAGTCGTCCATGCATCCTGCGAATGACATGAAATGTTACGTTGTAAAATATAAAAATATGTAAATTATTTAAAATATAAGTTTATAAACTAGGTACATTGTGAAGTAACGACCGACAATGTAGCTAATTAAAAAATACGTATGGCGCATGGCGGTACGAAAAAAACCAGTAGGCAGAGGTGTTCAGTATTTAGAGAGTCAAAATCAAAATAATGTAATTACAATTTTTTTTGGAGGAGTTTTTAAGGGAAATTGCAATCAACTTTAAGCGATTCCAACTCTTGCAGGTTCCGGAGGTCAACAACTACAATTTATTTAAAACGTTTCTAAGAGTAACTTGGTGGTAAGGGAGGGTCGGCTGATGTATAGCAGACCATTCGTTAGTGATATGATAGATGGCCCGTACAAGAAACGATTGTTATAGATGATCTTTGTCGCGATAGTTTAGAATTTCTGTTATTTAAGGCGTCTGGTAAAGGGGAGAATGAAGAACGTCGCTGGACTAGACGTGAAAAGAAATCAAGCATGTTTTAGTGATAAACATGAATTGCCGTACAATTTTAAAAGCCCACAGTTCTAGAGGCGTCAGTGGAGTACCGTTCATTGTTCTTCGTTCCTTATGTTGTTCCCATAATACTTATTAGGTACCTGAACATAACAAGAAAATAGAGACGCTAATCTCTGTAATTAAGTACCTACTCTGTGTGTACCTACTCTGCGAGTATTCTTAACCTATAAATTACGGCTGTATTTCGTGGTGATTCATAAAAAAAACCACACCTACGAGAATATCAATAACACATTTCAGATATCACGTCCGGTCAAAGTGGCGATGCTTGGGGTAGACCTACTCGTATATGTTAAGCAGTTAGACTATTTTGGCTGAAATAATAAATCAGATATGTAGGTGCACAATAATATGCGAACATGTCAAGGGTTTATGGGTACTTCGGCACTCTCAGCCAGATGACATAATTATTTCGAACAAACGAATTACACATCAAGCATTTATTGTATGTACCTATACTACCTACCATTGCGATTTTACGAGTATTTAAGTCCGTCAGTTCATACGTAGTTGTGTCAAATGAGAAATGTTTTAGATCCACATAAATATTCATTAATATTATTGATCATTAAATGTTCTTATGTATAATTTTATACTTAACAAAATATGCACTGGTTTCTTTTAAATAACAAGTCATACAACTGTGTTAGGTATTTGCAAAGATCGTAATTATAATCGTGAATCATTATTGTTATTCTATAGCACTGATAGAAAACATGAAACTGAAGATGATAAGATTGTAAATTCTTTAATAATATCTAATTTATCAATATCAATTGGGCTTTCTTTTACACAATAAATAAGCAAGTAAAATGGTAAGTAGTTATGATATTTTTATCGGCATGTCAATGATTATGATTGATTACTTACGAGTATTAAAAATTTGATTATACCATAGAAATTGCAAAATATTTTTTTAATCAACGTCGCACTAGAAAACAGCTGTGTCGTGGAATTCTTTTTAAAGTTAGGTAGGTACATAACGTCCAGACTCCGAACAATTTTTTATGGATCACATAAATTTTACCTCGTTTGAAAATAGAAGCCTAAACCTCTGACACATATTTATGTATACCTACCTAATGTACTCGATATAATATATGTGTCCATATTTTGTTTACGTTCTCAACTCTAACGTCGCATAAGCGAACTGGTCGCAGGCAATTAGCCGAAATTTTTTTCGTTATCATATTTATAAGTAGATATATTTCTTATGATCTACCTATACAAATAAAATATTCTGATTGTGAACTTTATAGATGAGATTAAGACTTTACTGGACTAAGGAACTTGCATAAACAAGAAATGGCGAGAGATAATATGTTTCCACAACGACGTAATTACCATTTCAATGTGTTTTATACTCATCGGACTGCCTGACGCCAGTGCTGTTTGAAAAAGGGGATAATAATAAGGATAAGACAGGACAGGACAAATAGGTGTTATGGACATTCGTGATTGTAATCTGTCGCAACAATTGAAACAAAAACTTGAAAAATAATTATTTATTAACTTATTCTCTTCTTTCTTTGTGTGTGACTTCTGACCCTAAGCTTAATAACAAGTATTTTACGTAAACATCCAAAATAATTATCTAGAGATATCCAAACAACAGACGAGGCAAACAGGTTGATTACACAAAATAAGCACGTACAAAATCAGACCGTCAATTTATTATGATAGGTACCGAACTAAGGACAGTTTGGGACAAATTAAAATCGAATTACGCCTTAATCGAATTTTGTACCCATACAAAAGACGTCAAATTCGTATAAACAAGAAGATAATATAGCCAGGCGTTGAGGAAAATTAATAATGCTGACAAGTTCGTCACTAAGTTACTGTCACGTCATCAATAGATTTGCAATGGTAAGTATAATTGTTGTCAGTTCGTGAGTGGGTGACCATTTTCTAAAAACACATCTGACACCTTCGTGTCCGATAAGCACTTTATTTCATATCTATCTTTAGTTAGAGCTGAATGTAGCGGAGATGATTACAATATCAACTAATAACATGAATCTGGTTCCTTCTTAAGGATAATGATGATGAATAGAGATTTTTTTCTGTTGAACCCCGGACAGATTGGATAACACCCAGCAATCCGGTCTTGTGATATCGCAATATATGTATAACTGGCTTTTGACCACGGCTTCGTTCGCGTGGATATTGTTTTTCCTATAGACATGTTATCTACATATTTAAGCTATGGGCAGAGCAAATCTGTTCAAAGCACTTCATTCTAAACGATATTTTATTTTTATTTATTTGTGAAGACGATGTAAAACAACACAACATAATATTGGCCATGCAAGAAACAATTATGCAGAACCTGTCCGTGATGAGTACATTGATGTGAGGTTGTAGGTATATGTGTCTGTATTTTATGAAGTTAAAAATCATTATTTCCATCCATACTATGACTATTTCTATTCCCCCATTCATACAATCCTCCATTTTACCTACCTAAAGATATCCGCGTCTAAAAATATAGGTACAGTAGGTTCTAATCTGTGATACAGTGCACAAATGCAAATTTTCACTACAATAACTTGAAAAACGTTTGCCACGATGTTTTATCACCATATAACCCCATAGCTATCCCTGTTAAAAATATTTAAAACAGCATTTTAATTACAGCATTAAATATAACTTTTTATCAACTATAACTTAGAAAAACAAAGAACTGTCTATTCAATGTTTCACCCTTCTAAGTCGACCCTTATCAAAAAAAGTTAAAACAGCATTTTTAAGCATGCCAATACTAATTTGCACAACAATAACGTCAAAAGCAATGATATTACTATACAACTTTTCATCCTCAATTTCACCCTTCGAAACCCACCCCCTGTCAAAATATTGATAAGAGTATTTTTTACTTTGATAGCAGTATCCCAAAACTATTATAGAAAAAATAAAGAAGCTTCATTCGATCGTTTTCACCCCTTGTTACATCCATTAAAGATAATTTTTAAAAACCTTATTTAGTACACCTCTAGACATTAAGAGAAACAATACCCCTTCAATTTCAAGTCGCCAGCTGTTTAGGCTGTGCGTTGTCTGTCAGTCAGTAAGTCAGGACAAAGCCTTTTATAATATGCATGTATGGATAACTAGCGGTATTTACAAATATTCTCCAATAGATAGATAGTAAATTACAGAAATAAGACATATAGTTGTGACCCTGCATGTCTGGGTGTTCTTTACATCCGTGAATTTATTACTTCTTGTAAAATCTCCCGCGACGCAGGACTTGTTTTCTTGTGCGAGAGACATCGTCTAAAATACACATAAACTCAAAAAATACATGATAGTGACTTTAATAGCCTTTAGAATATATCCTTTTCATACCATCTGCTTTTACTGTTTTCAGGATTGTGTAATAGACTATAGTAAATGAAACTAATATATACTACCTGTCTAGTGCTATTTGCGTTTATTTATCATAGTTGTCAGTCAGAGAGGTCAGGTCATGGAAAGGCTATCTTCAAAGAGCGAAAAACATACGAAGTATGCACCGGTCACGACGATAAGTATTATTCGCATATAATCATTTGTTTTTAAATAGCGAACCTAACCTAAAAGGTATCCTCACAGAAATCTAATCGAAGCCCTAAAATCCTATGCTATGCCAGATTTTGCAACAGTAATCAGTATCTCCGCCAGACTTAAAGGATCACGCCAAATTTCCACAAATCGACGTAGACAGAGATAAGTGAAAAATCACTAATAAAGTAAAACAAATAGTTGTCAGTATTGCCCTTTCAATAGCGTTTTCAATCACTTAAATTAATGTGTGAATAATACTGTAAAAAGAAATTTATACAGGTAAAAGATAAAACGAAAAATATTTCTTTGATCTTATTGATCTATAGCACTTGAGGAAAATATTGGCTACCTTGAAGTATTTTATTTCACAGAATTTATTGGGAATGTATACTCATTATACATCGACGATAAACATGCGGTTCATGTTAAATAAATATATTAAAATGGTACGAAAATTTATGATACAGCGGCAAATGTATTGTAAAAAAAAACTAAGTTAATATGCGCATTTCTTTACGCATAATAAGTGTACAGATAGGTAAAAATAAAGGAAATTCAAATAGCAGACAAAATGTGATATTAACTTTAATAAATTTTACCTGATAAAAAACGCTTAGATAAACTGAAACCTTAAAAATATCAAACAATACAAAGTTACTCTACCACCTCTACCTAATATTCAACATCGACAATAACGGACGTGATCTGAAACATTATTTTAAGCATTTATACTTAACGCCAGTGTGTTTAACAGCACACAACACTAGTTTACCGTCGAATCAACTCTTGAAATCGATTTGAAATTTTTGCATGCCCACCGTGAACCTTGCCTAAGAGCGTGTAAACATGGGCAGGTTGCAAGTACATCGCCTACACTCGTCACGGAACACAATATACAAAGACTGTGACTAAAACTCTCAATCATTTACCCATAAACAAGTTAACTTTAATATTTCAACAAACTTGAATAACAAAACTATTTTTTTGAATAATTCTTCGCCCTCAGTTTTTTGTCTATGCTCAATTTGACAAGGATAAAGGCGCAAAATAACCAATGTATTGGTAGTAGAACATCATTTCGTTGACATATAACATATATATTTATCTTCCTCAAAAGACATTCACAAATTGAATAACATTACAGTGCTGTCCCAGCGTAATACAAAACAATCAGCATACACTGACCGCCTGTAAGGCCAACAGGGTATCTGACAGACGATTCGTTAAAATTACTTTTAATTTACGGGTAACGTAACAGTCGGGTAGGTATAGTTATTTATAAAAATCCATTTAGCTTTAAGTCACGTTTACATAGTTATGAGCCCAAAAATGCTAACCATAAAATGTTATTCACAATAAAGGTAGATACAGTATAATGTTACATCCAACATTTATTTTGTAGATACAAATTCTGACGCGATTTAAACCTGTTCCAAATTATGTATGCTATTGTAATAATGTATTTATGTACATAAATATCAACATACCTGAGTTTTTATATCGCGAAGAACTTTTATTTCTGCGTTTCAATTTCTACTTGTACGCATCATAATACGTCAATTGTTTTGGATGAACACGAGTAAGCATTTTAAGACGTCTTTACGTTTTATTATTTTGTCAATGAATTAGATCGCACGATTTCCGCTAATATTTTTATATAATTAAATAAAAAGCAAAATGCATCAGAACTACACATATTGTAGTTTTTATGATTTGCATTGAACTGAATGAAACTTTTGTCATGATACCTAGAAGTGATAAAGCGAAGACGTGGAATTCTCCATTCTTATTTGGATCTTAATCTGAATGGAAAAATTAAAAAAGGAGAAGAAAATTAAATTTATTCTAGCGAAAATTACATCCAAATAAAAATAGGGTAGTGTTGTTCTGATAATAGGCATGCAAGCTGATGCTTGCTATTACTCAATTTCTTGGCAGATTACATAAAAGTTTTGGGACCTCATGTACAACAGACGTACTTCCAACAGTTAGAGTAAATACCTATAATGTGCCGATCTCGCAGAATTAGGATTTTGAAACCATTCTTCTTACGCGACCACAGATCGTAATTTTAATTTTATGACACATTTTTACTTACGCTATGGTTGGTTTTTACTAGATTACAAGTTTTAAGAAATACTCTATTCGCACGATGGTACAAATCCATTGGTATTGTTTAGTTTTATTTCCCAAAAAGAATATAAAAAAGAATATTGATTCGATCATAAGCATTCGCTGCGAATAGTCGTTGTGCGTACTCTCGTTTAAATTATCAATCTACCTACTTACAATATGGTTGTAAATAAATGTGCTGTGTGTAAAAAGAATATCACGAAAGAAGCGCCAGGATTAGAGTGTAGTAGATGCAACAAAATAGCTCACGCTGACTCGGTCTGTGCAAAATTATCTAACAAGCAGCTTAATACCTTACGTAACTCAACAGGCATAGAGTGGAGTTGTGAAGATTGTATGCAAAACTTATCACATAGATCAACTTGTCTCGTTCCCGATGATGAAGGGGAGGAGGATTCAGATTCGGGCCACGTATTCAGTTCAAGGGCCACCATTGACCCTCGCAAACTCGTGTTAGACATTTCGCGAGAACTTAAAAAAACATTTCGCGAGGAGATTGGCGGTCTACAAACATCACTACAATTTCTAAGTGACCAAATTGACTCAATGGAAAAGTCAGTGAAACACAAAGACGTTCGAATAAAAGACCTAGAAAATAAAAACAATGACCTGTTTAACAAAAATAAGAATTTAGAACTTCGAGTTTCTGTGCTGGAACATAGTTTAAAACAGGTTGAACAAAATACACTTTCATCAACAATAGAAGTGACCGGTTTACCTGAAATCTCACCACCTGAAATACAGGATGTACTAACTGCAGTCGCCTCAAAACTTGAAATAGACGTACAGGACATCCAGTCTTCATACAGACTACCCGGTAACAAGAACAAACCTTGTACAATCGTTGCGGAAATGAAATCAAAGAACGTACGAAATAAATGGATCATAGCTAGTAAAACGCAGAACATCACGGTGGGGCAGATATTCAAAGACGTCGCTGAAGAAAGCGCTCATAAGCGTATCTATGTCAGAGAAGCCCTTTCCAAGCATTTCAAGACTCTTTTATACAACACCAAGCAACAACTACGTGACTCATTCCAGTATATATGGTGTAAGGATGGAAGGATATGCGTTAAAAAAACAAATGATAGTAAAACGTATTTCATTCAGTCTGTACAAGACATAAATCAAATCAAAAAAGAAAATAAATCGTAAATTTTTGTCAACCCACATTTGTAAGTAATTAAATCTTCTATATTAACTACATTCTAGTTCCTTCTATGGAAGAATTTCATATAAAAGAAATTTTTGACTGTAATTCAATTGACTACTTTTTTGAAGAGTTACCTTTTACAAAGAATCTAAAATTCTCTTGTCTACACATAAATGTTCGTTCATTAATAAAAAACTTTGTTAAACTTCTACAGGCCATTCATAATTGCAAATTTGAAATAGATATTATTGTACTCACTGAGGTTGGAATATCTGATAACATTGTCCAACTATACAATATACCTACCTACAATACGTATTCAGAACTTCGAGCAAACAAAAAAGGTGGCGGCTTAATTATGTACGTAAAAAATTATTTAAAATTTACGCCGATACAACACAAAACTTTTACATTTGAAAACTTGACAGGTTATTTAAAACTCGGATGTAATCAAGATATTGTGTTTTGTTCCATCTATAGACCACCTTCGACGAATAAAACAACATTTGTTAATGAATTAGGTAAGTACATCTCTAAATTTGATTCAAAAACCAACCTAGTTTTAGTTGGAGATACAAACATTGACCTAAAATCCATGTCATCGTATAAAAGCTTGTATTTGGAGACACTGTACGGGCGCGGACTGATGTGTGGAATCACGGATTACACTAGAATCGAGACAAAGTTAACTCTTGTCACGAAAACTTGTATAGACCATTATCTTTGCTCGTCTCCCCACATTAGATTCGTACTCGGCAGTGCACAACGTTGTACTGGCCGATCACCGGGCGGTCATACTTACCTGCGTAGACAACAGTGCTACAAAGCAAATACAGCGTGTTTCAAAAATTGTCACTGATTCCAAAATACTTTATAACGAATTAAGTAAAGTCAAATGGACACTAACGAATGAAATGCAATCTTCAACTGAGATTTATAATTTTATTGAAAAGTCTTTTGCCCTTGCACGGAATCAATCATGTAAGGAGAGTATTTACAAAAAAAGTCGTAAAATATTTCGAGTACCTTGGATGAACAAAAATATTATGCAGCTATGTGTCAAACGTGATGAACTATTCAATTTATGGAGAAAAAATCCAAATGTTAATTTAAGATTAGAGTATAATAAAACTAGGAATAAAGCAAACAAATTATTAGAAAAAAGTAGAAATTTATATTACACGAAAAACATAGAACTAAATTTCAAAAATCCAAAAAAAATATACCAAATTATAAACCAAATGCTAGGTCGAGTAACATTAACTATTGATGAAATAATTTTAAAAGCTTTTGATGCACAAGGTTTCAGCATAAAGGCAATCACGATCATTTTTGCAGAGGAGTTTGGTAAAGCAGTTAAAGACATAATTCCAAATTGTAATAAAAAAAATATTAGGCTCAGAAACTGTCTGTGAACCAATAAACTCATCTCTACGTTTTCAGAATGCTACTACTGATAAAATAGAAAAAATCATCAAGAATCTCCATTCAAGTAAAGCTCCAGGCGACGACGGTATTACCGTCTCTGATTTTAAAGTAATTAATAAAGAAATATCAATAGCAATAGCGAACCTTGTTAACACTAGTATTAAAACAGGTATCTATCCTGACTCTTTAAAAAAGGGCTGCGTGAGGCCCGTTTTCAAAAAAGGCAAACGAAACGACTTTAATAATTACCGACCAATAACTCTTCTTTCTACAGTAGACAAAATTGTTGAAAAGTACGTATGTGAACAAATCCACAACTTTTATAGACACAATGACATTATATATCAAAATCAATTCGGTTTTCAACAAGGCAAAGGCACTACTGAAGTGCTATCTAGCTTCACTGATACAGTCAATAAGCACATGAATAAGAGGAGACATGTGCTGGCCCTATTCATTGATTTTTCACGTGCGTTTGATACCCTTAATCATACACTGCTCTTAGAAAAGCTTGAAACATGTGGTATACGTGGTCCCCTATTGGATTGGTGCAAAAGCTATATAAACAACCGCAGCTATCAAGTTAAAATTGGCAATACTCATAGCGACACTGTTCCTGTTACTGAGGGAACGGCTCAGGGATCAGTACTTGGCCCCCTTCATTTTTTAACATACGTAAATGACATGAGCAACTACTTAGAATATTGTACGTGTTATCAGTTTGCTGACGGTACGTGCATATTAATTGCAGACAAAGACCCAAATGAAGCGTGCCAGTTACTACAGTCTGATTTTAACAAATTGAATAAATGGTGTCATGACAATGGTTTAGTACTCAACCCAAACAAAACTAAACTCATGCACATCAAGTCACCCTACCTTAAACAGGCGCTAACTAATCAAATAATTGCCCACGAACACAATTGCCTCCACACTACCTCTTCTTGTAGCTGTCCTATTATTAAACATACTGATTCACATACATATCTTGGACTAAAAATAGATGGTAAACTAACTTGGACTGACCATATCGAACATGTCTGTAACAAATTAAGACAATTCCTAGCGAATATCACTATACTAAGTAGACGTATACCGTATAAAATTAAACTAATGCTATACAATTCATTGGCAGAATCCCATGTTCAGTACTGTCTTAGCAGTTATGGACGGACCTATAGCACACAACTCAATAAAATTTATAAATTACAGTTACGTATATTAAAAAGAGTAGTATCACCAAAAACGAATTTACAATATAAAAATAATGAATTAGGCCTTTTTAAACACTGCAATGTCTTACCTGTTCACATCCAATTAAAATTAAATGTATTAAAAGAAATTTTTTTTAATTCAAACTAATTTGAAAAAGTTGAACATGCTGTATATACAAGAAGCATCGCTCAAAACAAGTTATTTATGGTACGCGTCGAGAATACGTTCGGTGAAAGAACTACCCGCTATATGGTTCCCCGTTTAATTAATAAACTACCTTGTGATTTGCAAAATAAAATTACAAAGAATAATTATTATAAATCTGTTTTGAAAGAATATTTCATTAACAATATTGAGAATATCACCTAATGATGTACTTACCTGGTTTAACTGAAGCTTGTATTTATTATATTCAATAATATCTATACATATAATAAAAATGTAACCGATCGCTGTCTGTACATGGAAGATATATGAGAAAAAAAATTATTGGGGCCTTTATCAACGCAAATAGAACCCAAAACAATGATTGTTACAATTTTTGTCTGTTTGTCTGTTTGTCTGTTAGTCTGTTTGTCTGTTTGTCTGTGCGTTTGTTCACGCTAATCTCAGAAACGGCTTATCCGATTTAGATATGGTTTTCACTAATACATTGTGGTAAGCTTCACTTAACATTTAGTGTTTGTTTCATGTCAATCGGTTCATAAATAAAAAAGTTATGCCAATTTAAAGAATCGCGTCGAACATTTGTTAATTTACTACGAAATCTGATAGAAACAGAGACTTTAACAGGTTACGGAATAGCTGATAGCGTTTTTATTTTTCGGATTCCGCTCATTCTAAACAATCTTCCGTTTAGTTTTAAATGAGTCCAGTTTCCAGTGAGCCTATGTTTCGCGATGACAATTAATAAAGCCCAAGGTCAGACACAACTAAAAGTTGTGGGCGTGGATCTAAGTATCAGCTGTTTTTCGCACGGTCAGCTTTATGTGGCTCATCACGTGTTAGCATTCCTAGCAGCCTGTATGCTTTGATCCCCGATGGCTATACGTCTAATCCATACATCCATACACCCATACATATAATAATAATAATAATAATAATAGTCATTTATTTCGAACCACTACAGGAACATACACATATCATACAAACATAACTACACCAACATTTAAATGGACACCAATCTGGCAACTGGCTTATGGACACCTAACCAGTGCGACCATACACTACTGCCAATGTCCTCAGCTACAACAGTCAGCAGACTGTTGGAACTACCCCGCACCCGACGCATCAAGGATGCGATTCTTTTTCGCATGATGGCATGAAAGTCATCAACATGCGCATCTGCAAACATCCCCGATGCGCTACAGAAGCGGGGCAGTCCCAGCAATACCCTGAATCCCTTATTGTATTGGACACGTAGGGCATTATAGGCCTTCTGCGTATACTTAACCCACAGGCTGCACGAGTAAAAGGTCTGGCAATATGACCAAAATAAGGTAACTTTCACTGGAACTGTACATCGTGCAAACCTGCGAGCCACCATATTGCTTCTAACCGACAATGCCCTACGTTCCCTTTCAATGTCTACATCATCACACAAGTTATCTGCAACCCAGTGACCCAGGTATTTAAATTTTTTGACCCATACAAGTGGAGTTCCACCCATTTTGACTGGTGGAACTGTGTACGTTTTGTTACCTGCCTTAAAAAACATTAACTTACTTTTGTTGACATTATACCTGAGTCCATGAGCTGCAGCATAAGACTGACATATTTTATCGCATATTTTATCGAAGGGCTCAGCAAGACCATGTCGTCCGCATAACTAATGCTATTGAACATATGTCCATGGATGGAGCAACCGACGTTAGTCTTACTGAGCTCAACGATCAGCTGATTAATATACATATAAGGCTTTATCCTGACTGACTGACTGACTAACAGACAACGCACAGCCTAAACTGCTGGTCGTAGCGACTTGAAATTGAGAGGGTGTGTTTGTCTAAATGTCTAGAGGTTGTAGTCAAAAAAGGTTTTTTAAAATTTAATTCCTAAGTGTGTGAAAAGGGATGAAATCGATTATTATTGAATTTTCTTCATTTTTTAACTTACAGTTGTGAAATTTTATTTTGGAATACTTCTATTTAAATAAAAAATATCCTTATAATTTTATTTTAACAGGGGTGGATTTAGAGGGGTGAAATTATGGATGAAATATTCTATACAGAGATCTTTAGCTTCTGAAGCTAGCGACTCGAAATTTACAGGGAGGGGGAGGGAGGGAAAGGAGGGAGGAAAAGGAGGAACTGAGAAGAAGGAGGAAGGGAGGGGAAAGTGAGAGGGAAGTGATGGGGAAGTGAGAGGAAAGTGATAGGGAAGTGAGGGAGAAGTTAAGAGGAAGTGTGGGGGAAATGCGGGAGAAGTGAAGGGAAAGTCAGGGAGAAGTCAGAGGGAAGTAATGGTAAAACCAGGGAGAAGTGAGGGAGAAGTGAGGGGAAGTGAGAGGAAAGTGACGGAGAAGTAACGGGGAAGTGAGGGAAAGTGAGGGGGAAGTGAGGGGGAAGTGAGGGGGAGTGAGGGGGAGACAAAAAATAGTATGAAAAACAGTATTTAAACAATATAAAAATGTCTATTGGAAAAAACGACATTCACGCGAGCGAAGCCCAAAAGGTCACTCACTCACTTATCACGAAATCTCAGAAACAACAAGTGCTAGGAATCTCAAACTTTGCATTGTCATTCCTATTAGAATATAGGTGCTCACGGAATTTTGCAAAATCCATCCCCTAAGGGGGTATAAAGGGGTGGCAAAGTTTGTATGAAACTTCTATAGTTTTTATAGTAGGATTAATATATTAATTATTATTTTTATACTAAATTACTAGAAAATACTCTTTTTTTAATATTCAGAAACCACCCTTATTAAATGGGCAAATAAGAGTCGCAAGTTTGTGTGAAAGTGGTTTGTCAGTTTTAGCGGTAGCAGGTTTAAACTGAATTCGCCATAGAGACGGATAATACTGATACAATGTACGATTGCCATAAAATCAGGCACGCAATATTCTCATAGAGGCACTCATCTGAATTTTCACGCGAACGAAGTCGCGGGCAACAGCTAGTCATAAATATAATCAAGATGTATTGTACTTAAGTATTTTACTTTGTGTTGTAGATATTATGTTGTATCTCACCTAGATCATAGTTACCTATACTGTCAAACTAAAATTAAGATTTATTAAGTTAGCTGAATGCTTGTAAATTCGAGTCTCGTAGCATAAAGACAAACCTCAGAGGTTTATTTATGCTATTTATACTAAGTCTATCCTGTATTGTGAATTGATAATAAATAATAAAAAATAAAAAATGAAACATTTTTACTTACGCTATGGTTGGTTTTTACTAGATTACAAGTTTTAAGAAATACTCTATTCGCACGATGGTACAAATCCATTGGTATTGTTTAGTTTTATTTCCCAAAAAGAATATAAATTATGTAACTTTTTAGCTGTCTATTCATGACTTACCTGCCTATCTATCTACCTTGTGTGCAAAGAACTAAATTATTCAACTATACCTAGTTTAATTATGTGGCTAACTTTACGGCTCATAAAAAAGCAATATAAAGGATTATTTAAATAGAAGTATCTTTAAACCAACTTCATAAATAGCCAAACTTGTCGTTGAATTAAATTATCATAAAAAAAATATTGTTCACTATTTAGGTTTTCAAGTCTACTTACTTTTTCTCTTGTGTGCTTTAGCAATGGTATCCAAATACCACTGCAGAAAATTGAGCGGGATTGGGAGAAAGTTTTGCTAAGTAATACGGCAAAATAAAGAACCAAAAATCTGAAGCTAAATTGAGTTTAAATTTACTTCTGGATTTGTCTTTAAAATTACCTTATGACTAATTGTGGCTTCGGTTACGGGGCGGGACGACCAGGGTGGATGGAATCTACCCATAAGTATAATGGATATTTGATGCAGTCAGTTTAAATTCTCACCTATTTGACAAAGGCTAGACACAGGCGCGCGGAACTTAGGTGGCACGTTGCTGTCGGGGCCCACACGTAAGAACTGGAACTCCTCGCTGGGGTCTGCAACCAGGGACTCCATCTCCAGCAACCGTTCGATTGATAACTCCTGTTGATTGAACACAATTTGTTTATGATCTTATAGTATCTGCCCGCAAGTTGCTCGCAGGTTTGCTTGCATGGAATTCGGCTTGTTGCAAAAGTATAGCACATTACACTCTTTTATTTAAATCGCTTAGTGCATTATGTGAAATAAATGTAAACAATGTCATATTTAATAGATCATATTAAAGAAGACTACCTTCATAATATCTTAATGTTTTTCTGTTTACTCAAATCACTAAATTTCATTTTAACGTGTTGGTTAATCTCTTTTTAAGAGGCGCCTACCAACATTTTCCCTTTTTCAAAACCCTAAAAAACTATTCGATAATATGAGGCTCTTGAATTTACGTTCAATAATTAGGTTAGTAAGATAAAAAAATATTTATAGGAATTTTAGAACTTGATTTTAAAATTACGTTTTCTTTTAACTTTAAAGTCTTCAATAATGTAGTTTTAATATACTTCCATGAGATTTCGAAAAAGGTGTTTGCCTTGTATTCGAGCGTGGACCTCTGCTGTAAAGCCAGCGGTCAAGATCGGTTCTTGGGAGTCGCAATTGTTTTATTATGAGTTAGGTACAAGTGAGTGCATGAATGAAACATTTTACCATTTTATATGTAGTTATGAGATCTTTATCAATATGCAGATAGCTTAACTTTATACTCATGAGCGCATTCTTTCTATTCCTTATATTCATATGTAATGGTCATGTTATGCTTAGGGCTACAATTAATTAGAAATATAGCGAAATTTGACTTTAGACTGTAAGGACAAACTGCATACAATCATGGAGTTCTAGATGCTAAGTTTACATCAATGAGTATATAACCACTTGAGTGACGATGATATGATTTCTAGTACACACGCGGACTCACCACTGCGGGTCGGGGGACGAAGAAATTATCGCGGCAGTGATTGGTTAATGCATCAATGTCAATCATATTGCACCGCCCCATAGTGTTGTACCACATAATTGTGCCAAAATAAATCGTTATCGATAAAGTAATTTTTATTCTATGTCCGAATACATGGATGTCAGAATTATTTTAACAATATGAAAACAATATAGAAAGAGGTTATTATGTCTTACTAATAAATTTACATTATAGGTATTTTTTGTATGTAAATGGTTTATTGTAGAATTTATAAAAGTTATTCATAATTGATGAGTATAATAAATAAATAAATATTTTATTTGCATTTATCTTTACAATTGATTTAATGTCTTCAATAAATGAAAGGTAAAACTATAAAATAATTTTACTTACTAGTAGGTAGGTACATAATGTGTGTCTTTTTAATGAATAAATATTTTCTTTTATCTCTCGAAAGAAAAAGATGTCTGGATTAATAAATAAAGTGAATAGAGTAAAGGAAAGTGATTGACACGAGTGAAATAGATAGTTATAGGCGGTTTATGAATCATGATACGATAGGTACGCTTGTGTTAAAACCTCGGGGCATGTGTATTTTTTTTTCTTAGTTTGTATAATACCAAGTAAATACGTGGTATTTTATTATTAGTAATAGTTGTTGATTGTACTGTGTGTATAAATAATACTAGAAAAAAATAATTTTGTAATTCCAGTCAAAAAACAACACGCATTTTTATTGAACACTTTCTATTCAATTCAGAGTATTTTGTTTGTTTATATAAAAAAGTATATTTACAATCACAAAACTAAATGGAAAAACAAAGTAGGCAAATGTAATTAAAGTGCTGGAGGCGCCCTATCGCATGTTTACGTACCGCGCGGGTGTAGGCATTTATTTTTAAAAATTTGGCCGTGTTACAATACTGTATAGATAGTATTACCGTGGTTATATATATATATATAGTATTTAAGAATGCTATTAATAATAAGTGTTTCAAATATTACGTATTTCGACAAAAATAAAATTATTATTTTCACCTTAATTTTAAATATTTTATAATGAAGTTAATTATAAGCGTACTAAAACAGGCAAAAACATTGTCGGCGTTGCTGAACTAAATAAACGCCGTCGGTTTTTTAAATTTTCAAAAGAATCAAATGTGTCAAATGTGAAATTTCTTGAACAAATAACGCTTTATTTGCTAGGATACCAATTTTGTCTGTTAACAGCATTTATCCATTTTTCTTTTATTTCTGGGCTCTTCGAAAAACTAAGATGTTAGAATAATTAATTAATTTTAAAATATCTTTAATTAATATTGTTAACCGAATCATGAATACTAATTATCGATATCAACTTTATTTCCGATTTGTCTCAGCGCTACTGTGACAGAAAAAAACAAAAAGAGACGGAACTATTGACAATCGTCTCGCGCGAGAAAGAGAGACAAACTTTGATGGTGAAGTATTTACGTCATACAACCAATATCACTTGAGCCCTGCAATCACAATAAATATTTATCATAACACAACTAAAATCGTACTTTACCGGTGAAAAGTTATACCATCCTTGTTATAACTTGATCTTTTAGTGGATTTTCCACACCATTTACCAGAGCAGGAAGGCATTTTCGTAAAAAAATTAAGAATGTAGCGTATTGACATGTGCGCACAGATCTGACACTTGGTCGGAACTAAATGAGTAAGCTCTGTCGCGGTTTGATATAAGTGCTAAATGCCTTATCTTTGGCGAGCGTTTGTACGCTGTATTAGCAGTCAAGTGGATCTATCGTCTTTGGTTTACATTAAATAAAACATTGCAACACGGATGTTTTCGTACATTAGGCACTGACATTTGAAGATTTTATGTTTCAAGATGCCTCAATATTGTATATGTATGTAGCTTTCGTTTCAAACAACTTATCGAATTCATATAAATATACTTAATTATGTAATACACTTTTTTATACCTGTTGGTGCAAGGCTCTCTATAGGTACTGGTGTTCTATTGCAAAGTCCTAAATATACCTACGGCTATAGCCATGTTCTATTCTATCGATTACTTTTAAGTGTCTTTTGGTTATTGAAATTGCTGCGCATTGAAACGTAATATGAGTGATACCTTTAGGATTGTGAGCGACCTTGGGCAACGGTAACCGCGTACGTCTGTATCCGCCTGAGCTCAAAAAGTGCACAAAAAAGAAAATAAACTTTCTGATTATTTTATTTACTTTTTTATTGATAACTTGGCAGGTGACATAAATTAAAAAGCAAAGTTGAACAAAAGGACAATAGTTAAATTCAGATATAATAACTAATAAAAACTATTAATATATAAAAAAACATAAATAATATAATATACATAATATACTAATAAATAATACCCAAATAAAATATACACGTATATACAATATACATATACAATATGATTACTATAAACTATACTCTTATTATTTCGAGATTTCTGTCTGCTGCTAATAACCTGCTGTACTGCTGACGAACCTTAAATTTAAACGTGGCACGATTTGTACACATCCTGACTTCGAGAGGGAGCGCATTCCACAGTAGAACTGATTGAATAGTAAAGGAAGAATGGACTAGGCTGGAGTTATGTGAGGGACAAGCAAGGAGACGATTTTATAAATCGAGTTTTTTTAATTAAGTCGTTTTTGTTTAATGAATGCTAGCAACGTATTCAGAACTGTGTCGGGTGTCCATAATGTAACATACATGTTTTTCAAGTAATAAAGAATAAACTTAAGCCCCGACACACAGAAAATAGTTTGACGAGGATATTCACGGGCAATAAAACCTGGCATTTCCTTTAAGATAAATCGGATTTTTCCAACTACATTAGGATCGGTCTGGCATAACCGCTTGCGACTGAATATCAGAATATTATACATGACACTATCTGGCAAGTCCTCCAACTCAAATACTGGGTACGAAATATCGAAGGTAGTCAGACTTTTCAGGCCTCTTTATCCGTAATGATCGTCATAGATATTCGCAACCGATATTGACTAGTCTAGCGTGCTCTTCGAAAATGCTCAATTGGTTTTAGAAAACAGCAACAATCCTCGTACAGTCCTTTAACAAGTGCGTTTAACTTCGCAGATCTATCAATCTGCACAGCTGTTAGTCAGCTAAGTGCACATTAGACTGACATAAACAAATAATGATACTGTTATTACGTATCAAAAAATCCGCCGACATAGGAGTCGTAATATCCAGCAAAGTTCAATTTGGAATTCATTTGAATGACAAAGCAAACTGGCGAGCAAATAGTAGTCCGAATCTTACGGACAAACTGGGGTACTAAGAGCAGTGGGGAGATTTCGGCTCTTTGTGTGTTCTCTGTATTTGTTTTACCCTGCCCCATCCACAACAAAGTAAATTTCAATGTAAGTCTAACATTAATAAATATGAAAAATAACACAAGATACTTTTCCAATCGACGTTACCTACTTAGATACATTACAATACATGTATTGCGAACTGAAAATACAAATAGCGCATCGTCATCGCCTCGTCACAAGTGAAACGATACTGATCGATAGGCGAGCGGCGAGCAATAAACAAAGAAATCTGTTTAGTGGCGCGTCACAAGCTAGACTTGGTATTGCAGCGAAACACTTTTTATTAAAAACATTAATTACATTCATTGTATGTGCTTTTGAATCGCAATAATACAATTGCATACTTATACATATCTACAGGCGTGTGCTACAACTGTGCATCTACTGGGTCTGGATGGTGCCTTATACATATCGGTTAGTGTTTTCTGTCCGTGAAGGATCAGTGCCTATTAATTTACAGCCTGTAATTGTGTCTGGTGTGACGGTCTTACTACCTATTATTTGTGATCTAATATACCAGACAAAATGTGGTCATCCATCTACCAATTCAAATAAAACGGCAGATGCTTATGATAGAAAATTGATATGCGTAAAAATTTAATCATGGTTTTAAAACTGCTGTACAGAACCAAAATCTATCAAACAGTGGTGGGAGCCATCTATTTAAACAAACGTCCAACAAAAACTATTATTAAAAAACAGTACATCCTTTTAGGAGGTACGATGAGACTGATAGTTATGCAAACATACAAAGGGTTAGGTTGGACTCAGAAGTTGAAATGTGTTTGCCGACACGCACATCGACGAATCATATTTACCGACATACTGTCCGATGGATTACGTTTGCCGACAAGTAAACAAACTCTACTACTTAAACATACGAGTATATTCTTGAACGTAAATTTTTGCACTTTATTTCTACGAAAATGAAATTTTATGTTATGCTACTTTATGATTTTATGCAAATTTTTAGAACATTTATGATTATAAACGTTCTATGCGTTTGTATGAATACTCATTTTTCTTTTATATTATACACGAATAGGTACAAAAAAAGCACTTACATAAAAATCTAAATTATATTTACTATAAAAAAGAGATGATATCATTTTCTCTCGTCATAATAACTACATAGGCTAGAATATTTAACAGAATGCCTGACCTATTAACATTTACCAATGGACTGCGAGAATTCCAATTAATTTAAAAGGATCACGTTTGGACCATCAAACAGGCAAACAGAAACCACCCCGACGGAATCTTTTGTTTTATCTATAATTGACTTATTTAAAGGTGTCCTGATTGTATACAGGCTGCCACTACCAGACTAGAGACAAAGAGGTTCGGGTCTAATAAAAAAGATTATGAAATTAGGGCTGACTCAATGTTGTTTACACAAATAGCCAGAAACAGTTAGTTTTTTTATTGCGATTTATCATGTTATTCGGCATACGTCTCCACACGATGGTATGCGATTGTTGTAAGTTATTCGAATGCTTGCAATATCAAAGTTATCACTCACGCGATGCTACAACTAAGACAGTCATACACTAACTACTACTCCACAATTATAGGGAAAGTTATGCGCTAAAAATTTACCTCTTTTTATCACAATACAGAATGAAATTAATGACTTTTTTTTTGTTCTTATCATGATCTGCAATCCAACTGAAATGAACATGAAATGCAAAACAACTATAAGCAAATGGGTTGAGTGCGGTAGGTTATTTAGAGTTTAGAGTAGTATTGCAGAAGCAGTATTTGGGCAGGATGGCCAAGATATGATGGCTATGGTATCATCAGCGTATGTGGCAGATCAGCAGTGAAAATGGTGTATAATACCGGATCGAGTATCGATCTTTGGGGCTCGCCTGCCTTGATGTTGCGTAATGGTGACATTGCACATCCTTCCATCACCTGGAAGGCTGGAATAGTCTGTTAAGTATGAGGTTAGGAGAAAATAGTAGCTATGCGAAATACTTGGCTTGATCTTATAGAGTAGCCCCTTGTGCCAAACCCTATCATAAAATTTCTATAAATGCCGAAGAGCAGTATTCTTTGTTCTCGAAGGCATTCTTTTAACGTTACAGACTCTGTGGACCTGTTCTACGGTGAAGTGTGTTGCCGAAAACCAAACTGGTGGTCAGGAATTATATTATTGTCTGCAAATAGAGGGATAATAATTCTGCGTAATAAGATCTTTTCGAACAATTTACACAGTGTAGGCAGTAGTTGTCTAATAGGTCGATAGGATGTGATTTCACGGGCAGGTTTACTCATCTTTCATATCATCATTACTTGGGAGATTATCAAAACAAAGGGTTAACATTGTTCTTGTAGAATACAATTGAAAAGAAGAGTTAAAAACGTCACTGCTTTTTTCGGCAGCTCTTTAAGTACTACTTTTGTAAGTAGATCAAAACCACGCGTTTTTTTTGTTTTTTAGGGATTTTATATTTGCCCAAACCTCCCGTGTAGTTGTTGGTTTCGGTGGTAGATCTAGTTGTAGGTCTTGTTTTTAAAGTACATTCTACATGTCTCTCGAATTTACCTTCAACTCCATCATTTGGCGTGAACACCGTAGCAAGATGGTCTGCAAATATATTTGCCTTTTCTTGTGGTGTTCTAACCCATGTGTTTTGATTTGTTCTTAGTGGAGGCTTTAGTGCTTAAGGCCAGTTCAGCGATGTGGTATTTTTTTAAAGCGAATAGCTGTTATTACTTTTTGTTGTAGCTGTTAATGATTCTAGTTTTGATTGAAGTGTGGTGTTATGCATGTTCGATATTGCGAATTTGAGTTCAACAATAGCTTCGTTCAAAGCAATTTTGTCCGCTGGGTGCCTACTTTGTGCCACAGTACTCGTAACCGTCATTTCTTGAGGATTCTTTATTTTATTTCTAGTGGTAAGTTGGTGTTAACATTTTTAGGTTTCATTTTCGTTTTTCGAAGTGAATATGAATGACATGTACTCCAGTGGTGATTATAACAAATCTTAATTAATAGGCTGCATAATAAACCTGTTTAACATACTTTATCTCATTAAAATCAGTTCAGTACCAATTACAATGACATGTAGATATGAAGGGGTAAACGGTACAGTAAATTTTCATTAAAATCGACTTAACACAGGACGAGAGTCGAGTGCAGAGATGTACGAGTACGTACGAATACATAAGTTCAGACTCTATATATTATTCTGTATTGTGTTCTCTCTAATTTTGTTAGAAACAACTAAGTGCACTCAAGTAAGCACTAGAGAAAGGGTACGACGAACTAATGTATCAAAATAAATACATGATATAAGTATTATGCAAAATTATGCATATTTGTTCTCACGTCGAATTCAAAACATAGTAGGTAGCTACACATAACAGTGACATTGTACACTACAAATATGGACTGAACGTCTGCGATTTCAATGGATTCGGTTCCGTTTGACATTTGAGACACAAAGGAAACTTCTAACGGATTCTGAGTAAAATTGTGTCAGCGAAAAATTTTTTTGTAATAGCACAAAATTCCCACACGTGTTTGTTAACACATACTAGATTAAATGGACTATGATGACAACTCTTTCCTTTGCGGGGAGGCCATATCAGGTGGATTTTGGCGATGACACATATATTTATAATAATAATAATACCAGCCTATTTACTGTCCCACTGCAGGGCAAAGGCCTCTTCTCATATAGAGAAGGTATGAGCATTAATCACCACGCTTGCTCAAGGCGGATTGGCAATTTCAGACTTTAAGTCCAGGTTTCCTCACGGTGTTTTCCTTCACCGTTAGTCAGAAATGTCCAAGATAAACTTAGAAAGTACATATGATTTGTAAAATCACATTGGTACTTGCCCGGATTCGAACCCACTACCTCGTATTTACGAAGTGGGTGCGTTATCCACTCGACATTTCGACCATTCGACACATATATTTGCTAGGTTGAAATGTGCTTGCACTATAGGAATATTGCCCTTAGTTGCCTAACCGTTCATCATTGATATAGAGTTCAAATTAGTTTGAAGCTCTATGGTCAGTTTATCTTTTTAATTCGGTTTTATAAAACCCACGTATAAATATTCCACAACACTCTTGCGGCTAAAGGATTGTGGATTATCGATTACATTGTCCTACGAACTGTACGGTCCTAATACATGTATAAGCAACAAAAGCAACAAACACGAGTATACCACCTGCACATAAAATTCAATAAACACTTAGGTCTGTTTTTGATAAGCATTTAATAACTAATGAACAAAGGAACTAATTAAGTTCGTTTGAAACACCCTTCTTCCGACCTAAGTCAATCACGAAACACATAATTCTAATCGCTGGTCTGGTTGACCAGTTTTAACACGTATATTTTATTAAAAGTAAATCTTTATTTTTTAAGTAATACATAGACTTTTAGACATGTTTTTATTATGACCAAAATCATACAGCAGCTAATTAATTATTTTTCTAAATTTTGAATTTAACTAATAAACAATAACTCCCGAGAGTGTAATGTGCTTACGGGCTAGGCTAGGGGGTTATTTGGCAGACAAGCAACGGTGTCTAGTACACTTTCTCAACTTACTGCGAGTATAAATCCATCTACCAGGCGCAGATTTCTTCCAGGATTCTCCGTTGACTGAGGCAAGTGTAGCTATGGACAAATTAAAGAATCACCATTTACGGCCAGCAGCTATTGAAGCTAGCTGATGCCCGTAAACCTTAGTTCATAAATGTTTGTGTTACCTGTACAGAACTGCTGGGATGTGCGTCTTCTGTTCCTCTCGCTGCCCTCTGTCGTTCTTCCTGCACCGCCTCCCGCTTCATGCCACACGCCAGGCATTTCTGGTACCGGCAGTACTGGCACCTGTTGCGCTGGCGTTTGTCGATGATGCAGTTGCGTTCTTCGCGGCAGGCGTACGTTAGGTCTTTCCGAACTGTTCGTTTGAAAAAGCCTTTGCAGCCTTCACAACTGAAAAGAACATAGTCATGAATCCCGCTGCCAATACTTCCTAAGGTAATAGCTGGATAGTTGCAAAATGCTCTCAAAATAAAACAGTAAAACCATCATGAGCATTCAATTGTTAAGAGAAACGAGTAAATGGCGGCTGACGTGTAATTATTCCAAACAGATTTTTTATTCATACGCAATTAAAGAACATTGCTTGACATTCAGTTAAACCTAACCTTTGTACGGTGCTGATATATATTCAATGTAAGTAGGCAACAGAACTTTATGATCCAGTAATTAAATTAATGAACGGTAACTAAATAGGAGTTTTATACCTAAGTAGTCGCGTTATCCAGAAAACTAACCTACAATTTAAAAAAATCATTTTAAAACTACATTATATACCATTTACAATATACGAAAATATGCAAATGTTGTCCAAGCAATTGTTGTGTATCGTAGGTGTAATGAGTTTTGAGTTTTGGATTTAAAACATAACCTTACATACAGGACAAATTAAAGTTGAAGTAAAATAGGTAACCTACCTACACATACTTTATTTGAAACTTACAAGAATATAATTATACATAGATTGCAGTTTCAAAATCATAGTAAGTAATGATTTTACCTAACGATGATATTATATCACCTTATTACATACTAACCTAGGTATCTGAGCAAATAACATATTATTTTAGGTGTGTCAAACCAGTCTGTTCTAAGTGCTCATTATCATTCGCGGAGATACCCACTAATAAACATACATAACACTTAATTGAACGAAACCACTGAGAAATTGCATACTTAATTAAATTTCAACTTGTTATTTTTATTGTTTTAATTAGTTGACATTTCTATGATAATAAATGTACGACAACAAAGCAATTGATGCTTTTTTGCTAAACTGTAGAGAAAAACTATGAATGATTATTTCACTTTCATGCATACATTAGCAATGTCCGGCTCCGCTGTGACGTACTCGATCAGGATAAAAAAACAAACAAGAAAAAATATAAATAGATAAGTATCAATGATAAATTGGAACATGAATAAATTTAGAATATTTTACTCTATTATAAATACATTTAAATCAATTGTCGTTAGTCGCATAACATACTCAGATCCTACTCATCTCATTCTTCTTCATTACGTTGAGAAAATAGCGAATCAACGCTACCTAATATAGAAAAACTTGTATCGTGATAATAATTCGCTTTCTTCGGGAATAGACACAATAGTGACATCGGACGACACTCGATCATATTACCCCGTATTACCGCCACATCCTTGGACTTCAATCTAACTCATATTGGCAACGTTATTGAGAAATATATATTATGTGAGCCACCGTAATATTATCAAGAAACACAATATAGCAATAACTTGTACTATATTATATCACATTAGGTTACCTAGCAAATATTATTGAGGAATACTCCATATTATTTATTAGATAAGTTTTGGTTGATAATCGAATAATAATAACAATGTGGGAAGTACCGAAATATTAGGATTATAGTGCTACTAGCCAAGTTATCAGATAATAATTGAATTATAAATTGACAGCATTGTTTTTGTGCATTTTTATAAGGTGTGATTTCTACACCCTTTGTAATCTTGTAAACTTTACACGATTCATCTATATTTTTAACCGATTTTAATAAGGAGGAGGTTCTCAATTCGTCGGAACCATTTTTTATGTAGGTATGTTCCCCGATTACTCGAAGATGCCTGGACCGATTTGGATTATTTTTGTTCTGTTTAAAGGGTATACTTCCCAGGTGGAATGATCAATGAATAAAAAACCCTATGATCAACAAATCTGGATGTGACAATGGGATGCTGGAGAAATAAAATAAAATCTACATTTTATAGACAAACTTAAGCGATTTGTGTAGCTTTTGAAAGATTACTTTCTCGGAGTGGTCTCATTTCAATTTGGTGAAGATCTGATGAAGAACTTTGGAGATAGCCACGAAACTCCTTAATAAATTATAGCAAATGGATTTGGATTGCTGAAATCTCGTGTCAGTCTATTGTTGTTTGTTTCATAACATAACATCACGCCGGTACATTGTGAAGAGGTAAGCCAACTAAATACTACAAGAACCTTATACAATAGCAAATTAAGATTGATAATACCTATAGCCAGTTATTATTTAACATGGTACCGACTTGAAAATTATAAAAAAACTTATAATTTTTGTTTAACTAAATCAAAATACGAATTACTTTGTGCTAAGTAATTTATTTTTTACATTTTTTTTCCTTCCTGTTTGAAGTCGGTTTTTTCTGTTAAAAATTATTTTCTCAATATTGGACTAGTGATTGAATTTCTTATTTTGTCATATGCCAAGTTAATCGTCGTTTTTTTTTATAAAGCAGAACTCTCTGTCACTACTATCTTGCGCAAGTAGATTTTATTGACGTCATCCTGATTTTACCCTAATACAAGTAGCTTCTGCCTTTCTACTACTTAATATTCATTTTAGAATAACTTAACACATTGAACCAATCGACGGCAGTATGTCTTTTCCCTTTTCAAACAACACGTACAGGATTAACGTCCCACGTAACGGTTCTAAAGGGTTCGGTACGTAAACATATTTATGTCAGTCAATTAAAATCTGAAACACATTTACAATACATGTGTTATGTTCTAATTTTGATCTAGAATTCGATAAATGAGCGTAAAAAGCATCTTATAACGTCGCAATAGTGTAGGCCACTATACGACTAGTTGCGAAGTTAGCAAATAGCATAGTGACCTCATGGGACTCGATTAATTGCTTATCCTTATTTTGGTAAGCAGAAATATTTTGGTAGACTAATATTCATAAGTAGATAAGAAAATATCCTATGATAAATTCTTCATATGAGAATAGCATGTAACTAAAAAAAAAACAAATAATAAAGAGGAAATATGTAAATTCCTATTGTGGCCTCTATCACTAAACAATGATTAGTCTTTTTTGTTAAGAAAACAAAAGTAATGCAGTTTTTGGAATAGATAAGATTAAAAATAACATAATGCAGTAAGTGAGTTATTCAGGTCAATGTCGTAAATACTTACAAAGCTTCTTCGCTTTACGTGACTCAGTTTGTCATCATTCTAGATTTAGATTGTTTGATGTTGTATTATGGCAATTTTAAAGTCACACAAACTTGGCTCAGCTTACATATTGTAATAAAAGTGCTGCACCTGCATAAACGTGTCAATTTCTTAAAGCTTGAAGTGATTCGTACATTATTAGCTGATATGAAATTTGTTTATGATTATCGTGATTAAGTAGTAATGATAATTAATTGAATTAAAAAACCAACAGCTAGAACCAAGAAGCAACAGGAATTCCTCCTAAATGGTAACACAACACAAAAAAACCGGACAAGTGCCAGTCGGACTCGCCCACCGAGGGTTCCGTACAAATAATTAAGTATTAGGTACCTACCTTTATTTTCTTTATTTTAAGGACTAACCTATACTTTATTTTCTTTATTTTTAAGGACTTTTATTATATAATCATGTCAGTCCCATTGTACCAAAAACATAACTTTATCTTCAAATACAAATAAAAATAGAAGAATTTATGAAATAGCATTTATGAAACGTACTTCACGTTTCATACGACCAGCTATCTATACTTATAAAAAAGAAAAGAGGTTTTGTTTTTTATTCTTCGTCGTAAATCGAAAACTATACATCATAAATGTAATAAAACAATCTGTTTAAGCTTGCGCCTATAAAGCCATTCATACGATACCCCTCATGACACGGTTAACTCAATTCTCAAATTAAAAACATTTGGACCGTTTCTGGCATAAATAAGTTTTTGCCCAAATGCCGAAATCAAGACAGGTATTTTTTTCGAGCGTATTTATGTATTATATAAGCCTTTCACATTTAAAAGACTAGTATTAGTAGATCGAAATATCGCATTTTTCAACTGCTGTTAATAATTCATTAGATGACACGTAGACGTGCAAAACCGAACAAAAAGCATGCAAGCTAAATATAACCGGTATATTTACGACTTTATGCAATGTAATAAGTATTTTATTATTTGGTATTTTTATGGAGTTGGTATTTTAACGCTTCCCTGCAAATCAGGCGGTGCATCTTGTTGAACAAGCAACAATGTAATACATAATTTGCTGAGGATGTAAGGATGCCATTTGCTGCCGTAAACCACTGATTCTAGAAGCAAAATTTTTGATGATATATCACCAACTATTGGTATGAAAGATACCTAAAGTTCTTTATCAAAGACACTGTAGAATATTATTTTTCTTTATCTAGTCCTTTGAATAAGCCGGTTGCGAAACAAGACTAAATAACAACACGTAGATACAGTGTAATAATATAAAAGAAATACGTGGCACAATGATATTTTATATGAATGATACATCATTTTCCACATAAAACTGCGCAGTGCACAAGGTTGTGCAATAAAATAAAAAGCCTGAGCAAAATCAATATAAGTCCGGTCAAAAGAAACAAGTCGTTGACGGTGACGCATGTAATAATACGCTCTCGGCCGATGCTAATGACATGGTTGCGTTTAGAGCCTTCGACGTAGGTATGTCGCAACTACATTCAACCCATCGAATTATTACACTTTCGTTTTTACACAGGGTATCTTTTAGGAAGTTTGAAACACCTCTGTGTATCTTATTAATCGATATCAGAGATATTTTTTGTAGAAGGTGCCTCTACAAAATTAACGATAATACAAGTAGACTTCTACTCACAAATAAAATAAAACTTGAATAAAAGTAATACTCATGACAACATATAAAAAATATGTCTCAAGCCTTTCGTACATTTAGCAGTTTTCCGAATGTCAATAACTCTCTTTAAACATCAGTTATCAGATGAACAGCGATAGCAGCATATTCGGGTAAAAGTTACGGGAGCCACTCGGTAGATCTATCTTTACTCTGTAGTGTATATTCGTCTCCTTATTATTAAAAATATTACTTACTAGCGTCTCAATATATTTTTAGTTACCCAAGACCACTTACCTGGCGCTTGTTTTTGGCAAGTTTGTCTATGCCACTTTCACTTTCGTTTTCTTTGAAAGATTCTACAAATTCAGAAAACGTCTAGTTTTAATCTGTGTTGATATTGAGTTAGGTTGCCTAATACTTTATAAACAAATATCTATAGAAGTGAAAAGCGAACAGTTACAAGAAATACACATACACATAGTATTTGCTATATATATAATTATTAGTCAGACTCACTTATGCGAGTTTATAATCTAAGCGTACTAATGTTCTCTATGATTTTCACATCAATATGGAGGGACCGCGCAGCAGGCGTGGTCGGTAGACGTTGTCCGGTTTCTTTAAAGTTTACAAATACAGCTTTAAATCTTACACATTAGGGCAGTAAATCAGCTGTTGTGCACGCACGCACATAAATTAGGCAGGTAGGTATTACACTTTAAAATTTGCAAAGGTCTCATTTATAGCCCAGGTTATTATTTTAAAACGATGAAACCCAGTGATAAATTGTCAACAAAAATATCAAAGTTAATATGCCATAATTTAGTTTTATGGTAAATTAATTTGGTGTAATAATGTATATTTTACATGCTCGTGGGTTGGATAGGAGCAAGTTCATTTTATATTAACAATAGGTACCAACTACCGACCGAATAAACAAAATGGAGAGCGATCAAATCAAACTTGAAAGTTTTGAAGGTTGTTCGATTCAATTCAGAACCGTGTTTGACTATTAAAACTGAACTAGAATCGATAATTGTTTTAAATGCTAGATCTATACCTGCGTAAAACAAAAGAGTTTAAATACATTCACAAATACGGTGTTTGGTAACAATTAAGTAAATGTAATAGTTATTGTGCATCAATTTTCTCTGTTAAGCCCTGACGTAATACATGAGAAGGGTTCACATTTAAAAGGTTAAAGTAACATTATATTTATGATCTCTAATGGCTTGATAAACAAGTTAGTGCAATATTTGAACATGTTTGTTTTAATTGAACAAGTAAACGTAACAAAGGGATTGCATGCAAGTTAGTATAAACCCAAACATTGTTGTGAGCACAAGTTTACGGGAGCGTGTTAGGAAAAATGACAACCAGAGAGCATCATGTAGAATTTATATTTATCGTAAAGCTTTTATCGTAATCATTTTTACGGTAGGTCACATTCGGACCGAAGGCAAAAGCGCTCCTAAGAAGCAGTTAAAATGAAATTGCTTTCAAAGTAAGTTCTTTAAAGGACGGAACAATTTTACATATTAAGTACTTCAATAACATAGGTTGAGGGGTAGTATAGTAGGTAGTTAACAAATTTTCATAAATGAAGCTAGTCAAGTTTCGAAATATAAGTAATTTAAGCCGAATAGTGTTCTATAGTGATCTATGAATTTATCCTATCCTCTGCTCTCCTATCCAGATTAATATGTACAGCAATGGAGTGATATAAATTATGGTCTTGACCTTAAACAATTTGGTACTTTATAAATTTGTCGGACAATTAATTAAAATATGAAACTCTTCAGGTATAAAATGAAATTAAAAACTGACACATGCGTAGCGTATGTGCTTCCTCTCAAATTTGATCCTGAGATTTCAGCAGCATGTAAACAGCATCCCACAAAACCGCCGTAGTTACGGCCGCCATAACAATTTGCCCTAATGACAAAACTGGATAATGGCCACTATCTATGGACTCAATTGCTAACAAGAGGCCCTAGACAAGTGGCATAGATTTTTAGAGAAAAATGTATGGGATTAACATACGCTAACGACAATGCTGGCGTTAGTTTATATCAATCCCATACATTGTTTTAATCTATTATATGAATAGAATAGAAATCCATGTTACTTGTCTAGGGCTTCAGGCTGAGTGGGGTCACACTTGATATATAAAAACTCAGATTACATGTTTCCACGCTACGATTTGCGCTATGGTGGGTTACGGATGATTTTAAGCCAACCAGATGTTATTTATAGACAGAGCTTAGTAAAGTCATAAAACTCATTTATTTAACTGCTTACAATGTTGCATCATATTTTTACATTCTTCATTTACATTTTCTACTTACTCCCACATAAAGATGCAAAAATTAAATTGTCCATTTCATAATTATTAAAAATTATTTTATTTTAAATTTAGACCTAAATCTTACTTAGGTATTATTTTTATGCGAACTAAACATTTTGGGCACATTGAACCGTATGAAGTAAGCCCGACATGACTGCAGTTGAGGAATTCTCTCGACGGTCTATGGTCATCTGTAATAGCACGGTGCAAAGTTCTCATCATTAGAAATGAATTAAGTCCAAACACCAAGTAATTGCTGTAAATCTTTGAGGAGTTTCCTCGACTGTCTTTCAGCTCCATCATCAGATCGACTCCAAACCTTAACTAAATAGTAGTGCCTTAAAATACATAATGAAAAACATAACAAATGCACTAGTCGCCACTACGATTTTCGAAGGTTTCCTACGATTTCTCTGGGATGCCATCATCAGATCCTAGTTTTCTTATTATGGTACCACCCTTGAGATATCTCCTTTCCAACAAAAAAAGAATCATCAAAATCGGTTCATAAACGACGGAGTTATCCGAGAACACAAAAAAAATATATAGAATACTAACTTTTGCCCGCGGCTTCGCTCGCGTGAATTTCGTTTTTCCCATAGACATTTTTTATACTTTCTTTATATCACCCACATAGTCACTCCTGTAACTAATATTTAGAACTGCATTCTACGTTTTGGTTATAGCACCGAAATTTAATGCTTCTCAACTTTTTTTTTATAATATAGCAGTCAGTGGAATCCAGAAGTGGCGGCCACTTTACCAAAAGCCATCGTCTTAAACTGCTGGTATGGTGGCCTCCACTATGGCGGCTGGGAATGGGGTTAGGGGAAGGGAATGAGGGAGGTGAGGAAAGAGGAAAGGGGGGAAATTGGGCCGCCGGCGCTCTCACTCGCCGAACGAAACGCAGTAGTACGGATACTACTACTCTTAAGTCTATCTTCTATGAGAGGGTAGTACTTCCCCGGACGATCCGGCCCATTCATGCTGAAATCAGCGTAGATCTACTACCGTACATACTATAACTTGAAAAACAAAGAACTGCCTAAGTAATTAATATTGTACTCCCTAAATCCACTCCTATCAAAAATATGAAAAAAATGGTTGTCTGTAAAGTCGGTTTACGGCCGATGATTTTACGTGACAACGTACGAAATAAAAATTTTAATAAGGTGTTTAGTATAAGTTTGACTTTGAAATTGACAGTGACTTTAGACCCCTCTTCCCTACTCCTTTTCTCCTCCCTCCCCCCTCTTCTTCTTCTCTATTCCCCTTAGTCCCCCTTCCATCTTTACCCTTCCTCCTCCTTCCCCCTTCCCCTCGAACCACTCAGACCGCCTGCCTGACTTTATCCTTCTCCTCCCTCTTCTTCACCACTTCTCCCTTCCCGCTTTCAGCATCTCTTGCCCTCTCCTCTCCGTCCCCTCACTTTCCTCTACCTGCTCCCTCACTTCCCACTCACTTTCCTCTCCTCACTTACACCTCAGTCGCCCTTATGTTTCCCTCACTACCCCCTCACTTCCCCTTCACTTGCCTCTCACTTGCCTCTCACTTGCCTCTCACTTTCCCCTTACTACCCCCGCACTTCCCCTTCACTTCCCCCGCACTTCTCCTTCACTATCCCCACACTTTCCCCTCACGTCCCTTTCCTGCCCCCTCCCTCAAAATTTCAAGTCACTAACTTCAAAAGCAAAGATCTTTCCACACAATATTTCATCCCTAATTTCACCTATTTAAATCCATCCTTGTCAAAAAATAAATAAGAATATTTTTTATTTTATTAGAAGTATTCCAAAACAAAATTTCAAAACTGTAAATGTTAAATGTTACGTTAAAAAATGAAGAAGTTTTATACAATCCTTTTCATCCCTTTTCACACACTTAGGGGATGAATTTTAAAAAATCCTTTTTTAGTACACCTCTAGACATTAAGACAACCCACCCTCCAAATTTCAAGTCGCTACGACCAGCTGTTTAGGCTGTGCGTTGTCTGTCAGTCAGTCAGTCAGGACAAAGCCTTTTATAATATGTATGGATATACGGTCAAATTGAGAAACCTCCACTTTATTTTAAGTCGGTTAAAAAAATATTAATATTAAATTAGACACTGTTTATTCGACCTACCGAGGTGGCAAAAATTGGGGAGACCTATGTCCAGTAAAAGGTCTCTTTTTAGATAATGATGATGATTTCAAACTTATTCACGTTTATTAAAAACCCTGCTTGAAAAAATGCAAAATACGTATTTACTCTCCAAATAAGTGACATGTATGCATTGAAACACCTGTGACGAGTAAATTATCTCTCATTTCTTTAGAAAAATGATCTCAACTGTGCAGCAAAATTAAAAAAACATCAAAGTGGAAAGTGTTTCAGTTTCACATTTCATTGCGTTTTACGTGAAGGTCATTTACATAGCGTCGGTCGATACGGGTGGAACTGAGAACAACCCTTTGTAAGTCGGTATCGTAGAGCTGATTCAGCTAGACTAGATCGTTTCGAAGAGCCACAGTTTATAAATTATCTAGCTAAAAGCGCTCCTTCCTTTTGTTATAAAGACTTAGTAAAACCAACAATGGAATTCTGCGGCTTCTTGTGGAAAGGTCATGGTTCTATAATTATATAGCTAGTTGGCGTTTGTTCTAAAAGCTTTGAAGTCCAATGTAGTGTTGTTTTTGTTTAAGCTTTGTATGTTACATTAAGTCACTACATAATGCGACCCCGTTGATTCACATTTAAATCATGTATGTTTTGTTAACTTCGAGCGTTGATATACCTTAATAAATTAATTTATCGCACGCTCGATGAAAAAAGGTGTAAGTCGAGATCGCTTTATGTTGTGATAAAATTGCTGTTGATTTTCACCCTTTAATTTTCCACTAAGAATAGGATAATAGACTTATTCGATAGGTTCTATTCAAAACTAAATCAGGTAATTTAATGATGATGAATTGATGATTATATGATTTTGAACGTAGTAAGGCTTAGCCGATGGCGTTACCAATAAAACTATTATACCTACGTATGAAACTAACAATGAACTTTGAACATTTTATTATTGATAAGTCTAATAGCAGTTTCTTACAGATTCGCACTACTCACAAGGCGTGAAAAAAAGAAGTTCCTCGTAACTCGTGGCACGCAACAGATAATATGGTATAAGTATCAACCTACTACGTAAACCCCCAAAAATGTAATTCACAAAAAAGCTTTGTGATAAAAATAGCAGTATGCGAGCTCTGCCTGTGTACAGTCGACCATAAAATTGTTTTACCACCCTTATAGCAAATTTCTTTTGCATATCACAAAGCAATAATGTCTATTTTTGCTTGCAAGTTACCTCAGTACAGTGACAGTTCTCATTGTCCTAATGAGTCTTTATGAATTTTAATTTTGATAGATCTTTTTGTTAAGTGGTATATCAAATATGTGGTCGAGTATACATGCCTGCTTACACGTGCCAAGGAACGAATTTACACTATACATCTCATCATACTCGTATAATTATTTTTACGAGGCGAAAATAAACAAAACTAGGTATTTGAGGGAAAATCGAACAAGTACGTGGTTAGATCGTTCATGACTACTGCTGTGAATGTTGTTAGTATTTCGGAGGACATTCCCTATCTAACAATTATCAGAGACATTCATTTATTTGTCAAGTGTCCACACATCTCAAAGTTTTCGTCGTGACATGAGTCACAACGTCATAACTTCTCTACGAGACTATTCCTGTAAACATTAAGAAATATATAATTCTCCTCTTCCGAATGTAATAAAAGCACTTTTAAGTGAATATTTATATGTGCATAATATCCAGACGATCGGTTTTCTATAGCTCAGCAGGATGTTGTTGGAAATAAGCAAGGTTATATTTCAAAACAAAGTTTTAATGTTCCTAAGTATATGTGGTTATAAAAACTAACTACCTGTCTTCAAATGCGTGATCTTTAAATCAATAATAACAAAATATTATGAAGATGAAAACTTATCTTGAATGCTAATTAATTGCAGAGTGATGGACTTATCAATAGATAGAATTGTACTCTACATTTTTCACATTGAGATACCTGTTCACGAAGCCAAAATTTTATAATTTATTTACAATAATGTTTTTAAGACGAACAACGCTTCTCGCCCGCGAGTTCAATTAAAACGCTAAAAGAACAATAATAACATATAACATTTTTATTTTGCGCATGGCTAATATAATATTCATTTCACACGCAACCAATAAATGTTGTATCTAAGCTACAAATATCTAGCTACATACACAGTACACAGAGAAGACACGTTGAGCGTTTCTTTCAAACACAGACACAACACTAGCACAGCTGTCTAGACGGCGACATCTTCTTTAATCAACATAATATAAATGTATTCTAGACCCTGTGCAAGTAAATTATAAACCTAGAAAGTCCTCCTGTAATATCTAATTATAGGTACCTACCTATTGTCTAATTACTTTTGTAAACTTTAATTAAAGATATTTTGCAGCGATTCATATTTAAGTGTACAATTATTAATGGCAGTAGTAATAAAGCAGTAAATTAAAATGAACATCTCTGGGTTTTTCTTTCTGTAGATAGTAGGTACCACATTTAAATATTCAATAGCAACTGTGTGACAGAAGCACAAAGATTAAATTTAAATTAAGTTTCCTACATGTGACTGGAATGATTAACTGGGCCCTGACGTCTCCAGCTAATTATTAAAATGTGCAAAAACCAGATTTTATAGATTTAATAATATCAGCCAGTTTCTTGTCCTACTGCAGGGCAAAGGCTTTTTCTCATATAAAGAAGGCCCGAGCATTAATTACCACGCTTGCTCAAGGCGGATTGGCAATTTCAGACTTTTAAGTCCAGGTTTCCTCACGATGTTTTCCTTCACCGTCAGTTAGAAATGTCCAGGATAAACTTAGAAAATACACATGATTTGAAAAATCACATTGGTACTTGCCCGAATTCGAACCCACCACGTTTTTTTTACTCGAGTTAATTACTACTTAGTAGTAGGTAACTAACTCGAGTTAGTTGCTAGTTAGTACTTCGAGAGTGTTTTTTAATCGAGTACCTTATCCACTGGGCCATTTAGACATTTTTATAGATTTACACGCGCACCATATCCGTTCTCATTGTAAATACGAGTTATGTTATTAAATGAAGATCTTGCAAATTGCATGCAATGTAATGAAAAAGATGGTAAAGCTTTTTGAGCTGCAATAAGTTTTTCATAGCCAGACATTCTGCATTTTAATTAAAAATATAAAGATCCATAACCCACGAAACGTAATTGAATACGAGACGAATTGACAGACTTTTAATTCTATTTGAAGCGCTCGGCGCTCTACGGGTTTTCTAGTACCTGTATGAATATGAAAATAATACTTCAAACAACAGAAAACAAAAACTAAATGATACTACTACTAAATAACTAATTGAAAATTGTGCTTGTCTCTAGTCCCAGACACAGATATTAAACGAACTCCTACATTTCTTGATATTTGTCGTTTGGCCACATAATAATGTTAAGGTAAACGTTAATAATAGAAGAACATAATGGATAATGGATATGTCATACTCTATTGTGTATTATGGCATCTTAACACAATTTTACTCTGATACATATTACAATGTTGAGAGGACAACAACAGGAAAACAGAATTTGTTTCGCGCCTATTCATTAGAAAAGGGAACGTTTTGCACAAAACACGAGTTAGAAGCATGTCAAAATATAGTTTTGAAGATAACCCGTCTAAAAATAGGCACAACGAACCTTTTAGGAGGGTGCGCATTAGCAACTGCTATTTTTCGTTGCATGTGCTCTGTAAAAAACATTGGGACAAAAAGTTCTCTTCAAAAGTTCTGTATAACGGCCATCTGGTAAAAACGAAGAGTATTGAAGGCATACATTGGGATCGATAGAGACACCTTCAAAATAAATTAATTTACTTTGATAATATTCCTAAACACCCAATATTTGACGGCGTGTATACAGGTCCTGCTTGCCTGATTGCTACCTATATTTTAGACAGACTAATACATAAATTCCAGAGATTTCTATCGTGGACTTTAAAAATAACGTAGCACATTCTGCCGCCATTTACAATGCGTATTTGAAAATAAATTATATACAAGAAGTACACATGACATAAAATATTAACATACCTGTATACACCATAATGTTTTCCCGACGCTCTGTCTCCACATATAGAGCAGAGGTGCTTTGAACCGCTTAGGGGATGGTTCGGAGGGTAGTTTTTGAAGGCGGGTGGTGGGGTGGAGTCATCTCTCATGCCGTCTAACATAGCCGTGTCTGGCTTCATCTCAGGCGGTGACATCGGCGACAAAAACCCACCTTCCAAGTTTAGCCCTGCAATTAAAACGTTTAATCAAAGTTTGAACAGGTTCAATAATAAACAACTTTATTGGAAAGGTCAGATATAATACCTACACACCAAATATTTTTATACGTCGTTCGTTCGTTGAATTAAATTGATTTTATAATAGAGTTGTCAAAGCGTATTGTTATATGTTAAACAATGAGAAGGATGCTGTTTTGAATTTTTGATATTACAGTAGGCTGTGCAAACAATTCACCGGAACAAAAAACATAAGGTAATGGCGGTTGTTCCAAAAACGAACAAAACTGGTTCATTAGTCTGACGGTTCCAGCAGCAGACAGAAAAAAAATAAACATACGCAACCACCCTCATTTTGCTGGGTATTAGAAAACTTACGATTTTCTAAAGAACGCTCCTCTGTTCGCTTAGACTTTTATTTAATGGTTTCTACCCACGCCACGTTTACTGAGTGATTCCTACGATGATGGAAAACATTCAAATGGTTTTAACTAAAAGCATTGTAAGTTGTATTGTTAAAAAAGATTAGATGATGCAATTTATCTATAGACAAAAGTGTATATAAATATAAATCGCCTATTTTATTTTTTACGTTAATGAACTTAAAATAAGTGTCATGCATAATGCCAGTATCGGGTCCAGAGATACCTACATACTTAATCATTTGTAAATAGGTACTATTTTTAGTTCAGCCAGTCATTGCAGAGTAAAAAAACTGTATAACATCGCATTAATATCATGCCATTGGTCGTTATTTGTTATTGCTTAGCTAGTTCACATAACTGCTTAAAGATTATTTACAAATGTCACTGGACTAACTTCTTTTTTAAAAATTTATTATTTAATGCTTTCTTAGGTTACTTGTGGTCACTGATCAAAACAACATAAAAATTGTTTTTAACTTGCATCCCGATTTTTTTAAATGGGATACATACCAGGGATCAACTTCCTTAAAGGGGTGGGACGTTACAAATATTCAGTTGGTGAATACAAAGTACACTAACCACTCAAACGTCCACGCCGGCGCCGCGAACCGTCAATGCACAGAAACGTCACGATGAAAGTGTTTAATTTCGCGCTAGAAATCGCTCGGTATGTCTACCGACAAAAACGTTTGTCAAAAGGAAGTTACACGACCTATATTAAAATTAAAAATACCGTAGTATAGCTTAATGTATAGACAATATGATTATTTAAAGTATAGTCTCCAAGCCCAGATTGAAAAATTTAAAATAAATGGAGAACTTTAGATATCTAGATATTTTTCCTCATATGTCAACATTATTGGTTTTTTGTAAAAACACCATGCAATCTGCAACAGTTTTAACTATGGTGAAAGAAACTAGACTATATTTGCTTTAAAACGAGATCAAAACATTTATGCTCTATGGATCATAACTTTTTTTGATAAATTAAACAAAAGAGGTCTGGTTATCGTGATTTTCGATGCAATCGCGAGATGTCTGAATGTGCAAAATGGCCGCCCTGGGCTGTGCAGACGAGATACTTTCTTTGATTTTCTAATGTTACTTAAATTATTTTGCAGTTCTACTTTACTATTTTAGTGAATTAAATTAATACCCTATAGGTAAAAAAGTTGTTACATTGTTGTGCATTAATATAAACAGACATGTAAAAGAGGAAAACAAAATAATATTTAGAACACAAAATCCGACACCAATATCTCGTCTGCACAGACTTTTTACACGTAAACGTCCAAGGACACTCCAGTGTCCATTGCGTGAGCGCATTCTATCGATTTATTTACTGACTTTGAATCTGCATATAACACTGTGGATTCAGTGCCGGATTAGCCACGTAGCAAGAGTAGCAAATGCTACGGGCCCCGCGAATTTGGGGGCCCCGCGCTCCAACGCCTGTCTGACCGTAATAAAAAAATATTAATTTAGATAGGAGCGTGAAATATCTTGCATGACTTAAACGCGAAGCGCTTAGGCTATACTTCACTTCCACTTGAAAATCTAAAACTCGATTTTGTCACGGTAAATCGTAAAAATAAGTAGGTATTTTACGAACTTTTTAACATTAATGTTCTAATGTTTAATTATAATCGATATATTACTACTAGACTAGCATCTATACCACATTTCTACCCTTCAAGCGGCCAGATTTTTATTTTTTTATATAGGTATACATTTATTTTGCGAGTTTACGTAGCTAAGATTGTACTTTTTCAATCGATTTTAATTTAATATCGATAATAAGTATTACGAGAAAACAGGCAAACTATTTAAATTTTATTAACTAAGTCACGATCCAATCTACTGTGGTTGGTTGATTTATTATAAAATATAGATTCATTTTATGAGTGAATATAGCTGACCCTTTTTTGAATCGATTATCATATCAATCATGTTTCGAGATTATTGAAAGTTTGTGACGGTAGATTAAGAGCAAGGTGTTTCAGAGTCTCAAGTAAAAAGGCGGGTAATTTAAAAATGAACTATTCAAATTATAAACAAAAAGTTATTCAATTAAAAATTACACATTTTATGTGTTCGTCGACTTTTAATTTCCTTGAATATCTTTACTATAAAATGAGTACTTAAGGTATGCACATTTAGATATATTGGATTTTAAACTTTTTTTAAATTACTATAGCTAGGTGTAGGTATAATACCTACCACGAGAAACGTTGGTATCAAAATCTACAACAATAATTTTAAATTGTACCACATTTCTAAAATTGATCGCTGGCCACACCACGAGTTATGTGTTGTACTACTTGCACTGCACTACACGCAAGTTGGCAGCACTGCAAAACTTATAGGGGAATTCCCTGACATTGTCATCGATCGAGCTAGTCGTAACTCGAACAAATAAAATAGGATTCTATTGACTATCAAACAATAAGAAATTGCTATACATTTACCTTTGGCACAACGTAAAAACTTTTAAAAGCACTTTAGATGTGAGCCATTCTTGAGAAAAGTTGTTTTGACATTGCTTCGAGTACTGTTTTCGTGCGTGACGTAGCGCTGTGTGCAACTCATTCAATTATCTTTTTTAAAACACAATAGAAGAGTTTTTGTATGTGTAGAGGCAAAAATATTAACGAGAATAACTTCACTTAAGGTAAGATATTTTACTAGGTATGTTTTGCAGACTTTAGCTGTGGCAGCTATTACGCGCAAATGTACGCATCTGTGGCGCTGTTTGCCGCGATTTGCCGAAAATTCAAATGTCGCGGCTGCGCAATTTTAATATCGTGATATCTTTTAATCATTAAATGGCAGGTGTATATAAAACTTATGTCATTGGAATCGTCATTTAATATACTTCATAACAAAACATATATTAAGTCCGAGTGAAGAGTTTTTATATTGTTAATACCCATTTCAAAAAAGGTCGAAATTTTTTAACGGCTAAAGTTATAAAAATCGTTAAAAATCTAATAAAATACCCGTATTTGTAAAAAAGTTATAGTTAATATACATTAATATGCATTAAACACTATAATTATTTAATAAAAAACAATATGCCCTCTTCATACAAAATATCATATTAAGCCATGACAATGCCGGGCGGAGCGCAATCCAAGCGCAATCTGAGCGCAAGCGTAAACAATCGCTTCAAATTTTTATTAAATAATTCTTTAGAATCGTGTTTGTTTCCTAAAACTTAGGCATTGCCTTGCGCATTTACTTGTCTCTCATGATAACTAACTGCAGTGGCGAACGTTCTTTTTCAACATTAAAACGTATTAAAAATGAATTAAGGAACACGACGGGCCAAGAACGTCTTAATCATCTCACTTTGTTGAATGTAGAGCATGATTTACTTACAGAAGTCGATATTAAAAGTGTTATCTCTAAATTTGCCCATATTAAATCTAGAAAAGTTTATTTGTAACAGTTTTGTTTTATTTAATACCCTAAACTTGCGAACCTAAAGCAAACCAAGGGCCCCTTGACAGAATTTGCTACAGGCCCCGCGCTGGCTTAATCCGGCACTGTGTGGATTGTATTACAAACATTTATTACACTTAATCTACATAAAATAATTAAAGTAATGACATTAATTTAATCACAAAATATGTGTTCACTTAGGTTTTATCACCAAAAATTTGCAGCCATTTGACATACGATGGACCATCTCTAAAGTTATCAAATAATTTTTCAACCATAATGCAAATAAAACTATGATTTTTTTACATCATTGGAAGGAGCAAATCTTTAGAAAAGTTTTGGTATAATACACTATACGATTTAAGTATTATGAAAAAAGAAATTACGACATTATTGCGGACAATCCTCAGCGTAACGCACACACAAAATCACTCAACTTCAAACTGACGTATAAAATCAGAACAAAAAGAAATGTAGTGTTTGTATATATAGGCGCCATCTACGTTTAGTTCCGCGTCTTAAATACTAGACTATATGCAAAAAAGATCTTTATTATAACCGTATAAAGCTGATTTGTATAACTGCCTATAGACGACACTCTAGTGTACCCGGGCGTAAGATGACAAAAACTTTTTGGTCACCTATGTGTCTCCTGAAGTTTGAGTGGAGAAGATTTGTATACGAAAAGTTTTTATGTTGTGTTGAAGTCGAACTGGCCTCCTGCATATCCATTACGTCTCCGAGGCAGTCATTTAATGCTGTAGGCCAAGAACTTATTGAGCGATTTTCACGGAGATTGGTCACTAAACGCTCAAATTGTGCGTACAGTATTTAAATGAAGATAAAGCACTCTACAGTGGAGTACTCTACAACGGGCTGGTATGCCGATGATGATGAAAGCACTCTAGGCAAGTCTGTGTGAGAATTCTTACCCATAAAACCTCTTTAATGTAGTGTTAAATTTTCAAAGCCAGTTTATGCTGTTTTTAAACTGGAGAGGAGTGCTTGCTTTAGTAGCACTGGAAACGACTTCTCACAAGCAGGCAATGCATTACCTGTTGCCATGATCATGGTTTTCCGTAAGGTAAGGATGCTTTCCCAAGCTTTAATTTATGTGAAGAGTTTACTATGCGAAATATTATCGAGCAAGTCCTACTATCAGAATTAAAATTTAACAAAAACAATGTCATTTAGTTGTTTTTAACACAAAAGTAAAAGTAAAATATTTTAAAGTATGGTTACTATAAGCACCTAATAAGCAGGGCAAATTTTACCTCCAAGTATAATCAAATCACGGATAGCATAAGAAAGCTGGGTAGCGTACTGGATCGCTCGCGCTGTTTGGAAAAGGCAATTGCCAGTTCATTGCCAAATTTCTAATGTGTTTGTAAAGGTAGGTACTTAACATACTATTTTTAAATTACTCCCTGGCGACATTCCGTCGTGTAGTTACATAGCAAGTAATAAGATTAATACCTAATCAAAAAATATTCTAAATAACTCGAGAAAGATTTTTCTCGAGTTTTCTTGGTATTTATTAAATATTCTAATAGTTAATCGAATGATTACGTAGGTACATATACCTGCCTCGCTACCTACCTTCCTCGCTAAGTGATTATAATATTTCTTCAAAAGACTTAAAGATTGTATTTCATCTTATTTAATGGATAGGATGGACAGTGATATTTTTTAAATTGATTTACATATTTAAATACTTAGGTGATATTACCTACCTAATATAATATGGAAATAGTGTCTTTGAGAGCACGTTACACTGTGGTCTCGATTCTCATAATAATATCTGAATAGTTATCGGTAGTCGTAAAGCTTGTGAAGTCTGATTACAGGACAAAACATCAAATAAGTGTCATTGAAATAGCGCAGGTGATGGTACACATAGGTAGCGTGTGTTCAGTTGTTTACACAAGGGAACGTATAACTATTTTCTAATCAGCTGCATCGTACTTGACAGTTAATTATGAATTCCAACAACTTTATTTTATGCAATAACTTGCCAGTAATTATTTTTACACCCACCACACAACCTATTTAAAAAATATTATGTAGATAGATGCTCATGTATTATTATAATATGTTTTTCATATATCATGTTTTCAAAGAAAATACATAGAAGTAATATACTATATACGTTTATTATTATTATTATTAAAATGAGTTGATGACATGATATTTACTTCATATTCAAATGAGACTATTTTTTGTTCAGTTGCAGGGAATGTTGTTCATTTTAGTATTTTTTGTCCGCTCTGGGTTTGGGTTAAGTTATAAGAGGTTGCGATTTATGAGATAACTATAGAAAATGTTTAAAATTTAAGCAGAACATAAATCTCCAGAAAAGTACAAGACATGACATTTATACTAAGGATTATAGAGTTTGTGTGATCAAATACTCTACTTTCAGGAACTGGAAAATTACTCCCGAATGATAAATTTCATTCGATTCATTCCAGGAAAACATGAGAGCTACAAATAAACAAAAGCAAGCCTTAAATAAGGTCTAAGTCTGTTTCAAATGCCTCTGTAGTATAAAAAGTAAAATGAAACTTGAGCCTGCATTCAGATTGTTGAAAACAAACGTGGTCTTTATTGAAACGGTTATATTGCATCGGATGGTACTGATGCGGTGATACATCCGCTTCTCGTGTATATTATTATTATGTACTCGTATGTTAGTCCATTAGAGGAGCCGTCGAGCGACGAACAAGTACTTACGTCACCATCAGAAATAAGAAAATGCCTATTATCTTAGCTCCGATCTCGTAAATTCGCGATAGCGAAGAAAAGTCCAGTTTGGGCTTAATATTTTCTGCAGTCATGAAAATAGCCTCAAGTAACTACACTACAACAACTTGCGTAATTTATAAAACTAGTGGTCGCCCAGTGGTCGAAATTCGACCATAATTAATTTTAATTGTAAGTTTGAACATTATTAAGGTTATATTGTCAAAGACTGTGACTTTAGATTTAAAATGTTTCGCACTGCAAAACCTAACTTCTAAATCCTATAATCCACAATCATAATAATAATATAAAACTTTTGGGATGACATTTCGTGAACATATAACCCATTATCGGTACATAAATTTGTCCGCGAATATATATATAGATTCCTTCTTCTTTGTCTCTTCATTTCGACCCGTTAATGTTCTATGTCAAGGCATAGGTAATAAAAGTAATGAAAAAATCAATAAAAAAAACATTACATACACTCAAGCTACTATGTAGCTACAAAAATCAAGCTTCTATGTATTTGACACACGCGCATATTATATCCTTTTATTTTAAAGTCTGTGGTCAAATTGAGATGAGAATCTAAGAGATTTGTTTATCTTTAATATTATTTGTTAATAGTCTTACTGAATGATAAAAATGAAAATTTTGTCGGTAGTAGATCCACGGAAGGGAATCCAGGGAACTACTACCCTCTCATAGAAGCTCAACGTAAGAGTAGTAGTATCGGTACTATTGCGTTTCATTCGGTGAGTGAGAGCGCCGGAGGCCCAATTTCCTCCCTTTCCTCAGTCCACACCTCCCTCTTTCTCTTCCCCTAACCCCATTCCCAGCCGCCATAGTGGAGGCCACCATACCAGCAGTTTAGGGCGACAGCTTTTGGTATGGTGGCCACCACTTCTGGACTCCACTGACTGCTTACCATCAGGCAGAGTGAAGTCACTTTGGTAAGCTAATATGAAATAAACAAAAATAAATAACATAACCAGGTGTATCAAATACATAGTGTGTAGGTTTTTTTTTATTGATTTACTGTATTTTTATGCATAATTTTTTTTTATTAGTTTTTTGCACTCTATAAAAACTATAAGTGTTCGAAATTTCATACTCCTCCGTCCGCGCAATTTTCGTAAAAATGGGTACAAAGTTTTTGCTTCAGGTATTAATATAATTATATATACCATTCTCATCGAACCAATAGAGCTCTTTATTTAAACTGTTGGGTTTATATTTATAATGAAAAATTTTCTTAGAATAATGTCTCAGTACTTTATTTTCAATTTCGTTCTAACAAATAATAGGTAATTTTGTAAAATTTTAACCACGTTGTTTTAGAATATTTATTTTGAGATTTTTCTAGAATATGAAATGAAAACATGAGCAAACTATTTATGTTAAGTGCTACGAAGCATTAGAAATTACAATAACATGTAATGTGACCTTTAGACGGAGAATTTATCAAACCAGAAGCTCTACTAGTCTAAATTGTCTTGTCGATCACAAGACAATTTAGACTATTAGAGCTTCTGGTTTGATAAATAAAATATTTGTGATGTTAAGAATGATGATCACATTGTAACAAAGTAATCAAAAACAATCTTGACACTTAAACCACAATATGCATTACTCAATCTAATGACAATAAAACTTTCAAGGTAAAATGAGCGTAACAGAGTATTTAAGACTTACCGAGTAAAACACTGGGCTACAAAGACATCTGAATAATTCGCAATTATTGAAGTACTGGTTATATCTGATTATTATACAAGCAATACTTTTGAACTAATTAACTACAAAAGAAATAAAGAAGAAAGAAATAGTGTTGCTATGACTGCGAACTTCTTCCTTCTACAACCAGTCTGCTCCAATTTGACCACGGATTCTTTACAAGAAATATCGTCTACTCCACTTCACATTTTGTAAGTGATAATCACAACCCTCTTGTAGAGCAGTCCCACGCACTCACTGTCACCGAAATTCTCAAGTTAGTACAAAGCGATTTCTAATTAAGGCCCTGATGAGGGTAACATCCTGGATAGATATATGTTATGTGCGGTTCGACCGGACGCTTTGGGAAATGGGCATGAACAAATACGCAAACCCCTATTTGCTTTATCAGAAAATAGAGGATTTAGCCAAATATATATTGTTTTGTTCCTTTTTTTAATTAAAAGATTTTAAATATTTAAGGGTATAGGTTCTATGAAGAAATTTTACATTTGTGAACTCAGAGAGTGTAAGTAATCTCTTCAGTTTCCACATCTCCACCGCATTTTACAACCGCACATTTATTCACGCAAATACTATTGTTGATAGTATTCAGTTCTTCTTTTTCTTCTCCTTTTTTTTTGGCAACAGAGCCGACGATTGTGTCAGCTATTTCTGCCAGCGTCAAGTTTAGAATAATATTCTTGTTGATGATATTAATGGTATATTACAATGATGAAAAATAATTTTTAGAAAAAAAATAAAAACCGACATCAAACAACACCTACATGTTCAATCCTTAACTAAAAAGTAGAAAATAATATTTTCATTACTTCATAGCAAAGAACATTAAAGGGGACTCAACGCAAACCTTGATACCTATAATACTTTACTATTTATAATTTTTAATTAGTTATTTTGGAGTCGGTGCCAGCCAAGAAGGATCTTTAATTCTGCCTTTGCAGCAAACTTTTGAAATGCACGGGGCGGTAATGGCACGCGTGGGGGATATGCCTGAGTGCACTACCCGAACGCGGTCATACTCGTGAAGGCAGACGTCATTGATAGTTGTGTTCAGATATACATAAAAAAATTGAGGCGCACTTATCTGATTCCGTTCGATTTCTTGTATTAAATGTATATTATTCATTCATTCATTCAATAGATTAATCAAGAAGGTTTTTTTTTGCTAGTAGGTAGGTTATTTTTTAAAGGCCATTATGATCCTTCTTGGCTGGCACCGACTCCAAAATAACTAATTAAAAATTATAAATAGTAAAGTATTATAGGTATCAAGGATTGCGTTGAGTCCCCTTTAATGTTCTTTGCTATGAAGTAATTAAAATATTATTTTCTACTTTTTAGTTAAGGATTGAACATGTAGGTGTTGTTTGAAGTCGGTTTTTATTTTTTTTCTAAAAAATATTTTATTTTTAGCCTTTTAGTGGGAATTAATTGTGTATAAATATATTCAATATGGGTAGACCTACTAAACGTGCTGCGCAAATGAGACAGCGCTGCGCCGTTTGAAAGAAAGTAGAGACGAGAGGTAAGATTGTAAATAGATATATAAAGTCCTTGTCAACACTTTCTCGATCGCTAAACCCTGAATCCCAGAAACCACAAATCAAAACAAAAAATGGATGATCTACCAACAATAAAGAATCATCAAAAATCATAATTTAACTGACCGAGCAATCGCTTAATAGATATGCAATAAATAAACAGTGGTGCTGTAAAAGCAGGTTTAAGGGAGCCCATTGCTGTTGTAATTTCTCACGACCATAAGACCTCCAACTTGGCTTAACGACTACCTAATTATAGTGATGGCCATAGTCTACTGCTTCTAAACAATGAAGACGCTGAAAATGAAACAACACAAATGGTTACTCATCCAGGGCCACTTCGTTTCTAACTAAAAATGAAAAAAAATCACTTCGCACTTGTAGCATGGACATGTCAATGTCAGAAAATTCGTCGCAAAAGACATCGACGTGTTGCTTTACACATCTTCACTTCTGGCATACGTTTTGTTGTTACAAAATATAAAATTGAAGCTAAGCGAAAGCTGGTTTATAAATGACCGAGTTCTGTTGTAACAAACATACAACCACTGAACCATTTCGTATAATAAAAGAAAATGGGACCAATTTCAGAGTATAACCTATCATATAAAAAAAAAATTTTTCAAATCGGTTCATAAATTACCGAGATATGAGGTAACACAAAAAAAAAAAAAAAAATATATATTTATATATATATACGACCCGAATTGATAACCTCCTTCTTTTTGAAGTCGGTTAAAAATAGAAAAAATGTGGATGAAATTAAATGACAACCATCTTCCGTGAAAACAAAAGATGAACCCCCGTATTCAGTTGACTAACTCAAGCTGTCACCCTGACATATACCCGACTCGATCTTAACGGAACGACATTTTTTAAACGACTTCAAAAAGGATGAGGTTGGAATGTTTTTTTTTTGTATGTTTGTTACGCGATTTCTCCGCTAATTATGAATGGATTTTAATGATTCATTTCTTGTAAGGTAGGTCATGTTTCAGGCGTGTTCTATTATAAATTTGAGAGCAAAATTGGTCCAGCGCTTTTGTAAAATTCAACAAAAATTAAATATACCTACATAGATGATGTTTTGGTTTGTTCTAGTAATATTGAGGAATTCTGCTTTTAGTTTTTGTTTTAGTTTATACATATAGGTATAGTTTTGAAGACGGTTTTTGTGTTTTCTTAAAATTAATTAGGTATGTTATTATTACTTTTACCGAATAAAATACTAAAAAATAAGAAAATTCTCGACCACTTAGAAAGCAGCTTTTGGAGTTACAAATTTGGACACAACACGCGGCGCTCTGAATTATGAATTATATTATTATTTTATTATTATGATTCATCTATCTATACTATTCTATAAAGCGAAAGAGTTTGTTTGTTTGTTTGAACGCGCTAATCGCCAGAACTACCAATCGGATGTAATTTTTTTTTGCGTAGTTAGTTCTTGAGGAAGGTTATAGTCTATAAAACATCACGCTACTACGGTAATAGGCTATGTACTTATAATATACTGGCAACAGGAGCAGAACAGAAACCAAAGATGTAACTTAACGCAGGTAAAACCGCGTCGCGAACGTTAGTATACTATAAAAGTTAAATGTTCTCATTATTATTATTTATCAGTATCGACTTCTGGATCTACTTAGATCTTTAATTACAAATAAAATATAGGTAAGTACTTTCAAGAAAATAATTTACAAACATGTCAAAATTATATTTTCGTGATTGAAAGACTTCTCAGTAACATTTAGGGCAAGGTTTCCTGTAGAGAACTCCTAAAACTACCATTAGAGTGCTTTGAAGAAAACTTCTAAGTGATGATTACCGCTTCACTTCCAATTTTATTTTGTTTTCTCTTTAAACTTCAAGATAAATCAAAAGGAATACATTAGTATTTATTTGATTTTGTTTTTAGGTAAGTATACCTATTAATTTTATTATTATGTAAGAGTACGAATCTAAAAAAAGGTTTATGATTCAGTTAGGCGATAAAGATTTTAAGTGGCTATTCAAATTAAATTCAGTTTTTTGCTTCTGCCATAATTAAGTATTTCTTGGAAAAATAATTATGCCTCTGATAGAGAAAGTTGAACAAGCACGTATCTCGGTGCGATATCTTGTTTGGAGCTCAATAAACAAAACTGAATAACTTCATACATTAATGCTTTTACGGGATTACATAGCAACATAGAAATTTTTATAATGACCGAACAAGGAAACCCCACCCTTTCAATCTGTGGGTGTCGCAAAATACATCATACCTATGAATTTGTACCCAAATGCTAGCAAAATGGGGATGTAATGCACTTTTGCATATCTCTTCATTTGAAACAGCGTACTGTTTATCTGTTTATGTATGTATGTCATATTATTAAAGAGAACGACAACTGAAAATTAGATTTATAATTGAGTTTTATTTCAAAGAGATATTACGGAGCGTAATAATGAGTGTAATAATAATTTTCATACTGGTGAAACAAGATCTTATAATTTACGTAATTAACGAAAAGCAGTGAAATAGAAAGATTAGTACACACGCTAAAGACTTAACTTAGACTTAACATCTCATATTAGGATTAACTACATTTAGGATGAGATAATTTGTTTCTTGAAATGTTTGTTGTTGTCTTATTAAAATTAGCTGTTCAAATAAAATTTCTCATAAATGTCTTCTGTATTATCACTTAATCAATTATTGAATCTACAAAAACGATGATATTGTAAGTAGGAATCTCAAATTAGCTTTTCTTTTTCTCTACGTATAAGCAGTTAGTGAGATCCAGTGTGGAAGGATAAGGACACCTCTATGCTAACTGTGTTACTATTTTCCTGTTATACTGGCTTTGTCTAAAGCTTTGTGAGGTACTTTTTTAGCTATGCTTAGACTCGTGTTCAATTTATTTTTGTTATATAGTTTACCAAAGTAACTCCAAGTGGTAAGCAAGTAAATGGAATCCAGAAGTGGTGGCCACCATACCAAAAGCCATTGTCTTAAACTGCTGGTATGTATTATATATTAAGGGGGGAAATTGGGCTTTCGGAGCTTCATTCGACAAACATGACGCAGTAGTACGGATACTACTACTCTTACGTCGATCTTCTGTGAGAGGGTAGAACTTCTCCGGGCGAGTACCCTGTACGCAAATAAACCATAAGGTTTGCGTCGTACGGAAAAAAGATTAAAGACTTGTAATTTTAAATGTCTTAAATAATAAATAAAAAAAAAAAAAAAAAAAAAATAAAAAAAAAAAAAAAAAATGCGGCCCATTCATGCTGAAACCAGCGTAGTGTCGCCTCGTGTTTGTTATGGTTTATATTTTTTTATTTATGTTTCAGTTATAATTACTTAACAAAAATTTCATTAAATTCATCCAGCCTTGAGTGATGGATATAATATTAGTCACGTAACGTCAATTTTATGCGATTGTTTGATAAAAGTATAATTGAAGCTTCAACTCACTCGATCTCCGTAAGATCATTTAATAATGTCATCAGTATAAATAAATTGCTAAGTAACATAAAACGTTTCAAAAATCGTTCGTTACTTTATTATTTGTGTTGTACAAATAGCAATCTGTTGCATACGACGATTGTACTTATAAAGATATATTTTAGTTATAATCGTAACTTATAATTTTTCTTTATGTAAACATCTTATGAAATGTAGTAGGTACCTATGTACAGTACAGCTATTGATAAAATTAGAACAATAGCAACTAGTCCGGAAACCTTGGAAAACTTTAGCCGTAAATATGTTAGTATTAATTGGTAAGTTAAACTTTGTAATCTGTACAAAGGCGTTTCCATAAACAAATAAATACACGAAATATTTAAGATGGTAATTACTTGTAAGGAAGTAATAATTTGACTTTAGTAAATAAGGACCCATTTTCATAAAAGAGTCAAACACTTACTTCTACAATATTATGTACCTTAGATAGATACTTGCTGGAAATGTCAAACCAAATCAAAATTGTACAGACAGTGAATATAAACTAAGAAGATATTTACATTGTATGTCGAGTGAGCAGTCAACGGCTGGTATATTAGACGGCGCAGGCAGCGGTTGCAGCAGGTTTGGCGGCGTTGGTGTCATCGATTGCGGAGGTTGGCCGGGCGGCAGAGGCCGAGCCCAGTTGATAAGCGCTGTTACCGACATCGTCGGCTTATCTTTCTTCGCCACGCTCGACATGGCCACACACAAGCATCCTCACATCACTTGTAATCCACTGCACTTTAGCAACGATAAAAATATAACTGCACAAATACACGAGTTACACGAACTACTTATAGCTCGCAATGTGCTGGTCACGACCAATTTACGCCCAAAAGATCAAACCTAAAACTATTGTTGTGAGTGACGCTAAGGTTCTAATAAATAATACGTGCAAATGCGAGCTGAGCGTGCGACAACAGAGATACGGACAAAAGCGTCAGTGCCGACGCCGCCGGGGACAAAGCAGACATCATAGTGACATTGTGATAGCGAGTATAGCGACTGTTATTGCGCCCAACGGCGACGACTTGCGATGATATCGCACTGCAACTCGTAAACAATCGCGCCACAAACTTCGGCACTGATGCTTTAGCTAGTGACTAATGCGCACTAAAACTCAACAAGCTCAAATTTGACAAAAAAAAATGTACCCGTCAACTTCCGCACGGTTACGGGCGCGAAGGTCTCACACGACGCGCTCAAGGTCCGCATACAATCATACATAAATAAATCTCATTTTATGTTGAAAACGAGTTGCTATAGATAATCAGATTTCGTGCCTTTAAAGTTGCAAATAATTTTGAATTGACTGAGATAATCAAAAATTATATAGTTATGTTAAAATGGAATCATCTAAAATAAGTAATCTAAATAATTGTGGTTGTTAGCCGTCGGCCTTCGTGATCGTGGCTGCGGCGCGTTTCTGTAATTAAGTTTTACGTCACTCATAGACCGAACTCCCTGCGATAGCCTCTACCATATAAAAATTCGCTATGTCACTTTGTAAAACCTAGAGCGATTGTACTGATTCAATAGATCAGCCAACAGGATAAACTTGTGTAAACTGACCTTATGTGTTTCAGTTTAATCTTAAATATTATGATGACCACATAAGACACGAATAAATAAAATGTCACTATCTACGAGATACCTTTCGATTGTAAATTATACCTACTACGTATGATCAATGTTATAAACTTACAATAATATAGAGAAGACAACATTTTCTAACATTTAATATTAATGTCGTTTGAAAACATGAACATCAATGTTTGCTTGTACGTAAACACATGCAACCTTGGGACTTTGCGTATGAGGGACGTCCGTTGCACGTGTTGACTGAGAGAATTCGTCATAGACTGACGACAAAAACTTATCCGGTGTTCTAATGTGTGGCCCAAAGCTGCCTCCTTGGTATTATTAAACAATAACACATCAAGTTCCTCGTATTTTATCATACAATAAATCAAAACCAGTGCGTGAAATACATCGCACTTAAAAACACCGTATATAAACTGATAAAATCCATCGATAAACAAGTAACTTAAAGTTTGACTAATTAGTGATTTAACGTGGAAAGCTATTACTTATTTCATTAAAATACAATCTGTAATGCGGTGCTACCTATTTTTTATGATGTCTTTTGATATTATAAACCTGCCAAAAATCCATAAAATTAATTGACTGTTACGTCGCGTCATCAACAGACGCTCAGTGAATAATTTTGCAATAACAATGTACGGGTAGAAGATAATATATCTTTTTAGACTTTAGTTCGTTCGATAAAACAATTGCATTTGTCTGATATTTTGATTTGCTCAGTATTCTGAAAGAACAAGAAAAGCAACGACGGCTTCTGTAACGCCATCTCATTTTGATAATTGCATTAGGTAATGAACGACATTTAGAATTTCTTTTTGCTGTTATTTACCACGATATCGTACGTACATTTAAATTTAGATATCCACCTACATAATATTGTCTCTACTGTCCGTACTGCGACACTTGATAAACTGCTTACTAATACAATACAAAATCCGGGTCAATATGAGAGAACTTTTATTTGTATAATAACATGATTTTCTTTTAATAGAGTCAAACAAAAATCTCTAGCAAAAATGTTTTTGTTCCAAAGATTATATTTTTAACAGACTTCAAAAAATGAGGAAGTTTTGTCAATTCGACCGTATATATATATATATATATATATATATTTATATATATATACGGTCGAATTGACAAATACATATATATATATATATATGTATATTATATATATTTTATGTGTGTTCGCGGATAACTTCGTCGTTTATAAACCGATTTTGATGATTATTTTTTTGTTGGGAAGGAGATATCCCCAGGGTGGTACCTTAATAAGGAAACCAGAATCTGATGATGGCATCCCAGAAATTTCGAGGGGTACTTTCGAAAATCCTACTGACGACTAGTGCATTTGTTATTTTTTTTCATTAAGTATTTTAAGGCACTACTATTTAGTGAAGATTTGAAGTCGATTTTATGATGAAGCACAAAGATAGTCGAGGAAACTCCTCAACGATTTACTTCTTTCTAATGATGAGAACTTTGCATCTGTATGGGTTTTAAGTGCCATTACAGGTGACCATAAACAGTAGAGGGAATTCTTCAACAACAGTCATGTGGGGCTTACTTCCCATACGGTTCAATATGCCAAATTGTTGAATGTGTACAAAAATAATACCTAAGTAAGATTTAGGTCTTCCCATTACTAAAAATTGTAAAATAAATATATATATATAATTTTGAAGTTGGTCCCAAGTAAAAGATAACTAGGTAAAGAAAACTATAGGTATTATCAATCTTAATTTGCTATTGTAGTAAGCTTCATATAGTATTTAAAAGAATAACTAGGTACCTCTATGGGTATTATCAATCTTAATTTGCTATTGTAGTAAGGTTCTTATAGTATTTACTTGGCACCAACTTCAAAATTATAAAATACTTCTTCAATTATTTCTGATGAACTAAGTCAAAATACGAATTACTTTGTGCTATGTAAATTTATTTTTAACATTTTAGTTTCCTTCCTGTTTGACGTCGGTTTTCTTTTTGTTAAAAATTATTTTATGTCAAATGTCTTTAAAGTAGAGAAATCATTTCTACTGCGCAAAAATATCTTTATTCTGTATTTTGGTAAATAAAAGCGGGGTTCATTACATCTGGACCACAAACATACTGCTACGAATAATCGTGATCAATATAGACGAATAAATGAAAATTGAGACTGCAGAGTAATTCTAAGCAAACTACAATTTGTTATACCAAGAAATAGCTAATGTTTACTAAGGAGCCTGATTGTAGATCAAAGACGCAAAGAATTTTACCGGGGCATATATGTTTTACAAAAATGTACAAGTGATCAGATTAATGTATGTCACAGAGACATTTAAAACATAAAACGGCTCTTTTGAAATCTGAAAAGCATCCGTCCAAAGAATATATATTTACCGTGTGGGTGTCCGATTAAATTCACCTTCAATTCAAAAGAAATCAGCCAGGCGTGAATTCATCCATATCCATTTACGCTCGGCTTAGGTCTAAGGAGACATCCACGTATACCATAAAACCTACATTACCCAAACCTGTCAATCAAGCAGTATCCTTGGGGAATATGGGTCTCCGTAATTGATAGCTTTTTGTAATAAGAAAAGGTTCGTTGTAAATAAATCTGCGTTCATAGGTGTTAGCACCTATATTTAGGTGTGATACCGATCACAAATCAATACTTGTACTTGAAAAATAAACTACTTATAGTACCGTCATACTCGTCGTCGTCGTATTGCGACAAAAGCTTTAGCAAACCACCACGCCATCACGTCGCCTTCAAGCGGAAAGCACAGTATGAATGAATTGAACTATTATGGCGCGTACAGACTTTCGAAATGTATCACACAATGTAACATAAAACGAGCATTTCATAAGTGGTGACACGGATCTGTTTGCGGCATGCGCGCGAACATGAAACTAGCATCAAGAGTAGCCTCTACCTTAGCTGTGTTTTCTTCCATGGCCATGGTTCGCGCGCTGTGCATTCGTGTTCTGCAGGACAGACACAAAATCCGTCCACACCGCACACTGCGCGCTCTTTTGAGTTTTACCAAAAAATTTACAAGTTGCGGATCGCGGCAAGCACGAGTTGAAATGCTCGGTTCGAGTGCGTAATATGCACGGTTCGTGCGTGCAAGGCGTCTGAACTATGGGAATTCTTTCATTGGGTGTTATATTGCATGTTGCATTACGTAAGTCTGTCGCGTCTTTATAATAATTGTACTCGGGATCGGGTTTGATGTACTACACAAAGGGAATGGGTCCGACTATTACTAAGCGGACACCGTCACTACCGGTAATAATATTTACTTGCTAAAGAAAACTGTTACACTTTGCGTCAACAAAATTATTATGTTTCGCATGTAGCTATAGGACATCCTATTTTATTAAAAATATCATTGTCATATAAAGTTTCATTGGTAGGTACATATAAAAAAATTTACTCCATACAAAATTTTTAAACGACTTTAATCATAAAAAAATCAACAATAGAATAAATAGACGAACAGAGATTATTACTAAGAATTACGCAGCGCTCAGTAAGCGTAAAGCTTTCTGTCGCGTTATCTAGGAATGTTTTCACTTTCTTACACTTTCTTTGATCTGGCTAACGTGCGTGCATACGTGCATGAGGGGATTGTGGAGATGGAAGTGCGCTCGCCCCCTCTACTTCATTGCCGCTATCGATCTGCGCCGACCTTGACTTATTGACTTCACGCGCGCTCGGTAGCCGCCATTAACATTGACAATAGCGGCGCACGCGCAACACAACACCTTAACATCATGTACAATAACCATAAACTTTCTGTTGTGTTTTGTTCGACAATTATCTATATAATTATTTTAAACAATTACTTAATTCATTCTTAATTCACTAGAATGTTTAGTTCATTCACCAATGAATACCTACGTATTGAATTTAATTGCATTCATGTAGAGAATTAAAACAATACTTAACGCAGTTACTACAACAGAGTCGCACAAAACGACTACTTATTAGATAGATAATGACTTCTATTTAAATAAATAGGCAAATAGTACTTATATTTATTTTATGAAACATGTTTGCAGCAAGTTAAATGATCGTCCTAGTGTTGACCCACGAGCAGCAAGCTGGCGACACGCGGGTGGCGGGTGTACGGTGAGTCAAAGGTGCGGGGGCGACGCGACGCATGCATTGCCGCGAGATATGGGTAAACGGAACGCGGAGAGAAGCACGCTGGGGCCTTGCGACCTTGACGATTCGCTGACGACTACAGGTGTTTTTTGTTCGTGCACATGATCTCTTAGCGATACTTGCTCTGCTGACCAGTTTGCACTGCGCGAGTCAGTAGATGCGCGGCGCGGGGAGACAACCGGAACTCCGGCTTCAACCGAAACAATGCTCATTTATACACAGATATGGACTCATTGTATGACTGCATTGCAAAATTGCAATTTAATTATAAGTGTTAAAAGACAATAAAATTAATCTGCAATATATTTCAGATGGCATAATACCTATCATTGGCAATGATAATGCACAAGCGAAAATATCAATGCAGATTATACGTGCTTTTCCTAACAAAGTATATAAGAAATCAAGCCATGAGTAACGAGATATAACGATCTATTGTTTTTCTAATTTTTGGACACTCTAAAACTTATTTACGTATCCGTTGCTTTCAATCAACAAACCTAAAGAGATTTGAATTATAACAATAAGAATCCAACATCAATAATTCATATACATACTTTAAATAGCAAATTATATCATCGAGGTAAAACGTATCGTGTTTAAATAAAAAATAATGGAAACTAGAACGTTTTATCAGAGCGTTACATAATGACGGCAAGCGTTATGTGTCGACCGGAGACCTTGGCCGTGACCAAGCCAGCGAGTACTGAGTAACACTTCCCGCGGCGTGACGTGCCGGCTGCCACTCGCGCCCGCGATTAGGTACACGCAACAACAAATAAACTAAAGACTCCTTAACTACCTATAATAAATTTAAAAATGGTTTAATAAGCGGTTGCATTGGTTAAAAACAGAACACTCTTTATCGATCAAATCTAGATTTAGAATATAGATAAGATATTGTTCATCGAAAATCACAACAGGCGAAAACGATAGATTAGGACAGGGAAACAATTTTATTTGTAAGTGTTGTAAAATTTTTTAGCAATACATCACTTTTACTTTGGTAAATAAGGGGAACAGGTGGGATGTAAATTCTTCCTTTGCAACTGTTTGCGAAACTCTGTTGCGATGACCGAATGGCCGAAAGGAATTTATTGTTGTTTTTATTAAAAAAAAGAAAAAGCTAACAAATTATAACAGAGATTGAAAATTTGAAGAGTAAGTAAACAGTAGATTCTATATCATGTTTACATCTCAAATTGAAAAGAGCTTTAAAGTGAGGTGAAACGGCACGACTGAGACAATTGTATGAGTGTATCAAACTTAATGGAAAATAAAATGAAGGAAATATAATTTTAAACACAAAAAAACCGACATCAAACAGGAAGGCAACTCAAAAGGTTAAAAATAAGTTCACTTAGTAGAATACGTAATAAGTAATTCGTATTTTGATTTAGTTAATCAGAAATGATTAAATAAGTATTTCATAATTATGAAGTTGGTGCCAAGCAAATACTATATGAACCTTACTACAATAGCAAATTAGGATTGATAATACTAATAGGTACCTACCTACCTAGTTATTGTTTTACTTGGCACCAACTTCAAAATTATGAAATACTTATTTAATCATTTCTGATTAACTAAATCAAAATATGAATTACTTTCTACTAAGTGAACTTACTTTTAACTTTTTAGTTGCCATCCCGTTTGAAGTCGGTTTTCTTTTACGATTTTCAGTGATGGATAGACCTAAATCTTGCTTAGGTATTATTTTTGTACGAACTAAACCTGTTGGAATATTGAACCGTATGAAGTAAGCCCGACATGACTGCTGTTAAGGAATTCCCTTGACTGTCTATGGTCACCTGTAATGGCACTTAAAACCCATATGGGTGCAAAGTTCTCATCATTACAAATGAATTAAGCCCAAACACCAAATAATTGCTGTAAATCGTTGTTGAGTTCCTTCGATTGTCTTTCGGCTCCATCATCAGATCGACTCCAAACCTTCACTAAATAGTAGTGCCTTAAAATACGGAATGAAAAAAATATCAAATGCACTAGTCGCCAGTACTATTTACGAAAGTTCCCCTCGATTTCCCTGGGATACCATCATCAGATTCTGGTTTCCTTATCATGGTACCACACTTGGCATATCTACTTTCTAACAAAAAATAATTATCGAAATCGGTTCATAAACGACGAAGTTATCCGCGTAAACAAATAAAAAGAAAATACGGTCGAATTGAGAAACCTCGTCCTTTTTTGAAATCGGTTAGAAACCTCGTCCTTTATTTGAAATCGGTTAAAAACAGTAGGTATCTATATTAAAATGGCATCACCAAAACTTCCAAGAATAAGTATTACATAACAAAAGCAATAATTGATTACCTAATATTACATTGTACCTAATATTAACATTTCGGATTTACAACATTACTACGACAATATAATTTTGGCCATATTGAATGTTATTTCTATTTTGTATTTTATAAAGCCCAAGACTGCGATATGAATTAATTAGTGCCTAGCTTTTTAATTAAAATCATGCCAACGATCTTTACTATATCTTGAAACTCGATAATTGTACAAATATTATAGCAAAAACATACTTACATATTTTAATTGAAATATTAAGAGTAGTCGATGTGGCTTCTAAAAGTAAAAATTGTGTTTTCGAAAACTTAATTTTAATTTTAGATAAATTAATTAATGGCACTTGTAATTATTAACTTGCATGCCAGCAACATTGTCTACAAATACAACGACATTCAGAGGATCCTACAATGACTTCTGCGGGTAGTAATTTTACAATTGAAACTGTCGGTTTCCATTTGCTGTCGTCATTTCTCAGAGATGGTTATACAATATTAAATATAGACCTTTGAACTTGGCAGACCTAAGTAATATATTGCAAGAGAAAAGATAATGAAGTTGTAGCTTTACGTTTTTGAACAGAATTAAAATAGTGATTAATTACATCGATAAGAAAAAATTTTAGATTGAAACTACATAGTAGTAATTATGAACTAATAATGTAAGAAAGGGATGACACCGTCAATTCATACACATAACCCTCAAAGCATCTTGTGAAAGAAATTCAATATATTTCAATTCGAACTTAAGGCCAGGCCAGTCACGGGATTGTTACGCTTGCAAGTCTATTAATAAGGTTGATATTCGCATAGGTTTTTATTACTTCGGTAAGTTGATGAACGCGAAATCATTAACTACATTACGTACTTTTTACTTGATTTTTGTGTTACTGTACTATTAATTAGAAATTTTACCGGTTAATGTGTTAGAATAATAAATAAGCTACCCTTTTTGAAAAATAAAATCATATCAATGTCGTTGAAAATTAGGAAATTGCAAACATTTTAGTCATTTTTAGGGTGGTATTTAGGTTTTTTTAACAGAGTTACTAAGGCATTTTTAATAGGTATTCTGTTCGGTTATTGTGTTTATTTTTCAATCTACAGTATTTTTTGTGTAGACAAATAATAATTAACTTCTTTACACTGGAAGCTCAAACATACACCTTCTTGTCAACTTCGTAAACTCACCTCGCCTTAATTTTCATGTTTAATGAAAATATCTTGCTTGTGAAATAAATTCGTATTCGGCAGAATAAAGGTGATCACTTTTACACGCATCATAAATTCTGCAACTAGATAATTCGTAATTAAAGACCGTATTAATGCTGAGAGAACGTAATGGCAATAATCCAACGAGAATAAAAGCGTCAATATCGCAAATGTTTTATAAAGCGTATCGGATTAAAAGGCCTTAAAGGGTATTAATTAAGGTTTCGTATATGTTGAACGGCAAAGATAAAAGACATCATTAATCCTCGTATGATCACAAATGTGACGAGTCTCCGATCTCATCACAGTTCACTTTGGTACTCTGTTGTTAGTTGGTTACATCATTCTGACGTCAAACTATCAAACGAGAAAAGTTCTGTTTTATCTCGATATGAAAATGGGATATAAACGAATGAGAATGCAACAGCTAGAGCAATAGAGTACCGAGATAAATTTATTCAAAACACTAAAGTCAATACACTTGCAACCTTGCAGTGCTCTTTACGACTCGTGTCAGATAAAGACATAAGGGCATTAAAACATTACAAGTTTATAGCGCATTATGTTAAAGTTATTAATTTTACTGTAACGCAATTGGGAAGGCTTAAAGAGTGAAAGTATGTACCTATATTAGACCATGTACAATATAAACATCAAAATAAAAAATATATATAAACCTGTATGATAGCAATTTGTTAAAATTTATTATCTACTATAAAGTAGCCTAAAGTACCTGATAACTATAAATTTCTTAAAATGAGGATTTCAATATGCAGGCATCAGACTTTAGGATGTCTCTTCCCATGGTAAATTATTGCAAAACACATTTGCGTCTTAATTTCTTTCAATGAATATGGTTAACATATTGATATATTTCATTAAATACACAAGCATAATGTAAGGCATATGTAAAAACGTATCCATGATTACAGAAACAGCAACAGTGACATAAACTCCACTTTAATGGGTGTATGGGATCCAAAGGCCATTGCAATTTTAAATAATCACAATAGCGACAACCCTAGATCGTCAACACGGGGTGACACATCACAAACATAAGCGGCTAGTGTGCGCGGGGTTCGACATGACGTCTATCATTAAAAATTAATATCAAAATTACGGTAGTTGATTAGTGTTAAATGCCGGTTACGGATCGTGCATCGATTTTCGTATGTGTCGCGAGCGGCGCCTGACTCGCGGCCGATGCGGGCGGCGTCGCTGCTCTGACTGCCGCGCCGCGTCCCCGCACGTACCCCGCATCGTCACCGTTTGTTTTGCTGTATTTTCGTTGTTAATCATTCTCCTTGACCTTGTGCGACGTCGAGTGGTCCACTGCACACGACTGCGCACCCCTCGCCCTGCTACCCGCCCGCGCTGCCTGTCGCGCCGCATCGCACGTGCTTTAGTCCTTCGAACCGCACCATGCAATGTGACTAGCCAGACTACACGACCTTTCATTGGACTCGTCCCCTATACCAGTCTATTAACCTATTGGACTATATTGGATTTATACCTATCTCTGGCATAGTTATTCTTAAGTTGAATACTTATATTCGCGATATTCAAAGTAAATTATTATGCTGCTTCTATAGTTACGAATTTATACTTAACATTTTACCATAGGAAATAATGAAAGTGAGATTAAATTTGCTTAAATTTTGATCATACTTGCTTCTAGGTGGATCGTTGCTTATAAATCTTACAATGATGAGTCAAACGGAAATGAGAACTTTTTAGAAAGAGTAAACTTAGATATTTGTCCCTGATCCTAAAATAAGATTTTATTGTATTCAAGCAGGATCACGTAAAAACTTAAATGAGTTTTTTTTTTTTAAATAATATGTTGGAGGAAATTTAACTTTACGTAGTATTGCATGTTTACGTCAACTGTTTGAGATCAATTTCAGTTTCAGTTCGGTTCAAAGATCTTTATTTCTTAAAGAACATTACAGAGTTAGATTTCACTTAGAAAAGAACTTTCTTAATAACATATTACCAAATTTTTCGTCCCCTAAGTGTATGCACAAATGTTTATTTGCGGTTGGTTCAGATTTACTGAAGTTACAGTAAAAAACCCAGTCGATAAACCTATCAGTTTCTCTTAAGAGCCTCATATAAATAAGCATTTAGCCACAAGAAATTCGCACACGAGATAGATATTTGGACATGTGGTACAGGGTTTACATGAGAATCTGTAAGAAATGTGATTCCTCTAGTCCAATAATTTGTAAATAATTGTACACCAAATAAATTTGTAAATATGTGACGTAAAATTTTCTGATGATGAAGATACAATGTAGGTACTTTCTTTAAATTTCAACATTTATTTATTTGCCAGGGATTAGTCAACAATGCTGACAGTAGCAGCTTTTCGCTAATGCTCTGATATAAAGTTTTTCAAACTTTTGATCATGATAAATCCTTATAATTATACTACACGATAAAAGCTCCAATAAAATTTCTATCTCTCGTTTTTCTCCCTCTACTTAATAGCACAATATAAAGTGAATTAAACAATAATATTTCTAAAATATTTGTTTCTAGTCCATAGAATTCAACACCTATTAAACACTAAAATAAAAACTTTAACTTACTTAAATATCAATTAGAACTAATTTTAAGGTTCTCTCTCACATGCACAAATAACCACCCACCTCGAATTTTTTTCATCTTGTAAATAGCTTTAAATTTAAAGCATATTTGATAACCATTCACGACGTCTTGAATATTCGACTGTGGGATATTGTGCCACTCCTCTTTCACAGCCATCTTGAGCTTTTCTAGGGTCGTAGGCGCTGGTACTCTTTCTCGGATCCGTCTGTTCAGGTTATTCCAAATGTGTTCAATTGGGTTGAGATCAGGGCTTCGAGCCGATGGTAAAACTTGAATCCTTATCAAGATATTGAACAACAGACCGTGCAGTGTGACAACGTGCATTAATGTGCATTAATTGAAAATTGTCCCCAACAAAGGTGCTAAAGGTATGACGTGGTCTTGCAACACTTCCACGTGTCTCTGAGCGTTCACATTGCCTCTTTTGAACACAACAAGGTCAGTACGAGCCTCGTAAGAGATGCCTCCCCAAATCATAACTGACCCACTCTGGTGGCCCAATGTTTGTGTGATAGCACATGGCTAAAGTCGCTCGTGCGAGCTAAAGTCACTGCCCTAGCTACGCCAGTTGCATCGAGTGGCATTTTTTGTGTGTTTTAAATAACTAAACAATACGTAAAAATGAAACGTAATATCCACACTCCTTGGTACACATGAACGGGTAATGTACACACGACACCACAACAGCAACGATGTCTAAAAATTAATAAATTTCAAAAATGCTTACTAGACACTTAAATATGGGACGAAATAGGTCTACGTGTTTAATTTATTGCTGAAGTACTTACCCACTAAAAAATATAACAGTGGATAAGCCATGAGCGGTTAATTGTGCCTGTGAGTGTAGTAATATAATATAAATAATATAATATACACGCGACGATTGACCCGGATTGCGGAGTTCCTCATTATTATAATCGTTCTCCGTCTGACGACAGTTCTTTTCTACACGGCTTGCATTCTAAAACATTTTTGATGCCTAAGTGTAGGTAACTAGTTAGATAAGTTTTATACCTCGGATTCTTATTCTGGCTTAATAACGATGATGACGAAAGGACTACATACTAATTACACAGCGCACACAGATAAAAGTATATCTTGTAAAAATATCGTTAATAAGTATACCTAAACTAGAGACATATTGTTTAGGTCAACTAAACAATATATTAATTTATGTCTGAATAATTCTGTAGAAAAACGCATTTTGTGCCAGCGAGAAAGGTTTTTCATCAGCTTCACGTGCTATTCCTTACTCTTTAAATTTGTCCTAATTTTAAGGTGGTGCAACAAGACTGATAGACCTCATCACATTATCAGTCTGAAGAAGTTCACTGCCGGACATACCTACGCGTTTGCCATAGTCAGCTCGCTGGTTATCTATCAGGTATTGGTCTACTATTCAATAATTTGTGGTTGCTTGTATATTTTTTACTTCGTAATATATATCTATATTATTATAAATTATAAAACGGTACAGTTTGTATGTATGTTTGTTTGTTTAAACGCGCTAATCTCTCGAACGACCTTTCGGATTAGAATACTTATTTTTGCGTATGATAGTCCAGTTTCCAAGGAAGGCTATGTAACATCACGCTACTGGCGACGGTAGCAGAGTAGTAGGCAAAGACGCGGCTGAAACCGCGCCGCCGCGGCGCGGGAAGCTAGTCATAATATAAATGAAGTGTCAGTGGTAAAGCTTTTGTTGAGATAAGTTTAATTTTGTTTACTTGATTTTTAATGTAAACGTTTTAAAAATAAATGGAGAAGAAACTTAATCTTTTGATAGACTTACTTAAAATTAAGTAGGTAGTCATTTATTTGGGCTGTCATAATTCGTCTGGGTTTCCCCGGATTTGTCCTAGTTTAGAGGGAATCCGGGGAGCAGTCCGAGCAGGGCTTCATTTGCAGTCCGGGTTTCAAAATTAAAAAACTCTTGGGCCGCCCTCGACACATGCACTGTTTTCGCACGACGCGATCAACCGACGAACAGACTATATTTTAATGTGTATATGTAATTTAATAAGAAGCAAGTACCTAGGCACCTATAAGTAGATTTAAAAAATTAACATAGGCAGGTATTCGATTGATCAGGCTTATTGTCCATTGCCTATCAATTTAGATAAATAAGACTTTGTTAAAACCATGGTACTGCCTACACATGAGTATATTATATTGATCGATGTTAATTCAATAAAATAGAGGTATCTAGATTTAATTCATGTCTTTACGCAAATATACAACTGCGTAGTTAGGTGTTACTACGGCACCCGTAAATCGTATTAACTGTTGATGGTAGGTACTAAAATGTATGAAATACAAACGTAAAATCACTGTAGGTACTCATAGCTGAAAGTCCAGCAAGCTAATAGATACGGATACTTTGCGAAATAATCTTTAGAAATTCAAGGAAAATTAGAAAATGGTGTTCACAACGCCATCTATCCAAAACTCAAGAAACATGAAACAGCGTCATCTATGGGCATAGGGAAGAACTTGTAGCTTCCTTCACATACAGTGTAGTAGGTACTAATATGATACCACTTAGAAGTTCTATACAATACATTATAATAAATAGTGTTGACTAGTCACACTATACCTTTTCAGAAATTTATTTACTTTAAGCAAACTTAATTAAGATTCATACTGAGAGTAACAATAACAATGACTTTGACTTCTTACATGACTGTAGGATACAATAACTATAAGAATCAAGATATTGAATGAATAACTAAATAATTACTAATTAGGATAAGTTGGGAATCATAATTTCAAAACTTAATAAACATATAGAATCTAAAGCAAATTATCATTTTCAATTATAAAATGTGCCTTTCTGCATACTCCATTTATGTAGGAAACATAATAAATCTTCACATAAGCACACCAGAAAGTAAAGAAAACTGAACACTTTAGCCTTAAATCTAGTTTAGAAAAGGCTTATATGCTCTCTTAGGTCATTATAAAACTGATAAGTAAAAACTATACTTACAATACTAAAAAAAAAACAATTTTGAATAATTTAAAAATATCTAGCAGAATATTGCCAGCAACAAAATAAAATATATATTTAAGAGACAAAATATTGTACTGTTAGTTACTATTCTATAAATAATTCAAAAATCTTATTTTATATTTGTATTATGCTCCTTAGCTAGTAATAAATGCTTTGAATATTAAATTCATATTTATAATATTGTAGGTTGTAGTAAATACATATTATGTAAATATTGAAAACAAACTCTCTACAACTTTATTTACAGATACAGTTTGTATTATGATTTTTTATTCTGTTTTATTAGCTACTAGAATCTATCTACTAATAATTTTAATAATGCTGATAAGATGTGCTCTTTATATTCAAGTCAAGGTGTAGATTTATACCCAGTATTTTTGTTGTCAGTGGCCTACTACCCATTAGCAAGTGGTATAGCATCAAATGATTTTCATAGTACTCATTAGACACTGACTGGACTTTATGCATTAAATGAATATAGGCTTATTCTAAAACTTTATTTTTCTTTGCAAGAACTTTAGCACAGTCACAACAGTAAGTAAATATAGTTGATTTACGCAACCAAAATTTAAAATAAGTTCTATTTAGTTGTTTGGTAGTATAAGGATAAGGTAGTTAAGAAACATAACAACAAACATTAAGTTTACTATTAAATTATTTAATTATTAGTTTAATTTACTTAATTAGGTATTTTATCAGATAAATATAATAAGTGTTATCATTATCATACAATGACCCCAGTCAAATAAAATTTATAATTATAACAAAATAGTATTGTACCCAATTCATTATAAAAGGAAACCATTATAAAATGTATATAGCATAGGCAGAAGTCATTAGATAAACAGTCTTGCACAAATATAATCAAATTTAATTACCATCTTATTTAACATAGCTTTCCGCTGCATGGTTTAATCTGTGCTAAAAAACATCTTTGATTACTGCTCTGTTCCCGTCACTAAAGAGATAAGCACTTTCAAGCAAACAAACACACTTTTCTGGTTTATATAATAGCACACATATGCAACATTTAACCATTTCTGTACAATTAATACACATTTTAGAATAAAGTCTAGAATTACAGTATTATGATCTGAATTGTAACTCAAGTACATTAATTTTATGCCTTTAAGAGTGAATTACTAATGTTAAATGCAGTTTAAATGGATATAGCACTTTATACATTGCTTGGAATGAAGATATTTATCTAAACATTTTGTTTAAAAAGTATAACTAACTGCAAGCCCACATTATTAATCTGATTTAGTCATTCACACAGGAACGTTGTTTATCATCTAAAACAAGGTGCATGGCACTGAAGTCGTAGGTAAGGGCCTGATAAATTATGTTAATGACTATATTTAATATTGGCAACAGTCTACATTATCAAAGTAACTAACCTGATTCTCTCGAGGGCTCCATCATTGGCTTCTATTTAACTATCGTCTACGGGATACCACTTTCATAGAATAGTTCAGTGGCTAACGATGAACCTGTCAGTAACAAGGTCGTTGAACTAAATATACCTTAGGAAGATGAAATTATACACCCCCTTACTGTAGGCGAAAGTCTCTGGCAATATTATGAAACACACTCGTAATAATACTTAATTATCGTTTGAAATGGCAATATCAGGCATTTAAACTTGAAAAGGATTATTGGTAACCCAATTTCAATTATTCCATAAAAGTGACATAAAACAACGCGTCACGTCACAGTCGTTTTCGTTCGGAAGTCCGGGTTGTTGTTTCATTTCATTCTTGAAACAATAAATACATAGGAACCAAAATAAATTTTAATAGATTTTTCAAATTCTACTTTGATAGTAGTAAGTAGATATAACAACAGCTTATTGTTTGCAAAATAACAGATTTTTAGTTTTTAGAATTTTTCTTCGAAACATTTTGTTTTGTTTTGAGTTTTGTTTGACAGTAAAAATATAAAGTTCATTTCAACAATCATTTATTTATAATAATCATCCACATGTATGATCTTAAATACATTACCTATTTATTTTTGTCTATATTTTGTAAAACACAAATTTTGTTTGTTTGTTTTGACTTGTTCTGTTCTGACGTTCTGTATCGGAACGTGTATTTTTCAATGTCAAGTTAATGTCACATCACTATCTCGTGTACCTGCGTGTACCAGTGTAAAGCCTTATTTTTTATCATAATAATATCACCTCATTGGCTAATAAACTTGTATTATATTTAATCAACCAATCACATTGAATGTTGGCTTTTTGACCTTGCATCGCACACCGTGACAAGTTTGTGAATAACTTTTGTATATATTATAAACTGTGCTGACATTATACACAAGTTTACCTTTACTTGATTGGCTTTGTTGCCCGGTGTTGAACCGTCAATGTTCAGTGTGATTTTGCTTAGTAATTCTCATAATCAGTAGTTACAAAATTAATTCAAGTGTTTATTCAATCAATACGTAAATCGTGTAATATTTCAAAGACACTGTGCAACACTTTGATCAGGTACTTAGTTAATCTTTTGTGAATATGGAAAACAAAACAGATTTTCAGTATCCCCATACCTTCGTACTCCTTGGAGCATCAGGCGACCTAGCTAGAAAAAAGATCTATCCAACAATTTGGTATTTGTATCGTGACAATCTTTTACCGCGCCATACAAAGTTTGTTGGTTATGCACGAACGAAGCAAACTCTAGCTGAAGTCAAAGAAAAATGTAAAAAATTTATGAAAGTACGCCCTGGAGAGGAAAATAAATTAGAGGAATTTTGGAAAGCTAATGAGTACTTCGCTGGCTCATATGATAAAAGAATTGACTATGAAATGCTAAACCAATTAATTTCCAAGAGTGAGAAAGGTGCTGTCGCTAATAGAATATTTTATTTAGCAGTTCCACCTACTGTATTCGAAGATGTTACTGTTAATATAAGGAATGCTTGTGTGTCTATCAAAGGTTTTACTAGGGTCATAATCGAAAAACCTTTTGGAAGAGATGACATTAGTTCAGATAAACTCAGCAACCACCTGTCTGGACTCTTTAAAGAAGAACAAATTTATAGAATTGATCACTACCTTGGCAAAGAAATGGTTCAAAATCTGATGACAATTCGGTTTGCAAATCAGATTTTTAGCCCATCATGGAATAGAGAAAACATTGCATCTGTACTCATATCTTTTAAAGAGCCATTTGGTACAGAGGGTCGTGGAGGTTATTTTGATGACTTTGGCATCATTCGTGATGTTATGCAAAATCACCTTCTACAAATCCTTTCCCTTGTTGCTATGGAAAAACCTGTGTCTCTAAACCCAAATGATATAAGAGATGAAAAAGTGAAAGTTCTCCGCTGCATTAAACCTATTGAATTAAATGATATACTGGTGGGACAATATGTTGGTAATCCTGATGGTCAAGGTGAAGAAAAGCTAGGATACCTGGAAGACCCAACTGTGCCTAAAAATTCTATAACTCCAACATATGCTCTTGCTGCAGTTCATATTAACAATTCTAGGTGGCAAGGTGTACCTTTTATCTTTCGCTGTGGGAAAGCACTGAATGAAAGAAAAGCAGAAGTCAGAATACAGTTTAAAGATGCACCTGGTGATATATTCGATGGTAATTCCAAGAGAAATGAATTAGTGATTCGTGTACAACCTGGTGAAGCTTTATATCTGAAGTTGATGAGCAAAACACCTGGAATGAAGTTCAATCTAGTGGAAACGGAATTGGATCTCACATATAGTGTGCGTTACAGGGAGGCTGATGTCCCTGATGCATATGAAAGGCTTATATTGGATGTCTTTACTGGCACACAAATGCATTTTGTTCGCAATGATGAACTCAAGGAGGCTTGGCGTATTTTTACACCGGTTCTCAAAGAACTCGAAGTGAAGCATATTAAGCCATTACCTTATGTGTATGGATCAAGAGGTCCACCAGAAGCAGATAGCAAGTTAACTGAATATGACTTTAAGTACTCGGGTTCATATAAATGGAACAAACCAACCACTTCTTAATTGTTTTGTGATATGACAATCAATCTATTGGTGGTGGTATGTTTTTAGGGTTGAAGATATTTTTTTGATATTAAGTATACAACAACATTAAAACAATATTTATTGGTAAGATACATTCCATTTCTGATCACAATTTTATTTATTTTTACAATAACTTTAGTATATTACCTATTGTTGCATTTCTTTGCTGTATCTGTTAAAAGTTTTGCATTCTTTTATAAAATTGATTATTATCCTAGAAGTATAAACAATATTTAATGTTATTTGTTTGTAAAATCTTATAAATAAATGGGACCATTTTAATTATATGACAATGGTTGTGTATGTGCCTTATCCATAATTGTTAACTATCGCAAATTTATTTAATAATTAATAGATACCTAACTAAAATCTGTGATAATCATGTGACACCTGTGTGACAATCGTATGAGACAGTAATGAGATAACATTTGTTGTTACTTATATCACATTAAGCTTTCTTACTAAATCGTCATTACACTCATTACTGTAACTAGGTCATTTTGTGACATGATGAGCAATTTCAGTTACTTAACAAAATTTTTATTGAGATCAGTATTTTTACACAGAGCAACATGACCTTCACAAACCGATTACACATTGGACAATGTCATCCTAATTCTTTAGCTGAGTATTCAGACTTTAGATGTCAATGACATTTTCCCAAATTAAGTTCAGCAAATAATAATTCCTGTTACAGCTTTCTAATAGTATAGTTTGTAATAAAACAATAGAAACTAGCTGTTGGTAATTTCATAATATAGTAAACTATTACATACTTTTGATTTTTAATTTAATTAAATTTCTTTTTTTTTGTAATTTATTTCTTTTTCTAAAATACCATAAGAAAATTGTTTTAAAAAAAATCATCTTAAATATGTTTCTAATAATGTGTAGGGTAGCTAATTTATACAAATATCAATTTTCATATTCCATTTCATGATATCATACAAACTACTTTCATAAAATACTGTGTCATCATCATTGATGAGTGTTCTATGATAAACATTAGTTGATATCAGTTTTTATAAAAATCATTACTTATAGAATTTAAAGTATCCACCATGACTGGCAAAATGTTGAAGTCTTATAATTGCCCACTTACTAACTATAGAATCCAGCTTTTAGCTAAAGATTTGTCAACAACTGATGTGAACCAGCCAGGCCTGTAAGAGGTAGGTAGCAAAAAATACTAAATACTCACCAATTCTTTTGCAAACCTGAGTTTACAGTATTTTTCAGCAAGTGATTTTTCCGTATTTTATATTCAAAATTGTATTACTGAGCAGTAAAATTATTTTTGACAAGATTAAATTAATTGCATTTCATTAATGATCAGGTACATTTAAACGTGTTTTTTTTACTTGACTGATTTGACTGCCTTCGTGGTGCAGTGGGAGCGCAAGCGACTGCTGTGCACGAGGTTGTGGTTTCGATCCCCGCACGGGACAAAACTTTGTGTAATTCATAAATATTTGTTCCAAGTCTGGGTGTACTTTGTGTCCGTTAAATGTATGCTTGTTAAGTCCCCCGCGACACAGGGCTTGCTATTATTATTAAAAAATGACACTAAATTCAGCAAATCTTTACAATTTTAACATTTCTGCACACAATAATTAATTTAAACTTAATTTATGTTAAGTGAAATATTTTTACTATTTTTTTATAATAAGTACATTTCATTCTTGCTTTCACCTAAAGTACCTACCTAATGCCAGAGTCTTAAATCGTTAGATCTATGCGCCCTGCGCTTTCAAAATCGGTTGTATGTATGAGAAGATACGTAAGAAGACGTCCGCGCACACAATGCGCGCGCAGCGACGACTGACAATAAAACAGCCAAATGTCTCGCTTCCACGTATTGTGATTGTAATCATCCGCTCTCTTTCACACGGAAACCGACACCATTTTATAGTAGAATTGTACTTACATGAGATATTGTGAAAATAGCAATGATATTCTATATAATTATCAGATATGTTTTTAAACGCGTAATCGTGAAGACCCGAAAACGTCCTAATTGGGACGTAATGTCTTAAGTCTGCGTTTCGCACGGCGACTAGTGGTACACTTATACACTATTGTGGCAACTTCAAAATTTAAAAAATGCCGTCGTGTGTGTTCAAAATTCGTGTACCAAATATGATATCAAAGAAAATAAAACACAAGGGATCTCATAACATAAGTAAGAACGCAATATACTTTGATTTAATAACATATTTCAATTATTTTTCTAATAATTCTGTACTTACATGAGATATTGTGAAAATAGCAATGATATTCTATAAAATTATCAGATATGTTTTAAACGCGTAATCGTGAAGACCCGAAAACGTCCTAATTGGGACGTAATGTCTTAAGTCTGCGTTTCGCACGGCGACTAGTGGTACACTTATACACTGTTGTGGCAACTTCAAAATTTAAAAAATGCCGTCGTGTGTGTTCAAAATTCGTGTACCAAATATGATATCAAAGAAAATAAAACACAAGGGATCTCATAACATAAGTAAGAACGCAATATACTTTGATTTAATAACATATTTCAATTATTTTTCTAATAATTCTGATATTCGGCAGTTAGAAAAAAGAAAGAAATGGAGAATACATTTTTGTGGCGTGTGTGACAAGGACGCGTACACCCCGGACATATAATAAAATACAGATGCGAAAATCGTAGGCAAAAAAGTCATCGTTCCCCGCAGTTCGATTTTCCTTTTTTCTGTATTATTTATTAATTTTTATTTTATGTAAAACTTCATAATAATACTTAATTAAAAATTAAAAATGATATGTGCGGTAAAAAAAAAATAATATTACCAGAATATCACATACCAGAAAATAAAACCCCAAAGGAGGATTATGTGTTTGACCTGTATGTATGTTAGGTTTTTTATTACCTCGTAACTAATAAACGGTTGTACCGGTTTCAATAAATCATAATCTTAGATCAATGCCTATCACAGATTTTAATAAAAAGGTTTTGATTTTTCTGTAAATATTTTTTTCCTTATAAATGTTTTATTTCTACTTTTAGTATTTGTTTAAAAGTTGATAAAGGCAGAAATTGCGGTAAAAATTTTGTGAACGCGATATGTACCTTCTGTCCTTAGAGCATTAAACCAACCGGAGAGGCCACTGACAGGCGTACCCCTCTGCCAAAGGTACCAGCCCACCGGTCATACCCGTTAAATAAAACTAGTTGACGCGCGTTCCGCATCATAAGTCACCTATCAGTGCATGCGTAATAGCGTCTCAATAGAAATGCCGAATTGCAGTGTATTTTGGTGTAAAAAGCGTTCAGCGACATCAAGTCTACAAAAGGATAATATTACATTCCACCTGTAAGTATTATTTTGTTCTAATATTATTAAATAAGGCATTAAATTAGCAATTTAACCAAATAAAATGCTAATCAACAAGTGTTGCCAGGCTTATCATCAATACTCCAATCTGGGGTAATATTTTAAGTTGAATTAACATAAAAACTAACCTTTCCTTTTTTATATCTCGCCTTGTTGACATATCTAATAAGTTTCATTTTGGATGTACATTATTGTGTCACCGTTCCCATATTTATTTATTTTTAATTAAAACCAATGTTTTTTTTTACCAAGTAATGCACAAAATAATATTAAATGAACAAGTAAAATGAGATTATACATCCAAATATACAAGATTAGTGCACTTTATTCCGAAAGATAATTGCTCATTTCTTACAAAAATAAGCGTATTTATTTTTAAGAAACTGGTCACACTTTAACATAATTAGAGATGAGACAGTTTAATCACAAATATCGATATTGGTTTTCCAGTATTAAATTAATTTTTTTTTGTTTGTTTTAGATTTTCAAAAGAAGCAGCACCTCGAGTCGCTTGGGTCCAATATTGTAGGAACCATATAAGTGGGTTCCTAAGCGTACAAGTATCTGACTACCAGCTTAAAAGACAAAGCCTTCTGTGCTGCCAGCACTGCTCCCTCCTCCCTACCCCCCAAGCGGCGGAGAGCTCAGTTTTTAGCAAGTAAACTCGCCGTGCGCTACCTCCTCTTATTGCATTACCTAGGATTAGTTAAACTAGATTTATAAGGTTAATTTAAATTGCACAGTTTTTCAGTATTTTATTATACCTACTTAAATAAAGACTTTCTGAAATATATTCTGTTGTTTTTTTGTTATCTGAACAGATAAAATATCTCTCTAATAAAAATCTACTCATCCATTCTCATGTCAGTGTCTTGTTACTATGTAATCAGAACAAAATCCTCCAATTACAAGCTCTGCTTAGTTGGAACGAAATTTAATAGCAACAGACAATTAATTCAAAGTATTATTTGGTTTGAATATACATACATACTTAGGAATAATACCTACACGTAAAATTGACACGTAATAATTAATTACAATCTTTAATCCACACTAGAACAAATTTCAACAGGTGGTGGTTATTGAACATACATCCTTGTGCGCAGTAGTAAAATAAAAAAAAAGAGTGGGTACTCATGTACGCACGTAAGAAATTATACTTCTTTGGCATAACAATCCAAAAATACCAAATAATAATACAACGCATACATAAATAAATATTTGAATTGATATAAACGCCAATATATTTTTTATTTATTCACACAGATTATTTGTACTGATACGACACACAAAGATCCGCAACTAACTTCAGTGTGTAAAAGGTTCGCAACTAACTTCAGGGTGTTGCTTTTTTCTGTCGGTGTGCGCGCGCATCGTAAAAATTCACTCTCATCATTTTTCCCAATCGCGCCAAAAAAAGTATAACTTCAAAAAAAACGGCTAAATGCCAGTAGGACTCGCGCGCCGAGGGTTCCGTACTATCAGGGATCGGAAGTATTGAATAAACATTAGTAAACATAGTAGGAGAGCCCGACCGCATAACCAGATTTGTTTGTCGAACAATGTTTAACAAATTAATAAATTTAGCCCGACCGTATGACGGGCTTTTTTGATAATAATTACAAAAAAGTGTGCTAGTTAGAAACACTGTTTTATTCTTCCTGTAATATTGACATAAACATGAATTAACAGAATTACTTCTAGTTAATTCATGTTTATGAACTATTTACTTTACTTTCATCTATTTCAAAGTGCTTAAATAAAAAAAAACCTTTTATTTATTATTACCTAAAACTGTTCTATATAATATAAGATAATGCTCATTTTAATAAGCAAACATAATAATCATGAAAATAATTAAATCTTTCGCGTACTTATATGAAATCCTAAACATCGATACTAAATATCGACAGAGTCAAGCTCTAACTGTTTTACGCTAAGGAAGCGTAAACTGATAGATGTCCCTGTGTGTGAATGTGATTGTGTGTGTTTAGTTTAAGCTAGTGTGTAATAATTTTATTGTGTGCGTGTATAACGACGCGATTTAAAAATGCATTAGTAGTTAACATTGTAATTAGTGTGCGTTGCTCGCGTTACCCCGTCCCCCGCCGAAAGTGGCAGACTTTTGCTCAAGGGAAATAGAGCGCGTGTCCACTCCTGTTGGTTTAATGCTCTAAGCTTCTGTCACATTATATTTGATATATTTATGATACAACTTACGGTGATTGATAACTAGAATAATGTTTGTTTTTATTCAGCAATTGACAACACTAGCTGTCACTTTTCTTCTCATTTGTTTTCTCAAGTCATTGCTTTATTATTTGTTCTGTGAGTCATCCTTTTCTACAATTTTGACATTGTAGTGAAATGTAAAATGAACGAAGAATGTATATGTGTGCAATGGCTGCCGCCCGGAACACTTTTTTCGGTTGTTTTGTGAGTGTGTAACACACATTGGAAAATAGTTAATAATCAAATCAAAATCAAAATAATTTTATTTCAGGCACTTGACCCATATTACACATAAATTAATACAAATAACAAATTTAACGACACACATTTTTTATTTTTTTTTATTTTTATTAGCCTACCAAAGTGACTCCACCCCGCCTGATGGTAAGCAGTCAGTGGAATCCAGAAGTGGTGGCCACCATACCAAATCTATCGTCTTAAACTGCTGGTATGGTGGCCTCCACTATGGCGGCTGGGAATGGGGTTAGGGGAAGGAATTGAGGGAGGTGAGGAAAGAGGAAAGGGGGGGAAATTGGGCCTCCGGCACTCTCACTCACCGAACGAAACGCAGTAGTAAGTAAGGATACTACTACTCTTAAGTCGATCTTCTATGAGAGGGTAGTACTTCCCCGGACGATCCGGCCCATTCATGCTGAAACCAGCGTGGATCTTCTACCGTCCATAAACATAAACACATAAAAAACGTACATAAACACACGAATAAAATAAAAATTTAAATTAAAAACAAAATTAAACAGTCTAATTATAAATGAATTAAAAATTAAAACTGACATAAAATCTATACATATAATAAAAATGTAACCGATCGCTGTCTGTACATGGAAGATATATGAGAAAAACACTATTGGGACCTATAGCAACGCAAATAGAACCCAAAACAATGATTTTTAAAATTTTTGTCTGTTTGTCTGTTTGTCTGTTTGTCTGTGCGTTTGTGCACGCTAATCTCAGAAACGGCTTATCGGATTTAAATATGGTTTTCACTAATATATTGTGGTAAGCTTCACTTAACATTTAGTGTTTGTTTCATGTCAATCGGTTCATAAATAAAAAAGTTATGCCAATTTAAAGAATCACATCGAACATTCGTTAATTTACTACAAAATCTTATAGAAGCAGATATTTTAACAGGTTGCGGAATAGCTGATAGTGTTTTTATTCCTCGGATTCCTGTCATTCTAAACAGTGTTTCATTTAGTTTTAAACGAGTCCAGTTTCCAGTGAGCCTATGTTTTGCGATGACTAATTAAAGTAATTAATTAATTAAGTAATTAAAGTAAAGGTAAGACACTAAAAGTTGTGGGTGTGGATCTAAGTATTAGCTGTTTTTCGGTCAGCTTTATGTGGCTCTATCACGTGTTAGCATTACTAGCAGCCTGTATGCTTTGATCCCTGATGGCTATACGTCTAATCCATACATCCATACATATTATAAAAGGCTTTGTCCTGACTGACTGACAGACAACGTAAAGCCTAAACCGCTGGTTGTAGCGACTTGAAATTTGGAGGGTGTGTTTGTCTTAATGTCTAGAAGTGTACCAGCTTTGAAATTTTGTTTTGGAATACTTTTATTTAAATAAAAAATACGCTCATAATTTTTTTTTTACTGGGGCGCATTTATAGGAGTGAAATAAGGGATGAAATATTGTATGGAAAAATCTTTGCTTTTGAAGTTGGCGACTTGAAATTTGGAGGGAGGGGGAAGGGAGGGAGAGGAAGAGGAAAGGAAGGGAGAAGTAAGGGGAAAGTGCGGGGGTAGCGAGGGAGAAGTCAGGGGAAAGGGAGGGGAAAGTCAGGGGGAAATCGACTGCCTCTGTATTTCGGTGGTACTGTGTATGGACTGTGAGGTCGCGGGTTCGATTCCCGCTCAGTGCAAATATTTGTAGCATGAATTTAAATAATCACGTCATAAATGTGGTATGTATTTAGTTTAGCTTAGTTTGTTTTTAAGTTAGGTTAACACGTCTTATTTCTTTATTAAAATGTAAATTAAAATGTAAATACTTTATTAGTTAAAATGTAAATACAAGTTAGATTTATATTTTCTGGATTTATTTTATTTTTTATTTTTGTGATAAAAACATGTTTGTTAACACGTTTCATTACGGAATAGGTGGAATTGAAGTGAATTACGAAATAGTAGTAGTCGATTTACGCTGGTTTCAACATGAATGGGTCGGATCGACCAGGGATGTACTACCCTCTCATAGTTTTCGACGTAAGAGTAATAGTATCCATATTATTGCGTTTCGTTCGGTAAGTGCGAGAGCCGGAGGCCCAACTAATGCAGAGATGACAAACCTCGCAGCATGTGTGGGACCAGCTGAGTATCCGCGGAGTCATTGTGTGGGTGGTGTGGGTCAACCCGCCGGCCAGGGAGACCCGTATAAACGGTGGTGCCGCTGGCCGCCCGCGGCATTGTACAAGGGCCCAATTAGACCTAACCAAAAAAAAAGAGACTGCCCCACCAGGTTGCGCATAATCTCGGAGTGGTTCGTCGTGCAGGTTGGTGACCGGATAGTGGGACCCGGCGACCATTTTCGAGACGGTACGGGGGCCTTTTGCGAGCAGTCCGTATCATGGAAGCCCGGAGGCCTAAGACCCTTGAGCCTTCACAGCTGCGAAGAGACATCGCCTCCTCAACGGCCGTCTTCTATCGCCTTTACCACGGAGAGTCTTCTCAACAGCTCTTTAAATTAATTCTACCCTCTCCCTTTTTATCCAGAACGACACGTGCGGGACTGAAGTGCTACCCTTTCACAGTGCAATCTAAAGGATCTCGAACCAAACGATTCAGCACTTTATAAGTTTGTCGCTCAATTAAAGCCTGGAACTCTTTACCAGCGCATGTGTTCCCACCTAACTTTCATCCTGGGACTTTTAAGCGAGGCGTGAAGAAGCATCTTACTAAGCCGCCATAGTGGAGGCCACCATACCAGTAGTTTGGCTTTTGGAATGGTGTCCACTACTTCTGAATTCCACTGACTGCTTACCATCAGCCAGAGTAGAGGCACTTTGGCAGGCTAATATAAAAAAAAACTTATAGCGTTTTTATTCCTCGGATTCCTTTCATTCCAAACAATTTCCCGTTTAGTTTTAAACGAGATCAGTTTCCAGTGAGCCTATGTTTCGCGATGACAATTAATGAGTGTGGATCTAAATATTAACTGTTTTTCGCATGGTCAGCTTTATGTGGATTTGCCACGTGTAAGTAATCCTAGCAGCCTGTGTGGCTTTGATCCACGATGGCTATACGTCTAATATTGTAGATAGAGAAGCATTTACTGTAAAGATTTTTCTTATTCACCTAAACGAAGATGCTTATAATTCAAAACAAACCAAAAGATATATCCAAAAAATGCTGCCCAAAATCACTATTCCACGCGGACGAAGTCGCGGGCACAGCTAGTACTAAATAAAACAACACATTAAATTTTAAAATGTAATTCCGTTCGAATTGTTTGAGTTTCTTGTAATTTTATAAAATTTTTAAAGGCACAGGAAGGTATAATTGATACACAGTGGCGTAGTTACCAAAACAAAAAATGTAAACTAACGTTAACTCGCTTATTTGACTTTCACAAAATCTGATTTCAACTTTCACAATTCTTTGGGAATGTTCACTAAACCATAAGGACGTTTTTAAAGAGTTTTAACAAAGTGGCCCTCGCACCACACACACATAAAAACGTGCACCGTACAATGCTGCTGACAAGTGTCTACGACGCAAAGAGTGATCTCACTCTTCCCAACGATGATACGTTTTCGTGCGCCATATGTATTGTATGGGCGCATCTAACGATTTAAATAATAATAATAATAATATTTCAACAACTACACGCAACGCAATCTAGACCCAAAGTAAGCATACTATATGCTTGTGCTATGGGTTCTAGAATGCGGGTAAATCTCTGCCTAACGCAATTTTTTTCTATTTATGTTATCATTTAACCTAATGCTGTTAATGTTATCTAATATATACCTAGATAATAATATTAAGGTTATCCCTTATAATTTTTTTTATAAAATATTTACCTTCCTTCATAAAGCATGGTAAGTGGCAATCAGTGACAATCAATCTCTCGGTTATTTACCTAGATAACAAGTTATCACTGTATCAGTGCTCCTTTATAAACCTACTTAAGTAAGTATCTATGCTATCGGATTTATAGATAATTATATTATACTGCTGACACGCATGTTATGCATTATTTAATAAGATCAATGATATTCTATTTAACAGATATGTTATACACTCACAAATCAAAAAAGTGTACCGCGCAGCAGCCTTTGCACACAATATACAACATCTGTTGTACACATTCTTCATTCATGTATAAGTGAAGAATATGTGTAACGCAGGCTAAAGGCAATACGTTCCAAATAGGACGTTTTCGGATCTTCACGATTACGCGTTCTTATCATAATTATATGTTAAATAATATATCATTGAATAAGATAAAAGGATTCTATAAGGTGGTATTGATTTGCTTCATAAATTATTTATTTAGTGGTCGTTGTGTCAAATGTACGTAATGCTTTTTGATATTGATGCTGAAATAAATGCCTTTAAGGTGCTGAAAATAAAATTGTTACTTATTTACTTTCTGATTTTTTTATTTATGTAGGGAAGTAACTACTAAATAGACTAATTTAATAGTCACGTGACATACGTGACTGTTAAGTTAGCACTTAGCACAGACATACAGTGAGGAACATAAAAGGATGAGGATAATTTAAAATTAATTTCGTACCTACTTACTGTAAATGGAAAGGAATGAAATCTAGCAAATAAATGCTGGATTTACTTATTGGCTCACACAAGAGGATACAAACGTAAAGACACGAAAGTATAAAATACTAACGACCAGCCCCGGCTTCGCACGGGTGCAATGCAGATACTATATTTAGTACTAGCTGTGCCCGCGACTTCGTCCGCGTGGAATAGTGATTTTGGGCAACATTTTTTGGATATATCTTTTGGTTTGTTTTGAATTATAAACATCTTCGTTTAGGTGAATAAGAAAAATCTTTACAGTAAAAGCTTCTCTATATACGATATTAGACGTATAGCCATCGGGGATCAAAGCCATACAGGCTGCTAGGATTACTTACACGTGACAAATCCACATAAAGCTGACCAAAAACAGCCAATATTTAGATCCAAACTGACAACATTTAGTGTCTAGGCTTTATTAATTGTCATCGCGAAACATAGACTCACTGGAAACTGAACTCGTTTAAAACTAAACGGGAAATTGTTTGGAATGAGAGGAATCCGAGGAATAAAAACGCTATAATGTTTTTTTTATATATTAGCTTGCCAAAGTGACTCTACTCTGCCTGATGGTAAGCAGTCAGTGGAATCCAGAAGTGGTGGACACCATTCCAAAAGCCAAACTACTGGTATAGTGGCCTCCACTATGGCGGCTTAGTGAGATGCTTTTTCACGCCCCGCTTTAAAGACCCAGGATCAAAGTTAGATGGAAACTCATGCGCTGGCAAAGAGTTATAGGCTTTAATTGAGCGACAAAGGTATGAAGTGCTCAACCGTTTGATTCGAGACCCTTTAGATTGCACTGTGAAAGAGTAACACTTCAGTCCCGCACGTGTCGTTCAGGATAAAAAAGGAGGGGGTAGGATTAATTTAAAGAGCTCTTGAGAGACGGCCATTGAGGAGGCGATGTCTCTACGCAGCTGTAAAGGCTCAAGTGACCTGGTGGCCTCCACTATAGCTGCTGGGAATGGGGTTAGGGGAGTGAGGGAAGTGAGGAAAGAGGAAAGGGGGAAATTGGGCCCACGGCACTCTCACTCACCGAACGAAACGCAGTAGTACGAATACTACTACTCTTACGTCGACCCATTCATACTGAAACACGCTTGGATCTACTACCGTAATACTACGGTTAGGTCTAATTGGGCCCCTGTACAATGCCGCGGGTAGCCAGCGGCAACACCGTTTATACAGGTTATCCTCTGGCCGGCGGGTTGACCCACACCAACCACACAATGACTCCACGGATACTCAGCTGGTCCCACACGTACTGCGAGGATTGTCATCTCTGCATCAGTTGGGCCTCTGGCTCTCGCACTTACCGAACGAAACGCAATAATATGGATACTATTACTCTTACAACGATCTTCTATGAGAGGGTAGTACTTCCCTGGTCGATCCGACCCATTCATGCTGAAATCGACTACTACTATTTCGTAATTCACTTTAATTCCACCTATTTCGTAATGAGACGTGTTAACAAACATGTTTTGTCACAAAAAATAAAAATAAAATAAGTCCAGAAAAATATAAATCTAACTTTTATTTATATTTTAATAAAGAAATAAGAGGTGTTAACCTAACTTAAAAACATTAACCTAAGCTAAATACATACCACATGTATGACGTGATTATTTAAATTGGCATAATTTTTTTATTTATGAACCGATTGACATGAAACAAAGACTAAATGTTAAGTGAAGCTTACCACAATGTATCAGTGAAAACCATATTTAAATCGGATAAGCCGTTTTTGAGATTAGCGTAAACAAACGCACAGACAAACGGACAAAAATTGTAACAATCATTGTTTTGGGTTCTATTTGCGTTGATAAAGATCCCAATAACATTTTTTCTAAAATATCTTCAATGTATAGACAGCGACCGGTTACATTTTTATTATATGTATAGATAGATTATACATATAAACACCCAGACCAATGCAAATAGACATGATCATGCTACAAATATTTGCACTGAGCGGGAATCGAACCCGCGACCTCACAGTCCATACACAGTACCACCGAAATACAGAGGCAGTCGATTTCCCCCTGACATTCCCCTCCCTTTCCCCTGACTTCTCCCTCACTACCCCCACTTTCCCCTCACTTCTCCCTTCCTTTCCTCTTCCTCCCCCTCCCTTCCCCATCCCTCCAAATTTCAAGTCGCCAACTTCAAAAGCAAAGATTTTTCCATTCAATATTTCATCTCTTATTTCACTCCTATAAATCCACCCCAGTAAAAAAAAAATTATGAGCGTATTTTTTATTTAAATAAAAGTATTCCAAAACAAAATTTCAAAGCTGTAACTTAAAAAATGAAGACGTTTCATACAATCGATTTCATCCCTTTTCATACACTTAAGGGTGGAATTTTTAATAACCCTTTCTTTGTACACTTCTAGACATTAAGACAAACACACCCTCCAAATTTCAAGTCGCTACGACCAGCGGTTTAGGCTTTACGTTGTCTGTCAGTCAGTCAGTCAGTCAGGACAAAGCCTTTTATAATATGTATGGATGTATGGATTAGACGTATAGCCATCAGGGATCAAAGCATACAGCCTGCTAGTAATGCTAACACGTGATAGAGCCACATAAAGCTGACCAAAAACAGCTAATACTTAGATCCACACCCACAACTTTTAGTGTCTTACCTTTACTTTAATTACTTAATTAATTAATTACTTTGATTAGTCATCGCAAAACATAGGCTCACTGGAAACTGGACTCGTTTAAAACTAAATGAAAGACTGTTTAGAATGACAGGAATCCGAGGAATAAAAACACTATCAGCTATTCCGCAACCTGTTAAAATATCTGCTTCTATAAGATTTCGTAGTAAATTAACGAATGTTCGATGTGATTCTTTAAATTGGCATAACTTTTTTATTTATGAACCGATTGACATGAAACAAACACTAAATGTTAAGTGAAGCTTACCACAATATATTAGTGAAAACCATATTTAAATCGGATAAGCCGTTTCTGAGATTAGCTTGCACAAACGCACAGACAAACAGACAAAAAATTTAAAAATCATTGTTTTGGGTTCTATTTGCGTTGATATAGGTCCCAATAGTATTTTTTCTCATATATCTTCCATGTACAGACAGCGATCGGTTACATTTTTATTATATGTATAGATCAGCATAGCACCCGTGCGAAGAAAAAAAGCTGTGAACGTTGTATATACTTACACATTCTGTAGTATATTTACTACAGAATGCCGGCCCCCGGCCGGTACCACCGCAACCGCTATGTCCCTGCAATTTAAATCTGTAATACCTTCGAAAATTTTCAATTACATGCTCACATGCTGTAAAGGGGCCATATGGATCTATATTAAATGCACAATGTATTTAAGGTACAATCGGATATTGCTTAAATGCCTTCGTAAATAAGCCATTATTTCTCGTAAAAAGTATAGGATAAAAAATTGTTATTGTGAGTTATCCCGAGATAGACATAATACCATCCCGGACTTTTTAGTAGATCTTTATAATATGGTGTACAATACTGTGGTACGGAGTCTGTGTGATCGTTATTGTATTAGAAGTTCAAAAACGTGAAGTATAGATGGTCTTTCCATACATTTGATTTTCGAAATGTATGTAGGTTTCACCCCCGTGGAATGAATCAAGAATGAAAATAGTAGTCATAAATCATACACTACTTTAATACACTGATAGTAGTCAATTCAACTCAACAGTATTGCCAGTGAAGAAGCTGTAGAGCTGTCTCGGTCTCGTCTGTAGTATAATGTCACAAAACAAGTACTAAAGCATAGAAGTAGTAGTATGAGAATAAAGCGTAGGTACACACTCAGAGACAAATAGAAGTTTAATAGTGCTACGATACCTTCTGATAGCTTATTGATATCGATAGATGAAATTTGTCTATGGGCTATGGTAAATTAACAGACATGCTAATATCAAATGAGGTCTGGTTGCATAAAAGCTCTCGTAAACGAACTACAAGAAACAAAGGGCCGTTTTACACCTCACCGGAATGGCATAGGCCGGCAGCAGCGCCAGGAATACTTTCAATGTGAAATAATTTTGAAGTTTATATTCATGTTTCATGCTGTAAGTTCAAACACAATGTAAACTGTATATGAATAAATTAAATAAATTGAAAATTGAAATATACATGATCGATCCACACACTGCCTCGCATCACGGAGCGTAGTGCGAGCGTGCGTGTTCTTGTATTGTTGTTATTGTATAGAAATCACGCGTGGTGCTACACACTGAAAACGCATTTAAGCGCTGTGTTACTGATCACACGCTTACATGCAGAGAAACACGTACTCACGCGTGTGGGTTCGGGCCAGACGGTATGGACACCGAGTTCTGCAGTAACGTGCGTGATTGATGATGCAGACCAGCACTCACGCATCTGCACGCGTGGCACCGTCGCCGCGTCGCCACGCTCTCGCAGCGTAGTGCGGGGCAGTGTGTGGATCGCCAAAATACCAGTATCGGCCCTCTGTTCTTTTCTGACTTTCATAGTATAGCATCAAAACAGATACCCCATGGTAAAAATAAAACACAGCTGTAAGATTCATGTCACAAATGTATGATTATATTTTCAACTAGCTGTTGCCCGCGACTTCGTTCGCGTGAAAATTCAGATGGGTGCCTCTATGAGAATATTGCGTGCCTGATTTTATGGCAATCGTACATTGTATCAGTATTATCCGTCTCTATGGCGAATCCAGTTTAAACCCGCTACCGCTAAAACTGACAAATCACTTTCACACAAACTTGCGACTCTTATTTGCCCATTTAATAAGGGTGGTTTTTGAATATTAAAAAAAGAGTATTTTATAGTAATTTGGTAATCCTACTATAAAAACTATAGAAGTTTCATACAAACTTTGCCACCCCTTTATACCCCCTTAGGAGATGGAATTCGCAAAATTCCGTCTAAGTGAGCACCTAAATTCTAATAGGAATGAGAATGCAAAGTTTGAGATTCCTAGCACTTGTTTTTTCTGAGATTTCGTGATATGTGAGTGAGTGACCTTTTTGGCTTCGCTCGCGTGAATGTCGTTTTTTCCAATAGACATTTTTATATTATTTAAATACTGTTTTTCATACTATTTTTTATCTCCCCCCTCACTCCCTATCACTTCCCCCTCACTTCCCCCTCACTTCCCCCTCACTTCCCCTCACTTCCCCGTTACTTCTCCGTCACTTTCCTCTCACTTCCCCTCACTTTCCCCTCACTTCTCCCTCACTTCTCCCTGGCTTTCCCCTTACTTCCCTCTGACTTCTCCCTGACTTTCCCTTCACTTCTCCCGCATTTCCCCCACACTTCCTCTTAACTTCCCCCTCACTTCCCCATCACTTTCCTCTCACTTTTCCATCACTTCCCTCTCACTTTCCCCTCCCATCCTCCTTCTCCTCAGTTCCTCCTTTTCCTCCCTCCTTTCCCTCCCTCCCCCTCCCTGTAAATTTCGAGTCGCTAGCTTCAGAAGCTAAAGATCTTTGTATAGAATATTTCATCCCTAATTTCTACCCTCTAAATCCACCCCTGTTAAAATAAAATTATAAGGATATTTTTTATTTAAATAGAAGTATTCCAAAATAAAATTTTAAAACTGTAAGTTAAAAAATGAAGAAAATTCATATAATCGATTTCATTCCTTTTCACACACTTAGGAATTAAATTTTAAAAAACCCTTTTTCAGTACAACCTCTAGACATTTAGACAAACACACCCTCGAAATTTCAAGTCGCTACGACCAGCAGTTTAGGCTGTGCGTTGTCTGTTAGTCAGTCAGTCAGTCAGGGCAAAGCCTTATATAATATGTATGGGTGTATGGATGTATGGATTAGACGTATAGCCATCGGGGATCAAAGCATACAGGCTGCTAGGAATGCTAACACGTGATGAGCCACATAAAGCTGACCGTGCGAAAAACAGCTAATACTTAGATCCACGCCCACAACTTTTAGTTGTGTCTGACCTTGGGCTTTATTAATTGTCATCGCGAAACATAGGCTCACTGGAAACTGGACTCATTTAAAACTAAACGGAAGATTGTTTAGAATGAGCGGAATCCGAAAAATAAAAACGCTATCAGCTATTCTGTAACCTGTTAAAGTCTCTGTTTATCAGATTTCGTAGTAAATTAACAAATGTTCGACGTGATTCTTTAAATTGGCCATAACTTTTTTATTTATGAACCGATTGACATGAAACAAACACTAAATGTTAAGTGAAGCTTACCACAATGTATTAGTGAAAACCATATCTAAATCGGATAAGCCGTTTCTGAGATTAGCGTGAACAAACGCACAGACAAACAGACAAACAGACAAACAGACTAACAGACAAACAGACAAAAATTGTAACAATCATTGTTTTGGGTTCTATTTGCGTTGATAAAGGCCCCAATAATTTTTTTCTCATATATCTTTCATGTACAGACAGCGATCGGTTACATTTTTATTATATGTATAGATAATATTGAAACACATTATTACTGCCCCTTAAAATTACAGTTTTGTTTAAGGATGTCCCGATTATTTGTGCATAAGCAGAATTATTTTTTGTTATGTTATGAATCAGTACTTTTAGAAATTTTTCCCTATCAATTGTATCAATAAATTTCTGTAGTCACCTAGAACATTTATTTATTTATTTATATACAATAAAAAGTATTTACAATATCATTACAGATAAAAAATCCAATACGATATCATAAAAAGAACCTAAAATTTGAAACAATATAATTACTAAATAAATATACCTATTTATCCAATACTACACATTTTTGTGCAACATCTTTAAATTTTGACAGGGTACATTGAAAAATATCAATTTCTATAGAAATAATATTAATAAGTCGTATGGCGCGTGACAATGGAGCAAATTTGAGTAGATTCGTCCTCACCGCTGGAACGTTAAACGTGTAACAATATAATATATAACATAATTCTCTCTTAATTTGCTTCATGGATCTTCCGGTCTGATCTTTCGGAAACCTGCAAAAGAACACAATGTATGAAACACTATGAAAGGTACAAAGATAGTTACCACAAAATCGTTAACTACAAATTATAGTAATATTTTTGTCATCGATAAAATATGCAGCACAAGTCACAACACTATTGAACATGACTACACAAGTTGGTAAAAATGTAAAATACATAAAAATTACTGAATCGAATGGCAAACAGACAATTATAATATGATTGCAGTATAGTAAAGTATAAATCACTTAGGTATTTTGCACTTATGTATAGGTTTTTAGTATATATTATTGGTTTGTTATCTACTCACCGATGGAAGTTGACGATTTTAGCTTGATTTTCTTTGCGAGAAGAATGTAATTTACAACGTACAATAACGCAGGACATTGCTTATCCAATGGGCTTAATTTTACTTCACAATAGCACTTTGTAATTATTAAATAACATACATTATTTTACAAAACAGGCAGACAACAATAAAAATTACGAGCGGCGGTATAACCCGACTAAATTGTCTAGAGGCCCTGACAAGTTGGAACATTTGACATTAGTTCGCTTCGTATTTCGGCATCCAAAGGTAACCAAAGGTAACCAAATTGACGTTTCTACAGTGTACACCAGCCGTCCTTAGCAAAATTACTTGTCTCTTTCTTTTCAATGTATTCGGCTTATTTGGAAAAATAGGACAACTATATGAGGGTGATTAACACTCCTTCTATGCTTTAGTACTTGTTCTGTGATGGTATATGTGTATAATCTATGGTCTGTATGAACGACAGATTTGTGGTATGAACAGTGAATTACTTAGAGCATTAAACCAACAGGAGTGGACACGCGCTCTATTTCCCTTGCGCAAAAGTCTGCCACTTTCGGCGGGGGACGGGGTAACGCGAGCAACGCACACTAATTACAATGTTAACTACTAATGCATTTTTAAATCGCGTCGTTATACACGCACACAATAAAATTATTACACACTAGCTTAAACTAAACACACACAATCACATTCACACACAGGGACATCTATCAGTTTACGCTTCCTTAGCTTAAAACAGTTAGAGCTTGACTCTGTCGATATTTAGTATCGATGTTTAGGATTTCATATATGTACGCGAAAGATTTAATTATTTTCATGATTATTATGTTTGCTTTTAAAATGAGCATTATCTTATATTATATAGAACAGTTTTAGGTAATAATAATCTATTATAATTTTAAGGTTTTTTTTTATTTAAGCACTTTGAAATAGATGAAAGTAAAGTAAATAGTTCATAAATATGAATTAACTAGAAGTAATTCTGTTAATTCATGTTTATGTCAATATTACAGGAAGAATAAAACAGTGTTTCTAACTAGCACACTTTTTTGTAATTATTATCAAAAAAGCCCGTCATACGGTCGGGCTAAATTTATTTGTTAAACATTGTTCGACAAACAAATCTGGTTATGCGGTCGGGCTCTCCTACTATGTTTACTAATGTTTATTCAATACTTCCGATCCCTGATAGTACGGAACCCTCGGCGCGCGAGTCCTACTGGCATTTAGCCGTTTTTTTTTGAAGTTAAACTTTTTTTGGCGCGATTGGGAAAAATGATGAGAGTGAATTTTTACGATGCGCGCGCACACCGACAGAAAAAAGCAACACCCTGAAGTTAGTTGCGAACCTTTTACACACTGAAGTTAGTTGCGGATCTTTGTGTGTCGTATCAGTACAAATAATCTGTGTGAATAAATAAAAAATATGTTGGCGTTTATATCAATTCAAATATTTATGTATGTATGCGTTGTATTATTATTTGGTATTTTTGGATTGTTATGCCAAAGAAGTATAACTTCTTACGTGCGTACATGGGTACCCACTCTTTTTTTTTATTTTACTACTGCGCACAAGGATGTATGTTCAATAACCACCACCTGTTGAAAATTGTTCTAGTGTGGATTAAAGATTGTAATTAATTATTACGTTTCAATTTTACGTGTATTATTCCTAAGTATGTATGTATATTCAAACCAAATAATACTTTGAATTAATTGTCTGTTGCTATTAAATTTCGTTCCAACTAAGCAGAGCTTGTAATTGGAGGATTTTGTTCTGATTACATAGTAACAAGACACTGACATGAGAATGTATGAGTAGATTTTTATTAGAGAGATATTTTATCTGTTCAGATAACAAAAAAACAACAGAATATATTTCAGAAAGTCTTTATTTAAGTAGGTATAATAAAATACTGAAAAACTGTGCAATTTAAATTAACCTTATAAATCTAGTTTAACTAATCCTAGGTAATGCAATAAGAGGAGGTAGCGCACAGCGAGTTTACTTGCTAAAAACTGAGCTCTCCGCCGCTTGGGGGGTAGGGAGGAGGTAGCAGTGCTGGCAGCACAGAAGGCTTTGTCTTTTAAGCTGTTAGTCAGATACTTGTACGCTTAGGAACCCACTTATATGGTTCCTACAATATTAGACCCAAGCGACTCGAGGCGCTGCTTCTTTTGAAAATCTAAAACAAACAAAAAAAAAATTAATTTAATACTGGAAAACCAATATCGATATTTGTGATTAAACTGTCTCATCTCTAATTATGTTAAAGTGTGACCAGTTTCTTAAAAATAAATACGCTTATTTTTGTAAGAAATGAGCAATTATCTTTCGGAATAAAGTGCACTAATCTTGTATATTTGGATTTATAATCTCATTTTACTTGTTCATTTAATATTATTTTGTGCATTACTTGGTAAAAAAAACATTGGTTTTAATTAAAAATAAATAAATATGGGAACGGTGACAGAATAATGTACATCCAAAATGAAACTTATTAGATATGTCAACAAGGCGAGATATAAAAAAGGAAAGGTTAGTTTTTATGTTAAGTAATTCAACTTAAAATATTACCCCAGATTGGAGTATTGATGATAAGCCTGGCAACACTTGTTGATTAGCATTTTATTTGGTTAAATTGCTAATTTAATGCCTTATTTGATAATATTAGAACAAAATAATACTTACAGGTGGAATGTAATATTATCCTTTTGTAGACTTGATGTCGCTGAACGCTTTTTACACCAAAATACACTGCAATTCGGCATTTCTATTGAGACGCTATTACGCATGCACTGTTATGTGACTTATGATGCGGAACGCGCGTCAACTAGTTTTTTATAACGGGTATGACCGGTGGGCTGGTACCTTTGGCAGAGGGGTACGCCTGTCAGTGGCCTCTCCGGTTGGTTTAATGCTCTAAGGTGAATTATAAACTAGGTATTCTTTACTGCGTTAAACAGAACAATGTGTAAATACCTAACGCACCACAAATGACGGGTTTGACAAACTATTTATTCTTTACTGCGTGAAGTGCGTGAAACTAATAACCGTATTTAGGAACATTAAAGGAATAGTAACTCATTTTAAACTTTATGCTAGTGAGTTAGGGTTGCATTTAAATATCCAAATTTGTTTTAAAATTTGGAGAGTATTATTATTGTACATAAGTAATATGGCTTTGAACCTTATTGCATACCTTATGAATGCACTTTGAAGATTTATTGTTTAACTTTAATCGCACTTTAGAACCTTGACCTTGAACTGGACATTTGCGATGAAATTAACATTTTGAAATAAAATAAACAAAAAAATTATAGAAGATAGAATAACTCGTGATATGTATTCTATTTTTCTTCATAAAATATAAAATAAGCAATATCTATTTAAACATATTTCCCTACTTAATGCAAAATAATTATTGTTAAACAATAACCAAATATTTATATTAAAATACCTAGGTACTAATAACAATAAATATAAAAAGTTAAAAAGTTATTTGCGTCTACACTATTTTTTCATAATAACTAAACTCATAAATCGTTATATATCTTAGTTGTCATCGTGTAAGGTTTCAAATACGTTGTCTTTATAGTTTTCGAATAGGTATCTATTCGACGCATTTATTTATTAAGTGCATTTATTAAGTACCCCAACCAAGCCGAATTGGTTCAGGCAAATATCTAGTTATTGAAATAAACAGTTTCAATAACTGTTATCAAGCTTTAAAACGATAAACAGTTATGGTATTGCAGAAATGCGTACCGACCCACCACTAAAAGAGATGAAACCTCAAACAAGCCTAGCTGTTAAGTAAGCTACAACCAAGAATCCTATGACAATGGACGTGTTTACGTCCGTCTTCCATGCTGATGTTGACTCAAACTCTTTGCTCAAACTCAAAACTCGTCAGAACAGAAACACATTATGCGGTACATCACGTTAATGTTAATATTTAAAGCATAGCAGAGTAACAACACAATAAAAAATATCAGTAATAAGAAAGAGACAGCCTTAGTTTTCCGTTCCGTAGCACCTCTGTGACATGTTTTTGTTATGTGTTGCGCTAGGCGCATATTATCTGTCATGTCAGCTGAGTGATTATTGAATTGAGCAATGGTGGTGTTTTTACATTTTCGAGAGCTAAAATTATAGACAGCACGTTTAAATCGTATAATTTTGCTTCATGTGTTTATAAACTATTATTTGTAAAAGATATTTGCGTCGCATAATGAATTTTGCTTATCTGCTTAGCAATAGCGATGGTATAAAAAGTATATTCGAGACTGCGTAAGTGCTGAATCTTTGTTGTTACATTTTTTCAAACGCAAAAAAAACAACCTGTTTCTTTACTATGCTCTTGTATGCTATTCTATAAAAATGATAATGTTATGATGATGATGACGAAATTTATTACATTTACATGTGTAAAATGTTTTATGTTACATTTTCGTAGCCCTAGGTCTTCTGATTTATAGATAGGTACTGTAACTGTGACGTTGTTATTATACTATAGATTTGTTATTAGAGTCTCATTTTCGCGTGGTATTTATATACTTTGAGCACAAATTTACATGTAATTTATCAGTATTAAAATACTTGTAAGACAATTAATAATTTTAATATTGTAATTAATATAGTTTTAAAATCTGTTTGTTTTGTTATTAGTTTGAGGTCATATTGAAAAAGTAGACCATAATATTATTGCAGTCTTCTACAATAATGTTATAACATCAACATTTTAAACATAAAGTTTATTTATCTAAGTTGACATTTTGTTTACTAACACAACTAGAGGCACTATGATTACAATAAACAACTGTAAGTTAATGTAAAAAATGTATTGTACTGTACTGATAAACAGAGTAATGTAAAATCAATTAAAGTTATTAACATTTTAATTATATACTTAAAATTATATGAAAATGATTACCATAACAATATCTTAAAGTTCTAATTCAGTAGGCAATTGCAAATCAGTGTTACTTACCCAAATTTTCTTTAACTTGTAGTGTCGATGGATAAATAAAACAAATGCAAGCAGTTTTATGCTGTTAACTTGTAGAATATTTTAGTTGAGAAGATACATACACTGCCAAGATGTTGTACGTTTTCCATGTGGATGCTGGTCAAATGTCCACATATGACATGAGCCTCACATTGCAGAAGTAAGTATTCTTTCAAGTAATACTTTATTATGTTTAGTGAACAGATCCCTAGCAAGGTAGATAACCTGGTAAGGAAGGTTAACAAGTAAACAAAGTGGCAATACTTAGTTTTTTTGGTTGAAATTATGATAATGATTATATGTTTAGTATGCCAATTATATTGATCTCATAGCTAAAAACAGCTTTGTTCCATTTTCTTAACATTGTTGCTATGCTTCTTTAGCTATTGAATTGCAATGAAAATGACTTGATAGTTGAACCAAATATACAACAATGTTTACACATCTGACAGGAAGTACTCAATACCTAGTGTATAGTTCAAGTATTAATAATTAAAAGGTTTTTTAAAAACAGATAAATGAGAATAAATTATGAATCATTATTATTATTTCACCATATTACTTAAGTTCTAGGTCACTTTTAAAGCTGTTATGGAAATAACAAAATATCCAAACAAAGGCTCTTTAACTTAATATTAATTTAGGTAATGCTTAATCCTTTTCAAAATTTATTTGCATAGAAATTAATATATGTTTATGTAGACATGTAATGATTAATAATATAATATGAAGTAAGACACTGCCAAAATACTCATTTTTGTCTGACCTTGAATGGTAAAGTTTGTCAGGTAATCTCGGGTCACTATCCTACAACGTTATCCTGTGAGTTGTGTGTTTTAATCCCACTCTAAAACATTTCCAACATATATTTAACAAGTCTTTTTATTTCAGTGTTTCAACATTAAAACTAGCTATAGAGAGAAAGACTAAAGTGCCCTTATATTTAACAAGTCTTTTTATTTCAGTGTTTCAACATTAAAACTAGCTATAGAGAGAAAGACTAAAGTGCCCTCAAATCTCTTGGTGCTCCTTGTGAGTGGGGGTGAAGTTCTTCAGTCAGATCATATGGTATCATCATACAGTGCTGGAACAGACACAAATCCAATTTACATGTTCAGCAAGCCTTCTGTGAAGGAGAGCCATTTGAAACAGTCTAGTAAGTTTAATTATTTATTATTATGACTACTGTTTATTTACAACCGGGAAGATGTTTGATATTTGACCACATATTTATATTTTTATTTTACCACTTTTAAGCAAAATTTACGTCAAAATTAAAATTCAATAACGCTTGTTATGACAGTGATAACTGTCACTGTGCTGAGGGCACTTGCAAGCAAAAATAGACATTATTGATATGCAAACAATATTTACTCTTACCAATTTTATAGTCGACTATACAGCACAGGATAATATCATCAATTACACTAAAACACAAAAGGTCCCACTAACATAACATTACTCAAATTATCATCAAGCAGATGACAAAATGTGCGAAGGCATTTCTTTAGTTTAATGTTTACATTAGAAAATAAATACATAGGTACTGATTATAGTAATACAAGTGTGATAAATACTTACAGATACCCTATTATGTTATTATATTAGTATACATAACTACAATTAAACTACATTCAAAATAATGTTTATTTGTTTAAACTAAAGGCTTAGGTAGTGGTGTTTATGTGATAATAATGTCTTACCAGTTAGTACTCCTCCACTGTTATTTTATTTGCATTTTAATGCATATTAATCCAATAACTTGCAAAATGATATAGTGAGTTATAGTAAAAGTATTGTTTATAATTCAATTTTAATCAGTTAAAGTTCATTTCATGAAACAAAATATTTCACATTAAGTCCCACTTTAATAAAATATTTTTAATAATTTTTACCGAATACCAGGTAATGATCAGAAGTTTTATCTGCATACTAAATATCATCTTACTATGACAAAATTCTGTGTTTGTTATGTCTAGCACTGGATGTTTTCAGGCTAATAGATAGATATTTAGTCCAGGCAATGAATAATTGTATTCGGAAAAGTCGTAAGCAGAAACTTTACTTTAGAACTTTGTTTGAACTGGTTAGGAAATAAACACACTAAAAGTGCTTACCTCCCGAGGGGAAAGGGCACAAATAAAGTCCTATTTTTTGTTTTTTTGCTTACATCTTGAAAACGAGCGTCGTACATTTTGTTGTACAAATAAAATTAAATTTAAATGTTAAATTAATTAATTTTTTTATATCATTCTTCGTTAAAAAAATATCGTGTGACGAAATTGATAAAAAAAATTTTTCACTATTTCGACAACAACTTTTTACGTTTTTGACTTTCTTGAATAATTCTTTTTTATCTTATAGCTCTCGTAAATACACATCTTTTGAGACCTTTTTGAATATCATATCTTCACAACTCTGAGAAAAGTTATAAAGAAATGTATGGCAGAAAACGTAAGAGTGTAAAACGCATTTTTGAAAATCGAATATTTTTCAAAGCTCATATCTTATAGCAATGTGAAAGCTAAAGTTTAGAGAATTTTATCAGCTTTCGTTATGCAGAATAAAATGTTGTACGATGCACCGTTTCTAAAATGTAAGCAAAAATCCAAAAAATTACTTTCTTTGTGTCACCCTCCCCTCCCCCTCGGGCTCACCTGGGAGGAGTGAGAACTTTCAGCATGTTGATCTTCTAACTAGTCGAAACAAAGTTCTGGAGTCAAAATTTCTGCTTTCGACTTTTCCATCTACAATCCCCTTTTGAGCTCTCATTGACCAAACAATAGGAAACAAATAATCATAAATATTTATTATATTGGTAGTAAATAATGGTACCCAGGATTGATTGTTCAGAAAATTAATAAAATGATTTTAGCTGCAAGTCTATCTAATTTCAATCGTTGACTCAGTGTTTAATCTACTCAGATTAAATCTTTTCAAAGAAATAACACCTCTCATTAATGTTTTCCTTTTTCATTTTGTGCTGTTTTCAGTGTGTGATTTAAGCCCTATTGTGGAGTTAAGTACAGGCGAGTTCTCTAGTGATATTCGTAGCGCATTTGATGGTAAATCATATGTGGAGTTAAAGGCTGCAGTAGAAAAGTGTTGTTCTCAGCAACCAAATGTTTACACTGTGATAAACTGTGCGACTCTCGCTCAGCAGTTCAGTGACCTCGCGCTAGAAGTGTCTAGCAGTTGTGAGCAGTTAGTGCATGAACAATATCTGCAACATCAAGTAAGTTGTAAGACATATGGCATCCCCAGTACAAAAGAGACGTAAAACGAAATATTCATGTTTGGTAATTTTAATTTTATGGCGGATAACATTATGTTTACTTATTGTACTATGATATTTTATCAACTAGCGCTCTTTTTCCACTGAGGGTGCTATCTACAATATAAATACTTACCTATATTATTAATTAGGTTCAATTTATATGGTTAAATATATTTTATTATATATATAAATAAAGTTATTGTTTATGTTTTTGTTATCAACCCAAGCTTACATTGTACAATGTTTATGATAACAATATCTTGAGTTGCTTCTAAGACATTTTGAATGGGTGGTTACTGGTAACATGCAGAACGCTGATTTCATGGTTGTATAAAACATGATGCATATATTTTTTTCTTACTTCAGTACGTCTTTTCTTCTAAATTTAATAATTTGTAGACGTAAAATATTCTGGCTACTAAACCAGCTATCTTACCAGAGAGTCCATTAAGCTACTGTTCAGATTAAAGTTATTATTAATAATTACCTAATAATTAAATACTCTACTGATAAGCCTCTATTGAAATGCAATATGTGTGTCAGTAGGTAAATGGTTAAAATGAATGACTATGAGCAATTACAGAGTGCATTATGTCCTCAACCTATATTATATTATATGTTTATTTAACAGGGCTGGGCAGCTGTGGTCGCAAACTTGGAAGATATATTCAACGAATTTTGTGAAAGATCGCGAAATTTCAAAGATGCGTTCAGAAAACATCGACTAAAAAAAGAAGAATATCATGAAAAATTGAGCGGGTGAGTACACAATGTCAAGCTGTTATGATTAATAAATTAGATAGACATATTAAGGGCGTTCCGTCACATATGACCTTGAGCGTTTCGCTTCCTCACCACCCCGCGCCTCACCCGAAAAAAACATTGCGTGCGAGTTCGCCCTCTAGCGGCAAGTAGCAGTAGCACAACTATAAGACAATGACCTTACTTGTCCGAAATCGAAGAGCTAAAATCTGATAGACGCGCCAATAATGAATTATTTTTTTAGTATCTTTTATTATTTCGTTTAGTAAGTATGTATATTTTTTAGTATATATTATTTATATATTTATTATTTATATAGTAGCGAAAGCAAAGATAAGTGTTTAGAATCATGACGTTTGTTAAATATGTTTTAGAAATAAAAATAACTACTGTGGGTTAAAACAATAAACTCAAAACCCAGCTGCTGTGAAATGTATTACCTGATCAAAAAAGCCGTTTAAAACGATTTTTATGAATTATTGAATACAAAAAATATTTAATAATATATATAATATTAATATTTTTTGAAGTCGCTTAAAAATTAAGTCGCTATGACAATACACCATTGTGATAAATTCCTATAATTGACATGATATGTATTCTTCAACTAATACTAGTACACTTTAGTTTAGTAACCCTGCCAAGTTTATACTTATTTAGTTATAGTTATATATATATATATATATATATATAGGTTTTTTGTACATGAACAAACTAAATCATTTTGACTTAAAAAATGTATTAACATCCTATTAATATTATAAATGCGAAAATAAATAATGTATTAACATCCTATTAATATTATAAATGCGAAAGTTTGTGTGTGTGCACGTATGCGTACCTCATCTTCATTTATATTTTTACTATTTGCAATAGTGTCGCTAGTATCATGAAGCCGCTATGCTAGCAGTTTGAGACAATTTCTATTAAAATAGCAGAGGAGTGCGTTACCTCAGCAAAATGTTGATAAAAATGTGCTTATAAGAGGTGAGAGTATAACAGATAATTAGTGCGTCGTAAGGAGTAATTTGTTTGCCTATAGCAAAATTTGTTTGCATTATAGTTTCAAAGTTATTCGGAAAAAAACAGATTTTGCTGGGGTAACGTTTGAAACATTACCCCAGCAAAATGTCTTTTCTTTAAATTATCCAGGCAGAGTCACGTTGGTAGACCAGTATGAATAAAATAACTGTATCAATAGTACTAGTACATGACTTTTTAAAACAATACTGAAAAATTCAATCTTTATTTATGCCTGTCTGATTGTTAAGTGTTCAAAATTAGCTCTTACAAAAGCCAAGAGTTTTCATAACTTTCTAACTCCACTGCGTCTTCATGGACTGATGATATGAGGTCCTGCATCAATAATAAAAAAGCATCTCATAAAGACCACCTAGCCAGCAGTTTGAAACAATAACTTTTGAAATGGTGGCTACCACTTAGTCTTTTGGATCCCACTGACTGTATCATAAGGCAGAGTGAAGTCACTTCGATAGGCAATTGTACGGCACGGTTATATTGATGTATGTAAAGTAAGGTTTTGTGCAAGACAACTTTTTCTTGGTTCTGTAGATACGTACCGCTACCAAACTCGAGTAACAAATCAGACTACACTTGTGCATTGTCTACTATACATTGTATTTGTATATTGTATGAAATGGCAAATCTTGCGGAGTGTATAGGCTTGGAGCCTATTAAATGCAAAACAATTTTGAAGTGCTACAGACTGTGGACCTCCTAAACACTATTTAATTTCATCAGCCTTAGTCCACGAGGTAGGAATAACAGGCACAGTCTGCCGAAAATGAACACAAAATAGTAGGACTGTGATAGCCACTCATGAGTTGGTGTTGTCTGATATCTGGTCCACTGCTTTTAGCGCTTTACAGTTTGCCATAGTAAATTCATCCTTTATAATAAGGCTTCTATCGCGCAGCCAAATCAGTAGCAGGATTATCTACTCTACGAACACGAATCTAATCGAAACAAAACGCTGTTCTGTCTCGAGCAAAGATGTATACAGAATATTATACTAAATGATTCATAATTTATTTCCATCCTGTAATCTCGCTTATTGATACATTTTGACATAAAATGATTTTTTTTGTATTAATTATATATGACATAATGCCCGAGCCATAATTGTACAGTTAAGTACACATTTTGTATTCTTTTGTTAAAATTGTATACTTAGTATTATTAAAATTATACATTGTGATTTGTGAAATAGAGGTGTTCACAATGTACATTGTGAACTCCTGTGGTAAATTAAGTTTATCTTACTTTATACTTATATCGAATATTAACAGTTTATATAATACTTACATAGAAACATTTATTACAGTTCACATGTTGCCTTTACCTTTTGTAGCAATATGCAAATTGAGGCAGCCTGTAAAGCACACATTTTACTTTTTATTTTTTCTTTGCAACATAGAAAGCTGTAAGTATTTAATTACCTATAGAGTTAAGTGTATTGCCTGTGTCACTTTGCATGCTACTTGAAACTGTAACTTACAAAAATTGTAATAACCTGGCGATTAAAAAGAGTGGCCTGAGTTTCTTGCCAGTTCTTCAATTCTTCTTCTTAAAATTCTTTTAAAATTGTTCTTCAGTTTGTCAGCGAACTGGTTGTAGGTTAATTTGCTGACATTTTGTAAATTTTGACGTTCATAAGTGTTAATTTAATTAACCTATATGAATTAACATATTTTCATTTTCCTTATTTATTTTCGGTTCATCTGGATATAACTTCAGTAAATCGTTCTGTATATTGTATAGCCAGCAAACATTTTACGGAAGTAGATCTTTTAGAATAAGCGGGACGGTTTGGCTGGAGATGTGCAATTAACATGTACATAACGACGTAAAATGTAAGTTTTGTCTGAAAATCAGTGGTCCGAAGGCATAGTTACCTCCTCGGTCCTCTTTATTTCCTTTTTTCTCCCACAGTATCTTTACTCTGTATGGCCACCACTACACTGAATTTGAAACAGCACCATACACCAGCAAAACTGAATTCAAATGATGGAGCTGATAATGATTTTCAGTTACACATGCTTTAAACAAAGCGTCATCATTCCTATGTTGATTATCTTCTAGTAAGTGCCCGTACGTAAGGTACACAATATCATGTACCCTTAGCAAAATAAGTAACACGAACAATTTCCAAAGTAGACGCATTGTACCCACAGTTTGAGTGATTTGGATATACTGTGAAAATTACCTCGCTAGAGATTCATTATAAGTATAGATTACTGCAATATGTACATACAAATATATGTGTACATACATATATATATATATGTATGTACGTACATATTGCAGTATTGTAAATGTATAATATAATGCAAAATCGGTAAAGTAGAACTAATGTAATATTATCGCTAAGTAACGGATCCATGCGGACGACGTCACGGGGTAGTTTTACAGTACATACACTTATAATCAGAAATCAGAAATTTTATTTGTTAACATAGGTACATAACAAAGGTCTTGAGATCATAAAAATAGTCCGCTATGTTTTGCCTACATACAAGGCATACAAACATTTTACAATAAGTTTATATATAATATAATATAATAAAGATACATACATACATACATAGGGTGCTAAAACATAATTATTTTGCCTTTACCTAGTTAGGTAAAGACTGTACAAAAAAGAGTAGAATTCTTTATACTGTGCCACCGTGCCGGGTCTATTACTTTCTACATACACCTATCACTCGAAAAATATGGTATTAGTTTTGTTATGTCCAGTAGGCACTCAACAATATATTATTTAATTTTAGGATTAAAAATACATATAGTACCTACGATAATAAAGGAACAGAGAGTAGGATTTTTAATTTACCTAATTGTGATAATTTCACAGTCTTCAAATATTTTAGTTTGGTTAGAGACTAAGACGTTTTGTAAAGCCTTTTTTTCTTCCTTTCTTGCCATCAAATAAATAAATAAAAATAAGATGCATTGAAAGTAGAAGGGTAGGTATTTACTTTAGCCTAGTATCTTATCACTGATTTTATCAGCTCATAAAAAAAAATCTAACGAGGTAAATACTTGAATATTTTATCGGCATTACTTACCGATAGAATATTCAAGTACACACCGTATGTATATATAGAATGTATAGGTATTTATGCTCGTGCAAGATAACGTAGATAGTTAGGTACCTAACAGCAGCGTGTATGGTTGTTTTGTGTAGGTACCTAACTAGGTCGCAAACCGACGCATGTCACGTATAATCATTGTAATTTGAGTTCTATGCTAGTTGTACGACCGACGCCGACGTTCGTGTTCCGACCGAAGCACCTCGTACATGTCGGTCGGAATCGGAAAGCGCCCTTGCCACATGAGTAAATATCCAAGTTAGATATTTTACTCATGTGCCCACCTACCACACACCTAGTTCGAAATGATAGTTGACATAGACAATATTGTAGCAAGCTCATATTCATATCCCTAGGGTATATAACAGCAGAAATTTACTGATTCTTGAGGCCCGGTGTTGCCTTGATCTTATCATGAGCGACAATAGGCTCACCACCTGCTACCTAGTTTACGTGAAACTAAACATAATTAAAGGATATCCTAGGTAAGTATCTCAAAGAAGGTATTTTACTAAAAATATGAAGGTAGGTATACACCTACTTACAGGATATTCATGTGTTGAATCTTTTGCATTTGTATTTGTTTCAGTCGTGAAATTTTAGTCATTTTGATGAAAAATAATAATAAATGTAGGTAAATACCTATGTATTTAATACACTAAAAAAATCTAAATAACTAATCTAATTTATTTGCAACACTAAATCTATCCACACAATTTTTTTTTTTTTGATATTATTTATTTGCAATTATTGAATTACGTAAATAATTTTTAACAAAACCGCATACGTCCATCCGTCAGCAGGGCTTGCGCCGCTCTGCCGCTCTGCCTCCCGTCGCCCGCGCAGAGCCCCTGCGACGCTTATTCAGCCAAATTATCAATAACTATTGAAACATTATCCTAATAAATGAAATAAATCTATAGAGTTGACATTTGGTTTATTCCGGTTGATTCAATATAACTTTTATATTTATAACTATAGTAATTACAAAGTAATATTTCGATATAAGTGAAATCACGTTGTTTTAATATCGTTAGTATAAGTTATATAATCGATTATTGTAAATAATTCTTCTACTATTCTAAAGTTCATGAATCAAAGTATATTGTAGGCAAAAAACAAAATGAATAAATAGCATTAAAATCTACTAAATATCGAGATGAAAGTCGCGGATTTCGGCGAAATTTCGTCGGAACCACCTTAATGGCCGGCCAATATTTTCAATATTAACAATTTTGATGTGACTTATGTTATAATTTGCAAGTATACTGGTCGTTGTTTAACGGGTTGGAAAATATTAAACAATAAGAGGGTATTATAGACCTCTAGCCACTAGGCTATATTATGATTTCTCGTTAAAGCGCGTGTTATGCGTACTATCATTTAAAATACTATTCTTTATATATTATAAATCTTTATTATATTATATTCTTTATTATATTATATTCTTTATCACCTCATTCAAAATACTTTCACTGCTGGTTCTAGTCCTCAAATAAACAAACGGGCGAAGGATAATATTATTATAAAGTAAAGATCAAAGTAGATATTAGGGGATAGTTATAACTGGCAACAAAATATCATCACTGATTATTTAAATAAACTATAAATAATTTTCGCCTGGTGTGCATCAGCTCTTAAACTACGCAATATATTTAAACTGCGTAAATTTTCTTATAATATCCATTGTACTTTTGCGTTTACGATAAAATTTTACATCATCTTCAATGCATGCAATTGCGTGATTAAAGCAAAGCTTAGGTTTAGATCAAGTTCAAAGTTTATTTATTTGTTTTGTCCTCGGTGCATTCATGAATATGTATTATAAAAAATATAAATTCGTTAGACTTTAAATTTTTTTACGTTTTAAATATTTTTATTTATTTTTATTTCCTTCACGTTTTAATTCAAAAACTATGACGTTATGGTTAGTTTTTTAGTGATTTTATTTCATGCCCTTGATATTTAATAAATAAAATATTTTTATATTAAAACACACAATAATGTATTAGTTTTTTATGTTTTTTTTTATACGAAATTAACAAATTATATTGTCGTCGGTTTAGTAGTAATAAAAGTATAGGCTGTACCCTGTTCCCTGTACCTAGTCTAATACTACCTACTGATTTACATACGACTAGTCGAAAAAATTAATTGATTGTTCTTTGTTAACTTAGCGCGCTTACCTGGTCTGATTGATAAATAATTTATTCTTTTTCACCTTGAACAACATTTGAATATGTTCCGGTATGTGTAACGTTTTGCATTGAAAAAAAAAAAGATCATTGAAGTTGATCTAACTAATATTCTGATGCACTTATGTCTGTTTGTGTCAAAGCTATGTGCATAAGTTTATTTTGGTTGGATGTTATTGATATATTATTATATTTATTATGTAAGGTGGAGGAACATCAATTTAAATTTAGTTGCCAGTCTTCCATGACCAAGCAAAAAATGTACGGAAGTGAAGGCTTGTACGGTGCAGGTACACTAACTGCAATTTTGTATCTATTTTGTAGGAGTAGGTAAATCAGATCGTCTATGAACCTTAAAAATCTTTACTTTATAGGCCTGTACTGTTATAAACTACTCATTGCTATTATAAACTCCACTTTTATTACGAACTTCCTAATTATGTGTCATTCACGTAAACGGCCAAATTCTAACTATTGTCAAATAAAGATCGAAAAAACATAATTTGCAATTACAGATCATACTTGCAAATAAGGTTTATATTCCATTAAATTTATGCTCGATATAATCGCGTTTACAAAAAATTGACAGGCAAAAATTAACTGTATGTCTGACGACTAAACGTTCGTATTTGTTTATAAGGTAATTATGACTTATCTGGTTGCTCTTGACGGTGTGTCTGTGTCTAGTTGACCTACCGGTGTCGACTCATAATGAATAAATTGTACACTCGGCCCGTGCTGACGGTAATAGAATAGCTTTACATCCGATAGTTATCAATTCTTGATGGATGTTGCCAAGCGCCGTTTTAAGTGGCCTTAGTTCTGTATCCATTTATAATTAAGCGTACCTATCAGTTTAGGAATATTGCGTAGGAATTCTTCCTCCGTATAGGGTACTTATTCGAATTGCGCCTGGAATAACTATATTTAGAACTAGCTGTTGCCAGCACCTTCGCCTGCGTGGGTAGGTATACCACAAAAAATATACTCATGTTACTCGCTGATATTGTAGCTTTCTATTACAGATATTCCAGTAGTGATATTGTAAATAAACAGAAGTATCGGCTGTATCATAGATGCTAGTTTAGTTTGTACTGTTTTTAAGTAAACTATAGTTTTTTGTGAAGTTTGACATGTTCTTGACGTACTTTGAATTTCCATAACCAAATGTTACTTGGATACAAATGTAAAGCACTTATCGTTAGTAGCTGTACTAGGAAACGCTCAAAGGGTAAATTAGTAAAAGTATCTATCTATGGCCTAAAAACCATAGCCGTTGCCGTCACTCTGTCCGTGAATCAGTGGACTTTATTTTCCTTGGCGTGGATTAAAATTAGTTTTGCGATGGACGTTCTTGTATACCTAAATTTTATCGCGGTGCGTGAATATCAGGCATTTAATGCATGATAGTCCACTTATCTAAGTACCTATGCGTAGAAATAGACGAAAGTAGATTTGCTTCTCATTAATAATGAAACTAGTAGTTACGATCAATTTATGTTTGATGAAAGTTCAATTTTAAAATAGTGAACTTTACGTCACAACTCTATAAATGGAATTGAAAGACCAGCAGACTGGAAGTATTCGCCCTATTTAGGAATAATAATGTCACCATTGTAGAATCCGTTGCATTCGTGGTTTCCTATTGACCTTGACCTACATGATCACTTCTGTTTACTCTCGGCCCAGTACTGTCTAGACCTCATTCGTGATAAGCTCAAACTGCTTATCGGCACGTGATAAAAGACGGTTAACTTAGTCTCATTAAATTAAATAATCTGACTGTACGTACAATGACATAAATACATGAAGCTATTTTGTAGCCAAAGTTTTCGGTACCTACCTACCAGTAGCGAAGAGTCACTTTGTCGAGGAGGGAAGCCGGTGGGACTAAAATATTTTGAGTTTCGGAAGGCTAGTTAGTCTTTAAGTAGACACGCAAGCAGTGATAGGTATAAGGAGGTCAGGACATATTTTAAAATGGAAGCCGGTAGGAATCGTGTTATATGGACGCTTCGCCACTGCTACCTACATGAAAGTTGTGAAAAACTTTTTTATTTTCATATTTTTTGATTGATTAGAATATTTTCGACCTACTAGCGTATCAATATTGACAAATTAGGATGTTAGATAAACCATAGATAAGTACCTAATAGATGCTACACGCCAACTGTATTATTAGATATATGACAAAGAGACATAGAAATCCAATCAATGCAATAATAGGCATAAATAAGTAATTTTTTAGAGCGACCTTACGACCGAAATGCACATAACCATTCAAGTCACCTTTAAACCTAACTCCATTTAAACATTAAATATTCTTTTCATTGCAGCCTCAACGAAGTTTTAGAATCGCTAGGCAAGATCCCCATATTGCCCGCTCTTCAGTTAAACGCCGAAGCACATCGGTTCTCAGCCTTCGATGTGTTCGAAGACACGGACTTTGAAGGTCCTCATTACAGAATCACGCATCCACTCGACAACAGCTCTGAAAATAAAACATGCCAGGATTTTGGGGTCGAAGCGTTCAAACTATCCGACGAAGATGGTAAGTTGACTTCTTTATTTAAATAACAATAATGTAGGCTGTATTTGTAATTTATTTACAGCCAGTTGTTACTAATGAGATCATATTTAAACATCGAACATAAAGATACCGGTGTTTTACATTATGAGAATATCGTTCAAGTTTTTGTGTAATACTACTAGGTACAAGTGCCACTTACATATTTTATTTTATTCTACGTTGAGTTTAAACATTTTCCTTACGTGTCACACATGTCGTAGATGATTGCCTATTCATCTAGTTGTGAATGAATTTAGCTACCAATGTCAATGAGCCGGTGTTCTATTTTCAGCTAATGACTTTGGTAGGAACAGGTCTGAGCGGAAGTGATTATTAGACACGAATTAATACGTTATTTTCGTACGATTTGAAGGGATATTTCGTTGTTATCTATTAGATTATAATAAACGTTTATACCTACTGTTACTTGTTACTTGTTTATAAAGCATTGACTGATAAAATATGCGAAATATAAAATTCAGAGACATTCTTTTATCATTGTTTATGTATCTGTCTACATAACGATTAGTAGGTAAACTTTGTACAGTCACTTAGAAAATGAATTATCGTTTAATTAGTAAATGTTTTTGTTTATTTTGATGTCGTGTTTGTTATGAATACAGTCTTAAACTGATACGTGTTGCGATTTCGCGGTAAATCCTCATAATACTGCTGTTACTAACGATTGGGTTGACTTAAGTATCATCTTTTTACAAGCAGTACTTGCCCTCAAGGCCTTGTATAAAAAAATATTTAATCATTTTTCTGCCTACGTCATCTTGACAATGATTATTATTTATAATCATACTGTGCTGACTAATGATAGTATATTCGGCGTGGTTATTGCTTAAATGACAATGTAGCTTTATACTTGTATATTCACTGAAGTGAATACAAATAAATGTAAAATAGAGACAGTGACGAATTTCATGTTATGGAAGTTAAAGTTTGATCAATTTTTTCTTACATATTGATTGGTACTCAGCTTGCTCCTGACATTCGGACTGTCAAGATGGCATTTTTGCAAATAAAAAGGCCACTAAAATTAACAATTTTTTACAATTATTTGATACAGTACCAAGCCAAATTGGAAATCTTAAGTGACGTCTCCAAATTGCTAAATTGCAGCTTCTTATATTCTCTTCGTAATTTCTGAAATAGGGATAAGAGATTTCTTTCAGTCAAACGTCGTCTGTTGGTACCCTAGTACTACCTATTCTGCGTGCTTGCCTATTGAATTGTTGTCAAATTGTGTGTTCGTATATCTATTAATGAACAACAATTGTAATGTCGGGAACTGTTTGATTGATAGACTATCTTAATTTTGCAGTGTTCAACCAAGACGCATCCTCAGTCAACGAAGGAGCGTCATCATCAGAGCCTGTACCTCACGTCGAGCAGTCTGATGAGGGCGTCACTTTCAAACCGCACTCGTATGAGAGTAGGGAGGAGCCTACGTTACTTCACTGGATACTAGCGCAAGGGAACAAGGCGTCTCTTCAGGACATTCTAGATTACTGTCAGAAGGGATTGGCTTTGGTAAGAAAACATAAATAAAAGATTATTATGTATTATCATATGTTATATCACTTGTTCTCGTTTGTTAACATCGTTAACAGGCAGAGGTGTCCAGGTAGGTATTTGTTATTCATTTTATTTGTTGGTCATATTCAGTCAATCATTATTGACTATAGTGACTGGCATATATCATTTTCTCAACGAAAAACTCAATATCATATTGAACAAGGCCTTAATTCGATACCTGAAGTACCTAATAAATTAAACAATAACACTGCGTACATCGGTATCGACGTCGGTATCTTTTTTAAGATATTAGAGACCGCATACTGTTCTGTCAAGGTGGTCACACTATATCTCCTCAAGCTCTATTATGCACCTATTTTTAAAAGAGAATAGCTCATAGCGTTGAGGTGTTTATACGAAATTTCGCTACCGTGGTATAAACGTGTGGATTTGTTTTCATTGTAATGATTAAACATACCCGTGACAACGCGTTTTTTTAATGACAACTTCTGCAGTAAGGTACAAGGCCTGTGTCCCGGGAAACTTTACAAACATTCAAATTTCAAATTCAAAGTACACCCAGATTTACAATTATAATATGTGTGTAGTTAACAAATAATTATTTGTGATCTAAACCCTTATTTATTTTGACGTTCCCACACATAAATAACTTTAATTGCTTTACCACATGTACCTACAGTCAGTGCAGATTTTAAGAAACTCATGATGTATTCATTTAAGATTACCGTTAATTTTATTATTTTCTTATTATTAGTAGAAATAACTGATGCACTATCATTTCAGCTAACCGCTGAGCCTTTAAAAGAACGAGAGGCGGAGTTATATCACATACTGGAATACGCTAACATGCACGGATTGAAGCAGCTGAAGGGTATAGAAGACCGCCTATACGGACTTGACCAGCTGCTAAATGAAGTAAAGAAACTAGAGCGAGATCAGAGGGATCAGGCTGCTTCGCTTATACAGGTAGATAGTACAAAATATATAGATCTGTTTATAGTAAGGTGAAAATTTTGTAACTAAAAAAAGTTATAAAACTTTTGTGTACCTTTGGATTATTTAGGAAGAAGCTATTGATGCAATAGTTTTTTTTTAATTTTATTAAAATTATCCTTATTTTCCAAAAATATTGTTTCGTATTATTCCTTAAGGGTCTCCATACAAAACATAACGTGCAATTGCTTATACAAAAAGTATAGCCAATCAACCGAATTATTGTGGGAATGGTATTTGAATGAATATGCTTTATGTTGAGCTTTATCTGATGAAGCTTCTAGAACAAAAGCTATTTATGTTGAATATAATAACTAAATGTCATTTCTCAGTTATTTTTAGTAGGTAGAAGTTTGTGATGCTAATGATTGATAAAATAATACCTCAAAATATGTTGTTTTATAATGGAATTTTGTTTTATTTTTACAGTACCGAGAACGTTTAACGACAGCTTGCGATCCATCAGTTCTGCCTACATTGGTACAATCTCATTGGTGTCAATTGAAAAAGCTGTTGAAAGGATACCAAACCCTTATTGACATTAGGCGACGTATCGCCAACTCTAAGGAAGAGCTGTGTAGTGTGTTGAAGGCGAGATTACAGTAAGTCCTTTTTCATTTGGTATGTTTAGTGCAGTCAGAGGTCGTCGTTATAAAACCTTCACAGTTAGAAAATTGTTTGTAGACTTTAAAACACCACCTAGAACATTTAAAACAAATGAAGTTTTAATAGCATTAATATTCAAAAATAAAATATGACTATTTAAATTATTTACCTAATTTTAGAATTAGACTATACGAAAAATCGTATAGTCTTGTAACTAAAATTTATTAACAGTGAACAAAACAATGAACTTTTCTTTTTAAAAATCTTAAGTTTACTAGGAGTAACAAATGAAAAATATATTATTTAGTGTTAAAAATCCTTTATTGTTACTTTATTAAAACAGGCTATAAGGTTAGCCTTGCCCACTATGCGACTAACGATTAGTCGTTAGTCGCATAGTGGGCGGAGTTCCCGAGTCTTTCATCTATGACGTGAGCATTACTGTTTCCCAGGGCGGTGCTAATGATAGAGAACAAGATGTCGGTGCAGGACGCGCACGCCATGCTATCGTTTCAGTGCTTCAACCGTCTGGCGCGATACTTCGGTATTGTCATGCAACTTCACCGCGCGCCCGCTGTGTTCGTGCGCGCCGTGCATGAAGTTGCACGAAGAGCTGCTTTTTCACGTGCGCATATACAGGTACAGAATAAGATAAGAGAATTCTTAGGAATTATTGCAAGTATTATAATAGTATTGTACCATTTTAGAATCTTGATGAGTTGCGCTAACTTTTAACCATAGTACCTTTGATACATTTTTTTACATAGTAGCATGTCAAAGTTGATTAAATGTTAATATTCTAAAATTACAAGAAAAATATAATTTATTTTATTATACTACGAATGCTTTTCTCCTATTTGGAACTGCGATTAAAAGTTAAGTTACTTAGGTAGGTAATACAAAAAAATGTGTTGATATGTTGATATTTGTAGCCACAGTATCTAATCATATGGTGTAGGGTATCATGATACAATCATTTAAAAAAAAGTTTATGTAACTGAAAATAAATAAAAAATTTTAACCTAACCTAACTAGGAAAAAATAATAAAATAAATATTTTAAAAATTATTTTATCCGGCTTTTAGTTGAATTTTGAGACATGCTGTATGTACTAAATATGCATGAATTTTACGAAAATATTTTAAAATTACAGTGGGCAACAGATCTAGCAGAAAAACTACAGAAAATTCACGAAGAGGAAGTAAACAGGCGGCAGGACTTCAATTCATTATTCGAGGGTCATTTTTTACGGAGTTTGTTCCCGGGCATGACGGAATTGCCTCCCTTGTTCGCTACGCAGGCGCCCCCGTTGTTCGACGCGAACTTGCCGAAGCTCACGGATTCCGATGTGGAGTTCATAGCAAATGCTTTCCCCAATCTAGCTAGCGAAGTACCGAACTATGATATGGAGGCTACAGTACAGTTTTTCCAACAAAGGTATGTAATATGTTGATAAAATTGTTGTGATCTCGTGATGATGTTCTTATGTCATATTAATGTGTTGTATTTCAGAATAAGAGCTTCCGAAAGTGAAAATAAAGATGCTGATATTCAGGTGGATATGGACAAGTAAGTTATTTTTAGATTATTTAATAGCAGATATTGATTAAATCGCGTAATAAGTAGCATAATACCAATGTGTAGGTATTTGACAACTTGCCTTTTAAATTTTAAACATGCATTTTAAAGGTTGTGCGTTTATATTTTATTGAAAAATTAATATTTCAGTTACCTACTTCCCTCTGGAATCACTTTGCATTTTACACTTCTAGCGTAAACAGTAAAACATATTATATTAGTGAAAACGCGATTAAAAATAAACACACAATTTATACTTTCAGAGATTTCGAGTCACTAACAGAGGGTGGCTTCGAAAAGCTAAGCGAGCAGAGCGAGCAAAAACAGACAGTGGATACTTCTACGATATGCGTGCCCGACACAATGGCCGTATCTACCGTGACCGAGGTGCGAACGCTACCGGTTATATTGGAAAATGACAGCCCTCGAGAATTCGAAAGTTCTGACTTTTACATCGAAGAGTCGCTACCATCGAGCTTGGAATGGGGCCGGGACGAACGACAGGTGTACCTACCCTGTTCGAATATAGCCACTCTTTTAAGACCTATCTTTTAAACGAAAAGTTGATTTTTGGTTGAGCGGTTAATTAGATACCATTTTTCATCAAAAATAACCATATTTCCGTACTTGGTACAGACGACATTTATAGGTTTCTGTTTTAAATAAGACATGTTAAAGTTAGAGTTCTTATTTGAGTGGTAGCAGTTAGATTTATTATTTTATTTGCTCCTGTGTTCACCGGCCCCGTATGAGCTGTGTCATGCATTATTTTAGTTTGCAATCATAATTTTTGGAAGCACGTACGGTTTTTAAAATGCTTTAGTTTACTTTTGGTACATCATATTCTGAAGGATTTTTAATTTACAGGATAATATGGATACTCATAAAATTAATATGTCAAAGTTGCAAGAATTTTTACTGAAACTATACAGTATATGTAAAACGAATATTGTGTATATATTGGAAGAGCTAGTTACATTGAAAAATGAGGTTGATGAACAGAAGAAGTTTATTACGAGCTCGTATATAGAAATATTAGAAGCTTGGAAGAAAAGTAATGATGAAAGTGCATTAAATTTTCGTGAGCAAACTCAGAGTCTAACCGTCGATCATGAATTAGAACTTAGTGATATGAAAGCGGCTCTTAATGAGAAAGATGAAAATATTACATCACTAAAACATGAGACGGAGCATATAAAAATGGAGCATCAAAAAGAGATAGAGAGGTTAGAGAAAGAGCATCACAGTACAAAGGATGTTTTAGAGAAGACGCGTGAAGAAGTTCAGGGCTTCGAAAAGAAGTTAGAAGAAGCAGAAGCGCGTAAACAAAAAGAATTAAAAGATTTACAAGAGAAGATGCATCAAGATTATAAAGCAGAAATCGAGTCTTTACGGTCCAGGTAATTTGTTATTTATTTTTGCGACTACACAGGAAAAAATGCGAAATGTTGTACATATCATTTAAAAATACTATTATTAATAGTAATTATTTTTATTTCCATATTCATAGGTTCCGTCTAGTAGCCCTAACAAACATGGACAGATCCCCATCCGAGTCTAGCTTAGAGAAGATCGAGCGGACTGACGTCATAGAGATAACTAATCACAACGCGATAGTGATGCAAACAAAGGACAATGCTGAGGTAGAGAAGGAAGAGGCTGTGAGGGAAGCAGTGGCGAAATGTGAAGCGGAGTGGAAGCAGAAGTTTGATAATGAGATCGCGATGTTGAAGAGTAAATATGAGGCGGAGAAACAAGTAGGTTAAGCTGTTACTACATTATAAAAAAAACGAATGAGTGCATTTTATAATTGGCTACACTATTTATAATAAATTTAAAAAAAAATTGTCTTGATCGCGTGGTCTAGACTTTAGAATATGGCACTAAGTAATTTCTTCTCGTGGGTGTCGTACGAGGCGACTAAGGGCCGGCGCCGACTGACGCCATGGCACGCACGGCACGACAATCGATTTTATTTTAGATCAAGTTATATTTATCCTTATTTCATCGTGTTTAGAATTCATATTACTTTATTTCGATTTAATTATACCACGGCACGTCGTCGCGTCTTCTTAATGGCGCGCGGCCTGAGCTGGGCGCGGGGGCAAGAGTTCAATTGTTATATCTATGACTTCTCGACGATAAACGACAAGACGCGGCACGTCGTTTATTTAAAGAAGACATTGATATAACAACTGAACTCTGTCTATATCGAAATAAAGTGATATGAATTCTAAAGACGATGAAATAAGGATAAATATAATTTGATCTAAAATAAAATCCTTGGTCGTTCCGTGCCGTGCCATGCGGTCAGTCGGCGCCGGCTCTTAGAGTAGTTAGCTCCTGCCTGCCAACCGTGGTCACAATGCGGAAACTTTTACCTTTATTTTGCGTTTAGGCTCATGAAAGTTATTACGTTCATACTGATTTCACTGACTGAAATTATTTCAGGTATCAATAAACGACGTAACCCGACGCCTATTAACAGAGAAGGATCGCCAATTAGAATCGTTGCGCGAGCGCGAGGCACAGTTAGTGCGCGAGTGCGGCAAGTACCGCGACACTATACAGCAGCTCACTGACCCTGAGACCAATGATGTCGAACAACTGCTCAATACACAGGTAAATATGTTGGTCCATCTTGTTGAGTCTTCCACATTGTACAATCGAACCAACTAAGCCATGACCCACTCTGCTAATAATTCGCTTAAAACTGCCAAACTTGTATGATCAATCGTGTATAATGCACTTATGACGTTTTAATACTAACATAACAACAGCGTACTCAGTAAAATGCCAGTGACCAAGAAGGCTATTGGATTTCGAATGCAATACAGCAATGACCTACTATCACTGATACACTCATGTTTTAAATACACAACATGTGATGGCATAAACTTACTAGCTTGCCGCGGCGCGTTTTTACCCGCGTCTTGCATACTGCTCTGCTCCCGTCGCCAGTAGCATGACATTACATAGCCTTTAACCTTCCTCGAGAACAGGGCTATCATACGCAAGAATTTTTCAAATCCGACTGGTTGATCCAGAGATTAACGAGTTCAAACAAACAAACAAACTCTTCCGCTTTATATAATAGTATAAAAGTATAGATTATATTTTAATTGCAGTTTGCCACACTTGAAAATGAAAAATCATTACTACAACAACAAGTGGCAGACTTGAAAAAAGAGTTAGAGAAGAAGAACGAGGAAGCAGATAAGAGTGAAAAGAGTAAAGAAGAAGATAGTGACGGCAGGTATGTCATATACATTTATTAAATTTCTTGTAGCACAGCGTGGGCAGATCCCTGACATGGTGAACCGACGACCTCACAAGGGTGACGGGCAACTGATGAATGAGTAATTCACGTGCTTAAGGACAAGAGAAATTGCTGAGAGGGTATTCTAAAATGGCACCCACAAGGGGGCAGTACCGATGACTCAGGTCTAGCTGTCAAGCGCTTTTTGAATTTAACCCCTGATTGGCCCAATGTGACAGTTGAAGTGGCGCCAGCTGGTGTCAAAATTTTTCCTAAACACCCTCATTGGTGAGGAGTTACAGGGTATCGGACCATTAATAAAACTTATCCGCTCTGAAGTTAGCTTTCGTTATATCGGTAACTAGCGCCCTGCTTATATAGGTGATAGGATGTATTATATACCTAAACCTTCCTCGGGGAACCCACAATATATAAGTGAAAACTGTGTTCAAATCTCATAGGTGTTTCTCGAGAATAACGCGTTTAAACACAGACGCTTTTCAACGATTTCCTTTTATACTACGTATAGATAAGAAGAAGAATTCGCGATTTGTATTTTATAATCTAAATACATAAATGAGTTTTACTTTGTATGTATTGACTGCACCGTTGGTCTAGTGGTTAGTGTACCTGACTGCGACGCCGGGTGTCGTGGGTTCGATTCCCGCGGAAGGCAAAATATTTGTGTGATGAACATTTGTGTTTGTCTTCAGTCTGGGTGTTTCCTATGTATTCTAAGTATGTATTTACAAAAAAAAAAGTATGTATATGTATTATATTTCAGTTATCTGGTACCCATGACACAAGCTCTGCTTAGCTTGGGACTAGATGACGGTGTATGATAGTGTCCATATATTATTATTATATTATTATTATTATTGTTCTTGCCTAGGTCATCACCCAAGAAAGAAGATAGCCGCAAGTTTAGAATACGGTGTCACACGCCATGCGGTCTATCCACGGGCACGCTATCGCTGTCGTCGTGTCTGCCCGGTCACACCGTACTCGTTATGTGGGAGCCGTCGCATCTTAATTATATTGTGTTGCAGGTTAGAGATAAGCTAAAATTGACTGACTCTTTAGTAGATTTACAGACTTCTATTTATTCAATATAGTGTTGTGATGACGCAGTGTGTAAGGGCTTCGTATAGATGAGGTATGGTGTTTCAAATCAGTATCGATGTATTTTTTTTTAAATATGTATTATTTTAATTTTTCTTAGGCATACAGTGACGGAAAACATCATAAAAAGCGGGGTGGTTATTGCTACCTCTTTCTTGTGCAGTGGAGTAATAATTATCATTATTTAGTTATTAACCGAGTTCCTAATACCTTAGACAGTTAAATATACCGCATATTACTCTTTTTTTAGTGTTCCGTACCTCAAAAGGAAAAAACGGAACCTTATAGGATCACTTTGTTGTCTGTCCGTCTATCTTAAGACCCTTTATCTTGGGAACGCGTGGAGGTAACGAGTTGAAATTAAATTGATATACTCAGGTCTACAGTTTCTTAAAGCTGTTAAAAAAAATCCAAGTTGACGTAAAAAAAGATCCGGCGTTTAAGTCGCAAAAAACGTATATTTCGATACTTTCAAGGGAATTTAAATTTATAGGGTATATTCCGTTGACCTAGAACTATGAAATTTGGCGAGTATAGGGGAAATTAGTAAATAAATCATAAAAAAACAGGCATTTATGGCAGAAATGGCGGTCCAAATTTAGAATTGAGTCAACCGCGTCATGTTAACGTAATTTAATTAATGTAGTACCTAACAGTTTGTACTGTAATATGCACCTACAAATTTTTACGGAACCTTCGATGGGCGAATCCGACTCGCACTTGTCCGGTTTTTTTATTAACAATGTCAATAGAAAATCAATTTCATTTTTTTATATCATAATATATACATATAAAATGTTACTTACTATTCGTTCCTTTATATTTTAGGAGGCGTCAGTAATGTATTTCGTGCACAGCGATTGCTTGCCGGCGCTCGGACTCAGCATACACGTAAAGAATGAGAGTGAAAGAAAGCTGTATGCAGTTGCTACTGTCGAGTCGAAGGAGTTCTGCTATGCGAAACGAGTATGATTTTTTTTTAAATTATGCTAATAACCAGAGGTCGGAGTTAGGTAGAGTAATTTATGTAAATACTTGAATCGAAATGTTGATATGAATATGGATCTAAAAATCTAGTACATGTCGTTAAGCGGGTAGTGCTTCGCATTTTTTCTATTGTTTTCTTTTGTTCTCACAAGCTATGATGTGCGACTACAAATGTAGCAAAATCGCGCGTGTGCGCATTGGAATTTTGCAACTTTGGACATCCGATGCCGTTGATGTAAGTTTGGCAACGTCGCGCGTGCAGTGGTTTAAATTGTGTAATAGTAAATAATTTTTTATTTAATAATTGTTCTGCTCTTTAAAATAAATCTCGAGATTTGAGGCATATCCACTTTCTTTATTCGATGTATGAAAGCAGTGTAAGTATATAAATAACTATTAACTACCTAATTCCGATCTCTGCTGATAACTCGAATTTACAATCATTTTTACCTTATTTTTATTTTTTACTAAATGGTTATTTTTAGAACATTTTAACATTTTTTATAGAACATGAAAAATAACCATTGGAATCGAGCAAAATATGCAATTATACGGTTGTATTCGTATAAAACTTTTTTAACATATTGACATACTTTCGTTCTGCTACACTTAAAAATAAATAAATTAATTAATTATTGTAATTACTCAACCGAATCGTGGCGGTAAATTTGTAACAAGTCGCAAAAGCGCAAGGCAACATAACCCGCTTATGAGTTCAGTGTTTATGACAAGTACGCGTGATCAATAGTGGATGAATTATGGGTGAAATTAAGATGGTTAATTCGTCACTGTTTGGTGGGATAAGAAAAAGTTACAGAAGTACTTTTTCTTAACCCGCCAAACAGTGACATCGTTCTCTCTTTACTCTAATTTGTTCAGATACCTATAGAAACGGAAAACTAAAGAAGAAAACAATAAACATTTCGTAAAATATCTGTTGTATATTGTAGAACGGCAACCGCTACGGCATGCCGCAAGGCTCGCGCTTCTACCGCGTGCGCGTGTGCGCGCCCGGCGAGCCCGCGCCGCCGCCGCCCTGCTGCGACCACAAGCACCGCTCAGGTATGTACGCGCATGTTATACGCACTACTATACATTTGTGCGCTTCTACCGCGTGCGCGTGTGCGCGCCCGGCGAGCCCGCGCCGCCGCCGCCCTGCTGCGACCACAAGCACCGCTCAGGTATGTACGCGCATGTTATGCGCATTACTATACATTTGTGGGACTTATAGTGTTGAAGTTATGTAGTGTGAGGTTTTAATGTCTGTCATTGTATTATATTAGTATTGTATATTTGGACATTTAGGTTATTTCATAAGTACTATAGTCTCAATACAAATTACAACAGCCTCGTACTGGTTGTCCGTACATAAAGCAATAATAATAGTACTTAAGATTTTGACATTTTTCTCGATATTTTTTTTTATTAATTAAAAAATTTCTGTAATAATCGAAAATGTAGAACTGTGAATGGTATGTAACAATGACGCGTTTGCGATTAGAAACAACGTATTGAAACTTGGGGTATAATTATATATCTACCTTATCGCGACAGAGCGTGATACATGTGTATGTACTCGTAACCTTATATTTTTAGTGTATTTTTAGTGTTTAGCTATCAATAACGCGTAGCTAGATTAGTGTATGTTGTTGGCTTTGTATTCTGTCCGCATGATACCACCCATTAGTAAAGCTAGTAAATACTTGTAGTTATCACTACTAAATAAATATACGAGTAGTTCGTTTATTCTAACTTTTAATAGTTGTTGTCATTCTAGCAAACATTGCAACGACAATAGTGTATTGATTATATCGAATGTTAGAATAAATCTTTTATAGCTACAAAAAACTTGCATGTTTATCTCTGGTGACAGAGTAAAATATTTGTATGAAAAATGTAAAGTGCCCCTGGTATTTATTATATGGACAAAATTGTGTATGTTTTTTGTGTTACACCTTTTTGACTCAATAAAAAGCTTTATGTATATGTAGTAATATGAAATTATAAAGACTTACCTACAGGTTCTGAAAGGCTGATCAACGAAAAAATAACTAATCACAAGTTAAATTTCATGTGAAGTACCTAAGAGCATGCTTAAAGCATGAATAATTAGTTTAATATGGTCTAATTAGTAACTAATTAGATAGATCATGTGAAGTAATTGGTACTAGATTTAACAGGTAATTAGTTAATTTTTTGTTGCTCAGCTTTTCAGAAACTGAGGGTTACTAATTTTGAATTTTTGATTATGGTGTATAACGTTACTATTGACCGTAACGTTTGGTTATTGACAATCAGCAATTGATTGTGAATAACCAATAACTGATTGTGCGCCCGCGCAGTTGCAGATACTGCACTCAAGAGCGGCGTGCTGCCCGTGTTGCGTGACGCTCGCGTGCTCAAGAAATGGTTGACCTACATGCATGCCCCAGGTCGTTGCTTATTTCTCTTCATCCTACCTTAAACCAGCGTGTCTCAACTTTTTAAGTGTTAATGACCCCAAGAATAAAAGTTTGACTTATTATGGATTTATTTTTCTATACCTACTACTTGAGTAGTCGAAAAGATTATGATTTTGTGGGTAAACATTAACGTTTTGCTTTTTTTTAGTTTTATGTTATGGTAAATTTCGAAAGTAAATAACTATACGAGCTTCCATTGTAATCATTTACTATATTTAAAAAATAATTTGATATATTTATTTATGAAATCCTTAAAAAGTTTGAGAAACGATGATGTATTACTAAAATACCTTCATTATTCATTTGCTTAGTTTTGTTTAGCTTTACTCATCTGGGTACTAATCATTTACCATTGTTGTTAGAATTTCTAACTTATTAATAATATATCTAACATTTATTGTAAAATTAATTTATAAAGAACTATAACGAATATGATAAATTAATTTACATCGAGGTTATTGGTCTATCGCCACCTCCGCGCTGAGCAAGCGTGGTGATCAATACTCATGCGTTCACGTTATGAAAAGAGGTGTTCGCTATGCAGTCGGAATATAAATTGTATCGGAACAGCTCGCCACTTTGCTAGATTTGAATTTATTTTAAACAATTGCCACGTATCCACTGTCTATGCTTATATTAAATAACACAGTGAATTGCCTCCCTTAACCCGTAAATGCTATAGATAATGCAATTCCTATTCCATTGTTGTACAAATATAACAAAGACCGCATGAAACATGTATTCAAATACTGGTATCGTATGAATTAACTTTTCCAAATGTATATTGTTAAGTTTTTTGTCCGACAGATTCAAAGAGATCTGTAGATACCAGTCAATCCACTAGTTCGACTACGGAGAAAAGTCAAGCTCCCGAAGTAGCTACAGCAACGTTGATCAACCTGGAGTCACCCGCGTCTCCGGTCGGTGCGCTCCCAGCAATACCTAACCCTACGCAGTCTGAAGATCAGCTGGATTCGATTGAAGCTAGCGAACAGTGGCAGCATACTAGGATGCATCTATCTACAGTTAGTGCAGTGTAAGTGTTCGTAGGGGCCAGATAAAGAACCACAATGGTTTTTATACAATTACAAGCTTTCCACAGCGCGGTTTCACCCGCGTTAAGTTACATCTTTCGTTACTGCTCTGCTCCCGTCGCTCGCAGTGTGATGTTACATAGTCTGTACCTTTCCTTAAGAACTGGGCCATCAAATGCAAAATGAATACAAATCTGACTAGTAGTTCCAGAGATTAGTGGGTTCAAACAAACTCTTCCTCTTTATACATTAAGTAGTATAGATTAGCGAGGAATTAAAAGTATGTATGATTCATTATTCTGTTTTGTTTCAGTACGGACATGGAGAGCAGTGTCGGTAGATGTTTGGGCACAGAGCCGTTGGAGTTAACTGTGAGCGCCGTGGCGGTAGTCGCACGGGGTGACGTCACGGCCGCGTCTGAGCTGGCCGAAGAGGCCGCCCCCTGACAGACAGCGTCAGCGCGCCCGCCGCCCAACGAGTAGTGCCGGCCTACCAGGCCCTACGTGGGTCTACGTGGCCTTGGAATGTGCTCGATAACGGCGGCGGGTTATATGTGACTATTCGATCGTTAGTACGGTGTGTTCAAGCGTCGTACTACTCGCATTTCACTCGCGAATATGAACCCTGTGTGGCGTTGAACTGTTGCGGTAGTTACACTACGCGAGTGTCGACGCAGCTGCCGACGTGTTCCGCGCTAGTGTAGCCATGTCGTCTCCTCTCTCCTATACCTATTCTCTGTATTTAGAATATATCGTAGAAATAGCAGACTCCGATTCCCTCTGTTGAATTCTCTATCTCAATTGGGCAGTGATTTCTTCCAATAGTACAAATTTGTTTAGTCGTGTCGAAGCTTTACGTGATTTTATGTTGCGATTGTAATTGTATTTTATATTTCTCATCTGCGATGTGTTGTGTTATTTTGTAATATCTTAGTCCTTTCCTTCGGACTGGATTCAGATGAATCATTAATTTTTATATTGCATACCAATCTTATTATATTGTAGAATAATGTTATTGATGATTATCGACACATATTCTAGCACAAAAATTAATATATGTGATGTCGCTATATATTTGGTTTGTTCCCACGGCAAAGTTCAATTTTGTGTCTACTAGCTAATATGTGTCTATTTACTTCTAGCGTCACATTCTCCTTAAGATTCTCCTACCTATAATACTATCTTGATACTAAGTCATAGCGATTATTTAGTAGACCAGTTCCTCTTAGGAATTTCTCTTACATTTGTCGATAGTCTTCTGCAATGTTAACGCTTTAACACTCGATCTCGCCCGTACTTGAATTTTAAACCGTTGACAGAATCCACTATGTAGCTTAGATAGATATTCGTAATAATAGTCAGTAGAATGAACTAACTCCTCGGTATCCTATTGCACCGTTCACGCTGTGTTCGGGGCTCAGTGAGAAGAAGAAAGAAGAGAATAAATAGTGTGGCACTGACACTTGCGTCCGAATATTGTTTTAGCCTTTCTAACACTAGAACTCATTCGAAGCGCAAATTATGGTGTTATTGTAATATAAGAGGACATTGCTTCACGTTAAATTTGTTTGTGGCCTTATTATAAGTGGCGCCCGATATGGGGCTACCGGTGTCTCTACTCTTAGTTCCACGAGTGCGCGTCTATGGAAGTATGGCTAGAGGCACGTCTGCTGTGATAGTGCGTGCTGTGCTCTCCCGACCCCTACATCGTTCATCGTACTTCGGTCGCCGGTACAGAGCGCACGTGTTTCTGTATTTTATGACTTAGGGGCCTATATATAAGTGTACAATTAATTCGGAAAATTAGATATAGGGTTAACCTAAATAATTGTAAATAGAGGTAATAGAATGCATGCGTAAGATTACTGATTTTTTTGTGAGCTAAACTTTTGATAAGGATAAAAACAAATTGTTTTTTATTTATTGACAACAAAATCGTTACACAAACAATTCTGCTGATGCCTACTGCTCAGATTATACTTGTCTGCTATAGCTTTCCACATTTTTATTTTTGAATTTGGTTATTTCCTATTACCTCTGTATACTAACTATTTGGTTGACTATACTTACGTTTTGTACCGGCAATACCGTTCGGCTCATTTAAGCAATATTCAGATGAGAACGTTATTCACGACTGCGTTAATGTTTTATTTCCTAAAAATATAGTATACACGTTTATTTCAATAACACAGTAACTGATAGACTGGTGGAATAGAAACGCTCTCGAAAACTACTTGTTACTAACCTTATAAGAAATGTAATAATTTATGACTGTTTTTGGTTTTGTGTCGTTGAACCTAAAAGACATCGAGTTATTATATTATAGATTTTTTAAATACCTATTACTAAAATATTTGCTGGTTCACAAGGTCAACAGTCAGTAACTACATGTCAGCTGTGCATTTTGCTTTACCACTTTTAACAAAAAATTCCATCAATATTAACATTCAATAAAACTCATAATGGTGACAACCTTCACTGTACTGAGGTAACTTGCAAGCAAAAATAGACATTATGGTTTTGTGATATGCAATCGACATTTTACTCTTAACCCGTCGTATGCTTAGGTGCAGATCTGCACGAGACACAATGTTATGTCTATTGTGTCTGATATTGTAGCATACGAGAGGTTAAGGTTGGTAAAGCAATTTTATGGTTGACTATACATTTGCCTCACTGCGGTCGATCGCAGTTTTTGTATTTGAGAGCGTTTATCATTTATCTATTATAATGCAATACTTCTGGATTATGTTGTCAGACTGCATGTTGCAGTAATATTAATGATTTTATCTAGTTTTGCATAATATTCGGGCTGAACTTTGAGATAAATAGTGGTTGTTAAATAACTATCAATATCAGTGTTGGGTTGTGTTCCATCAAGAAAAGCTCAGTGTAAGGTCAGACTCAACCCTTCGAAGAAAAACATATCACGCCTGTTTTTCTATATGAAATCAATCAAACATTAATACAAGTTGCTATTATTTCATATCATCAACACTGATTGTAACTCAGCCTGAATATTGTGTACTTACCTACTATGAAATATATAAGCAATTTTATGTAAATAACTGTTTGGAAAATCGTTATAAGTACCCGTAATTGTGTCGAATTTAAATTAAGTTTTGATAATTGGATATCAGCCAAATTCATGTTTGTTATAAGAACGAGTTAGTTATGGCGTTGTGGTTGGTTTATTGGGTTTACGAAGTTACAAGGCGGCTCACGATTGGTCCGTTGACTCGGTAGGTATATCGTTTAATTTGATTTGTGCTGGACACGAATATATCAGTGAGCTAGTTTGGGTTGCGGACTATGTCGTCAAATTGTGGTGTTTGTTATATAGGTATTGTAAAGTGTCATATGGACAGTTTCCGGAATGTTCTGCAATGCATAATAAAATCGTGCGATCGCTTAATGGACTATTTTGTAGTGACCAATTTTATTGTTAGAAAATAAAAAATGTAAAATTGACAATTTTAATGTAATTTTTATATACAATAAATAGACGATTTTATACAAACCGTATTTTATTTTTTACACATTTTAAATCAAGGAGAACAGTTTCCTTAAAACCATGGTAGGAACATAATGTTTATATAACTATTTGTATCTTATAGACAAAATTAACAACTTATACAATTAGCACATTTATTTACAACTAGCTGCCCGCGGCGCGGTTTCACCCGCGTTTTTGCTTGCTGCACTGCTTTAGTAGCGTGATGTTACATAGCCAACCTTCCTCAAGAACTGGGCTATCATACGCAAAAATAATTATTCAAATCCGAGTAGTTCCATAGATTAGCGCGTTTAAACAAACTCTTCCGCTTTGATTAAAGGTAGGTAAATAATAGATAGAGATTTACAAGTCAATAACATTGAAGTATTGTTTGTGTAAACTGACTGATGAAGACATATCGTTAGAGTTGAAGGCGCAGTCGGAGTAGTTCCACGTCTGCATGTCTATATTTGTTTGTGGACATTCCTGCCCGTACCTAAAGTACCTTTGCTCTTGCATGTCTAAGATAGGGGAGGTCCTCGTGTTCTCAGCGGCGTAGTACTGCGCCTTATCCATTATTGGAGACGTTCGAGCGTGTTCATTGGGGTAATACTGTGCCTCTTCCGGGTAGTATGCTTGTGGAATGTATTGTTGTTCGCAATAAGCTTCAGCTTGCTGATAACTATTGCCGAATAGTTCAGGTGAAGGGGTATCACTGGATTCTGAGCCTCCTGCGGCTCTTTGCCAGTCTAACCAATACGCTTCCTCTGGTCTGGAGTTTTCACTATTTAGGTCCGCAAAAGTAAGAGGGGATTCTAACGCGTGTTCTTCTATTGGGAAGTCTAGTCTGATTGGTTGGTCGAGTTGGAAGATTTCTTCGGGGTGGAAAATATCGTCGGCCGGTAACGCTGTGGGGTCATAATGTTGAGATTGTATCTGGCCTTGAGGAGCTGGTGGAACGTACGACTGGTAGTTTTGAGGATCTTGAGGAGACCAGCCGGTTGTCGTGTAGTTGTCTAACGTGGGTTCACAGTACGATCGGCAGGAGCATTCGAACGGTCCACACGTGCATGTCAGTTGAGCTGTGAACAATAAAGATTATCTTAATTTTATAAAAGATAGTTTTAATTATAAAATCCAACTTTCCTATTTCGATATTCCTTCTCTTTTTCGTAATTTCATACTTACTCAGTTTTATTCTAAAATACCTAAATATTGATATTTTGCTTTAAGAAAAATATAAAAAAGGTATTTGTGCTTACCTCTTTGATTATCTGGTATAAGTGGAGGAGGTTGTGGGTGCGGATTACACACTTTCTGCGCGAGCTGTTTGTCAGGCTTCACAGTTAGTATCTTATCTGTTATGGCCGCTTCTCTTGCTAGCAGTAAGGCCAAGCCTCTGACTCTCCTACCAGCTCCTAGCGATCGTCTCACTTCACTCGCGCCTTTAGCTTCAGGTCGTGGGTGATCGTGAGCGCCTTTTGCTTGGAAGAATATTGCGTGTTCTGTGTGTCGCCAGAAGTGTGTGACGGGGTAGCCACAGTGACCACGACACGGGAGAACTTCGAGGCGACCGCCGTTGCATATTCTATTCGGGCATGGTTTACCTGTTAAAGAAATTGTACTCAATAACGGAGCATTGACCTCTTTTATTTTTATTATCGAAATAATCATTTTAACCAACTAGATACAGGCCTCTTCCAAGTAGGTATTACGATATTTTTGCTCTTAGCCACTAAATTGGCAAGTGAATTAACAGTAGCGCCAATCTTATTACAGGACGCTACTACGTTTTGAATACGATTTAGGCGCTTTGCAGACAGAGCAACTTTAGTTAAGGTAACTAGCAACTTTTCCTTTAAAAATAGCTAGTTGCTCACTACAAAGTTGGCAGTTGCGGCAACTTGAGATGTATGTAAAAAGCTTTATCTGCCGCTTCCTGATGCCATGTTAACTGATTGCGCTAGTGATGTACTTACCTCCTTACACCACTATGTTAAATACCCAAATATAATCAAAGTAGCTGAGTGAATTACCTTGCTGTTTCTTCCTGGCTTTATCACAAATCGCTGGCCGTAGATGCACTCTAGAACCATCAGGTAAGCGACATCTCGCGGAGCATACAAGCACTCCTAAGCAGCTCTTCTTCAATATATGCACATTGTGGTTGTTGGTGTTCCTCATGGCCCAGCCGGAGGCGTGTCGGCGCGCTTCCTCGCAAGTCGGGGGGTACACGCGACGCACGTGACCGTCGCACCACTCGCCAAACGTGTCGAACGCGGCTACACGAGGAACTACCGCGTCGTTTATGTCCCAGTCTGGCGTTTGACTCTCTGTCATGTCAGATCTGTTGCTGGTACTGTAGAGAAAAATTGAAAGTTATTGCAATATTTAATAAATAGAATTTAGGGTGCTTATTTCTACGTTAAGCTCTTTGTGGTGGTAGTCTAAGTAGGTCATAGTGTCGCACCTGTCGCACCGTAGGTCATATCTAATAAGTAGGATTGGTACTTAAATTGATGACTAAGGTATCTGCTTGTCAAGTTTGGCAATAGATTAGACCTTGAAGTAAAGGTGCACATAAAATCCGACGCAGCTACACCTACCTAGTTTCTAGCTGTCAAACTTAACGGACAGGCACTTCCCTAAACTTCTTTTAAGCTTCAATAATAGCTCTAAAGTCTAGACAGTATTTAATTTAATTATCTGAGATATTTCTACATTACTCAAAGACTGAATTGTAAGTCGTATAAAATAAAAGTGAGTAAAATCGCCGCGAAAGCTGTGTCTCCCCTCCTGTTTTGTTGAGCCAATTGCTTCAGAATTGCTGTCTGAAGGGGCGGCCGCCTTAATTGGGCAAACAACTTTGTGTACATATCTACGCACGCGGGACTCGGTAAATAAACGATTACACTTTGTTTAAGTCTTACAATATAAGTATTTTAAATGGAAAATGAACTGTGTAGATTCTTGAGTAGATACCTATGTGTTAAATAATAAGTATATTTCCCTACTATGAATAGATATACCTACTCGTAGGTATAAATTTTAATTTACCTAAGTAATGCCTAGCCTAGGTAGGTACCTGTCTCTCTTTTTATTGTGATTTTTAATAAGAGTTCTATAAACATATCTATCGACTTATGCCTCATCTTTAAATATATTAATAATTCAAAGAATCCTTAATTTGGAGTAAATAAATTAGTAGATAAAGACTTCCTTAACATGTTGGTAAAAAAAAATCCATAAAATATTTGGATAACCCATAGAATGGATAATTGTTTCGAGTCTGGATCTTTGTGCAACAAGAATACCTATATACCTATCTGTTAAAATTTATAATCCTCGTGACAAAGACTCTTACATATCTACTACACTTTGTGACTGAGATGTCGAAACATGAAAAATATAAATAAAAATATAAGTTTGAAGTGACCAAATTTTTCAACTTATTTCGTTGCATTAGCCAAGAATAAATAAGTATTTACTTATGTTTTAATTACTTAACAATACTTTTTTTACAGCTTTAAAACTTATTTAGATACCTAGATAAGTACTAATAAATATTCACAATCTAACATATTTAAATAAAATAAGAACATAAAAAAGCAGTTTTTACGTATTAAAATACACTAACAGTAGCTTTAACCAAGAGTCCGACGTCACAGTCTCAATGAGTTTCAATTAGAATCAATTGAGAGCCAACAGCACCTTCCACAACCCCTGTCTGTTAAACCATTACATGTTTATCGCCCTTCTCACTATCAATTGTTTATTAAAGTTATTTATTTTACGATTTCACCAATAAGTTGTAAGTAGTCGTAAATATCTATTGGGATTTTATTGTAGTGATGGGTTTTGAGACTATCAAAGATAGGTATAACAAAAGATGGTACAATAAAATATCGTAAATGATAGCTTTTACTCGCAGTTTCACTTGAATAGCATGCTAATAAATAGGTTTTGTCATTTGCTACTAGCGTTAGTGTAATAAATCGATATTGCCACACATCCTAATCAAGAGATAGGTAAGCTTTTTATGTTAAGACAGTAAGTATATCGGTGCCTACGACGAAGTGTTCTATAGACCAGCTTATTTTATGCCATTAATGGTGTTCAGTATCTTTTTAGAGTTTTAACGAAACTGCTGTTATCTAAAGTTTGTTCAATGGTGGCAGTTGAGTAAGCAGCTCACTCGATAATAAAGTAATAGCCGCCGCTTCTAGAAGTAATAGAAATACTGACTACGATCCTAGCGTCTCCATCTCTCGCTGCCACGCTTGTGTAATAAACTTAAAAGAAGCTATTATCTACTGTAAATAAATAGGTACAATGCTTTCCTTCACAGTAGGTACTGGGAACATTTGTCAAGGAGGAATAAGTAGGTATGTAAGTATATTATACAACGCTATCCAGAGTAGGTATTTAATGTTGCTATGACTGCGGTGTACACACTACATCTATTGTCTACAACCCGTATTGTAGCAACGCGTCTTAATTTCCCAGGGCTTTAAATGTTTGCTTTAGTTAATCTAATAAATTACTAAGGGATTGGTTAGACAATCATCGGTTATTTAAAAAGAGTAGAAGTTTCTGTTAATTCATCTTAAGCGCCCTACTCGTCCATGTAGAGTACATGGACGAGTAGGGTTCAGCTGTACGCATATTGACTGGCTTAATTCATCTGGTTAAATTGACGTTACAAGTATCATTGAAATACCTTCATAAAAATAATAATTATAATCTAAATGTTAAAGACATATTATGTGACATAATAAAAATATACTTTTAAATGTAGGTATGGGTACCTACAATTTGCAAGATGTCAATTTATATTTTCTATTGATATTGGCCTTGGCCTATCATTGCCCACCTACTATCCCGTTTTTATTAAACCCAGTTGGGATTCAAGAATGTCAAATCACAGTTTTATGTCTAGTATCCTTTTTACAAACAAGTAGAACCCTAAAAATAGAATGTTCTAAAGCGCTTAATGAAGCTTTGAATTGCTGAATAAATGAAGATAATGAATGTAAAACGTCAGAGAGACTAGTCTGTTATTCGATTTAAACTTTGTAATGAAAATTTTAAAACTATCGGATGATATGCACAATATACGTACTTAATCAACGTATCTATGTATGTAATTAAATTGGTAAAATAGACAAGCCTTTGTGTGTAGGGTGTTTAGGGTAACTAGGTGGGTATTTAAAGATGACATAGACGAACTAAAACATGCGCTCTATCAAATTGAAAGCTACGTCATTTAATTCTATACCTATTTTATCTTTAGAGCTGAGACAACTAAAGCGAATAGGAACCTGAACTCAAATAATACCTAAATCAACAATATAGTCCGTCTTAGAAATCATTTAAAAACACTGAAATGTACCTATTTAATTAGATATGTAATAAGTAAGGCAAGTACTTAAATTAGGTTAAGTAAGCTTAAAGCTGTTTTATCTATACATAATATACATAATAATATAATAAAATTGGATTGTCTGTTTGTAATATTGAAATAACCTTTTTTTACTACATGTATATGAATATATATACGGTACATACACCAAAATAACATTTTTACAATTTTTGTCTGTCTGTCGGTCTGTCTGTTTGTTCCGGCTAATCACTGAAATGGCTGGACCGATTTTGACGGGACTTATATTGGCAGGTAGCTGATGTAATAAGGAGTAACTTAGGCTACGTTTATTTTAGAAAAAATCTTTTATAAATAATAATAATATGCGATGTAACCGACATTTACGCGGGCGAAGCTGCGGGCAACAGCTAGTTTTTAATTTTTTTAATAAATCTGTTCATAGATAGAGCATTATTGATTAGTAATATTATTGCTACATTAGAAATAAGCTTGCTGTATCAGTATCGGATGACCTAGGTTCAAATGATCAGATATGGAAGAATAGATAGAACAAATTGCAGGATCGAATTATAGATAGGCAAGTAGGTAGAGCATCTGCCTATTCACTTATTGAACTAGTCTTACATTTACCTAAGAAGTAATATCTAGGTACCTACCATTTTCTAGATATTACCTATTTCTTATAGATACCTATGTAAAAACATTAGGCAATTATTTTCAAAATAAGAATACCAATTAATAGGGAATGTTAAATTAATTTCTTTGATAGATTCTATCAAAGACCTTTTTTTTATTTTTATCAAACACTACACATAATTCAATATAAAAACAAATACTTACAGGATCACCATCTCCGAAAAGATGCAAACACTCAATCACAAGGCAGCAATCTTGTCCAGATATATCACACAGTCCATAAAACACTGCACTCGAGTAGATTCTGTCGCGAACAATACAAAATGTTTGTACAACACATGTACACGCGGGAACAGCTTATAGCCCACTAAGTAACGACAACAAAAATAAACATAGGGATGATGGTCCCCACTATGGAACGAGGTGGGGAGACGGCCCGACCAATCCTAACCAGCCGTTACCAAGATACCGCCTCCTCACCAATAGCGTACCAGAAATACCGACCAATAGCGCTTTTCCAAAAGGTTTCGTTACTATTTTTTTCAGGAAAATACATGAATTTTCAGCAGCTGCCATTTTTAGAATATCGTTATCGGTTCTAATGTATTTTGTTTGCTAATTAAAATGGCATATCGCTAAGTATAGTGATGGCTGTGCCTATTTGTAGGTAGATAGGTATAATAGAAATTATCTACCTAGTTTATTTAAAAGCGGACAAAACATAAGTTTAACACTATTTAGATAATTTTCTATTCGTAGATACAAGCGTCTCACACCTGTGTGCAATATCTGCAAGATAAAAACCGTTTTCATATCAGTCATATTCAATTCACCTTATTAGCCGAAGTTTAGGTAGAAATTCATTTGTTTCCCGTTTTTCCATTTTCATGATATCACTGTTATTTGTAATTATGGCAACATCAAAATTACGCAAACCTTCTAATAACTTCGTCGTGGCATTAAGGCAGGCACCTATTGGTCAAAATTTTGATCTTAATTATGAGCCCCGTGATTTACTAGTGGTAAAAGCAGATAACAATGAATTGAAAGCCACAGCGAAAACAGATTCATCTCAATCCATGTCAGAATTAGTAGACTGCCTCAAACACATACGCAATGATTTATTTACCTACACCAAGTTAGTGATATTAAAACGGATTAGAAAATGATCTCGCTGAATAGCAACAACTAAATATGGTAGAGAATGCCTTTGGCATTAAGCTCGCCCTTGTACAGTGTTTTGTGCATAAATAAATATAATAAATAAAAAAATCTTGTACCTGCACTTGTTCCTTAAATAGAAACAAATAAGGAAAACTTAAATTGGATTGTTACTTATGGTGAAAAGCGGATCTGTATCCAGTAGGTACGATAATGGAAAATCCCGCTGCATTGGTTAGTTCTACAGAAAACAACTAAAACGTGGCCCAAAAACAAATTGATGAGCATAATTATGCGCCGCCAAGATTGCTTTTATGGGGGTGCATCTGACTTTCAGGAGGGTGCATTTGCCTTTCTTTAAGCAAACTGTACATGCTCAGTGTCATTAAAATATATGTTTACATCAAATTGGCAGCAACTTGTGAAGTCAGACTAACATAATAGGTAAACAATCCTTAATCTTTTTGAAAATTTTAAAGAAAATGTTGCAGCCGGCGCCTATGAAATTGAGTTAGGTAAAATAAATGTTTGTGTAAGTGTAACTTGTAAGTGTGGACTCCTACCTACCTGTTCAACCTGGCACAAAATTGCTACTTGGTGTTCAAAAGTTGGAAACGATGATAGACATGAGACGACGAAGATGCATCGACAATATGTGCCAATACTTCGACTAGCTATTCAGCGTGGATCTACCTAATCCACAACCACAATAGCCAGGTACACGCATCTAATCCATCTAGAGTTGCAAATTCTAATGCCAGCGTAGTTCTAAACGTAACGTATTTTCCCAGCAGCTGCAATAGTGAGTGAGCATATAACGAAAGTACTAGTATATAAGGTAGCCGATATTCAAGATGTTAAGTAGTATTGTAGTACAAAACAGGGCGAGGAGGGCGCACGATGCGGGCGCGACGTTACGGACGACAAACTGCGGCGCGTGCGCTGGGAAAGCAGCTTTTGCACATTATTGTGTTTTTATTTAGTTAGACTGATATTACAATATTTGTTTATTTTTATGTTTAGTAAGTTTTATTGTAAATTTCTTTGCAGCTAACTAATTAATAAAAACATTTTTACTCAAACTTGTTGCCGAAAAGGCTAGGTATCAGGCCGTTCTGTGAAAATATCTAAGTAGGGACGTATTTTACACATTCATAGTTTTACTGAAACTAAATCAAAGCTTGCAACAGCTAATTTAGCTGTTGCAAGCTGAAATTGTAATAGCTCACCTACAAATTGCAATACCCTGTAATCAAATGTTAAGATATATCTATCTACATAACTCAAAATATCAATGCAAAGAACTTTCTAGAATATTATATGCCCCTACTTGTAGGTATTCTACTAGTAGTCTAAAAATACTGAACATTTAAGCAGCTTAAGTTTACAATAATTAGTTCGTTGATTTTCGTCGTAGCAACCTTTAACAATATTAAAGTAAATCTCTTTTAGAGACTACCGAAATCTCGAACGACAAAGTGATTAAATCCTTTGTTATCCAAACCGGGTTTAGGATATTGTACTAATTTAATCCTGAGCTTTTAATTTCCTATATTTTTATTCTCCATTTTATTTGACTGACGCCGATGTCACTCTTAATAATGTTCCCGGTGATTAGGATTATTTTATAAAGTGGATGATTAAGTGTAATACCTATATAAATTCGTTTTGAATTATTATGGGGATACCCAAGAACTTCCTACCAAAATGACTCTACTCTCAGTGTAGACGATAGAAACAAGGAATTAAAAGCTTTTTGGATAATTTCAATTCTTAGTGATTGGTTGGCATACATAATGTAGGTAACGTATTCAAAAAAATAGTGAGTGTCTGCTAACGGTTGTTCTGCAGAGTGGAACACTAGTTGGCTGCAGTAGATTTCGCCGACTTTATTGCAAAATTAACTTTATGCAGAATTAGGTACAAGATCTTAAATTATGCGTTAGTGTATCGATTTTGAGGCAAGTATTCTAAGGAACCCTGTATGAGATTCCGCTTTTAATAAGTGTGTAGGTAATAGAGGCTCGATAGAGATAGAGGCTTAATGAGATTCTTTGTCTGCGTTGCCTGATAATCTCACGTGTATTTTTAATAAACGAGTAAACATAATTTGTAAATGTGTTTGTATATAAATAAATAAATAAATAAATAAATTTGCCGTCTAAAATAATTTCTAAATTGTCTTTTAGGTACTCCTTGGGCATAAGGGTTATATTACGTTCTGTCAGTGAGAGCGCTGATACGCCACGGCGGCTTTACAATCCTTTAAGGCTTCTTTTTTTCCTTCTTCTAATGTCGACGTCACCGGCTTGATTGTGTGTCTTATTGATTTTAAAATAATTATAGAAAATAGTTACTATTAAAAAAAAGGAATGCGGGTTATCTCCTAAGTTTAAATAAAACAAAAGTTACATCTTCTTAAAATAATGTAAATTCATAAATTTATTCCTTTTGTATCGTAGTATTTCGGATAGTACAGTCTCGTCTGTGAAACTTATTCAAGATAAGCGTCCTCCAGAAAGTTAAATCGCTAAATAGTCCAGAACTGAACCCAGCAAGTTGTCGGCGCGGTCACAAGTCACTCAACTTGAAATTTAACATCAACTTCATTAGTAGTTCAAATAGACTTTTGTACTTACATAAGAAAGTTCCTTTAGTAAAATAGTAAATATTTTAGTTTGTCACTTGTAAACGATTTCTTATTGTATTTTTACTTAGGTAGGTAAGTGCTTAATTCATTTTTTTTTGGGCGATTCGATGAGTAATAAGTAGTACACATTTATATTATATCCGATGCCGGCGGTGCAGATCTTTGCCTGAATGTAAACATTTTTACATATTACAAAAAGCTCCATCAAAAGAGCTTTACATCTATTAGGAAGAAAATGCTGACCCGAGCCATACAGTATATTGCTAATATATTTAAACATAGGTAATCTATTTAAATTATAATTCTTAGATATATATAATATATAATTTTAGAATTACGAAGCAGAGCCAAGACAACGTGGAAGAATGTTGTGCTGAGGGACATGAGACAGTGCGAGCTTTTCGATGACGTACCAGATAGAGCGAAGTGGAGGAGAAAACGTGGGAAGGCTGACCCCACTGTGGGATGAGTAGTCAGGAAGAGAGAGATATTTAAGAATTACCGCCATTGTTATCTTTTTACCGAATAAATAATACCTACAACATGTTTTTAACTGATAGCCATTGCTGATAAAAAAAAGACTGTATTGCTATACTTATATTACATTAAAAGTACTTGTAATATTGCCAAATCACAAGCTTCTTATAGAGCGGAACTGGTAGTAATTTTGCGAATTGGCCACTTCCTTAGGGTTGGGTGGGGACGCAAATTGTTACCAAGCATTAGGCGATCATGGGCGACAATTGGCGAGTCAAGCGACAACGCAAGGAGACTGACACCAATCATAATGTAATCTCGTGCATGCTCGTGATTTTTTCATAGTATTTAACCTTCATCGCATGCCAGTATCTTATGTTTCTTTTTTAATGTAGAGGTGGGTATCGTAACTGGCCATCATGATATTATAATATTATTGTCGGTAGCAGACCCACGCTGGCATGAATGGGCCAGATCGTCCGGGGCAGTACTACCCTCTCATAGAAGATCGACGTAAGAGTTGTAGTATCCGTACCTACTATTGCGTTTCGTTCGGTGAGTGAGAGCGCCAGAAGCCCAATTTCTCCCTTTTCCCCCCTTTCCTCAGTTCTCACCTCCCTCTTTCCCTTCCCCTAACCCCGTTCCCAGCCGCCATAGTGGAGGCCACCATACCAGCAGTTTAGGACGATGGCTTTTAGTATGGTGGCCACCACTTCTGGACTCCACTGACTGCTTACCATCAGGTGGGGTGGAGTCACTTTGGTACGCTAATATAAAAAGAAAACTATTTTTCAATAAACAGACAACTAAGTCATTTTTATTATTTGAATATCTACAAAACTTAATAATCTAAAGTCCATAAAGTCACCGACCTAGCCTATTTAAAATAAAGCTTTACATAAAACCAAACATTTTTTATCTTAATTTCTCAATCTCCCTAATCTACTTAAGAGAAGGTCGGTAAAATACGGTAGGACAGCGGCCGTCCTAAGTAGCAAGATAAGAAGGTCTAAACATGACTAGTTTCAAATGTCCAAAATCACCCTGAAGTTAGCCGGTCCTACCACCCGAGAGATTTTCTCCGATAAAGTAATCTCTTGGATTAAACAGCCGTGTCTGCAAACAATGGGCAGATTTGTAGAAACGATTCATCAGTATCAGATTAACTTGGTTAGTCTGTTGTTTTATGCCACCGTTACACTTAATACAGTAAATAAACAATGCGTTGACAAACAATATAATTTTTTGTGTTTAAAGGGTGATATTTAAAGCCCTTTTAACGTCATAACCAAAGAGATGTTAGCTAATCGCTGACAAATTTAGAGCTGTGCTGGCAAAAATCTATATAGGAATTTGAATACAAGCAACTGAAGCATCATCATCATGTTTGGTGTTGATTGAACATAATTAGTTAAGTTAAATAATTATGTTCAATCCACCAGGTATCTATTAGTACGTAGATAATCCAGACAAAGTTTGGATTTTTTGATATGAATCATATGCCTAATAATATATTATCATACTAGGTACCTATCTATAGTTAGGCTTCATGATGACGACGTAGTAGTTTAAACGTCTACGTTAAAACTTCTAAGTTTTCCCCGTTGCACAAAATAATACTATATTGATTGTGTGTTATTTACTAGAACTCGTATCGTGAGGTGGGGAGAGCAAGTTGGGTGCAAACACGAAATTAGCGCTGAGCGAGCGCAGCTTGAGTCAACACCAATCAAAGCGACATGTGCCACCGCGATACATTTTCACACGAGTTTTCAACCGATGCCAAGTTTTCCAAAGCAAATGAAACAAAGGAATAGACATGGTTGACTATTGCTGCAATTAAACTCTTAACGGTTAAAGCATTTATGTCACAAAGAGTGTATCTATTTTTCTTTGTAGCGTTTAGGTGATAAGTGCAGTAAGTAAGACCCATGACGCGACGACAGGGGTTGTTCTACACTGTACCTACTGACGGAATTTGTGTGTTAAAAATGTTAGTTATGTTTAACGTGGTGCATAATCCTCCGCGACATATGGCTTGTTATTTCTCTAGTGCGGCAGTTGAGCTATAAATAGTAATCCAATCCACCTGACGTTAAAATACAATTGACTATATTGATATATACATAGAGATATCTATCTTATCAACCACTATCATCAATAAAACTACCTATATTTACAAATCTATTCAAGTAGTTCGCCACCGAATGACAGTCTCACTAAACGTAGCTGCCCATGACAGCGAGATAACCCTTTGCTATTGATAACATCCATATCAGCATTGAGCTTCCCCATCCTATAAGCCTTTCCACACAAGCGATGTTCAAACAAAGGATCAAATTAAACAGAATCCGCAGACAATCGTGTTCAACATGAAAGAGAGTTAATCAAATAACTATTCGAAGGTATTTGAAGTCTGTACAAATAACGCCCCCGCGATTCTCGCAACTGTCACGCCAACAAATGTTTATGATTGACCTTTATAATAACTATTGTGTAGTGTAACTAATGCGACTGAAAAATGCGCAATATGTTTGAGTTTTGACTTTGTGAACAGCTTTGCCCGGTGTGGATTTATATTGTGTAGTGAATTTTGCGTAATATTATAAACGATATTTTGGATTTATCTGACACATTCAATTAAGTAGCGTTTTAAGACATTTCTGCTAGCATTTGAATAATGTTCATCAAATTAATTTTTGAAATTATGAAAAATATTGATACCTAACTATTTCAATCTTATAATTGTTTAGAAATTCGATTTCGTGGTCTTTATTTTTCGACATTTTAAAGCGTCTTTTATCTAAATCTTATCTTGACGATTATTATCCATTTGGCTTTACTTTTGAATTCAGTTGATTCATTGAGATCTTTCAACGATAGGATCTTCGACAGCAGGTTGAACTTTTAGTATTTGTTTAAGAAGTTTACTAAATTATGTAGTGCTGCTTGCGTTACTTGCTTAGGTACAAAAAAATACGGTTATGATCAGTTACAAACAACTTGTAGGAATGAGATATATCTATATAGTTGACATGACGATATAGTTGACATTTCAGCATTTGACTTCATATAGCAGTGATGAATTACATTTATTACAACGAGCTACTACTTACCTAAATAAATATCCAGTTGAATTTAGGTAGCATTTAATCATTATTTATTTGCGCGATGAACTTGTCCTGTTAGTAAAACATTATTGCGACAATATAAGAGATATTAGCGAGAAATGTCAAATAAAATTAAAATTTACCTGTATATTGATAAAAAGGCAAGGTGAAAAGTTGGTATTGTTGTGAAAGGGTGTTGTAGGTGTGTTGTACTAATTTATGTTCGTCCGTTATCTGACGATGGTTCTACTATGCGGGTGCGCGTGCGATGGTGTCGCTGTGCGCAGGCGCCAGAGCCGGAGCCCCAACGTTGATAGTAAAGCTGCTTTTTAACATGCAGCACGCGACTACTACTACTGTTTCCTTATAGCCGTGTGCATTTGTAATGTACGTCCCGTAATTTCTATGTATAAATAAGTATTTGATAGAACAATAGAAGATATTAGTGGAAAGGTAGGTATAATAATCTAATAGGTATTAAAAATGATTAATATTTAAATTCGTTGTGTTCCACAGTAGCGGCTATATAGATAGAGGCCATCCTAGTTCTCTTTATTCCGAGTTAGTTCGGGTCAATCCTTTTGATAGGAGTGTTGCCCGCCCCGATCCTGCTATATCTTTCTGTTTTTTTTTTGTGGAATCCAGAAGTGGTGGCCACCATACCAAAAGCTATCGTCTTAAACTGCTGGTATGGTGGCCTCCACTATGGCGGCTGGGAATGGGGTTAGGAAAAAGGAATGAGGAAGGTGAGGAAAGAGGAAAGGGGAGAAATTGGGCCTCCGGCACTCTTACTCACCGAACGAAAGGCAGTAGTAAGGATACTACTACTCTTAAGTCGATCTGTTTTGTTGTTTTTGCCCTGTGCTCCCTACGGCATGTAAGTACTGAGGTGTTCAACTGTCCAGCCTAGTACCACTACTACGACTAGGATTTGAAAAACACTTTTTTTTTGTTATTGGCTTTGAAATTAACAAATTTTAATATTAGTCTAATTTATTAAAAGGGTTTGCCATTTACAAATAGGTTTATCTGTATTGTGCTCTCACCCCGTACAATTTGTTAATTCATTTGAATTTTCAAATAGTGCTTCTTTGCATAAACATGGGCTCGTCGTGACATTTCCGCATAATTATACGAACGTTTCTATAGACGAGATTGATATATGGTAGTATTATACTAATTGCACTTCAGCCTAGACATTGTTGCTATTGTAGAATTATATCGTAAAATTGATATTTATTATTTATTATATATTCTCTCTGTTTTATAATAAAGATTTCTTATTGTAAATTATATTTGAAATATACGAGACTTTGCAACTTCGTAGTTGCAAATCTGTTCATAAATATAAATTGAGATTAATTTTTCCATTACTACATATTACAGTTATTGAAAATAATTATACGTGTACTTACCTACCTCCCAAATTTCTATTTTAGGTGTATGCTTATAAGCTTAATTTTCATTTTATGTACGGTATTACGCTTAATATTCTAGCTTTAAGTTTAAGTGCATAAGTATTGGCTAAGAAAGCAACATACCTATTACCGTTTAGTTCCTGAGCTTGTTTATAACCTTAGCGGTTAACGAATCAGTTAATCGGACGGACCCATAACTTAATAAATAAATTAACAAAGCGACCCTCTTCCCAAATTTTTGACGAGTAACAGTATTACGAAAGTAATTATGGTTTTACCGGTCGGCCCATTTCACGCTCGCCCCAAAAACAATGGGTTATCAATGGGGTGAAATAGGGGAGTATCTAATAAACGAATAAAGATGTTGCGTGATTTCTAGATATCATAACGTGGGAACGCACCTTGATTGGTGGATTTAATTAATTGATGTTCATTTGTGGCCAGCGTGGGAACTGTTATGTCAGTGAAAATATGATTTATTTAAGTGCGAATGTGCAAGGATTTAAGAGTAGGTAGATCTAGACAGAAACTGAGTGAAATAATAAAATAATATGGTTAGAAGTAAAAGCCGTAATGGCCCAGTGGTGAAGGCACCCATAAACACGGGGTCAAGGGTTCGAATCCGGGCAAGTATCGATGTGATTTTTCAAATCATTATGTACTTTCTAAGTTTATCTGGACATTTCTGACTGGTGAAGGAAAACATCGTGAGGAAACCTGAAGAAGTCTGAAATCGCCAATCCGCCTTGAGCAAGCGTGGCGATCAATGCTCATACCTACTCAGTATGAGAAGAGGCCTATCCCTGCAATGGGATAATAATGGGCCGATATAGGGATCGGTACTTATTAGTAATCTGAATATTAGTAAACTATCAAATACGATATTTATTATCAATTCAGATGTCTATTGAGTAGTAACAGCACTGAATGAGAAGCTGATTTCTTTGTCTCCGGGTAAGGCCAAGAGTCGTAAAAGAGTACACATATAACATCGTAGCCTATAGACTTTTGTAATGCTAATACCTAATACCACTTGCAAATAGACTATCTAACTATGAAAAAAAAAGTCGCACTAGTAGTGGCAGTAGTATCTACGTAAACATAAAAATAAAACTTTCGCACTGTTGCATTTTTGTTATTAGCATCATAGTGCACAATCATTATTTTGTCAACTTATAGAAAATTCAAATGAGATTGAAGAGAGCAACCACAAAATTTCGTACTCTAAGGATTTAGTAATAATAAAAAATATTTAATAGACTTCAAAACGTCCGGATATCCGATATTTCACAGCATTGAAACTTACAAAATATACCCGACGGACCATTAAATTTTATTAGAACCCGCTACCGCCGGGGGTGGCCAGGCAGATTGGCGGGGCGTTCGCGACACATAAATAATAGCAAAAAAACATATTGCGTTTGTTGCTCCACTCATTATGCGCAATTAGCTACGATTGTGACAGCGCACCATGTGAACGGATTCCGAACTTATTGTGGGATAATGGAACTGAAAGATTTCAACGCGTGCCTGTAATAATGTTTGTCAGGACTTTCCTTGAATAGTTGTGTTTGTTTCTTATTTTTTTTTAAAGTGGTAAGATAAGGGAATTAGACCGAGTGTATGTTCAGGGAATAGGTATTTACCTCTGATATAATTATGTACACATGGTACCTATTAGAAATTAAGAAAGAAAAACAATCCCTGCATCTAGTCTTTTTTATATGACAGAAAAAATAAAATTGTGTGAGGGGTAGGTACTGTTTTATTATTCGTGTTTCAATTTAATTGAAATCAATCCAAATGACAAAAAAGAAATGTGATCTATTTGTAATTTGTAAATTCAAAGGTTAAACCACCGTTATAATGCATTTATTTAACTTAATACTTATTGACCCCTCTGTCAGTGGATCGCATTAGTAAAATTAGAGCGGTGGGAAAGGGTTGCGTGCGCACTCGGGGCGAATACTTTATGTTTATTGTTATTAGAACAATATTTGTACTTTTGAGATGTACGGTTATTGCCAACAGATCATTTACAACAACGTATTTTTAAATCACCTTTCGTATCTATTATCTACACACGCGACAAAAACATTATTTGTAGTTAAAAAGTTGCGGATATTGAAATGTTTTTCTATTATCGGATATGGTAAAAATTAAAGGTGTATTCATCTTGTTCAATGATCAATCAAGGTCCCCTGCGGTCAGTTTAATGTGGAAACAAGCTAATACTATTGTGAGTCCACTGGTGTCCATTTAGCTGGTAGTGTCAATAGAGGAGTGATGGCAAAAACACGCGCCGTACTTTCTCTTTTGTTACTATCTACACATGGTTGTTAATCATTTGTTTGCAATATTCGAAATGGATTTAAATGCGATTTTAACAAACGTTACTTATTATTTATAGCTTTGAAATGTCACAGTCACTGTGTACAGTAGTTTTAATTTTTTTATTTACATAATATGTTTATTAGTTAGTTTAATGTATTAGTATAATATTATTATAGACTATTATAGTAGACTTATTTTATATATCAAAATATTTATTAGTTTATAATTTTGTTATACATTTTATATATTATTATGTTGTAATCCCTATGGTACCCAAGATACAAACACTAGCAAAGGGACCAAAGGGAAACTATCTATATTAGCACACATATAATTTATACTTATTAAATAAATTGAAATGGAAACTGAAATTATATTAGACTGAATACTGTAAATAATTTTAATATTAAAGGAAATATTCCTTTTTAATTAAATTTTATAGAATGCTTAATCAAATGGCAGTGTCCATTTTCTTAAACACTCACACCCAGTTTCTGTAAGGCTGATCAACTAAAAATTAACTAATCACCTTTTAAATCTCATGTGAAGTACCAGTTGGGTTGCTAAAAGCATGAATAATTAGTTTTATTTGATCTAATTAGTAACTAATTAAATCAAATTAAACTAGTTACTATACTTTAGAAGCATGCTAAAAGTATGGATAACAGGTGATTAGTTAATTTTTCATTGATTAGGCTTTCAGAAACTGGGGCAGTGTAAGAGCGTAATGTTAATATTTTATTCTCATAATTTGAAATTAAAATCATTGCCTCTTAGAGAGTAGACTTAAATCTATACATATAATAAAAATGTAACCGATCGATGTCTGTACATGGAAGATATATGAGAAAAAAAATTATTGGGACCTTTATCAAGGCAAATAGAACCCAAAACAATGATTGTTACAATTTTTGTTTGTTTGTCTGTTTGTCTGTGCGTTTGTTCACGCTAATCTCAGAAACGGCTTCTCCGATTTAGATGTGGTTTTCACTAATACATTGTGGTAAGCTTCACTTAACATTTAGTGTTTGTTTCATGGCAATCGGTTCATAAATAAAAAAGTTATGCCAATTTAAAGAATTACGTCGGACATTTTGTTAATTTACTACGAAACCTGATAGAAACAGAGACTTTAACAGGTTACGGAAACTGATAGCGTTTTTATTTTTCGGATTCCTCTCATTCTAAACAATCTTCCGTTTAGTTTTAAATGAGTCCAGTTTCCAGTGAGCCTATATTTCGCGATGACATAAAGCCCAAGGTCAGACACAACTAAAAGTTGTGGGTGTGGATCTAAGTATTAGCTGTTTTTCGCACGGTCAGCTTTATGTGGATCTATCACGTGTTAGCATTCCTAGCAACCTGTATGCTTCGATTCCCGATGACTATACGTCTAATCCATACATCCATACACCCATACATATTATATAAGGCTTTGTCCTGACTGACTGACTGACTGACAGACAACGCACAACCTTAACTGCTGGTCGTAGTGAGTTGAAATTTGGAGGGTGTGTTTGTCTAAAAGTCTAGAGGTTGTACTAAGAAAGGGTTTTTTAAAATTAAATTCCTAAGTGTGTGAAAAGGGATGAAAACGATTGTATGAATCTTCTTCATTTTTTAACTTACAGTTTTGAAATATTGTTTTGGAATACTTCTATTTAAATAAAAATTATCCTTATTATTTTATTTTAACAGGAGTGGATTTAGAGGGGTGAAATTAGGGATGAAATATTCTATACAAAGATCTTTAGCTTTTGAAGCTAGCGACTTGAAATTTGCAGGGAGGGGGAGGGAGGGAAAGGAGGGAGGAAAAGGAGAAATTGAGGGGAAGGAGGAAGGGAGGGGAAAGTGAGAGGGAAGTGATGGGGAAGTGAGAGGTAAGGGATGGGGAAGTGTGGGGGAAATGCGGGAGAAGTGAGGGGAAAGCCAGGGAGAAGTGAGGGAAAAGTGAGGGGAATGTTAGAAGAAAGTGAGAGGAAAGTGAGAGGAAGTGAGGGGAAAGTGACGGAGAAGTGACGGGGAAGTGAGGGGGAAGTGAGGAGAAAGTGAGGGGCAAGTGAGGGGGAAGTGAGAGGGAAGTGAGGAGAGAGTGAGGGGGTAGTGAGGGGGAAGTGAGAGGGAAGTGAGGGGGAAGTGAGGCGGAGTGAGGGTGAATGAGGGGAAAGCGAGGGGGAAGTGAAGGAGACGGGAGAGGAAGGGAGGGGGAAGGGACGAGGAAAGTCAGGAGTTCTCGAATGGTGGAAACTGGAGGGGAAGGGATAGGAAGCGATAGGAAGGGAGAGGAAAGGAGGAAAACGACGGGGGAAGAGAGGGGAAAGCGAGGGGAAAGCGAGGAGGCAAGGTAGAGGGAAGTGGAGGAAAGGGCAAGAGTTGCTGGAGGAGGGGCAAGGGATGCTAAAGGAGGTGAAGAGGAGAAGGGGGGAGGGGAGGAGAGAAAGGAGGAAACTGTGGAGAGTGGAGAAAAAGAGCGATAGGGAAGAAGGGGAAGGGGAAAGTTATTGTAGTGAAAATTTGCCTTAGTGTATTGTATATTGTTTTTACGAGGGATATCTTTAGGTAGGTGAAAGAGGATTTGTATAAATGGGAGATTAAAAATAGTATGAAAAACAGTATTTAAACAATATAAAAATGTCTATTGGAAAAAACTATATTCACGCGAGCGAAGCCGCGGGCAAAAGCTATCTATATACATAAAAGCAAAAGGTCACTCACTCACTGATGAAACAACAAGTGCTAGGAATCTCAAACTTTGCATGGTCGTTCCTATTAGGATATAGGTGCTCACTTAGACGGAATTTTGCGAAATCCATCCCCTAAGGGGGTATACAGGGGTGGCAAAGTTTGTATGAAACTTCTATAGTTTTTATAGTAGGATTACCATATTACTAGAAAATACTTTTTTTTTAATATTCAGAAGCCACCCTTATTAAGTGGGCAAATAAGAGTCGCAAGTTTGTGTGAAAGTGGTTTGTCAGTTTTAGCGGTAGCGGGTTTAAACTGGATTCGCCATAGAGACGGATAATACTAATATTTATTACTGATACAATGTACGATTGCCATAAAATCAGGCACGCAATATTCTCATAGAGGCATACCCATCTGAATTATCACGCGAACGAAGTCTTGGGCAACAGCTAGTTATTAATAAAAATAGTTTATGAAAAGATGAAACCATCTTATCAAGTTTTTAATAAGTTTCATAGTAGAAATTATGTACATAATGTTAAATATTTATAATAACTAAGATTGTATACTTAATGTTAAGCATTTATATTTAAAATCATATTACCGCTCTGCCGTGCCACTTTAAGTTGCTACCACCTAAAATCGAAAATCGTTTAGTTTTCAACCCTTCGCACACAAATCTATAGATTTTTGTGAACAGTTCATCAATGAGGCACAGCGGTATAGGGTTGCGAATCGGCGATTATGATCGGTGATAAAGTGCATGGCTGACATGGCGATTACCCGTGCTAAGAGCACTAATACTAACTGTTGTAAACACTCATTACGGTATATATTGAAGAATAAACCTTTGTTGCTGTAATATTTAAAAACTTATGCTTACAAGTTCCTAAAGTAGGTTACCAATGAATTTAAATATTTGATAAAATGAATATATATTTTTTTTAATTAAATTTACAACCTAAGTTCCAACAATTAACATTTATTTAATTTTCTAATACTAGCATTACAGAGGCGGAAAGGTTAATAATAATACCACTTCACCCCTGTTCTTGTTCACTAACCATTTGGAGGAATGGTGTTGTTTGGGCACACGTCGTAAGTTAGTTACACCAGTTTCGATAGTACCTGTAATGCGCGTGCGATGCGCGTGGACGCGCGGCCACGTGGGCATGATAATTCGACCGCACGTGGACGCGTTCAGCCTTATCGCCTACCGCAAGGAGTGCTATATCGTGTACTTGTAAAAGGTCTATTGAAATGGTCATATGAACATCCGCTGATGGCAAATAAAATGACCTTTGTATGTCGCGTATATATAATAGTAATAATAATAACTATAATAATAATAGTTGGTGTAAAAGAGTGACGATGTTTTAATTCAATGACAAAAACTGCTTTCGTTAAATAGAAATAATTTGTACGGGCAAAATGAAACATAATTTCAATACTTTAAATTAGTAAATGAACTCTGCTAATTTTAAATGGCTCTGAAATCAAAACACATGCCTATTATTTTACTGAAGTTGATATCAGAAATCTAAAACAAGTAATAGTTTCTTTTTTAAAAATTCACTCTAGGCAATGATAATACTTTTGAAAGCAATATAATTCCATTATATTCACCTGAAAATCACTAGCAAACATCGAACCGCTTACTTGACATTTGTGTAGTGTTTGCAAACGTCACTCAAGTGTTACACTACCACAAAGGAGTGAAAGTGACCGAACAAAAAGGAGTCGGTCGGTATCGAATGCCGCGCTCAATATTGGACATCAAATCGATGCGTTTACGTAAAATATAGGCCGACTTTATTATCTGCTAAGGTGCTTTCATTATTGCGGTCTAGAAGCGTGTCTCTCACCCCCTCGCCTATTCACAAACCATGATTGATCTACTGTAGATTGACAGATTTTTTTTAAAACCAGTAAGGGTCGAGCGAATATTAAAGGCAATTGTTGTTAAATTTTTACACTGGTAGGGTGAGTTCGAGTGTTGTAATAATGTTTTGATAATAGCTGTATCCGTTCAGCTCATATTTCTTATTCAGAATGCGTGGGACCCGCCCGGTGATTGCGCTTGCGCTTATATTCGAATTGTTAATATTAAAAACCGTTAAGAACACCTTGTTTGTCTTTTGTTTTAGAAATTACTCAATTTGATCGCGTGGTCAATATTGATGATTATAAGGCGTTTTTGATTCTTTAAATATCAAGTAAAATAAAAATTGTTAGGTAGGTTCGGTCACCTACTATTTTCCGTGCCCTATGATTTTTGTGTGTTGTAGTAGGTACATACTGAATAATAATAATAATAATAATATTCTACCACATTCACACAGCGTCATCTAGCCCCAAATTAAGCAATTATATTTGCTTGTGTTATGGGTACTAAACAACTGATATACCACTTATATATTTTTTTTTTGTAAATACATACATATTATAGATAAATTACACCCAGACACAGAACAAACAATCATGCTCATCACACAAAGATTTGTCCTGGGTGGGAATCGAACCCACGAAACTCCACGGCTTAGCAGTCAGGGTCACTAAAATTGGTATTGAATTGGTACCTATATCGTCTTAATGTTCATCTTTTGCATTTAAAGGCCTCTCCCATCGATGTATAAAGACATAGAGGTCTATTAAAAGTAGCCTACATCTAGCGTTTTTCAGCCGCCTTTATGAGGTTGACTTTCCATCTCTTGAGGTGTTGGGCATCCCCTGCGATTTGAAGTTCGTGGTCTCCATTTAAGAATTTTTCGATCTCATTGGTGATCTGGCCATATCCTGCACACAGCTATTTGAATTTGCTGGTCCATTGATCCATCCAACTGGAAGTAATTAATGATCAATACTTGTTTAAAATGTAATTCAATCAAAGCGATAGTAATTTTGATTCCATTTGTTCAACAGTAGTTACTGGATACATTCATGTCATTCAAAGAATCTTATAAAAAACGGCCAATCACAATCATATTATTTTAATCTATCACAAATCGCCACAAATCGACAGCTCACTGTTGACAGCTGACCCATGACGGGTACTTATTTGGCTTAGTATTATTTTTTATTTGTATTTTTTATCCGCGATCGGACAATGGAAGTAGAGCCATTCCATACTTTAGCACAATGTGCCCACTGATCCTCATTGATCGCCAATTACTGGACATTAAGTACTTTAAACGTATTTCATGTCCGCTATTTGTAGCAACAAATCAAATATGAAAGGAAATGGACACAATGAACCGCTCAAGATCTGCATTTAATATTTCTGGGTGTTATTATTTGGTCGATAAGCTTGTTTTTTTCGATAGTCACAATAGATTTTGGTATTTTTATCCTGTTGACGATGCGATTGACGGATAAAGAAGGTAGAATAAGACGGGTAGTAAAACTAAGGAATAGTACTTTTAAATACTTAGGTATAGACTTTTTTAATTAGTATCCAGGAAAAGGCTTAAAATGTAAACAGTGTTATTTTAACCACAAAAGAATTTTATGAAGTATCAAATAGTTTTCTATAGATATCAAAATATTAGTGGCTAGATTTAATTTATACTTATAATGTACAATTAGTTACTAATTATATAATAATTATATGTACATATAATTTCCAAAGGTGTAAATATTAGTTTAATTCTTAATTATAGACTGCTAGAAATCGAAATTGAAAAACTCAAATAAGTATTGTATCTTATTTTAATTTTTATTTTTCTAGTATCTTATTTTAAAACGTTTACAACATCTCATGCGCATGCGACTCACGTCAGCGTCATAATCCGGGGTTGCGCACAACAAGGTGTGCTTTGGGTGCGCACGCGCCGTTGATTCTATTGTCCCTCCCGATACGCTCATCACACAGTTCTATTGGAGCGCACACAAGAACGCACATTATTGCACATTTATTGCTCATCTTCAAAGCTTTGTTAGTTTTGTTATATCTTTTATTTGCTTTTTATCAATAAAAATGTCGACCCACAAAGATCTATGTTTTCACGCAATAATTTGGCTACTGTGATTTTTTATTACGAGAACGCGGCATTTTGTAATTTATTAAGGTTAATTACGTTCTCAGATTTCATTTATTCGTAGACTGTAAAAGTGTAATGTTACATTTGAGGCATGAGAAAGATCAGGGCAAATGAAAGCTAGTCTATCATGAATTCATGAGTCATCAATCAAACCAGTCTTGAAAGGTCTTGCGTAGGTTTATGTTCAGTGGTGAAAGATGGACAATAAAAATATTTACTTTATTAGTTTTGCTCTTGCATTACTACTACTGATTATACTACAGATTGATTGATTGAAAACTGCACCGTAGTTATCTATACTATTATACAAAGCGGAAGATTTTGTTTGATTGTTTGTACGCACTAATCTTTGGAACTAGCAATCGAATTTGAAAATTATTTTTGCGTATGATAGCGGAGTTCTCAAGGAAGGTTATAGGCTATGTAATATCACACTACTGGTGACGGGAGAAGAGCAGTTAGCAAAGACGCTGATGAAACTGCACCGCGGAAAGCTAGTATATTCATATAAGATGGAAGTGAAAGGCAGCAACTTCAAAGTTCCTATATAGGTACAATATTTAGACAATATGCACTTCCTACAGGATATTTTAATAACCGTAACTAACTGATGAGAGCAAGTTCCAGATCGGATACTCTCGAGACGCGCTTAACATCTCGAGTATGGTCATCTGAGTCACTTGGAGCCGTGCCGTCTAGCCTCTCAGACATGCGGGCCTCTTACTGGGTCACGATCAAGCTAGCCCATTCGATATGTACGTAATTCAGTTATAATTGAGACTAATCCAATAGAGCTTGGGGAAGGTCAATGGTGACGTTTTGTTGCAGCTGGTGGTGTACAATGATGACTAATTAATGGAAGACATAGGAGTTATAAAAGAATGTCATGTTTTACGAAGTTGATAGATTGTTATATTGTATAGTTTTCTGGCACATGATTTTATAGTTTTTGAATCTAAGTAAAGTTCCTTCATTTCATATTCATAGTTTTATTCTTAATGTTTGCTAGCATGGGCTAAGCTGAGGCATGTTTTAAATAAAAGATTTAAAAATAAAGTGAAAACAAATATACCTAGATAGTTTTGTGATAGAAAAGAGAATTAAACAGTTACCGTCACTTATCAAAGCTTATTGTATCAGAGATATGGAAACGAAGTCAGTGGTGACAATTGGGAATAACCCATTAGTTGCCTTTCCTAAAGTTTGTATATGATATTCGACCGTTTTATTACTATTATTCTGAATAAATATTTTTTTTCAAGCCCTTATAATCTAGTTCGGTATAACGAATTTCATGACCTTGATCTGAATAATAAATCAAAATGCAATAATTATCTAGTTAAATAGTTTGCTAAACGTGATTAAGCATATTTAGTGTAAGTTCCCATTGTCGAACAACCGCAGCGGTGTCAGTTTTCAAGGCGGACACACGACCGCCACCAAATATTGTGATAATCCGCGCATACTCCATTGTCACTCGATGACTTGATAAAAAAATATAAAAAGTTCATCCGCAGCACATCCCCCGGGACCACTCCATAGCAGTACTTCTTCCCTCATTCCCATAATCTATTCCAATTAACTGACAGCACCATATTGTGATATTAACACAATGCATTCTCCCCTCTGTAAAACATTCAAGCCTTAACAAGCAAATATCGTCTCAATATGTATCAGGGAAAAATTCCTATTTGTGTAAGTTGTGTTGATAGCTTTTTACGTTTTGATATGGTTAAAGAGATCTTATTGTGTTGTGTATTACAATTTTGATTATTTTACTTGTACTTCAGCATATTTCTGTTAATCGGTGTATTAACTTTGATGTTACTGCTATGAGGCCATCAGTCAGATCGTCATGTAAAAATTATAAAACTATACAACGAAATAAGCTTGCACCAAGGTTTGTGTTTGCTTGTTGCAAGCTTTTTTTAGAAATTCTTGTTTATCATATTATTAAACTATTTGAACTTGACTTCAATTATTTTCTCAATGACAATGATGATGGATAAATCAGTCTAACAAATCATGGTCAAGACCACACACGATTAGATGCAAAGAACTTAAAATTTATTTCAAAAAATGTTTCAAATACAAAAATCGTATATTTTGTAGTGATAAAAATATAGCTTAATTTAAAAAACGGTAACTCATAATCAATCCAAGATCTTTAGATCGACTATGATGAGTTACCGCAACTCTTTTCCATTCAGTGACAGTCATAAATATTAAAATTTGTATGTCAATATTTAGTTTTCAGAGTAAATACCAGAGGCACTGTAAGACTTTTATAAAAACTGTGCCCTGCACTACCTAGTGATAAATAAGACAGATTCCTACGGTAGAGCCACGGTAATAGTATCTAACAGTATTGTGACTCGGCCGTATTTTATAAATAAATGCCTACAGCCGCGCGGTACGTAAACATGCGATAGGGCTGTCCGCCTCCAGCACTTTAATTACATTTGCCTACTTTGTGATTCCGTTTAGTTTTGTAAATGTTAATATACTTTTTTTATATAAACAAATAAAATACTTTGTGAATTTAATAGGAAGTGTTCAATAACAATGCGTGTTGTTTTTTGATTAAAAATTTATTTTTTCTTGTATTATTCATCACACAGTACAATAAACAACTATTAATAATAATAAAATACCACGTCTTTACTTTGAATTATAGAAACTAACAAAAAAAAACAAACATGCACCGAGGTTTTAACACAAGCGTACCTACCATAATTATCATGATTCATGAACCACCTATAACTACCTATTTCACTCGTGTCAATCACTTTCCTTTACTCTATTCACTTTATTTATTAATCCAGACATCTTCTTTTTCGAGAGATAAAATTAAATACTCAACCATTAAAAAGACACACATTACGTACTTACTAGTAGTAAGTAAAATTATTTTATAGTCTTACCTTTCAGAGTTGAAATGAAATGAAATGAAATATATGTTTATTCATATAGGTTAATTAAATTAACACATAATGAACGTCAAAGTTTACAAAATGTCAGCAAATTAACCTACAGCGAGTTCGCTGACGTAGTAGAGCCATGAGAAGAACTGGCAAGAAACTCAGGCCACTCTTTTTAATCGCCAGGTTATTACAATTTTTGTTAGTTACAGTTTCAAGTAGCATGCAAAGTAACGGAGGCAATACACTTAGAGTTTCCAGGTAATCTAAAAAAAGTTATCTCTGGATGCGTTATTGACGAATTCATGCAACCAAAAACAACACGATATATCCTACTCTTCATATTAAATATGTACTTGAACTTATTTTTAGTAAAAAAATCGCGCGCTTATTGTTAAAAAAACAACCCACCGTCCGTTCGTCACTGCGGCACAGTCGCGACTGTCTGCATGCCGAGCGCATGTTGAGTTCGAGGTGCGTAGGCATGGCTCGCGCTTCGTCCGTTTGTATGAAGATGGATTACTGATAGATAGTATTACCGTGGTAGAGCTGTGTAGTATTGATTATATAAGTTTGTGATAAACAGCGACGTTTCCTCGTGGCCAAACTATTTCGCCAAACTGATTCAGCTACGAGGAATTCTATTTCCTTGTGGCCAAACAGGCGAACTTTATCTATCGTGATCAGGGTATTAACATTACCATTCACTGTAAACATGACGATGTGGGTTTCCTTATATATATGATACTGTCTTCATGCTCAACAACCTGATAATAAATATCGATTGTTTAAAACACGTGGTAAGCCCCAAGTGTGAATACACGTTGCTTTTCGATAATTCATTACGAAGACTATTTAATTAACACATACAATAAAGCGGTGTACTACAAACCCGAAAGGAGCTTGAATAAGGAACCTTTTGATTTCGTTGGTCAACAAATGCTTTCAGTAGGTATACATTTTTATTTAAAAATATACATAGTTATACATATATTTATTAAACTTTTATTGCATTAAGTTACTCAGACGTATTAGTCGAGTTTTCTCTTTTTTGTCATGTGATGTCACTGATTAAGTAGGTATTAGGGATTACCAAAGTTAGGTAGGTCCGTTTATCTATTCTGTCCTACGTGCATAAGAATACTATATCTTTGAAAGTAAAATATAGCAATGTACAATACTTTTTGTATAAAATAATTTCATTTCCTGCGCAAAATTGATGAGTCAGTATTACGTCGGCATCATTCAACTTAACCTCAACTAATCCAAAGTATCCTGACAGATAACAGGTCGATAGCCACCCTCTAATATTGGATGGCAGCTATTAACTGTGATATAATCGCCATTGTCTTTGCTCTTTCCCACAATCACTCGATTAGGGATCCGTATACTGGTACTGATGAGTCGAGGGGTCATCAGTACGATTGTATTAACGATACTCGCAGATTAGACGATCTTGTAATGATATTATAGAACAAAAGGTGTGTTTGAGATATTTTTAGCATAACGGCAGTTTTCACTTTGTCGTAAGTAATAGTTGTTGATTACTCTCTGCGTTGATGTCATCAAGTATACCTATATTAGGACAATTAAAATATTGACATGACATATTTAAGATAATAGCATTGCGTTTCATTGTGGTTTATAAGTATTTTTAGGAACACGTAAAGCAATTAAATCGTAATAGTTCATAAAACCAAGCAGCAGCTGTAAAGCATAAACAAAAGCCAGCACGTGTCATAGAGACCATTCGCATAGCACCTACTAAGGTAAATTGTTAAAAATTTCGCTCATTTCCCACACTAACCACAATTGGCGTCTGATAAAATCGATACGCCAATTTATATCGAGAACTTGACTTTATATCGATATAAACTATAGTTAGTAACGTTCTCAACAGTCAGCAGGAGACTCGGGGGTGATCGGCTATCTTCGTGTGAGATCTGTCGTTTTACAAGTCAATACACAATGATTGTAACGACCGCGTTGTAAAATTACAATTATTGTTTACGGGTTTTTGGGTTCGAATGAGGTTGCTATTTAGTAATTGTTATTGTATTATTGACTTGTTGAAAGAAAGCTCGAACAAAAGGTTGCACGGCGATACAGTTACTTACAATAAAGTAAACAATATTTTAGTTCTCGATTCTCGAATAAATGTTGACTATACTGCTTTTCAATGTCACTGTTGACCACATTATTGTTACTTAATGCGAAAACAAATGGCCCAGTGGATAAGGCACCCGCTTCGTAAAACCTGTTTATTGTTCCACTGCAGGGCAAAGGCCTTTTCTCATCACCACGCTTGCTCAAGGCGGATTGGCAATTTCAGACTTTTAAGTCCAGGTTTCTTCACGATGTTTCCTTCACCGTTAGTCAGAAATGTCCAAGATACACTAAGAAAGTATATATGATTTGAAAAATCACATTGGTACTTGCTCGGATTCGAACCCACTACCTTACTTTAATAAAATAATCATAAAATAATCTGCTAATGTGCGCATCGTTGGTCCCTGCAAACCGTTCAGCGCTTGCGCATCGTATGAAAGCGGCCGCGCATGCAGGTGGCCGACATACGATATCCCATTGTACGGCACGATGCTGCTCAGAGTCTCCTCCGTTTGTCTCTCATGAAAAGAATTCCTGGCAAACAACTCACCCCGCTACTAATTACACATTGTCAAAGAATATTGAGCTGAGGTTTTTGCCTAAAGTACACAAATCCAAAAGTTTCTCTTTCCAGCCCAATTTAGACTGTAGAGTGAATGCTTCTCATGCAGAAAATGTATAAACATTGGCCACTATCCTAGCTTAAGACTTTTTGTCCAAGTGCGAATATATTTATTTAACCATAAGTTCATGATAATAAAATGTCGAAAATTCTCCATCTGTTGTGCCCCTAGGGCTAAAAATAATGATTAAAATGCTTTCCTAAAAGTCTTTAAAAGGCAATGCCATATTGTATCAAGTTCAAAGAAGTATCATATCTGTTAATTTTATAGATGCATACATCGATGTCTGAGTCATCAGCTTGTGCAGACAAAATGCGCAAGCGATTCAAATGAAATGAAAAGCGTTTTGTGCGGTATGCCATACTTATATATTGAGTGCGCGCATGTGCGCTAATAAAAGCTTAGCGATGCTTTGCCTTGATTTCTTCTATTTATCGATGTCTGCTGCCGATTGACTTGAACAACCATGAGTAGGTATTATGAAAACATTGTGTTGTAGTCTGTGGTTTTAGTGTTTATGTCATTATTATATTAGTTTAATCTCTGCGTTAGGGCCCTATGTGTACGGTTTAGAGGCACAAATAATCTCAAAGCTACAGAAGGGAGACGTAGAAAAGAAGAAGGTCAAAGTGCTCTGACCAAGTTAGGAACAGCCACATGATAGAGCAACAAAATATGAATTAAACTCTTTTACATTTAAAATATTAGGTAGTTTATAAAATGATTGCTTCAGATCAAGTCTGAAGTTATTTGTATTTATAAAGTACTCAAAATATAATGTACATTATATTTTCTGTTCCATTTGTTCTCAATAGCAGAACTGCATAGATTATTTGTAATACAACAAACTGACTGCCTAAAAGACCATTAAGTGATTTGAAAACTGCATGAAAACCGTTCTGCGTTTTGGAAGTAGGTATTAGCTTTGTATTATTTTATCTTAAGTTCTGTACTAAATCCTGTCTATCTAAGAATGATAATTATATGTACTTACATAAATTAAATATCCTATAATATGATACCCTCATAATGATTATATTACAGTGCGTTTATTGCACTATTAATTTTAATACTTATTGTATATAATTTTGTTCCAGTAGGCACACATGACACGGCGCACGTGTCTAGGCCCGTATCGTTTGCAACCGATGTCCTGAATCTAACGTCTACAGATAATTGCATGCGTTTGACCAAACGTTTTCTTACATTTCCATTTTGTCATTAGCAATTGGCTAGTAATTCTTGGATTATGACTGGTAAGGGATATAGGGGCGCGCAATTTTCACAACGACAGCTGACTATATCTGTGCAAAAACTTTTCTACACGGAAAAGCACCTGCGTGATTCAATATTATCTATTTATTAGTCACGTACTACATCGATTTATTATGGGCAGAGCTTTAATGTCCTCTGCCTCGGAATGATAAATTACATTAATGATGTAAGTCTTATAATTAACACAACACAATATAAAGCGTGTAATCATTGTGTGTGCAAATAACAAACTACAATTTTATTGTTATCTCAACACGTGTTTGCACATAATTTTGCGTTCATATAAAAAGTTGACAAATAACAAAACATATCTCTACGACTTTACTTTCCCCGAAGGTGTAATATACAGAGCTATACTGAATAAATATCATAAGCTATAATACTATTCGATTTTTATTTACTTGTATTAAAATAATATCAAGTTGCGATTTAAGTTAAAATAAAACAAAACATATCACTTTTATATTAACTACAAAAAGTTTAACTATGTTTATTAGGTACGTCAGTTTAACACCTTATTCATAAATAACAGAAGTGTTGAATCAGACAACCAACTAGTTACAGTGTATTGTTGTTCTTAATACGATAATAATAGACCTATAAATAGTTGGCAAAGTTTTTATGGCAGATCCTTACACAGGGTGTAATTATCACGTCGCTTGGTAGCCATTATGTAATGTCCACTCTATAAAATCGCGACAACTGGTTCAGCCTGTTCACTTCGAGAACTTAGGGCTGTCAATGCGTTTATTTAATCTTCATATTAAAGTACATCTTTATATTGCCTGGAACCTTAGGCAAAGACTGGGATTATATCTGGCGGGCCAAGGCATTTTAATCCTCTTCAATATTTTGTGCTATACCTCTGTTATAATTTTTGACAATTGCAGTTTCTGCCTTACTTGAATCAGATAAATGCACTTACCCATTCAAGTTAGCGCTTTACCTAATTACTAATGTACGATTCATAGATAGATAGAGTGTCATGAAATCATGACAAATATATTTAATAAAAAGTTGTTAATATAATTGTTGTTTAATATAATTGTCATTGACTGCGCAACTGTATTGCTGACAATAAATAATTTTTCTTTCTTTCATCTTTTTCTTTCTTGTCGATGGCAGTAAAAAGATGAAACATACCTTACTCACGCGTCTTGTTACCCGTTAATTTCTAAATTCTCAATTTTACTTTGGAATAAATGAACTGCAGGGTCCAAGAGAGTAAATTTAGTAGTCATAGCTCGATTCACAGAGGTTTTTGGTTTAAAACCTGGCCTATATACTGCAACTTAATAGACGACCTTTGAAGCTATACAACGGCTAAAATCTTTTGTACTAATTATTTGTTTTTGTCTTAACAACATTTTATTAATCGTGTCTTGATTGCACTTAATGTTTTTTAAGGTATGTTTTGAATACAATGATGATATGACACCCCTGTGGCACCACGTGGTGATAGGACAACACCTGTTAGTTATATACACCAAGCTTGAGCAATCAGCTCGCGCATCTGCCTGCCTAGATTATTACGCAATAACTCTAAGCTTAAGTGCACAAACAAGCCAGATGTCCACCAGAGAGCTTTGAACTTGAAGATTTTATGGACTAACTACTTATTAGCAGATACTAGACTCAATTAATTGGTACTAAGATAAATCTTATTACCCTATGTCATTTAACAAGACAATTTTCCTTTTAAGTGTCTTTATAATTATTTTTCTGTTATAATATCATTTTATAATTATTTTTCTGTAATAATATCATTTAAAATGTATGGACAGATTGTTGTGAGTTTGCAGCTGGTAGGTATTTATTATTTTGTAATATAATAATGAGAGATTTTGCTAAATAAATACACCTACCTACTTACTTTTTTATAGGCAACTTAATTAGTAGTTTTCGCTGATGTAGTACAGATTGGAGTTAATAGCTTTTGAATACTTCTAGAACTACACTAGGTATGACGCAGCATGGACAGATCCCTCACTAGGTGGACCAATGACCTGATAAAGGTGGCGGGTAACCGATGGATGAGCTCGGCTCATGACCGGCCAAGATGGCGAAAATTGGAAAAGGCGCCTATTTCTAGCAGTGGACGTCTTTCAGCTGATAATGGTGATGATGATTATGATGATGATGACACTGTTTTATTTTGCTGTCTTTCATGCGCAACATGACTTGTGATTAGATTTAACATACTGACTAGAAAGGATGCTGATTTTAGACTGCTGCTCTTAAAAAAGTTTCTCTACTTCTTTTTAACACACCGCAAAATAGTAGATACTTATATTATTGTTAAATACCACTAAAGTATTTGACCTTTGTGAACTCAACTGTTTGTGAATACTAGGTGTAAATAAATAAAACAACTGTATTCTGAACTGAATGTACTGCTGGTTCCATTTATTGCAAAAATATTTCTAGCTTATATAGGACGCTCGGTAACCAAACCATATCGCGATTCAGACGCATGGTACAACGCCCTCTATCGAGTATGACCTCAAACATTTTTAATAACAAATGGTGTTTCGATATTAAACATACCGCCCGCCAAGGACATTATTGACAGAATGTCCTTCAAAAACTTGATACTGCGGGTTATTTGATCTAAATTACATATTTATAGCGATCATGTAGACGGTAAGTAGATACACATAAAATTACTTACAGCATAATACATCCCTTTACACAATAAAAATAGAAAAGACATGATTTTTTCTTTTGAAAATATCCTTATGACTAAGACACAAGTTTGTGAACAAAATAACAAATGTATATAATAAAACTAGTAAATTTTGATAATATATATTTAAAACAAGACTAAAACTACTTATACATCAATGTAAAAGGTAACAGTTGTATAATTCGATCTTAGTTGTATAATTTGATTTAAAATAATAGTACATAATGAAAAACGCAAAAGCTTAAGTAAAAGTATAAAAAAAATTAAACTACAATAATTCATTTTTCGGAAATTGGCAATACACATAATTTGGATGTTGGACGCTTAATTACTGAAGACTTTGTGCGCACCGTGACTACCCGTGTAATATTATCATCCCCAGGATGTTTTTCAATAATACGACCCAGTAGCCAGCGACATGGTGGTAAATCGTCTTCCTTGATCAATACTATGTCACCTATGTCTGGTTCCGGTACTTGGAATGCCCATTTGTAGCGATTCATTAAGTTCGATAAGTACTCGCGTGACCAACGACTCCAAAACGTCTGCAGCATTCTTTGAACCATTTGCCAACGTGAAAGATAACTAATATTTGCACTCTCATAGTTATTATCTGGTACACTTACTATTGGTTCTCCTATTAAAAAATGACCAGGAGTTAATGGGAGAGGCTCACCCGGGTCCATAACGTTGATAATACTCATTGGCCTAGAGTTTAAGCAAGCTTCAACTTGACTTAATAGTGTACTTATTTCTTCGTAAGTCAGCGTTGCATCGCCAATTACGCGCTTGAGGTGATATTTTGTTGATTTTACTCCTGCTTCCCAAAGTCCACCAAAGTTGGGACTGCGAGGAGGAATAAAATGCCATTCGGTGCCTTGCGCTTCTAAATGTTCTGCAATTGAACCTTGTATGCTGGCCAACTGTTTTAGTTCTCTAGACGCCCCCACGAATGTGGTGCCATTATCGCTCCAAATTTTCGCACAATGACCACGCCTAGATACAAAGCGTCGAAATGCAGCCAAGAACCCTTGAGTGCTCATGTCGCTTACTACCTCTAAGTGGAGCGCACGAGTAGCCATACATACGAACAAACAAATGTACCCTTTATAGGAGCGATGCCCGCGTCCTTTCGTAGTCCTGATATTTATAGGACCAGCATAATCCACACCGCTATTACTAAATGGCCTGGCTGGAGTGCACCGTACAGACGGAAGAGAACCCATGAGCTGATTGCTGGTAAGTGCCTTTTGTTTAGCACATATGACACACTTATTAATATGCTGTTTTACTAGTCGTCTAACTCCTAACATCCAGAAGGCTGATCTGATATAATTAGTCATTAGCTGAAGTCCACCATGCAGTGTTTTGAGATGGGCATCAGCTACAATAAGCTGTGTAAAATGACCAGAATGTGGAAGAACTATAGGATGTTTAGCGTCGTCGTGCAGTTGTGATTTCTCAAGTCTACCTCGAGCCCTTATTATGTCCTGGTCGTCTAGGTAAACAGAGAGTGATTTCAATTTGCTTTTCTTCGATTGTATATAGCCCTTGCTCTTTAGCTGTTGATATTCTATTGTAAATACTTCCTGTTGTGTTTTCCTAATACATATATACAGTGCTTCATCTATTTCTGGCTTTTTTAAGTAACCCCTTTCTTTTCCTCTCTTAAGAAACCGTCGACAGTATGCAATGACTCTTAGTAGTCTCTGAAGATTAGAGAATCTATCGAAGAAGGACTGTTCTACTGCTACTGATAAATGTGTTTTCACGGACTGTTCTAACTTGGTACTAATATTAATTGACCTATTATATTCTATAAACCTTTCCTTTAAAAACGTGGGTCCAGAAAACCAGAATGAGTTTTGTAGAAATAAACTAGGCATTAAACCTCTTGAGGCACAGTCAGCTGGATTGTTTTTCGTAGATACGTGGTACCATTGAGTAGCTTTCATCGTTGTCAATATTTCGGCAGTGCGATTGGCAACAAATGTTTTCCAACGGCTTGGGTGGTTATTCAACCAAGCTAGGACTATGGTAGAATCGGTCCATGCTGTAATTTTATCATTACTAATGTTCATAACTTCCGCTGTTTCAGTCAACAGCTTCGACAACAGTACTGCGCCACACAATTCTAAACGTGGGATGCTTATTTGTTTAATTGGGGCTACTCGGGTCTTGGCAACTAACAAAGAAACATGAATACCTTTAGTGTCTATTATGCGTAAATATACTACGGCAGAATAAGCAGCTTTTGAGGCGTCACAAAACCCGTGTAGTTCCAACTCGCTATCCGAAATAGTGCCCAGCCAACGTGGGATTCGAACCAAGGTAAGAAGACTTAGCTCTTTACGATAATTGTTCCATTCTTTAATTAAATCGTTGCTCAAATCTTCATCCCAATTAACTCCTGCGAGCCATAACCTTTGAATAAATATTTTGGCTAAAATTATACTGGGTGCTAACCAACCTAATGGATCGAACAATCTTGCTATGTCTGATATTATAGACCTTTTTGTTACAGGTGCTGCAGTGCGCGTGGGAAGATTAACCGAGTATTGGAACGTGTCTTCGCTGCGGTTCCAGGTAAGTCCTAAGATCTTTATTGTACTGTCCAGTTTAAGATTTACTTCTTTATCCACTGTTTGAACTATGTTTGTTGTCCTATTGTCCTTTACCTTTGTGTCCTTTTCTTTTGTTCCTGTTTCAGTTGATTGTCTTTGTATATCTTCCATTAAATTTATCTGTTGTAATAGCTCTTCGTTATTTGTATTCCACTTTTGTAGAGTAAAACCACCCCTAGTTAGTAAACTTGTTAATTCTTTATAAATTTCTATTCCCATTTGAACGTTGCTGCATCCAGTCATCAAGTCATCCATGTAGAAGCAATTTAATGCCTTATCCGCACCAATGGGATACTGATCTCCTTCATCATGAGCAACCTGATGCAGAGTTCGAACCGCTAAGTAAGGTGCAGAAGCTGTACCAAAAGTCACAGTGACAAGTTCGTAATCCTTGATTTCAGCATGAGGCGTATCCCGCCAAAGAATTCGCTGATACATCGAATCTTCTGGCGCAACTTTCACCTGTCTATACATTTTAATTATGTCTGCCACTAATGCAATAGAATGAACTCTCCACTTCATAACCGTATGCCTTAAGTCGGCTTGCAGTGTCGGTCCGATCATTAACGTATCATTGAGCGATATGCCGTTACTGTTTTTCTCCGATGCGTTAAAAACAACGCGCACCTTGGTGGTGGACTTATCCTCTCTCACGACTGCATGATGAGGTAGATACACTGCTGAGTTCTTTTTGTTATCATTTACTGGTACCATTTTCATGTGTCCTAAACTTAAATATTCATTTATAACATCTGTGTACTTGATTTTTAAATCTGGATATCTTTCTAATGTTTTCTCTAATGCCTTTAATCTCTTTTCAGCTATGGCCCGAGAGTTTCCTGATGTACAAGTAGGAGATTGATCTCGGAACGGCAATTTTACAACGTACCTTCCGTCGTCTTCTCGCTTCGTAGTCGTCTTGTAAAATTCTTCACACATCATTTCTTCCGGCGTTAAGAATTTCCTTTGACCTATTTCCTCTATTTCCCAGAATTTCTTTAAACTGTCTTCTTCTTCTAAATGTGTATGCATTACATTAATATTTACTCTATAGTTGTTTTCTTTATTTGTATCATTATATGAACTAAGTACCCCTGACAGAACCCATCCTAGCGAAGTGTTCTGAGCAATAAGTGTTCCAGAAGGGCTCTTCACTATACCGTTCTTTAAAATATAACTATAAGCATCTGCGCCTAGCAATAAATCGATCTTACTGGATAGATTAAAGTTTGGATCTGCTAAGTCTAAGTTTTTACTATGTATCCAATCGAAACCCTCAATATTTATGCTGCGTTCTGGTAAGTATGAAGTTATTTTTCGCAAGACATAAGCATTAATAACTAATTTAAAATCTGGGTCAGCTCTCGACTTTACCGTTAGCTGTACCTTGTGCTTGGCAGGCGTTGACTTATTTTCACCTATGCATGTAATCAGTCCGCATACGGGAATCTTTTTTAAACTTAGTAATTGCACCGTAGATTCTGTTATGAAGCATGCTTGTGAGCCTTGATCGAGCAAAGCTCGGACTACTTGGGTTCCTCCATTCCTAGACTCGGCCTTTATTAGTGCAGTTGCTAATAAAACCTGTCCAGGTTTGATAACATTGCCTGTCGATAAACACGACACTATCTGATCGACACTAGCAGAGGTACCAGTGGGGTCGATAGTGGTTGTCGCTACTGTATGCTCCGATTTATTCTCAAGATCTCCACTAGAGTGCAGTAAGGAGTGATGTCGCTTATGGCACACTCGACAAGTTGTTTGCTTTTTGCAGTCATGAACAGTGTGATTGCTACCAAGACAATTGAAGCATATCTTGTTTTTCGCCACAAAATCGCGTCTGAGCTGAATAGATTGATTTGCAAATTTCTTGCAAAAACACATCTTATGTTGTTCCGAACAGAACTCGCAACGTACCGTATGGGATGAACTAGTGGCGACCAATGCCTTTGTTTGTGGAATTTGGTGAGCTTTAGTGCCTGGATGATGAGTTCTTTTAGATTGTATGCATTCCAAGGCGCGGAAACGATTTTCAATAAAGGTTCTAAATTGGTTCAAAGTAGGCAACTCGTTATTGGAGTCAATGTTATTATTTAACTCCCATTGTTTTCGAGTTTCTGCATCTAATTTAAATGTTACTATGTGGATGACAATAATATCCCAGGTAGACACGTCTATATTTAAATTGGTAAGCGCATTCAAGCAATCTGTTGTTGTGTCCAACAGTGCCTTTAAAGCAGTTGCCGATTCAACGTGCACGTGTTTTTGTGCAAACAAACGATTTAAAATACAATTAGCTAAGTACCTTTTGTTGTTATATCGTTTAACTAAGAGATCCCAACATTGTTTGTAATTGGCGTCAGTGATAGGTGTATGCCTTACAAGTTGTTCAGCTTCACCAGTTAGATGACTTTTAAGGTAATGCAATTTTTGTACATTATCTAGCGTATTGTTGTTATGGACAAGGGACACAAACAAATCATGAAAAGTTGTCCATTCATCATATCTGCCGGAAAACTTAGGTATCGATATTTTTGGCAGTTTCACACAATTATTAGATTTACTGCTACTACCTATCTGTTTTGCAGTTTCGCGGCTAACTTGTAATTGCCCTAACATAGTTTTTAAGGCACATTTATATGTTATATAGGTATCCTCCGTGCTATCATAAACGTCTTCCGCATCGTTATCTATTTCTTCTAATTCAAATTGTTCATATAATTTTGTCTTTGTATCTTTAAAAGTAGCCCAATCTTTTTCTAATAACTCCAATCTAGTCTCAATATATACTACAGTAAGCCTGTCCTTTGGACTCTTTTTAAAATTAGTTAAGCCTTTATTAATCACTTTTTGTAAATCCTTTAAAACGTTAATTAATCCTTCCATCTTTTATTTAAACTAACCAAATGTACTTATAAAAATTAATAAACTTGTATTAAAACAACTAGGTATCTAAATATTTTACTTTAAACTAGCTAAAACGGATAACTATGTTTACCAAACGGATTCGGTCACCTAGGGCCACATTCCTTAAACGGCCTTTTCCCTTTGATGGCATATTCTCCTAACGGCCACTTCGCTAAAAGGGCCACGATCACATTTCCCCTAACGGCTCAATCCCCAAATGGCCACGTTCCTAGTGGCGACTTCTTTGTACGGTCACTTCCTCAAATGGCCACATTTCTCTTTACGGGTAAATCCCTGAAGGGCCAACTTCCTTGTCTTGATGTCAATTAATATCCAATCGATAGGCCGTTCGTAGAATCCAAAATAATAAGTTTAACGTTTAGGCAATGTTTTTGTTTTTTTTTTGGTATGTTGTTATTTTTGCAATACATATTAATTATAACGTCATACTTTTATTAATTATTTTCCTATGTTAAAAGCCTAAACACCGCCCCCGAATTTAAACCATTATATAATTATGTTCACTCAAACACTAAGATTAAGATGAATAGATCAATAATAAATAAAAGAGTAAAACAAATAACATTAATTACATGTAACATACAGTTAAAATACTTGAAACCTAATTTGTAATTAAACCCATTTAACTTTTTTCTATTTTGAGTAATTTCGGGATTGATGGTCACAAGGGTAGAGACATCCTATAGAAATGCCTGTATACCCCAGTAGAGGTGGCTTGGTAGGGTGTAAACCCAACTTACCCGTACAGTAGGTATAGCCTTGAATTAAGGTACAGTCGAAGTTACATATCTTTATACTTTTGGGCCTTGTGTCAAAGACGTTAAGGTCCCAAAGTGTAAATATATTTTGACCTCGATTGCACTATAGTGGTCATTCAAGGAAATAGCCAAACTAGGAATACACAGTGTGGTCATTAGAGGAGGTGGCCCAATTAGGAATTCACATAGAGGTCATTCGAGGAATGGCCTTACCAGGAAAAGCAACTAATAGGAAATGGCCGAACAAGGAATTTAGTCGGTGGTCGTTGGAGTAAGTGGCCCTAGGTGACCGAATCCATCCTGAACTTTGATGCAGTTTATGAGTCCGTCAGTTTATAAAAATAAGGGATTCGGTCACCTAGGGCCACTTACTCCAACGACCACCGACTAAATTCCTTGTTCGGCCATTTCCTATTAGTTGCTTTTCCTGGTAAGGCCATTCCTCGAATGACCTCTATGTGAATTCCTAATTGGGCCACCTCCTCTAATGACCACACTGTGTATTCCTAGTTTGGCTATTTCCTTGAATGACCACTATAGTGCAATCGAGGTCAAAATATATTTACACTTTGGGACCTTAACGTCTTTGACACAAGGCCCAAAAGTATAAAGATATGTAACTTCGACTGTACCTTAATTCAAGGCTATACCTACTGTACGGGTAAGTTGGGTTTACACCCTACCAAGCCACCTCTACTGGGGTATACAGGCATTTCTATAGGATGTCTCTACCCTTGTGACCATCAATCCCGAAATTACTCAAAATAGAAAAAAGTTAAATGGGTTTAATTACAAATTAGGTTTCAAGTATTTTAACTGTATGTTACATGTAATTAATGTTATTTGTTTTACTCTTTTATTTATTATTGATCTATTCATCTTAATCTTAGTGTTTGAGTGAACATAATTATATAATGGTTTAAATTCGGGGGCGGTGTTTAGGCTTTTAACATAGGAAAATAATTAATAAAAGTATGACGTTATAATTAATATGTATTGCAAAAATAACAACATACCAAAAAAAAAACAAAAACATTGCCTAAACGTTAAACTTATTATTTTGGATTCTACGAACGGCCTATCGATTGGATATTAATTGACATCAAGACAAGGAAGTTGGCCCTTCAGGGATTTACCCGTAAAGAGAAATGTGGCCATTTGAGGAAGTGACCGTACAAAGAAGTCGCCACTAGGAACGTGGCCATTTGGGGATTGAGCCGTTAGGGGAAATGTGATCGTGGCCCTTTTAGCGAAGTGGCCGTTAGGAGAATATGCCATCAAAGGGAAAAGGCCGTTTAAGGAATGTGGCCCTAGGTGACCGAATCCTTCAGGATTACTTTGAAATGATTTGTTTTATAAGTATGCAAACTTTTTAGATTAAATTATATAAATATAGAGAGACTGGCTCTTAATCTTAAAAAAAAGCAAAATTTATTCGTAGTATCAGATTTGCGTGTTATTTAAAGCAAAGTTTTAAATTGATTGGCATTGATTTTTTATTCTTTTGTCAATTGAATTATTGTTACCAGCAGAATTGTTGGGTTAGTTTTTTAACTCATCGAGAGTTTTTGAACCATAATATGGATACTTCGTCCGAACAAGCGGCTCAAATTGTAGCACTGGTGCGGGAGGGCTTGGATCAACGAACGATTGGTAGAAATTTAAATTTAAACCAGTCTACGGTTTCTAGAATATACAGAAGGTTTGTGGAGACAGGTTCTTACAGAAGGAGACGTGGTACAGGCAGGACTCGAGCAACCACCGGTCGTGATGACCGATTTATTGTTACAACTTCCCTGCGAAATCATTTCCTCACGTCAGGTAACATCAAAACAGAACAGAACAGTGTTCATAGACATGGTCCGTCAAAACGGTAATAGAGGGGGTTTGACTGCACATCGCTACATAACAGAGATCTTAGAAGATCACGTGGTGCCTTACATGGGATTCATAGGCAAAAATTTTACTTTAATGCAGGACAATGCCTGGCCGCACGCTGCTGCACAAGTTCGACAATATTGCGAAGAGGTTGGATACGTACAATGAATTGGCCAGCACGCAGCCCGGATCTTAATCCCATTGAGCATGTTTGGGACAATTTAAAAAGAGCTGTATTTGCGAGAAATCCTGTGCCCACGACAGTGGCAGCAATAAGAACAGCACTTTCAGAAGAATGGGACAATATTCCGCAAGATCTTTTAATAACCCTAATAAAATCTATGCGGAACCGATTAGAATCCGTAATAAGGGCACGTGGAGGTAATACACCTTATTAAAACATAAATAAACCCTTGCATAAAGTTTGTGTCTATTGTTAAAACCATTTTTTTTATTAAACCAATTTTCCTTAAATTTCTGTTATTTCTTCAAAAAAGTCTTAAGGTCCTTTCCAGTACACAAACTTAAACTTAAGGATATGACCCTACACTGTTTTAAAGTTCACGAACCAATCTAGAGGTTTCAATTTTAATCTGTATAGAAAGTTTGCATACTTGGTTAAAATATTTATTTCAAAGTCGTCTATTACTTTGATGCAGTTTATGAGTCCGTCAGTGTATATTTAGTAGCATAGTATATATAATGATACCGATACAGTTAAATTGATGGTATTTAAGTTCAAAGATTGACACGGATCAATATCAATGGATCGCACTCGAGTAGGGTTATAGAACTGCAAGATGTGACGTGTGCCGGGTGTCCTGCGGGCAATGTACCACCTGGTTGCGGGCCATGACAGCCAGATTGTTTGTCAATTATGTAAAACTATTCCAGTACGTGTTGAATTGATTTGTACCTAATTTAAAAGCAGGTACAGTACATACGCACTTTAACTCGAAAGTTTTTTAATTTATTCCAGTAAAATATTTATCTGGATTTTTTTAAGTAGGTATTTATTATATTCAAGATTAATAAATAAATAATAATAAATTAATAATATTATATAATAATATAATATATTAATTAATATCTAATTTATTAGTTGCGTTTCGCCATTAATTTTTTTTTAATAGCGAAGACTAAGTAAGGCAGGTTCCCCTAAGATGCATTTTTTTAAAAAATCCAAACTTTTGGAATTTGCGGATATACATTATTTTATTATTTAAAGTTGTAATGTGTAGTCAATTGGCGGGTTAATATTTCTTAACAAGTATTGCATTAAGTTAGGGTGTCAGTGGAAAGTGTAACGGTATTGTGCGAAGTAATGCGTCAATCAGTGGATGCGGGCCTACAATTAGAAACACGTGCCGTGATGGGAAAACTTAATACGAATACAAATAAATTCTCATACAGATATATTTAAATATATTGGCTAAGATCATAATACTATTCTAATGATCATTAACCATTTTTTTAATTTTGTTTCTCTAATTTTGTTTTATTTAAAAACAACACTCGAATTAGATGAGGAAGCTCTATACTGTCGGAGGTATTCCTGCTGAATAATTGTATGCGTTTATAACACCATTGGCAGTAAAAAAAAAACTGAATTGCCTAGTTATTAAGGCTGTAGATGTCAAATGTCAGTTACCTAATGTGAGATGCTCAAATTAAATCGCAACAGCTTAAACTAGGAATAAACGCTTATTGAATTGAATGAAAGGTGAAAAGGATGATAACGTCGAAAACGTCTTACAAAGTAAAATGATTGCAATGTGCTATGATAGCTGCGCTACTAAACTCATTTGCAAAAAGGCTAACTATCTAGAAAAATATAAACTACATAGAATTTTTTTCTTGTACAATGTTCATTGTGTGGGTTACATTGCACATTTTGTAAACAACAGATTTTTATCTCATTGAGTCATTAGCCGTAACACTTAGCGAGAATTGCATGTGCTCTATTGAATAACAGGCCTTATACATTTTTACTCATGATCTTCGAATACGTAGTAAGAACCACCGTAGTTTTTGCGATGATTACCTCACACATCTGTTCTGTAATTATTCCATTTTTTTACTTTATTCTGGCTATTCTCGTAAATTACTAAATTAAATATTCTTCTAATATTCCACGCTGTTACATTTACTTTACAAGCACTTGTAGTAATTGTAATTAAAGTCTTTATGCAATACACAAGAACGAGTTTTTAATATAATTGTTTAATATCGAAACACCATTTGTTATTAAAAATGTTTGAGGTCATACTCGATAGAGGGCGTTGTACCATGCGTCTGAATCGCGATATGGTTTGGTTACCGAGCGTCCTATATAAGCTAGAAATATTTTTGCAATAAATGGAACCAGCAGTACATTCAGTTCAGAATACAGTTGTTTTATTTATTTACACCTAGTATTCACAAACAGTTGAGTTCACAAAGGTCAAATACTTTAGTGGTATTTAACATTGGTCCTACCGACCCGGATTGGACTACCGAATCAGTCCTTTTTTGAGCATCGGAGTCCGAGTGTGGCAACACCTTGTATGCAGTGGATCGCTGCAGTAAAAGTACAAGGCCTTTACCCTCGCGGTGGAAGAGGGTGTGTATACAAGCGCACACGGCGGAGTAAAGCGGCAAGACGGCATCGAAGTAGCCGCTGCATTAGTTCAACGTCACGACATAGATGACGCTACTAGTCGGATACACGCAAGTAATGGTGACACCAGTGAATCTGTGAGTACAATAATAAGTGATTAATTATTTGAAAAACAAACTTTAAAAGTAAAATAGTGCCAAGCAATTTCGTACCTTATTTACAAGAGGATTTTAACTTTGAAGTTTCACGAAGAATAGTGGACTTAGATTATTTTAGTGATATGTTTGCTTTGTAAACGTATTTTATTTTGACTTAGAAAATTATTGCATGTTTTGTTTTTAGTTTAAAAAAATATTGATAATTTTGTTAGTTAAAAGCGTGCATGTTAGTTAAGTTAGTTTTAACTTAGAATAGTTTTAGAAAAACGGGGGAACGGGGAATCGGATTCGGTCACCTAGGGCCACTTACTCCAACGACCACCGACTAAATTCCTTGTTCGGCCATTTCCTATTAGGTGCTTTTCCTGGTAAGACCATTCCTCGAATGACCTCTATGTGAATTCCTAATTGGGCCACCTCCTCTAATGACCACACTGTGTATTCCTAGTTTGGCTATTTCCCTGAATGACCACTATAGTGCAGTCGAGGTCAAAATATATTTACACTTTGGGACCTTAACGTCTTTGACACAAGGCCCAAATGTATAAAGATATGTAACTTCGACTGTATCTTAATTCAAGGCTATACCTACTGTACGGGTAAGTCGGATTAACACCCTACCAAGCCACCTCTACTGGGGTATACAGGCATTTCTATAGGATGTCTCTACACTTGTGACCATCGATCCCGAAATTACTCAAAATAGAAAAAAGTTAAATGGGTTTAATTACAAATTAGGTTTCAAGTATTTTAACTGTATGTTACATGTAATTAATGTTATTTGTTTTACTATTTTATTTATTATTGATCTATTCATCTTAATCTTAGTAAGGGTTTGATTGAACATAATTATATCATGGTGTAAAATCGGGGGCGGTGTTTAGGTTTTTAACATAGGAAAATAATTAATAAAAGTATGACGTTATAATTAATATGTATTACAAAAATACAACATAACAAAAAAAAACAAAAACACTGCCTTAACGTTGAACTTATTATTTTGGATTCTACGAACGGCCTATCGATTGGATATTAATTGACATCAAGACAAGGAAGTTGACCTTTCAGGGATTTACCCGTAAAGAGAAATGTGGCCATTTGAGGAAGTGACCGTACAAAGAATTCGCCACTAGGAACGTGGTCATTTGGGGATTGAGACGTTAGAGGAAATGTGATCATGGCCCTTTTAGCTAAGTGGCCGTTAGGAGAATAGGCCATCAAAGGGAAAAGGCCGTTTAAGGAATGTGGCCCTAGGTGACCGAATCCAAAATAAGCAATAGGTGGCTTAAATTAATAAAAGACTTGCTTAAAGCTGTTCAGAGCAGTGTAAAGTTTTGTAGCAGTCGTTGAAGACCAGAGACTAAGAAAAATGTTAAGTCTGTTAAGCACCGTCTTATAAAAAAGTTTATTTTAAAGATATTTTTAAAGATCAACTAAGAGCTTAAATCGTCATAGTGCAAATTTGTTATATATATAGTTTGTTACAACGCTCGCTAAAAGTAGGTAAAGACCGAATATGTAATAATTATTTTTAAGTTTATAATACTAGAAGTCTTAAATATATAACTTAAAATAATATCTTTGTAAGTTTATATATAAAATATTATCTTTGTAAGTTTTTATATATAAATATCTTTGTAAGATTGTGCATTAGTAAACTGAAACAAATATGGTTACCAAGTTATTTGTAGGTCTCCTATAAAACTTTACGAGCAATTGTTAGCACGCTTTACATTTTACGAACTCTTTAAAAATACAACTTAGTTTTTAGAAACTAATGGGAGAACGTGGCACTGCGGTCGATACAAAATTATCTCGGATATAGACAAAATATTCAAGTTTACAGGACCTAGAATAGTGTTATGTGAAAATATTCACCAGCTCTATCCCTTCTTTAAATAATAAATAGTATACAGCAACGTTGCATTTTTCTACTGTCTGTTTAATTACTAATTTTCACGCAACAAATTTTAATATTGTTTTCAATATCGTTCAGAAAATGTCTACGGAAAGGTTTGTATGTTACATATTATGGTGAAGATAGGAGAATTAAATTATACAAGTATTCAGCTAAAACCACGAATAAATAATATGTTGTTTTGATGTTTTTTTTCAATAAAGATTCTCTGCATTCGGTGCACCGCGCACCGTAAGCAATATAGCACCTATTTTAATACTACGCTGTACACTGCTACATGTAATAATTATGTCATTTAATGATAACTAATTTAATTACTTTTTGATGCTTATATTAAACATTTTCGCATTCTGTTACCTATTCATGAAATAGTTTGATCTATATTTCAGAACCTTAGCCGTTGACTAAAGACAAATTCTAATTGATAAAGTTAAATAGTCAACCCAGGTTTTATATTGGATAAATATAAAGATAGGTACCTATCTGTACGTAAGCATCTCACAAAAACGCCTTAATGGGCACCATAATGCTATTATAATAGTATCACAGTCATTTTGTTAAAGCAAATATTACAAAAAACAATATTCTATACCAATTGTCACATACGATCATGCTATGTTTGTAGAGATGGAGCATTTCTGTCTATACAACATAGAGACATAATGGTCGGCCTGTGGTCGTCATCACGTAAACTTCGAACACCTTTCCCCGCACTTAATGATTCCTTTGTCTATTTTATGGGATATAAAATTTCGCTTATAGTTGTCAGCTATTAACTATAGGTATTTTACTGTAGATGTAAATAGACGGATCTAAATTAGATTAAAACAAAATATTATGAACATAAAAATACCTAGTACAAAAATATTAATTTAGCATTTTGTAGCATTAATACTGTAGCGCGCAGAATTGTGTTAATAAATTGGCAATGGGCTGTAGCTATTTATAATATATAAGTTAGTATAGTTCGCAGAACTAATGGCTGTGGGACAGAAAAGTAGTGCACAGTCTGAAAGATGGAGCATAGGTTGACCACAAGGTGAACTGCAAATTAGGCAAAGGTAAAAGTTTAAAAGTAAGGTAACGGAGAAGCGTGACTCAAGATTAGTCAGTGTAGAAATGCTTGCAGCGAAGGCATATCTAACAGTCGGGCGTCTTTTAGCTAAAGATATGATGATGGAATGTCTGTATAATACATTTTTTACATAAAAGAGAGACTATTACATAAATATTAATATACAGATACATTCACATTGATTTACAGTGTAAGTACGTATGAACAAGCGAATAAACAATACATGAACTGCACCTCACACACAAGTCACAGCAGTGCTTACGGTATCTGGAAAAGGCTTTTCCTAATTACTTGGGGTGTGTTTTGTTTGGTGCTATCGGCGTGTAACGAGGCGCAAATGGGTCGCCTGATCGTGCGATCATGCGGGCCGCCCGCCCTTCGCCCGGCCACCTCCGCCCGCCGGCGCGTATGTCAAAGGCCTTTGTATGTGTGCTGGATTGGGACATAGTGAAAAGCGTAGCGAGATGAACTAAAAATGCCTATCATTTTTAGTTTGTATTCTTGACGAAGAACGCCGCTTATATAAACGTGTGTCTGTAACTACTGTATAACATATTTTAGTTTTTCTTCAAGCGTTTAATCGTATGTATTGTAATTTATCAAGTATATGAGCCATGTGTATAAAAGCAAAACAATGCTTCACTTGTGGCTCCACTAATTTCGAGAGTGCATTTGGAGTACAAGAATGAGTCGCCTGTTACAAATATATAGAACTGCATACTTCAGTATAAACTTGAAGTTAAATAAATCCATAAGTTTTATATATTATGTAGGTAATGTCTCCCTATCTTACTTCTTTTTCCAAGCTGTATTCTATTGAGTATAGGTATTATAGATGATGCAATTGACAATCGCGTTCGCTTATAAATATGTACATGGCCAAAGCAGATAAGCTCGGTAGTGCTAGCAGCGGAATCTCGCGTCTATCCTTGTTAATGAGTTTATCTCACATGTGCGGTGCAATTAGCCCATTGAATGTGGCACAAGGATTATTCGGAGATGCGCGGTCAAAGCTCCTTTGTCTTCATCTCTCTTTATTATAATTACCTTTAATTTTCTGCATACTTTATAATGGTATTTTATATGAAAAGTGAGCGGTACGTAAACAACTACCTCATGATAATTTAATACTTGTTCTTAGACAAAAACAACAGGTTTAATGATAGAGAATTAAAGATAGAAAATAAGACTTCAAGTAACACGTATCTGTAGGCACTATCCTAAGTGTAGGTACTAATGTTATTGGCTAATGAATAATGATATATGATTGGTTTATGTATATTGGTACCTACTGCGTGTACATCTTTCAGTGGTTTGTCATTTTCTAATGATATTAATTTAAATGTCACTCAGGAAACAGGAAAATGTTCTTTTAGTAGTTCTAAGCACAAGTAGCTCAGCCTCAGCTTACCAATAAAGTTGTTTTCAAAAGAGCTTTTGTAACAGCATAAACACTAAACTATCAAAACAGTGTCATTGGAACACTTGGCTCAATTTTTCCTGCACAAGATCTCCACACATCTATAACAAATAATAAAGTTTTGCTTGCAACATAGTCTGTTTTCTACAATATTTTTCGTAGGTATCGGTTAAATGGATAGTATAAACTCAATTAAAATGTTAATTTTCATTATCAATGTAACATTACCTCACGTTTAACTACAAACTGTTTTATGACTATCCCCTGTAATAGCTAAGCAAATAAGTTCAGTACCGCCTATCGTTTCATTGGTCGGTAGAAAATTAATCCAAGTATGCAGCCTGAACAACACTGACTGACTATACCTACTGTAGGTTGAAAAATATTTCAGTTAAGTGGTTGGAAATCCCTCATATCTTTCAGTGGGTATTTTTACAGTATTGGGTTATGTAATTGTTTATTTCATTAGGAATATTTTTCTACTTGTTTTATTGAAGGTTATTGTAATTTTTTCCTGTAACTTGGTAGAAAATGTTCTTTATTTTCCTTCGGAAATTTGACTAAACCTATCTTAGTGGCCGTCTACATTGTCAAAGAAAAACTAGTTTAATATTTTTAGGTTTAAGATAGTTTAGTTTCTGCGTTTATACCTGTCTTCAGCAGGGTTTTATTTATTCGATACCTAATTTTTATTTAACTTGTTTTAGTCATTACGACGATTTTTTAATTTACTAACTTGACAAGCAAACCTACAGCTTTTTCGTAAGTACAAAGAAGCTTAGAGTAGAATCAACATCAAGTTACATATGTACTAACTAAAACAACACTGACCTTGTCATTACCTACAATGTTAGCCATGGTAGTGAATACAAAGTGGCTTTTACATTTGTTTTAAACGTAGAAACCTGGTGGGCCATTTAAATAACCGTCTGTAAAATAAACATCGGCATTAAAATAGTTACAAACCACATCTATATACGAGGATTCATACCGTATTCATACTAAACGCTCATGGAGCAATTATGTAAATGACATGAATGCAATATGGTCTGTGAATTACATCCTTATCAGTACCATCGACACGCGATGATGTCTACTAATTGTACGCCACTGTTACTCTCAATAATTTTATTATAGCTTATTATAAAATAATAGTTTATTTTTAAATTGTTGGGAAACCTAACCTAGTATTTTCCAAAATAAAGCGACTGTGTTGGATAGATATTAATATTATTATTGGGTTACAAAAAAATCCCATCCATACTCTCTAGTAATTCTGTAACTCCTGTTTACCAGAGCTATACATGCTTACATTGATCATGATACTGGTAAGACGTGCCACGCTAAATTAAACATGACTTAATAAGCTAGCAAACTGATGGAAAGACATTTTTATGCATATATTTCTTGAGCATAAAGATAATGCAGTATAATAGTTGTTAACAAAAGCGTCTGAATTTATAATTTCCATTTATATTGTTGTTTGTTTGAGTTCTATTTAATTTAGCCAATTGTTATGTTTCTGTTAATCTAAATTTCTAAAGAATACAGGATTGCTGTTACTTGATCTTTGGCATTGTTTTGTTACATGTTCTAATTGCTGCTATAACATTGTCATCTTCTGAAGAATTTTTACAATAACATTTAGCAATGAGCAAGCTTTGTTTGCACTTGAAGGAGAATGTGGATGACCACAACAAGGCCTTGACAGTTCAAGAAGCCTCCCGGCTGGCTCCAAGGGTCTTTGCTCCTGATTTACGGGCTCCGAAAACCGCAGGGATTCAATGTGCCTTTGTTGCTCACACTTTTATTGAATAATAAAATATTTTCACAAAATGGAATAACTTTATAGGTCATAATTCCCCTTTAACGATCGCTGTTATGTTACACATGAAAAATTTTGCTATTTTTTTAGAAACATTTTTATAGCTGTGTTCGCTTCGTCGTAAGAAAATTATTTCTCGGAAAGGTGCCGAGAAATAAATTATTCTAATTTTCTTATAAATAAATTATATTAATCTAGTAAGTTTTGAGACTAGATTTCCATGCAAAAAATTCAATATACAAAGATCCTTTGTATCGTGAGCTCATTAATCAAACGTAAAAACAAATTATTTTTGATAGTTTATGCAATTAAAACCTCCTAACAATTAAAACAGTGACATTGGCACGTTAAAGTAGTGGCGTGACGATAAAAATATAAAGGTAAAACACATTCGTGCTTAAGATAACATCGGTTTGGTAAAATGTGAACACGGAGATAATGACTCGATGAATAGTAATGAGCTTTGTAAGTGTGAATCATCAAATATATTTAAATTGTTATCAATTAAAAGCAATATAATAGCGATTTTAGTCGCGAGGTTTGACCATATGGCGCTCGTACGAGCTACGTGTGTCCATTAAATACACGAGCTGAAGTCATACCGCACATTTTTTTACATTGGAATTTCACCTGAGGTGATAAATCGTGAATGCTAGCAGAAGTGAAGAGAGAAGCACGCGGCAGCAGAAAAATTATGTACTTAATAAAAAATGAAGAGCCTGTATTTGCACTGGCAATTGCTACTTGCCTGTAGGAAGGCGACACTATTCAACTTTTTTGGTGGCAAACAAGCATACGGCCCAACTGATGGTAAGTAGTAACCGTAACGTATAGAGACATTGCAAAAGTAATAATGCTTAGAAAACATAACCAAGCCGTTGCCCGCCTCGGTGAGGGGATGTGAAAGAAAAAGGGAGAAGGACGAGGACCGAGGGGGTATTTGGGTTGCCGACACTCTCACCGAACGAAACACAATAGTACGGATACTACTTATTACGTCGATCCTTCTATGAGAGAGTAGTACTTCCCCGATCGATCGGACTCATTCATGCTAAAACCAGCGTAAATCTAGTACCGTAAGGACCTGTAGCCTACGTCTTTGAGTAAGACCCAATGCTTTAGGCAGTGTCTATTTTATTCAAAAGGCACACATATTGTCGGTATACACAATAATAGGTATACAAAAGGCATACATATTGTTGGTATACACATAAAATTTGGAACTGTTATGACTTTAAGCAAAAATTGTTAGTGGTTTTGTCAAATTGAGTAGTTCTAGTTAGTTCTGAATATGGATGCCATATTACAGGCCTTTATGCAAGAAACATGATGTAAGTAGGTATATATGAAGTGAAATAAATATATTTGTTACTTATTAACCAACCTAAAATATTATACAAGTAGACGTGTAACTTTCCAGTTAATTTAGTGGCCTCATAGTGCATGTAAATTTGTCGGGCTCAATTGAAGTTAATAGGAATGTACAGAGGGTGAGGTCGGCCAGCTGACGCTAGGTGTGAGGGAATGCAGCCCTCCCTCAGTACTCGACGACGGATGCACAATTGATGGTCAAATAAAAAAATGCATGTTGATGTCACGGACGTGGGAGGGCCACTTATAATAACCTTTTTAGGAGACAGCTTGAATTACGTGTGGAAAAAATTAAATAGACTAATTTTTGGGTAGAAATTAAGTAGATTATTAGTGATGTCAGTATGAAAGTTGTGGAACATTTAGTTGATGGTGTTAGTATCTCCTCTTTATCCTTTTGGATTGAGTGAGAATAATTTAGATTGAATTAAGTAACTCTACTTAAACTAATCTAAATTATTCTCACTCAATTAGGTACTAGGTACGTACCTAATTGAGTGAGAATAATTTAGATTAGTTTTATTTACCAATTCTTACATTTAAAGCTATTAATTTAGTTAACAATAATAGTAAATTCCCTAGTCCAACATTACTTCACACGTCTACGGAGCCAAGTGATATGTTTAGAAAAATGTCTTTCTTGTAAAACGCCGTGTGTTAATTTGGCGATTTTCTATTTTTATCTCCGTGTTAAGATGATGTGATATAACTAACACTAGGTATCCAGGGTTCCTACCTATTTAATGATATTTAACTTTCATTCTTTATTTGAAACTTATAAATGACTAGGTAAAAAAATGAAATTAGTAAAACATAACGCATAAAACGATTTAAACGAATCAACATTTTAAAGAACACTTTATTGATACACATCTGCAGTTAATAAATATTTGAATAAATAGCTCGTTTCCCTGTATTTGTACTCCTTGTATTAAAACAAATGTGACGAACAGCAGCAGTGAGGGCCGCGAGGGTGTACTTCATGAATGTTAAACAAACAGACAGTGAACGGCTTAGCGACCCCTGTACGTTGATAGCTTGATAGCTGACGATTGTTCACAATTGATGTTTACAAACGTTACTAGTATAAGTGTTTTTTTCTCAAATTTTATTGTTAAAGTAACCAGATATTAAATATACAAGATTAAAATAATAACGATAATGTCGCTTGTATTATAGCCACTCTAAGTTTTATGTATGTTTTATTAATATTGCGATGATTTTTTTAAAGATAAATTTGTTCCTCCTCCTTGCGTCGATTCCTCAGTGCTGAGGGTCGTGACCTCCCTTCTGCATCACTTTCTCCCTTACGATCTGCCGCCATTCATTTCTGTCGCCGGCGCGGCGCGGCGGTGTGGAGGGCGTTGTGCATCGTAGATTCGAGAGCGGTGCGGATTTGGTCGGACTAACGTATTGGGCTCCGTTCACGAGGCGTGTTCCCATCTACTTTGCCAGTCACGATGAGCTTCTCGAGGTTGTCCCCGTCTTTTCTAGCAATGTGTCCGAAGTATTCTAAGACTCTGCGTAGACACTTGGATGAGTAGTAGTGATACATTTGTTAGTTAGGTGTAAAAGAACTATTTATGGTTTACTACTTATTTTACATTTGTCATCACGGCCATATCCGTTTACTGTCCCGGAAAGTGTTACCTATCTAATAATTTGTGGTTTCATAGAATACATGTTGTTCTCTCAGTTCATAATAATATGATGATGAAGTAGATAAAAAAAAATTACGATAGACAGAGTTACAACAACATATACCTACCTAAACAACTGCACCATGGTAATGCAATGTACTCAAAATAACTAAATGTAAACCTTGATCTCTTTGCTCATGATGTCAGAATGGACAAAAAAAATGGGCAAATTATAATCCATCCAGCCCATTTTACTTTTTAGCAATAGACGCACAACGAAAATCACACTATAACTTTATTGATTAATTGAATAGTGGTCAAAAACTCCGTGCTTATTAATTATTAAACCTCTGTTTTGCAAACAAAACATTTTGCGTACCTGGACTGCACGTGGCAATGACAGCTGCTCAGAGAGTACAGATCTAATCTCGTCTAGGACATCCAAATATCCCGATAAATACATTTGGTAGTTAATTTAACTTGTCACTGGTGGTGGTCACGTCTATTCAATAAGTATAACTTTTAAATCATAGTTCATTTACTACTTTCTATAGTTTTATTAACCACTATGAATCCAAAAAAAAACAAAAATATTAATGAATATAAAATAATAATGATAGTTACATCGCGTTCTCTTTTTGAAAATAGTCACTTTTCGTATTTTTTTTATGTTGTGGTATATGTACTTAGGTATGCGTGCCTTTATTTTTTTTATTAATTCTAATCACTTTATTAAATAATAAACATTTTTTATGACTAAATATTATTTCTTCTAAACAAAAAATATAGTGATAAATAAGTAATATTAATTTTATTTAACAAGGCCAGTAGCAGTATAAAAAAACAATTATACCACGTTATGTTCTAAATTTGAATGTTTGCTTATATGGCGGCAATAAAATACACATTAATTAATAATTTGTAAAACTATCAGATTACGCAATTGTAAGTTACCTTAACGCCATTAAGAAAATCAAATATTAAATAATAACAATATAAATTATTAACAATAATTAACATGGCAGGATTTATGTAATTTAGTTTCAGTATCTATAAAATTAGATCATTGAAGCCTTACAAATTCACAGGTATGTTATTTACTTATTTATTTTAATTTGTGAGCTTGTTTAATCTTATTAACAACATCTTTTGTTACCTAACAAATAGTATACTCACTAGTATTAATAGAAAAACTAATTTATGGTTTACAATGACGACCAACGACGGATTTTTGTGTTTCTTAAGTTTCTTTTGCCTGTAGGGTTGTACATTTTAGTGTATTAGCATATAAATTATCGATTTGTATTAGCGCGTATTCGTGCTAAAATTAAATTAGTGTACCTATATTACTGTAACTAATAGTTACATCTATTACTATTTTGATACAGTCGTGTTTTCTAGTGCGAAGCTTTCAAGGGCTTTTTGAGGAGATGCTATGCCGCGAGCTATACAGTTCTTGCTTTTATATAAATCCAGAGTATTTTTTTGTTCAGAGAGCGACTCTAATACCTACCATTATGAGATGTCATGCAGTTGATCTCTATCAAGTAGGCTTACAGCACCAATATCAGTAGTCATCTGTACTCTATCTTTAAGAAAATAGCTGTACCTTATCGTCGATTTATCAGAGAATAGGATATGTATTTTAGCCGACGGGCGGACGCCTTATCTAATTAAAAAAATGTGGTTACAACTATTACATGTACAGTGTATTGAACTAGGATGTAATAGAAAAGTCTAGATTTAGTGCGAGCGTGTGAATGCAGCTGTTGGTACACCTGCGCCTTCTAATGCTGCACGCACAGAATCTCAATCGCATTAGGAGTATTATTAACGATGTTTTCCCTATATGACTTGTTCATATTTAATTTTGCATAGGTATTATAGCAGAACTAGAAATTATTTAATGCTTAGCCCTATAAAGTAATAATAATAATAATAATAATAATATTCTACCACATTCACACAGCGCCATCTAGCCCCAAATTAAGCAATTATATTTGCTTGTGTTATGGGTACTTATATATTTTTTTGTAAATACATACATATTATATATAAAAATAAATACAAAATATGAGGCGATAGTTAAACTTATTATAAAGAAATACTTTGCTTTGATTAGTTTAAATAGTTTTAATATACACATACACTCACTACATTCAGTTGACCTTTACTAAATTGTCAGTTATCCTTATTGTGATCCATCCATTCATCCATCTAGTAGTGACAAAGAAATAATATGATCATTATTTTAATTTATTTGGGGAACATTTAGGAGGAATATGAGGTTTACTTTACATAAAATTAAAAAAAATATTTAGTGTACCTACAAAACTTTGTCACGCTCATCGCCTTCTCCCTTTTCCCTATTTTTCAAATAATAAAGTTATAGAATTTTCTTAAAGTATCAAAATCATCATATAATATAATAATACGTCTCGTACTATGATTCTTAGAAACTGACTTTCGTTCCTACACTTCTTACCCATTACTAACACTTTCCCGTAGGATTTCTTTTCTTTTTCTTTTTCTACAAATCCCATCGCTCAAAGAGCGCTAATCTGTATAATGCAAAATTTTTCGCGTATAGATTATATTATTAAAAACGATTAATGAATGTCCTCTTCCCAACAGTTTTTTTCTAAATTATAAATCAAACAAAATAACAACTTATAAAGGTCACAAGTCACATTGTTTGTTTTTTGCTTGTGAGATTAAATTATAAAGAGTTTTAATTGCTGGGGATTATGAGAACTCTTATATTAATTACCCTCTAAATGAGCTTAAAGTTTCGTCGCTTTTGAAAAAAGAGTTGAACGCACTTGGATGCTATTGTTTTCGCCTATAAATCTAATGTATTGTAATTATACAGTTTAATGTGTGACAGTCTCTTTGTCGTATGCAAATGAGGCAGATTGCAGGGAGTGGAGTGGGGTGGGAACGGAACAGCTACAATATTGATACGCGACGGGACGCCACTTCACTGCCACATACCGGGACGGGGGACGATGTTATTAACTATGGTTTTAAACACTTAAAATATTTAATTACAAAAATATTGCTTAGCTTACAATGTATTGTATATCTATTGGCTACGTACGACTAAGGTACGATTACTAATAATTGAAATTAGAAACTTTTAGGACTCTACATTAATACTGTAGGTAGTATTTATGCTATTGCCTTACGATTCTACTAGCTACGCCCCACATTTTCTATAACTTCTTACTAGCAGCAAGTTTACTCAAGTTTAGTAGCGTCCTATGACCGCGGTCTTTCTGTAAAGTAACGTTTGCCAAAGAGAAACCGAAGTTCTCTTTAATTTTTCCTATTATGTCAGTTCCTCTTTATTCATGATCCATCTAAAATTAATTCTCGTAATCAACATAAATTTGTCTATATCGCTATTAAAAAATTATACAACGATCGTTTACACGACAAATAATAATTAACAATGAATTAAATAGGCCCCTAGCATTACCACCTCTTGAGTAACAAATAACTCCATCACTCAGATGCACGTCTGTTACTTGTAGCGATTGTTACTATTGTTTTGCACAAAGCCATAAGTAGCCACTCCAGTATGAGAAACGAAATGCGAATTTTGTGTGGGAATGTAGTTTATTTCTGCTGGCCACTTCTGTATGTCATAAATTAGGTATGGTTTAATAAATGCGCTCTGTAAATATAAGTACGAGTATATATATTTGTTGCATGTAGAATTTTGTTTATGATACATCAATCACTATTCAATTAGACATCAATTTTAGTAATTTATGTACATTTGAATGGATGATGATATAAAGGTATATCTTACTCCCTAAACATCTATACGATATTTAAATTTGTAACGATAGAATGTGAACGTTGTATACTTATTCAAAATATAAAAAAAATGTTATAGGTATTTCATAATTATATTTAGTTATTTTATTGATAACGAATGAATACCTTCACCGCGCAAATCGCGTTTTGCTAATCATGCAACACCCTTCCATTTTTGGGACGTTTCTTTCATGACAACTATATATCCATGTAACTAAAAAATACATGTTTGATAAGATCTAATACTTATAATATAAATGTCTGCCAATCAAGTCTTAATATAAATCGGCATTCAATAACAAAGTATTATATTATTATAGTAACGTTTGAGCAGTCAATTAGGCGTTACGTATCGCGGATAGAGATAGCGCGATGGTGGTCCATTGTGGGGCGGCGTCCCGCTGTTGCGGCGACCACTCGGCGCAAGCGCTGCATTGTGCGGACAATGCAACAACACTGTTTCATAGCTTTATAACTTCTGCGTTTACTGCCGCTTCGATGACCGCTCTAGAGGTTATTTTGTGGGAAATATAAAAATAACGCAACGATTTGAGCGTTTGGGTTTCTGGAATATTTTATACGTAAAGATAAATATAATACTTAATTGTAATTTACATAAGTAAGTAAAGTAGTAAATATTGAGTATCGCACATGACAATTAAAATTAAAGTTTTAGCTTAATTTTAGTCAGAGCTTTAAATTTATATATAATTTTAGTGACTGCACCGTTGGTCTAGTGGTTAGTGTAACTGACTGCGACGCCGGGTGTCGTGGGTTCGATTCCCGCGGAAGGCAAATATTTGTGTGATGAACATTTGTATTTGTCTTTAGTCTGGGTGTTTTCTATGTATTATAAGTATGTATTTACAAAAAAAAAAAAAAAAAAAATTATGTATATGTATTATATTTCAGTTATCTAGTACCCATAACACAAGCTCTGCTTAGCTTGGGACTAGACGACAGTGTGTGATAGTGTCCACATATTATAAAAAAAAAAAAAATTGAGGTACTTTGTTATTTTTACACTTAAGTCTAATAAATGGTTTTATTGACGATATTCGTCAATGAAATGTTATTTGCAATAAATTTCTTATCTACTTACATCATTTAACCCTAAACTTATGTCAATAAAACGTTGCGTGTTAACTGTAAATCTTAATAAGAAAGGGCAGTCTTATCATTCTAATATCAAACGGCAGATCTTAAAAAAATAATAGCGAATGGTGCGGCCCTGCGGCGACCTCCCGAGCGCAGAATGGTGCATGCAACTGTTAGTTGTTTCTTCACACCGTTGTCAAAGAGTTGGGACGTTCGTCGTGCGATCGAGTTGGTAGATAAGTACGTTCTCACCTCCCCGTGGTCGTCGATCGCGAAAGGGTTCGCCGAATAATTGCAACAATCAATTTGAAGGAGCTATCGAGCAATTTGTATGGTATTTGTGCGGGCTGTCACCCGCTGATGCTATCGAAGCGCCTCGGGGAGCCAATGGGAAATGTTTTTAGTAGTAACGTTCTCACACCTGAAGTACCTAATTAAAATAGCTACACAGAAGCCTAGGTAGTTGCAAAGATAGATGAGTACTTTATTTTTGGGATTCATACTTATTTTGAGTAAGTTAAGAAAACCTTAGGTTCAGTAGGTGTCTCTGTTAAAGTGCTCAAAGAGCACTTTGACTACATTATGTTCAATGATCTGTATTTTATTTACTATTAGATAAATTTAGTATCTAGGAATACGTTGGTCGATATTAGTTGAATTTAATTTACAAGACCATTATTCAAAATCACTTATCAGCTAAATGCTATTTTACCAGGTATTTCCAAAACCGACTATAACTCAAACCAAAATTTTATTCATAATAAGACATAAACATCATCTTGTTGCAATATGTCACCAACAACAAAGCGCTGTGGTAACGGTCCACATCATTTGTCTGCCGTAACCCTGTTATTTATGATCTGCCGAAGAACCAAGACAAAAACGAGACTGATGTTAAATATTTGCCCTGAGACAAGAGGGGGCGATAATTCGAAGCTATTATGACGTCATTTCACGCCCTTTGTGAGGTCGTCACGGCGTGTCATCTGCTCCTCGAGACGCCTGCCTCTACTATCTCTCGATTAAATCTATTGTCATTTTTTCAGTGCGCGCGAGTCGGATGCGCCACCGACGATGATTCTGTCCCGTTTAGTACGCTCGACTTTGCTATAAAAACATTGAAGAAGCTGCCCTATTGTCTCGTGGCCCTTTTACGAGCTCAGTTTTGTGAAGCTGTTATTGTTTGCGGTTGATAAACATCTCGCCACTAGGTAGGTAGGGATCATCGTCACTTTTACCGTGCCTTACATTAATAGAGCTCCTTCTGGTTTGTTTGTCAATTATTGTCGAAATGAATGGCTGTTTGGATAATTTTTTAGGATGGACTTAATGAATGCAGAGTTGTTATCGTTGATGAAGGGTTTACCTTTGCATTTAGAAGTTGGATTTAAACAAGATCCTAAGTTAGCTGCTGCAATTGATAAATTATGTAATAGTCAAAGAAAGCTGATCGGAAGTACTCAATTAACTACATTACCAGAACGTAAACTACTATTTAGTGAAGTCCAAGAGCTTTTAAAACAGACGCCAGGTAATAAAGGTACGTACCTACCTAATAGAAAGTAGTTATTACTAAAATTAATGTATGATTAGATAAGCGTTAAATTAGCGCAGCGGTGGAAGTACATTTGTATTTTACTTCACGAACTTCGATTCTGGTTCACAATTTTTGGTCTCAAATTTACTTCTATTCTTTCAACCAGTTCGTAGTAAATTTCTGCAAAAATCTTTTCACAGAACCTGCAAAGCCTTCCTTTATAGTTCTAAAAGAGACGAATGACGCAAGAAAGACAATCATTAAAAATATAGAAGATATTCTAGGTGACATCAACAAGAGTGCTGAAAATGAAGAAACGCCGAAACTTGTCATACGGAACCAAAAACTGTGGAGCAACTGTGTTTATGATTTAGATAGGTAACGAAGCTGGTGTCATATATTTGTGTTACTTATATTCATAACTGTCATCACTCCAAAGTAGTAAACCTACCTGTTACCATTGTAATTTTTAATAACATTTTCAGAGTAACGTTAAAATCTTTCAAACACGCTAAGAAGACAACTCTACATTATTCTAGTCCTGAAGATAAAGCAAGATTCAACACTATTGTTTTTGTATTAACTAAAGTACATGAGTTGCTGTCCAAAAATATGATCGTCACTAGAAGGTAAAGTTGGATGTAAAGATGTACCCCCATGTGTTAATTTGATTTCATTATGTCATGTCCTGTTTGAGAAGAAGATTTCTGTATGATTTTATTGAGCTGGTACCACAATTTAATGCCTTAGTACAACACTTGTTTATGAAAAAATTAATTCTATGCTATATTAATATAAAGAGGTAAAGTTTGTGAGTTTGTGAATTTCGAGGTAAGGGATAATATCGTTTTTCTAATTAATATGTACATGTATTTAGGCGGGCTATTTATTAAACAGTTAAAATTGCAAAATCATTCTTCAGAGAGCTTTTCTACCAAAACGTAACAAGACTCCGCAACCAAGCTAACCTAGACTTAGCTGTCAGGGATGTATGCTGCTTACTCGAAACACCACCTTGGAGTTTAGGTATAGTGGCAACTGCGAAAGGATTGATCGCCGGCCCCCTCACGTTACATTACAGAAACGGTAGTGTCGTTGATTGTATGGCAGCAGGAGGTAAGTAAAACATCACAAAATGTGTGTTTTTCTGATATCTAATCAATTTCAACTTTTGGGTATGATTTTGTCATTGCACACTTTGACGAAAAATGAAATAAATTCTTTCCGGGAAACAGGACACCTAAGTAAATATTGCTGCAAGCTTTATGGTAATATCTAGAAATGGGTAGTAAAGTTAGACCATAGTTATGCTTATTATTAAATTTCTCCCGTTGGGAGGCGTCTGCAGGTATTTCTTTACAAGATAATTTTGAACTTTAGAACTATAATAAATATATCCTACAAAAAAGCTTTAGGGTCAAAGCGCTCTGGCTTATGAACAACAGCTTAAACACGGAACAAAAGAACTCTCTCATAAAAAGAATTGGTCCATCTAGAGTGCAAAATTAAATTTTGTCTCTCATCTATCTAAAGGTAGTAAATTGTGTAATGTGTATAGTTAAAGACTAAAGAATCGATAGGTATGGGTAGTATTTATGGCGTCACCATAAGATGACGATCTAGTGTAAAGTTTCAATAAATGTTTTCAATCAAATATATTATCTGTATTTCAGGCGTCTTAATACCGCAAGACATAACTGGTATAATAGACATTAAATCTTCAGCCAAATACATTCTTGTGGTTGAAAAAGATGCTATTTTTCAGAAGTTATTAGATGAAGGCGCATTACTTCGATTGGGACCTGTGATCATTATGACGGTATTGTCTGCACTTATTCTACAATTGTTTTAAGTTGTTATGATTATTTAATCTGGCGAGTGAGTAACTTACTTGATTAAATTTATGACTTAGGTAGTTGTGTTATTCAGGTGTCTGCCTTTTAAACGTTAGTTAAATAGTCTTCTTTGTAAGTAAATTGTCTAAAAAGAGATTTCGTGTTTTGTTTTTTTACCATGTAAACTTCATTGTCTACAATATCTACCCCTTCATTAGGTACTTCTGTCTTTTCATTCAACTTTTAGTAAAATACAGATAATGTGTGGAACTTAGTATGATACACTTAAAAAATTTTATGTAAACTTAAGTTTTATATTTCATCTTCTATTAAATTTTAGGGTAAGGGCTACCCAGACGTGTGCACACGACAACTTCTCTGTCGGTTAAGTACAGAGTTACGTTTACGGGCTCTTGCGCTGGTTGACGCCGACCCGCACGGATATGAGATTTTCCTCACATATAAATACGGATCTCTGGTAATGTAACTTTACGATGTATTGATTATTCTTTTACCTGCATTCCTATTAGTCTATTTAATGGAACTAATCAGCGTTTGTAAAATTAAATGTAGTACTGTTGAGAAGGTAAAAGCCCATAGATACTTGTAAAATTTTGAAATTGGGTAGAAGCTTAGACCTCTCGACAGAATTAAGTTTATACCTCTACTAAAATATTATGCTGATCATATTGAATTCAGCGCATCGACAAAATTTTAACAGCCAAAATTTTATCACAATTTAACCAAAATTTATTTTATAATTATTTTACCTACAATTCTCGTAGAAGATCGACGTAAGAATATTAGTTCTCATGCTAATTTGTTTCGCTCGATGAGTGACAGCGCCGGCAGCCCAAATACCCCTCGATCCTGATCCTTTTCCCTTTTTGTCTCATCCTCTTTTCCGTGGTCGGCGACGATTTGGTTGTGTTTAATAAACATTATTACTTTTGTAACATCAGGTCGGCCGTATGCTTGTTTGCCACCAAAGTCGTATAAAAAAAGAGTATGTGTACTCAAGTCATAAGATACGCACGTAAGAAGTTATACTTCTTTGGCGTAACAATCCAAAAATACCTACCAAATAATAACACAACGCATACATACATAAATATTTGAATTGATATAAACGCCAATATATTTTTTATTTATTCACACTGATTATTTGTACTGATACGACACACAAAGATTCGCAACTAACTTCAGGGTGTAAAAGGTTCGCAACTAACTTCAGGGTGTTGCTTTTTTATGTCGGTGTGCGCGCATCGTAAAAATTCACTCTCATCATTTTGCCCAATCGCGCCAAAAGAAGTATAACTTCAAAAATATGTATTCAGCGACTAAAGGCTATTTAGATGATCCCTTAGAAAAGTTGTGAACTGGAGTCACTGTAGTAGGTTAACATACAAAAAAATTAGGTAGCGTTGTTATAAAATACTCCGGTTTTCAGTAGGCTTAAGATGCTGCTCCGATTTAACCGAAAGTTTCCCAAGAAATGTTGCTGAGCCTTCTCTTGTTCCACTTTCGAACTGCATTAATTAAATACATATTTGATTTTAATTTCCAGGCTCAATCGCATTTATCCTCATCCCTAGCTTGTTCCTCTTTGGTGTTGTTAGGAGCTCGACATAACGATCTCATGACGTTAGCACCCAATGAAACACGTCTGCTACTTACAGAACGCGACAAACTCAAACTGAAATCCTTGATCAAAAGACCGTATTTAAATACACTAGTTGGTACGAAATTTGACGTTTTTAACTATCGAAACAAATAGGCTTTTGTATCCGTAAAGCAAATGGCCCATGGATAGCTGGTAGTCGACAAATTGCTTTTGGATGTTGGTGCAATACAATTAACGCAAAATTAGAATCTCAAATCAGAGCTTAATACGATACGATAAATTTTGATACCAAGAAAGACTATGACTTTGGATTTGCGTGCAAATATTCTAGTGGTGTGGCATGCTTTTTTTTCAGGTGCTAAAATAAGAGAAGAATTGACAGTTATGTTATCTAGTGGTGTGAAGGCCGAAATAGAAGCTTTGGCATCAACAGCGGCTGCTCTTTGTGATGCCTATATTCCAGCGAAAATTATTCAAAACGATTGTTTAGGATTATAAATAAATTTTAAATACATATAAAACTTTTTTATTTATTACGATTTACAGTACCGTCCAACACCATTTTCGGACAATGTAAACAAACAGTCTTTTCAAAAATTTTTTAATAAAATTTTCTTAACGGATTACACATGGATTTATACGCACAGGGTTCATTAACTACATGCTTCATTTTGCAACTATTTTTACTAACAAATAATACATAATCAAAACTAGATTATTTAATAAAAACATGAATTTCTTCTTCTTCTTCTTCTTCTCCTTTTTTTTGGCAACAGAGCCGACGATTGTGTCAGCTATTTCTGCCAGCGTCAAGTGTAGAATAATATTCTAGTTGATGATATTAATGGTATATTACAATGATAAAATAGAAAAAATGTGAATGAAATTAAATGACAACCATCTTCCGTGAAAACAAAAGATGGACTCCAACATGAATTTCTTTTTGCAGTCTTCTTCTTCTTCTTCTTCTCCTTTTTTTTGGCAACAGAGCCGACGATTGTGACAGCTATTTCTGCCAGCGTCAAGTGTAGAATAATATTCTTGTTGATGATATTAATGGTATATTACAATGATAAAATAGAAAAAATGTGGATGAAATTAAATGACATCTTCCGTGAAAACAAAAGATGGACCTCTTTTTGCAGTCGAATTAAAATGTCAAATTGATTTAACAGCTTTATTTTTTCTATACTCTATATTGTCTTTGAAAACCAATGTTGTAACTGTGGTTGTAACTTATTAGAAGAAATAAGTACAAATTAAATATGATAATAAAATTGATTGTCTTATTTTAATTAAAAAGTAAAATAAGACGTAATCAATAAAACATTTTGATTTTTTTTTTTCTTTTTGTCCTCACCTCACAGGTCAGAGTTTAAGTTAAATTATAATTTTTGATCATTCTTCTTTGAAGTTATACTTCTTTTGGCGCGATTAGGAAAAATGTAGAGTGCATTTTTACGATGCGCGCGCACACCGACAGAAAAAAGCAATATGGCAATATGACGGATTGTTTACATTGTCCGAAAATGGTGTTGGACGGGACTTTCAGTATATTAATAAAGTACTCTGTGACGGGACTGTACTCACTAATTGACTATAGACACAATGTATGAATTTTTTTTCATAATTTCGCTACTCCTGACATCTACTGCCATAAGACACCAATTACTACATGAATCTAGCACTCGAGGCACTCGTGTAAATTTATTTTACGAGTGGAGGATACGGGTTCTATGTAGTTCAAGCTTCTACTGATAGGTGGCGTTAGCTACGATACAACCAACGCCATCTATTCTTTAATTAAAATATTAAATCGTTTTACTATTTCAAATTAAACTTTTTGAATTCCACACAGTAGTTTACACTGTCATTGATTGACATTACACACTCTGTGACTTTAGTGTACTGACATTTTGAAAAAAATGTAACTCAAACTTAAGATTTTATAAAAAGTTATCGTTCATCATTATTCTCCATAAAATGTAAAGTTAAACTATAGGGCTTTGTTGTTCGATTAGTCATGGAAACTAATGGCAACCCACCAAATGAAATAAAGAACATAAATAAAGTGAGGTCTTTCAATAATCCGCAAACAGTGAAACTCACTATCGGAACATCAAAACGGAAATCTTTCTACGTCAATGGGGTCGTTAAATCCTTGGACTTGGCACTCGGTCGACTAAAAAAGAGTAAATTAGTTAACGCGGAATACCGACAAGCTGTGGGAATGCAGGAAACATCCGAAATGTTAATGGGCTTGGGTAACAATAACAGCAGTCAAGAATTCATTCAAGGAATAGACGATGCATCTCTTATGTCGGTAAATTTCTCTCATTATGAACTAATGCGCAACTTGTCACGCTGCAACTGCAGTTCTGAAGATGGGCATAGTGATAACACTTGCAGGGTAGTCAACGCTGACATCAACTTGAAGGATGAACAACTGGAGAGATATTTCCGCAGTATCGATATGTGGTCGAGTAACTACAGGGACGGAGTCGGCTCTAGCAGTGTACAGATTGAAATGCCTGAGAACTAGTTTGGCCTAAGTAAGCAAGCGGTTTCTGTAGTTTCTTATAAATAAAACTGCCCGATGAACGATTATGTAAATTTCAAAATTTTATTTATTCAAAGAAACTTTACAATAATAACAGAATAATTCCAGAATTTTACAAATTAAACGTACCAATCTATACAACACTGTAACTCTTAAACGAGACGATAAGATTTATAACACTGATTAACAATAACGTAGAATTTTAGATGATTTTTCTAGGGCCATCGAACGGCGCGATATACAATACAACAGCTGACCTCACCGAAACACTCACAACAATCATATTTAGTAAATCTAGCAACTCGCGAGACCTTTTACTTTTTGTACTACATTAACTCATTAATGGCAATGTTAACTGTTGTATTCGTTTATCGTACGTCTTCCATCTAACCGCTAAAGGAGCAATCCGCGGCACTCTAAAGATACAAGGCGGACACTACGCTGCATCCCAACTGCACTCTACTTACACACTGAAAATTATCATTTAAATACAATGTTATCCAAATGCTGGAAAAAGTCGTTGACAATCATTTTCCAGGGTCATTGTTGCCGCATTGTAAGTTATTGAAAACAACATAGATGTAATAATGTATAATTTTTTAAGACCCATGTTACTTTGATGCAGATATGATATTCGCCACGGCATAGTACAGACAAAGATGCTTTACGATGACAAACTATCAAGAAATTTTCTTTATTTTCCAGTAGACACCAAATTCTTCGGAAATCAATTTACTCTCTAGTCACTTTTATTGTGCATATTTCATTATTTTATGACCGTTTGAATGAACTGTCCAATCATGACAAGAAAAGCCGCGGTTGCTGGATGTATTTGTGTGACTGTGTAGTGGGTTCCAAGACTTGTCATGATCAATAGGGGTGAACTAAACTGGCTGTTTTGACCATTTCGGCGACTATTTCCTTGTTATTACTTCTTCAAAATGTCGTTATACTAAAACGATTTTGCGCTGTTAATTTATAGTAAATTTCTATTTAGTCCTTCATAACGTAATCAAAAGCTTATTGAGTAGGTCGAGTGCAGTGTAGCATTTAATGCAGGGATCCTAAGAACACAGCATTACTGATTTACATTTATACCACATCCATTGAATCTGGACAAACTAGGACGAAAATCTAAATTTATATAGAGATTTTTATCGAAGGACATTAAGATAGGTAAACAAAATTAATATTTACGTAGCAGATCAGAGTTGGAAAAGTGAAATAATTGACATAGTCATCACATAGTTTCTACTTTCCTGCATCAAGAATAAGACAAGGTACGGAAGCTTTCGCTGTACTGGAAGACTAAGGACTATAGACTTCGAAAGGAGCATAGTCAGGAGTGAAGCGGCGTGCAAACGATTAGATCATCATTGTGCTAAAATTTAATAACAACCCATTAAGTATGTTATTTTTATACAAATACCATATAATATGAATTTAATTGGTGTTATCCGCTGAATATTTCATATAACTTATGAGGAATCGAAAGAATTCTTAATTACTACGAGCGAGCACAGCGGCCCCTCGTCTCGCATTGTATAACTAGAGAACATTCGCTAATCAAATGAATACGTACAACATGATGTAAAATTTAAAGCACCCGGTTTCCGAACTCTCTCGTATTTTATCTAACTATAAAATCTCATATGTTGTGTGATGTACACGTAGCCCGTTATATATATTGTCTATGTATTGTTTCATAATTGGAGTACAAAGCAATATTGTTTATTTTATAATGGAAGAATTTCAAAATATCTAAATTAACATTAACCTTACAATAATTATTTTTAATAATTACAACGAATTCGATTTCACTAGGCCCTACGCAATGTCAGATTTTTTAGACATTATTAATTATTCAATATAATTTAATCCATTATCTTTACAATTATGCAATAGAAGAATCACAGCATCCTTAAGACCATAACGGCAATTGAAATTAATCTCATCGACGTATCGTAGGTATTTAATTAGTACAATGATTGTAAAATTTAGACCAAATTGGCAGTCTTCACAAACATGGAATGTACGATATGCGTCTATGCAGGTATCCGATAACACTTAACAAATATCGGCAAACGTTTATCTCTATACAACAACAATGAATTACCTAGTCATGTCACAGTTACGGAAATCAACAACAGCTGGTGACGGCGACACGCTCCGCGCTGCTTGGCGGCATCGCGCGTCGTCGCCTCTCTACCCTCTATCTTGCACTCTATGTACAGACATAGACATCACAACTTTATACATTCTGATTAAAAAACGTAGATACTGCATTACTGAAATATCTATCAGAAAGGCAAATTTTCTAGCTCAATTTATAATCTATTTTGTACAAGCTTAATACTCAACGTGTACCTAACGGTTTTGAGGCCTACAGTGAAGTGATACACTGACTACGAAGTATCGATATTTTACTTTAACATTTTCAAGATACTTGAATCTATTTTGTTTGTAACACCAGACTGAGGCAAGCCCGTCCTCAAGCACCACCGTCCACTTGGGTTCCGATTCTGATTCGCTCCAGCGGCTGCTATATTGATCGTTATTGTGCTTATCCGCTAGGAAGATTAGGAAATGGTGATGTGATGGAGCCAAAGCAGCTAAGGTTAGGGGATGATCAAGGTCACTTCATTTCTAAACATTATAAGTCACTATAAAACGCGTTTCACTATTAAATTACATATAAGATTTGAACAATTGTATATATATATATATATTATATATTATATATATATATATATATATATATATATATATATATATACATGTCGCATGAGGTATTTCAACAACGCTTTAACTTTATAAAACATAACATTTTAAACATCTGTAACATAAAGATTTAAGTCGAAAATGCCTAGTAAATTTTCCTAAATGATAAGCTCCTCATTTTGTAGTTACATGTTTACAACAATGATTGAAGTAAAACATCTCTGTAAAACTATAATACACACGACGACACATAAAATAATTGAGTTTGTGTTTCTGTCAGTCAAATTTCATTACATAAATTTGAACAATTGTGGTAGCCGTGTTAATAATACTATGTACAAGTGGACACCTTTATAGAAATAGTTTAAATAGAAAAGCTTGATAGTAAAGGCGCAGTAGAAAATAGTTGTAAAAGCCTAATCGAACAAGCTCGAAGTTGTCATGGTTGTGACGAGCTGTGGTATAATGTTCCTTCCGAAATATTCGTTACATGTCGTCAGTTACTAAATGACTCGGGTATGTGGTGAAATTTCCCATCCTTGTTTAAAATTTATTACCTATCTAGGCTCTTAAGAGCTAGAAAAAGACAGTACGACAGTTTAGGCGAATGGTGCTGAAGCTGAATCATGGATTCGATGAGGAAATATTGAATTCGAAGAAGTTATCTTACTCTCGTAACCCATTGTCGCTCGTATTTATCTATTATAAAATCAACCTAATATTATTTCGCTAATTACTAGTGTTTTAGTAATTTAATTCATGCAACTTCTCATAACAAATTTTATAATTATCTAATACTAATCACAAGAGGTCTCACACTCACACCGTCGATACATCGCGCTAGTCGATGTGGCCTACACAAGGCGTCGCCGAACCGAACGTTGGGAACACATTTTATTAAAGCACTATGTCTCATGTACATATTTACAAGTTATTATGATAACAATAGGATATATGTGTGGCTGTCAGTTCATGCTCTATCTGTCGGGCGGCGGCAACTTGGTGTCCTCAGGGTCGAGGGACAGGCACTCACGGAGGTAGTCCTCCATTGAACGGTACACGTGTTCGATGACACCTTTTAGGTCGTGACCTTCATCAGCGTATGCCTGAAACGATTTTGAAATCATTTAGGTTTCTCTTAAAGAATACTAAGTCCTTATTGCAAAAGCGCAGTAGGTACTGGTATTAGCATCAGAGATGTTATATTTTAGACTGCAGGTTCAGTGATTCACTTAAACAGAGAGCAATGCCTCGCATTAAAATTATTAAAAGAACTGTGTGGTTAGCTACCAAACTCATTGAAATAAAAATCATTGGTCATACACTACGATGACGTGGCACTTTTGGTAAATATGGGTACCTACCTAATATTTTGAAACATCAAACTTGCCGTCCTTACGAAAAGTGCAATAACTCGAGTTTTGGTCCGAATCGAGTTAAATTTATATTCGGAATCAGCAGAACGAGATCTACATATTCTCTTTAGACAGTTTTACGTATCTATGACAGGGACGATTTTAATACTAATAATAATTGCAATATGTAGGTCCATGCTTTATGATTTATATATTAATACCGACATAACTATGTATAGATGGGAAAATTTAATAACGCTAATTCGTCGTTTTACTAGTTATAAGTGCATTATGTAATTGAGTTATTGCAGATATTTTAAGGAACCTTGTTCACGCTATTAAATAATTTTACTAACTATATCTGCATTAAATATAGTAATTGCATTTATATTTACAATATCTCATTATTTTGTAATCTACATTTACTAGTTATAAGTGCTTATTGCACTTAAAAACTAACTAACTAGTAAATGTATGTATGCGTTATTGCAAATATATCTAGTATCTCTTAATATCTCTTACTAATGAAAACTGCAATAAGTAACAAATTTAATGCACCTATGGTTAGGAAAAATTTTATAAAGATTGGTTGCTACTCAAAAATGCATCACGTTGGTTTCCTAAACATTACTGCAATAAGTAGGTTACGTATTGCAACCTACTTATTGCAGTTATGGCTAGAAAACATTTTTTCTACATATTAATTATACTAAACATAAATAGATTTTTGTTTTTTATAGTCGAAATGAATTTATTTACAGACATTAAGTACCACATAATATTCTCTACATTTTTATCTATCACGTAGTAAAAGTTTCAAGTCCATACCATGTATAGTGATCGAGATACAAACAAAACAAAAATAAAATCTTTAATCGCGTTTTTCTCGAAATCAGTTTGAACCTAGTTATTGCACTTTACGTAAGCACGGACTTCGGACTTAGTTACAGCTGCAACTAAATACCAAGTAAATGTAAGAGACAGTGAATGTAACTGATGCCACTCCTTGTAAAAATGTGGCATAAATTAGGTACATTCCTATGGTTTTGGAAGATGCTTACCTGATATCTGAACAGAACTCCAGCGTCAGTCAAGGCTCTCGCTAGCTGTAACGCGTGCGGGTACGGCGCTGACATATCCGCGAGCCCGTGCACTAGATACAGCGCGTGCGCTGGCACGTGGTGAGCGCGCTGCGATGCGTCGGCTTCCACGTACCCCTTGTAGTTCACTGACGGCTGGCCTAAGATGCGCTCCGTAAACGCTACGTCTGAAAAGCAATTGCCAAAATTTTAACAAAAGTATTTAACGAACATCCTAGCAGCTGTTTACCTAATAATGAACTTCACTAGCACTATCAACGAAATCGTTCAACTATCACATAAGAAGGTAGCAGGAAAATCATTTAACTCAGGCCGATCAGCAGCGACTTGTGACAAGTTGCAAGAGTGCGATCGTCAACAGCAGTTCTATAAATATAGCGTAACTTTATGCAGTAACAAGAAACTTAACTTACTATAATATAGCCAGTCAGTGATGGGTGAGACGGCGATGCCGCACTTGAGCGTAGACTGCTGGCTTCCCAGCAACATCGCAGTCACGTAACCACCGTAACCCCAGCCCCAGACCGCCACGCGGGTTACGTCCAGAAATTTGAATGTTTCTAATAAATATCTGAAACGTTAATAGGATTTAAGATGATAATTTCTATATTATATATATTGGATGGTAAAGATTTTTAATTAAACTGTGGACACCGTTTCGCACAAAGGCTTTTGGGATTATGCCCAAGACTCCTGGATACCACAGACTGCTTATCATCAGTCAAAAGAAGTCCTTTTGGTGAGTTAAAATAAATAAGATTCAGAGGTTCATTAGTAAAGTTCATAATATAGCTTTTGTGTTGCTATGTTCCTTCACGAGCAAGAAAGAGAGTTTTACCTAATAACAGCCAACTGATCAGCGACCTCGACGCCACCTAACCTCCCACGCAGTAAGGCTCTTGGCAGACCTCTCGCTCCGGCCACATCCAGCTTGACATACACAACGTCATTACGTGATGACATGTACGAGCCCCAGTCTACCATGAACTCATCCGTTACTTGCTGGCTGCCTGGTCTACCGTCTCTGGAATTTTAAATTAAGTTGTGAACTACTTATTAGCTAATAAAAAAATTACTGCACTTTTCCTTTAGATTACATGGATTCATTTAGTTAGCTAATGTCTAAATATTCAAACGTTAAGGGTCAGTTAGACTTAAAAACGTTTTGTCACTACAATTTATCTTAAAGTAGCAAAGGTAATATGAGGCTTGTGACGTTTAAGCAGACCAAACCGCAACGTCCTGCGTGAGCAATCTAGACACGAACGTGGAGCGGCGCGGCGAGAAAACAACAAACAGTCGAAACCTATTGAAGTGGCCTTCGTAACCAAACGCACGTGTGGTGCGGTGCGGAGCGGCGCGAAATGAAGCGAACACGATCAGATGGCTTGATATTTTCGCGCGAACTGGATGCGGTGCCGTTGTGTTTTTGAGACGATTCGCGTGCACGTAGGACATAGCCGCCGCGTCGCACCGCATCGCATTGAATTCGCGTGTCAACGCTTCATAATCGCGTTCGCTTTGAACCGCCTAGGACGGACGTAGCGTAATTGTCATTTGTTCGTAAGTACATAGGTATGCCTCAAATCCTTTATGGCAAATACAAGAACACGATGATGATTCGCAATATGTAGTATAAATATATAACTTTGACGTAATCTAAAACCACAAACGTTTAAATTAGTCGCCATGAATTTTACAACAACAAAATGAAATTAAACAGTTTTATTTGCTCTACTCTTCTGTTCCATCTGTTCAAGTAAACTAGTGTCTTAAATTAAAAGACATTAAAAATTAAATTAGATAGAAAATGATACCAATTTAAAGAAAGTCCAAGTGAGGCTGAAATATCAGCTAAGTAGGCAGGACATTTGGCAAGTGCCAAGTTATACTAATGCCTAATAGCTAAACAGCATTGTGCCAATTTCACATTTGCCAAGATGCATTTGGAAGATATTGTGTGTAGTTGTTGAAATATATATAATATATATATATAAATATATATATATCTACATCGCGTCCAGCTGACTCATTTACATTTAGATAGTAAGCAGTTTTGAAATTTAAATCTCAGAATTAACAATAATATAACAAACTTAACAACCGAGCGAGAACTAAGAAAAGAAAATATTGCAGTGTCGAGGTTACTTAAATATTTTGGAATTAACATCGATCTTCTATTTTCAAATTATGCGAACTGCAAAATAAATATAAACGGTAGGTTACCATTACAGAATTTTAAGAATTTATTATAGGTACCATTAAATAAATTAAGATTCCTTGTATGTTATTGTAGATCTAGATCAATGTTACCCCGACATTACTAAGTAAGCTTAGTTGCCGATATTTGCACCAGTAACATTAACTATTTTAATACTGGGTAGTTCTTAAATTGAAATTTCACTAACACATGTACAAGCACTGGAAAGGCGGCGTCACGCAGCTCTTCTCTCCAGGAGGGAGGCAGCATCAGTTGCACCCGCGCTTTGGACCCGCTGCCCAGCTGCACCTCGAATGAGCGCCGAGTCGGCAGTGCCAGCTCGCGCAAACGTACTGATCTGTACAAGTAATACGTTTTGAATATCGGAAAATTTAAAAATAATTTGAAAATAGTTGACAACAAGATAACACTTTTGTACCTACATTAGAAGAGTCTAAAATGGCTGACGTCTCACCAGTTAGCGAGTTTACCCAACAGGAAATTTCTATACCACACTTACCTACTTCGACCCAAAATCCCTGCTATTTTATTGCTACAATTGAGTACAATAATGGGGCAAGAATAGTATGTTATAGTTTCCAAATATTGTTAATTGTTAACAACATTGTGAAATTTAGAAATTATAAATAGTATGACTTACCTATAAGGCCTCGTATCATATAATATTCTCTCTAGCTTATGTGTTCTTGCGTCATGCAGCCCAGCCAGCGGAGGTCCAGGACCTCTGCACTCCAAGACATAGTGTGTTATTCCAAGTTTGCCGCGCGGTGGCGAGAATACCGCACTCCAGTACGAGCAGTTAGCGTAATGCAGTCGCGCTGGCCACACTGCCAGCTCGCACGTCAAACACCGCGGCTCCTCCCGTTCTGCTCGCGCCTTCACTGAGTTGCTGCCTCCGCCGAAACTCGGATCTCTAACTACGTAAACCTGTCTCTGTCCAGGCCTGTCTGCACTGCCTGTTTCAAACAATAAACCATTCAAAATTCTTAACAATCGAAAAAATATCCTCACACTAGACAGTCACAAAATCACACGCAATGCCCTGAAGAAAAATATCAAATGCCATATTAAATGAGAGGAGTTTTTGTTAACATGACGGGGACATTGGGTTAGTAATATCTGACCTATTTGAAAAATAAAACACTCAACTGCACTCAATCTAAATACTTAATTTGATTTGCTTCCTTCACCAAATCTGGATGCAGTATATGTTTTGGCAACTTGTCTTTGTCAAAACCTTTAATAAAAAATAAGAAAATAAAGATAACAGTTAGATAAATAAAGTTTGATTGTAGAGTGAATAAATTTACCTAAATAATAAACTAAGTGGTTATCCTGGTCCCATGCCAGGATTTGCGTTACTTCGACCTTGCCGTGTGATAGCACGGCCATGCGTTGTCTTAGCACGTCTACGTGCTTGATGTGTGTATAGTACTGGCCACCGCCCTCCTGTACCGCGGCTAGCAGCAGAAATGCGCTACCATCTTCAGAATACACCGGTTGCTGATGTACTTCTAACCACGGCTCATCTGTTGCCTTCTCTGAATGCGTCTGTAATACACGTCATTACATTATATTTTACCTCAATATTGCGGCGGTTCCTACAAAGCCAAAGAACTTCGCGCACTCTGGGATCTCTTAAATTAGAGTCGTAGTAGGTTGTAGAGCATCATTACAATCATTACATTTTGTACAGCAAACTATCATTTATACACGAAAAAAGAGTCATTATGTGGCAAAAGCATCTTAATATTTGCATAATAGGAAGATTCATTTCTCTCTATATATCGCAGAAAGTTCATAGCTGTTTATGTAAAATTTGTAGTAGTTTCAATAACAATGTTAAGAAATGCATCTGTTATTCGATTACCAGTGATACCTACGTTCATAAATAAGCACACAGGTGTATATCTAGTTACACGCTTCGGTGATATACTGACGAGTCAATTAATCATCAAGCAGTACTCTCGACACTCGACAGTTGCCAATATTTCAATCAAACTGACAAGGCACGGAACCTAATTGTAGTATATAGCTAGATAGTCTACTGTTTCGCTCTAACATGACAGTGGATTCAGAAACATGGCTAACGTAATAACTGACCTGATACCAGAAAATAATGATTGGTTTTGAATAAACTAATTTTTAGACTACTGTGTTACCGTTGTCCGTTCATATTTTTACTCATTATCGAGACGTCATTTTCAGGACATTTTTTACTTTTTGTGTTAAATCCGCCTAAGTTTCAGTGTTCATGTATAAATAATGTATAATTATTTATACATGTATAATTAATACTATTTATTACCTCTGTTATGTTATTTGGATAATTACCTCTGTACAAGTCCAGTTAGGTGCGTAACAACTGCTATAAACTGTAAGGTTTTGCGCACGATTCATCCACACTACACCTACATGAGAATTGTCTTTGCCCACCCACTGGGCTGATATGAGATAATATTCCCTGAGAAAATAAACTCTCATTAAAATACATTTTTATTCTTTCTTTTCAAATTATATCGTGGATTAAAAAATACTTACATTCCATCTAAAGTACTCGGCGGTCTCACTTCCCATCTTGGTGGGGAGGTTGAGTTTTGCACACTCACTATTGATAATGTTACCTTTGGTATGGAACTGCCAGGCTGAAAGAAGAATTTTATATTAAACAATAAAATATTTGTAGAGCAACAAAATTATACTAATTCTAGAAAAAATGTGTGGGTAAATATCGTGAGGAAAACTAGACTTAGAAATTAAAAGTCGGCTATAAGTATGCGTAGTGATCAATGCTCAATGCTCTTGCCTTTTTCGTATGAGAAGAGGTCTTGTCCTATAGTTGAATAGCTAGAATAAGCTTTTTGGGAGCGTGGAGGGCCAATATCCTCCCTTTCCTTTTTCCTCACCTCCCTCAATTCCTTCACCTACCCCACTCCCTTCACCTATCCCACTCCCTTTACTGTAAGCAGCGGCTTCGTAGAATCCCTGGCATTGCTTCTTCTGAGTCGTACGTGGGTGACAGTTATCACTTACCATCACGTGGGCTGTATGCTCGTCTACCACAGTCAGCAATAATAAAAAAATTGGTACCCATTATCAAAAATATTGTAAAGACATACCGTGGGATATCTGACAGTGATCTGATCTGGGAATATTGTGTGCGCGGTAGTGTTGGTATTGGGTAGCAGGAAGCCCGCGCGAGCCGCTCCTGCGCCGCCGATGCCGTCCGCGATGCGTGGGAGGCGCAGCTCGGCTACTGCGCTGTCGTCGTATTGTGCATACAACACTAGTGTCCCGTCCGACGAGCCCCATGTCGCTGATGATCTTTTTGTCACCTCCTCTGTTCACATAAGGAGTTCAGTTTCGTTATAAGATACTGTTAAATATTCCTTAAACAATCTTTCTACCAAAAACTTATAAGAAATAAAGTTCATTTTAATAAAGAACTGGTATAATCTCTTGAAACAAAACCCTTCAAGATTTTTAATACAAGCACGAGGTTGTCAATAAAATTGCGTAAAGTACTTAAATGTTATGTCTCACGCTATCTCTGACACTTTAATATTATGTAATCTAATTAATAATATACAATTTTAACGACAATAATTTATAAGCATTTAAATATTTAGCCATGTGTATGTATCTTAAAAAGTTCTAAACTCTATGCGTGTTAAAATTGCGGCAAAACCATCATAGATATCTGACAGTGATATCTTAGGTTCAAGACATATTATACAAACCTTGATAAAGGAAATCGGAGACACCATTGTAGATGACACCAGGGATTGCATCTGTAGTGAGTGGTAACAAGGGTGCTCTTCTCGCAGGTGGTCCTGGCCGCGCCAGCACCTCGTTGTCGGCCGCCAGCAGGAGCGCACCTTCTGTGCCCAGCCAGGCGGCGTGCTGCCATTCCCAAGACCGCTGGCCTTCGCCGAACAGGGGAATGTGATGGCTGCAAAAGCATTACGACTGGTGAAAACTCAAGATATGATCAAAAGGGCATCCGAATCTAACTGCTGTTTAGATACATGAAGTAGATAAATACCTATGTAATATTGTGTTTGTTGTATATCGAAGTTATGTTAATAAGAGCTCCCACGTTTTGAAGTTTTCATTTTAAGATTTTGGGATTAGTATTAGTAGGTACGTACGAATCTCATTATTTAAAATAACTAATAAATATTTTTTTTAAAATAACTATTAAATTCGCATTAATTCAGTTTGTTCGTTATTATGAATAAATAAATATTTTGGCATTCTTAGTTAAATAAAACAAAAAAACACAGTGAGTGAGTTTAGGAAAACTTTCGCCACCAGTTGGCGCTACTTAGGTGAAAGGCTTCCATTTACAAATATTCAAAATTAAAATTAAAAACTCATTCACAGTTTGAAATCAATAGAATCGTTCACGGTTGATTGGTTGATTGAAAGCGCTTTGGCAGGTGCCTGAACCTGACGACTGTGTGCTGCCACCGCGCGGGTGCCGTATTAGAAAACCCCTTATTGGTAATGCATACAATATTATCGGAAACGGTCTCCTACGCCATGTGAGCAACAACAGGTGTGTTGTTTAACAAAAAAATAATCCGTATACATTTGCTATTCCTTGCTATAAGTTGATATGGGAACTCAAATCATTATATAGGGAGTATCATTATATAGTATTTGCCATCAACCAAGGCAGGGCTGTGTCGCGTCTCCATGGCTGTTCTACTTATGAATGAGTCACTATTTATAACCTTTTTATATGCCGACGATTAGATAATCCTTGCGTCTTCGGTATATGAATTGCAAAAAATGGTGACTGTCATGAATGATACATTAGAACGACAGGGTATGAAAGTGAATGTTAATACAACTAAAGTGATGGTAATCGAGAGAGATGAAACTATGACAGTGTCAGATAATGGTTGCAGATAAAATAGTGGACCAAGTGAAAGAGTTTGATTATTTAGGTTCAATGTTTACAAGAGATGGAAAATGTGAAGGGGATATTGAAAAAAAAGAGTGAATAAGATTACTGGCGCCTTAAATTCGATAACGGCTAGCAAAATAATACCAACAAAGCTCGCCTAGTAATGAATCTTGGGTATGGCAGAAAAAGCATGAAAGTAGAAAAATGCAGTAGAGATGAGAGTACTGAAGCCCAATTTCCCCCCTTTCCTCTTTCTTCACCTCCCCATTCCCTTCCCCTAACTCCATTCCTAGCCGCCCTAGTGGAGGCCACCATACCAGCAGTGTAAGACGATGGCTTTTGGTATGGTGGCCACCACTTCTGGATTCCACTGACTTCTTACCATCAGGCGGGGTGGAGTGACCTTGGTAGGCTAATATAAAAAAAAATTGAGAAGCATGTGTGGAATTAATCTGTCAGATAGAGTAAGCAATAGTGTGATAAGAGCAGAATGTGGATTGAATGACGAACACACGCGGATGAAATAGGTGATTTGATGACAAAAGGCTCAATCACAAGCAACTGTAACCGACGTGTGTGTATGAAAAGATTAATTAATGCTGAAGAGAGAAAGGAGGTGTGTTTGGATCGCAGCAAATGGCGTTCTATAGTCTCTGCTTACCCCATTGATGGGCGACAGGCGGTAAGTTATGTATGTATTTACTATTCCATAATTGCTAGCAAATTTAAATTGCGTTTTAAATTCTCGGTAGTAGATTTTCGGCGGTCATTCGAGAACATAAAGTATTGCCTTTCTCGTTGGATTGCTGCCTTCTACCGCATTAAAATTCCGGTCACAAATTTTGAAATAAATTGGAAATCGCATTCACGTATCTATCGTCAAATCGATTTCTTCACCCGCGAGACGATCGGAAGGAAAGATTTTAAAAGAGTTATGATTTAAAAGAAATATGACTTTAAAGAAAATTCACGACAGACACAAGTTTTTGTGGGGTAATCTATTCCTTATTTAGGTAGGAAATGTATGTCTATCTAATATACCTACTTGTAATATCTAAGAACTAATTGGAACAAAACAAACCATTAAAAAACTGAACATTTTTATGGCGTAATTAAGAAAAAGGAAGTGTTGTTGCTCTAAAAGAATTTTATTATTTCCTTTCGGAAAGTGAACAATGAATTACCATTGAAGTTCTTGTCGTAACAACTGACATATGATAAATTTAGATCGTGCAAGTAATTTATACTCTTTTAGGTGAAAACCATGTTTGGTGTTCTAATTCTACATTCTGGGTATGTTACAATCTAAGTATGCAATTTATTGTAATTATCTATTTTTTATTGGTATTGTTGCCTAAAATAAAGTATGTACGAGTATGTAGGTATACATAGGTATCCACTAACAAATAAATGTCAGTATTGCTTAAAGGTGAAGTTGACAACTATCTAGGGCGTAAAACTTAATTTGCTACAGGAAATTTTAATAATATATGGGAACTATGGCTTTTAACCTTTAAGACGTTAAAGCGTCAAATATCAAAACAGACTTACTCATTTGTGACGTCATAAACGGTGTAGTGCGCAGTAAACGTTCTCCGGTAAACCTGCAAAATAATCAAACTTAAATAACAAGTCCCAAGTACTGTGTCTCGAGCGTCTAGCAGTAAGTTTTAGAGAAAAGAAAATAATTAAAAGTTTTAAAGTGCGATAGTTACCTCCTTGATATTGTGTTGAAAGAGCACGTAACGTAAGTTCGGAGAGCACTGGTAGCCGCGGACATTTAGCTGCCTCTGAGTTAAAAGAAAACATTCTTTTATGATTCTAGCATTTAAAAATACGTAAATATACTGTGAAATATAAATTAAATAAAAAGAACATATTGTTTTAAGTAAAGGAAAATTTTATACTGGCTCGGCTAAAAGCTTTGGCGTACAAGTCTCGGCGGATGCGGAGTAAGTTGTGGTCTCACGGCTGTAGTTGCGGTCCGAGAAGCCTTTCAGGGACTAAGTGTTAATTTAACATTGGAACGCGTCTACACGTTGTTATAAATGGGAGTATAATAACAGAAGCATATAAAATTAAAAGGGATTGCAAATAAAAATCCTCTATATCATGAAATAGTCTTTAAACTCTTCATACTCAAATTTTCATTTTCCAAATCCCGGCTACCCGCAGTATAATATGGTCGTTACGGAGAATCGGGAATGTTGCTATAAATTTTGTAGCAAAGAGCGGTATGTGTACCTATTGCATTTGGGTAACGTGGGTACGTAACATGACCCAAAGAGCAGGGTGCTTTTGATACTAATGTCATCGTTTCGTAACATATTCGAATGCTATAGAATTGAGTTGATTATATTATTATGTGTGGTATGAAATATTACAATTTAAAGCTGATCTGTGCCAGCTCAAATCAGAGACAAATATTGTGTAAGTATTTTTATTTCATCATCACAATTTTATAGTGCTCAAAAATGTGTGATGGATCATTCAGTCGATCAAATCGAAAAAAAAATTGTTCAAGATAAAGGGACTTACTAGTGTGTGATTTGTGACTAGAACACTGAGTGTGTTGTTGAAGGTATCTAGCGCGAGTAGACCGCCGTCGTCGGCCTGGTACACGAGCTGATGTGAGTTCACCCACGTGGTCGGCAACCGATCCCCCGTCAGGTCTCCGTGCAGAAACTCGTCGAGACGCATGCGACGACCCGACCAATACAATAACTCGTCCACATACCTGCAAACATCACAGTACAGCTTTGCACCTTCAACAGTCAACTATAAAGTAAAATTAAGTTCCTTTCCTCCCCTTTTGAAATTTCTCTTATCTAAGTTTGTTCCGGCTACTTGCAAGCCATTTATCTAAGCGGGTGCAGTTGACTAACAGTTTTAAAGTAGGTAGCTAAGGAAAATAATCACCTGAGTAAGTATACCTACATACATACTACTAACTACTAATTTCTGCGGCATATTATAATATATTCGAATTTTTAAATGATAAAAACTTAATCCTTAATAATTGACATTACCTAACTTAGTTTAATTTGACATTAATTCTATTCATTCAATAATATTTGTATTAAATTCTTTGACATTTATTTTATTGACATGTTTAATTTAATATTTATTATCTATACACATATTACTTAGCTAATATAAATAATTCACTTATAATTTAATTTAATTTTACATTTATTTTATTGACAATTAACATGTTCATTTTAATGATTTTTATTACAATTTAATTTCATTCAATATTGCACAACGTAAGGTAAATATGGCAAAAGAACTTTAATTGTAATGTATCATCTAATAATGTACCTATATTTGCAGAAATAAATAAATAAATACTAATGAACAGATATCCACAAGTCTACTCATATGTTCTCTAACCAAATTGGTCACGTTAAAATTATATTCTTATCATAACACGGGATTGTACAAAGTTCAGAGAAACATTATATATATTTTATACATATATATTTTTTAATAAAAGTTACTTACCCTAATAGATAAATAGCTGTGACAATACCCGCTATAACAAAACTGATGACCATCAGAGAAAATATGATGCTCCTCCAATTGTGGCCATCCCCTTGGTATAAGTCCTGGAAAAACATTTGTCTTTAAAGTAATCGTCAAATTCCGCAGTTAAAGGGGTGGAATAGGCGTGGCAAAGTGAAATGGCAATCGTCAACAATCTCGGGCATGCGTCGCTAAAATAGGTTAAGGAATAGGAATTTGATTTATGATCGGATGGTGTCAAGTTCAATGGCATGATATGAGGATTTGGACAGTATTACTTTGATTGCTATTTTGTTATGACGTTCGACGCTTTGGGTATTAAATTACCTATTTTATAAAATATCATAATAAAACTCGTTGAATCCTTGCCATTATTTGGGTAGTTGCAAAGAGGACGCGAAAGTTTCGTCTTTGAATCCTATAAATAATTGGTTTGCCTTGAGCAATTAATAAATGTAGAGTCAATTAAACATGGAAAAATTTCATTAAAAACTTTTTTTAATCATGTAATCAAATCAATCTGTTTTTAAATTCAAATAAAGTATACGTAATATATTTGATTGTTTTGTGAGTTATAAATGTGAGAGCATAAATATACCTATATAATAACAATAATAATAATACCAGCCTGTTTTACTGTCCCACAGCTGGGCAAAGGCCTCTTCTCAGAAAGAGAAGTTATGAGCATTAATCGCCATGCTTGTTTATTGCGGATTAGCAATTTCATACTTTTAATTCCACCTGGACTTACTTCCTCACGATGTTTTCCTTCACCGTCAGTCAAACATGTCCAAGATAAACTTAGAAAGTACCTACATATGATTTTAAAAATCACATTGGTATTTGCCCGGATTCGAACCCACTACCTCGTATTTACGAAGCGGGTACCTACCTTATTCACTGGACCGTTTGTACTTAACATACCTAACTATAGTTAAATTCTCAAGAATGACTTTGAGAATTGTCTAAACAGTAGCATCATATCGGTAGCTATTTTATCGTTTATCAAGGCATTTCTAAGTACTTTAGTTCAAATTTAATAATTTTTAACAAAAAGAAAACCGACTTTAAACAGGAAGGAAACTAAAAAGTAAAAAATAAATTTACATAGCACAAAGTAATTCATATTTTGATTTAGTTAATCAGAAATAATTTAATAAGTATTTTATAATTTTGAAGTTGGTGCCAAGTAAAACAATAACTAGGTACTTATTTATAGGTATTATCAATTTTAATTTGCTATTGTAGTAAGATTCTTAAAATATTTAGTTATTGATTATTATATATATATCTCCTTTTCAACAAAAAAAGAATCATCAAAATCGGTTTATAAACGACGGAGTTATCCGCGAACACACATAAAAAAAAATATATGGATACGGTCGAATTGAGAAACCTCCTCCTTTTTTTGAAGTCGGTTAAAAATATAAAAATAGTATCTTGCTATTTATATTTTAAGTCGCTATACTCGTAGTAAACTTTCTTCTTATTATGGACGTTCATAATTTTTTAGCTGATTTGATCAGGCGCTTGAACACGGCCTAAAGTATCAATTTGTTTGTAAGGGCTTCTCTATAAACCCTATTTGTCAGAAAAAGATCGTATATAAATCTTCACCATGAGAAGTCTATAGGATTTATTTTTTATGAAGTACTTAACATCCACTGAAAAGTGCCGGGTGTCACTCATAAAAAATGAATGTTGCTGCATGTTATTTAACTTTTAAAATGTAACTGTAAACTATAACTTGTCACTATAAGTAGTACAAAATTATATGGGCATATCCGTAGTAGGGACGATTTTAGTCTAATTATAAACTAAAAAAATTACGACTGCAAGGCAAAGTTTAGTTATTAAAAATTTAATTATTAATTTTTTTTAGGTTTGTCCGTGAACGTGAGATTTATGAACAGCATTTTCCTTGTTGTAGGTTATTTTAACCAAAAAATATATATTGTTATCTATAGCTTCAGAAGTTTTGGCTTTGCGTCGATATCTCACTGGAACTCTAGCTAGACCGGTCTTATAACTAAACTAAAAGCGAGGTATCGAATTTGTTTTTTTTTATTGCCGATTGTGGCAGACTAGCAAACAGCCCTCGTGATGGTAAGTGTAAAATGTGTCTTATGGACGACTCAGAGTCTCTGGCATTGCTCCCGCATTGCCAGGGACTCTGCGAAGCCGCCGCCTACCATGAAGGAAGTGGGGCAGGTGAAAGGATTGGGGGAAGTGAGGAAAAAGAAAAGGAGAGAAATAAGGCCACCGGCGCTCTCACTCACCGAACGAAACGCAATAGTGCGGATACTACTACTCTTACGTAGATCTTCTATGAGAGGGTAGTACTTTCCCGGTCGATCCAGTCCATTGAGGCTGAAACCAGCGTGGATCTACTACTGTACAAAATGTTGCATAGAAGGTCCGCAAAATAAGTCGTATAAGATTTCTGTATACAAGAGTTTAAGAGTCTCTTTAGGTTTACGACGTAGATTTGACTTTTGGTCAGAAAATCTATATGATTATGGTGTTTCAATTATTCAAATAGAGTCAACTAGATGAAGGATACAATTTTAAATGAGAATAAATATCATTAGAACTGCAGGAGAAAGCAAAGGTAGATAAGTAAGTAGTTGCTTTTGAACTGTGTGTTCTAATAAAAAACGTATGAAAAGAAATTCATAATATGCTAACCAATATCGTCCTTAACACCAAGAATTGGGCTATAATGATAGTTGTAACTTACGTCTTCTTTGGCAGACTTGGGGTCGGCGACTTGTAGAGTCTCGTCGGGCGGGAGGCGCCAGGAGCCGCCGCCGCCGCCGCCGCCCGAGCGGTCCGTGTGGCCGGTGGCGTGCATGCGCCGCCGCCGCACCCGCCGCCGCGCGCGCACCCGCCACCGCGCCGCCCTACGCGCCCGCGCCCGCTGAAGCGCCCGCACCACACCACAACGCAACGCGACCGAGCCCCATCACTGAAGCAAACAAAATAACTGTTAATACTTAATGTGCTTATTAATACATGGTGCATAATTTTGTAGGATTTCATACATACCCAACGAATAAATTAGTTCTAGAGATCGCGTATTTCTAGTTGACATATTCTGATTATTTTAAAGCTCATGCGTGTCGATATTCACCTAACTATTCTTCATTACAGATACACGTTCATCGAAAAAAGTTTTTATAACAATATTAAATAGATCTTTATTCAAGTGACCATGACTCAATATGTTAGTAAAACTTAAAAACTGAATGTTAGTAATTATACAAATAAAAGACAGCTACATACACAACATAAATACACGATAATAGTAGTAGGTAGGTACGCGAACGCGACTCAACGCTGCTGTATCCCGTGAGAGATGGCACAACAGCGATTCACGTACGCACAATCAAGCCTATTAGCAATCATGTTCAAGATGCTGTTGGAACTGGCCCCCACTCTGCACACCAGAGATGCGCACCTCTTACGCATTGTCGCGTAAAAACAATCTACATGTGCATCCGCGAACATCCCAGATGCGATACAGTAGGGAGTCAGCCGCAATAGTACCCTTAGCATTGTTACACTGGACACGAAGGGCGTTGTACGATTTTTGAGTATATCTAACCCACATGCTGCAGGTGTAAAAGCTAGTACAATACGCTCGAAAGAGAGTAAGTTTCACATTAAGTGAGCTGCGAGCAAACATGCGGGCTATCATGTTCGCTCTTACCGACAACGCCATTCGTTCTCGTTTAATACCGTGGTCATCACGGAGGTCAGGCGTCAATATAATATGACCAACATACTTAAATTTATACACTCTCCGCAGTAGCACACCGTTAAGTAATACAGGTGGAATGTTCTCTGTCTTTTTACTCCTAGATTCAAAAAATGTTTGGCTTCACCGGTGATACACCAGACGTTTAAAGGTTTAAGAGGACTGACGAAGATGATGGCGGTCCTATGATATTGCGTATAGCAAGTTATGCAGGCACCTTTGCAGATACCATGTAGGTATTTCTCCATCGCACTAAATACTACTATAAATAACATTTTATACGTTTCGAACATTAAATCAGGGACTCCAGTGCAATCATACGCACTGAGGTGGTATGAAGTAAAAAGTCCATAAGCATAACATTAATTTCTTTACATTTGAATTAGGCCGCCATATAAAATAAATTTGAAGCAATTTTCATAATAATTATCATTACCATTAGTGTTAGCGCGTTGCCGAGTGTCGGAGATTTCCATGCCAAGTGGAAATAAAAGTTGCATTTAGTGGCGAAGCTTTTGGTTTAAACTGAATTTTCAATTTTATGCGGTGAAAAGGAACAAAACATGTAGACCGCATTGCGTGCTATGGTCGCTCTATACCGGACCACTACATAACACTAGTGGTCGGGCCGTCGTGGCTAAGCCGGCTAGCATTGGTTTGAAAAATTGTTTCGAAGGCTGTTCACTAGCTCGCATTTTGTTCGAGGACCCTTGATTTTTTTAAAAATTTTACTGTTGTGCACGCTAAAGCGAATAGCTCTTTATTTGTTACTTGGAGTGGAGAGCCGCGATATAAATATGAGGTTAGCTATTTTGCAATGTTGCTTTATTTTTGTAAATTGTAGAAATTGTAGCAGACAAATATTCTTGCTGAATTCAAATAAAATAATACAATAGTAAAATCAGGAGAACGTTTCTGTTGGCAATTAAATATCATTTTAACTAACTGAAATTAAGTTAGAACTGAATCAAGCTTGTAACTGAAATTAGATTGCAAAGAGAAACATTATTGGTGCGTTTATTGATCTTACAAATATTTAATCAAAGACATAAAAGCACGAGGACATTCTTGAATCACAATTTGTGTATTACATAAATATCACTCGGCACTCTGTATGAATGACAACTACTTACTAGATTTTAGATAAACAAATGTGGTTATTGTAAAGTAAGTATTTGGTATACAAACTGTCACATAATAATATAAATACCTGCCTATTTAGCCTACTTTTACTGTACCATTACCGTTACCATTGCAGGACAAAGGCCTCTTCTTATATAGAGATGGCATTTTAAAACTAGAAGCTTGCGTACCTAATGACTCAGAACGTTCATTCTATGTCATATTCATATTTTGTGAAACAGTTCTTTAAATTCGTTGGCTACGTATTGCGTTTTACTGTATGCGATGTTTAATGTATTTTCAGAGTGCATGTTAACATTGATATTGTTTTACAATGTCAACAACTAGTAGCGTAGACTCGTATGACAGATCATTTGTTAATTGTTTGTGTGGACATGGCATGTCGATACACACGCAGCGTGGGGCGTTGGAACTCCGCCAATGCGGGCGCAAACTCTAACTAGTTTATACATTCTTTTGACGCCGACTTTACGATTTCGTTTAACTATTATTACAACTGTTCTTTCTATACGATTTTTACCTAGCTGCCGTTTTATAACCCGATTATTCAGATCACTCGATCATTATTGTGGCTGTGTGCGCTTACAAGATAAATAAGTCTAAAATGATGGTTGCTTAAAATGCTGTCATATGAGTTGGGCAGAATGCCCGTAGGCTAGGCGGCGTCATGTTTATCGTGCATATTTGGCAAGAATGCTGCTAATATTTAGGTATTCTTTTTTTAGATAAACTGGAGAGGCAACCGCTAATAGTTAAATTGTGGATTCACAAAACTCGCATTGTTCTCATTTTAAAATATATATTAAAACGGAAACATTCTTCCGATCAAAGTAAATCTTTATCACACACAGGCATTTTCTTTAAAACACAAAAGTAAAATTTGAGGCTAAAAGATGCAGCTCTTTTAAATTAATGGGTTGCAATAGACTAAAGCGGCGGAGAAAATGCGGTAAACGATCTCAATTTTGGGCATTTAAAGTATTAAGCATGTTTCTTATAATTATCTCAGGGTTTTGCAAGCCATTCAACTGAGCCTTTATAGTCTTGACGCTTTAGGAGGGCTTCACGAGATTGACTCAGCTGCAATGCGGATGTTCAGGGACGGGCATAGGATTTACATACTACGTTTATGACAGAGTCAAGTATTATTTTATAATGCGGAGGTTATTACACCTGCCTAATGTTACATTCGCGCCTGTTTACTGCTAGAAGTTATAAATTGCAGACGAAAATATTACTCGTTCCCCGAAAAAAGAAAAAGTCGCCTGTAAGCAATCTTTCGACTTTTTAAAGCAAAATATCTAAAATTCCACTTTATCCAAAACGACATTACTACGAGTACTGTAATATTTTTATCTTACTTACTGCGTAGCTTAGATTGTTGACCTCAGAGTTTAGCTGATTTCTTATTAGAGTTATAATTAAGAAGCAAAATTACAGTTTATAACTTGCTTACTTATTTCACTTTCGTAATTATCGTTTAATTTAATGTTATGGTATGCGAATGCACAAACGAAGACAAATTAATTATAAATATATACATTCTCCAAAATATTTTTAGTTGAGTATTGCACATGTTAATATCTAGTAGGATTCTGGTACGTAGCTTTACGAAGGTAGTATCTTGCCTATTTTTATATTGCTTGTACTTAGAATTTTGAATGCAGTCCTGCAGTGCGACAAGTTCCACCTGGTTTCTCAGAAGGATTTATAGCATTAATTAAGTTAGTGAGAATTTATCACGAGACCGCTCCGCAATTCGACAACTTTGTTGCCGAACGACCTCTCGGCCGGAACCATTCCGTTTAAGACTCATGTTCACATACGCGACTTTATTGTAAAACTTTACCTTATTTAGTGTTGGTTACTTTGGTCTAGCGGCTCCTCAGGGAACACGTACATCTCTTAATAAAAATTTCAAGTTAACTGTCTATCGTTATTCTAGAATTTTGAATCGTTTGGCAACATTGTGTTATATTTTTAATCCTACTTGTACAGCGGTCTGTTTAAAGTGGGTTGTTAGTCGAAAATAGTACAAAATATACAAATTAAGTAGATTTGTGTAAGATACTTTTTTTAAAGAAAATCATACTACCAGTATGGTTGCCTATATTACTTATGGTCAGTGCAAAATGTTTTTTTTTGTATTTCTGAGAGGTTTTGGCAAACAAACATTTTATGGGAGCCTGCCGGACATCAACTATTCTTGGACAGGTTCTCGTTGCCGCCATCAACATTGAACATTGGATGGTAGCATCTTTCTATCGTCAAGATATTATATAAGACATATTTTTTAATTAATATTACTTTTAGCAAGCAAGAAATACCCGCAAGCGTAGTTTATAGATTTTTTAACGTAGCAACATCATATCGCAATCTTTTGAAAAAGGAAAATGCTGTGTGAACGGCGTAAGGCGCAGAGCCGCTATTTTTGTTTAAAACAACGCTTTGCCAATGATTTTTATTTCTTTTCCCTAGCAGAAACACGTACAAAAATGTCACTTTAGTTAGTTTCATTAGATGGTAACAACGCTGCTACCATCTCATGCAAGAAAAAACGTTTGGCACTTGAAAGACTAATTTATAACATAGGTACTGCTATTAAGTTTTGCACTGTGTTTATCGTATTCGTCGACAAGCAATATTTAATACTAGCTGACCCGACGAACTTCGTTCCGCCTAACAGTCGATCAACATTATTTTATTTTTCTAAAATAAAAGAATTTTTCTAAAATAAACGTAGCTTTAGTTACTTCTTATTACATCAGCTACCTGCCAATAAAAGTCCTGTCAAAATCGGTCCAGCCATTTCAGACATTAGCCATTTGAATTTGAATTGAAAAAGAAATTATTTTGGTATACATATATATTCATATACATGTAGTAAAAAACGGTTATTTCAATATTACAAACAGACACTCCAATTTTATTATATGTATAGATTATTATTGTATATCCGCATTCTAGAACCCATAACACAAGCTATAATACATGTTATATGCTTATTTTGTGTCTAGATGGCGTTGTATGAAGTTGTTGTGATATTATTATTAAAAAATAAAAAACGCGTCTGTGAAAAACAAAGTGAAAGAAAGTAACCCATTTTTTGCTGTCGCTACGTTGAAATAATATGTACCCTTGTCACTCCTAAAATTTTAATACAAATGTAATGACACCTTATATGTTAAAATCCATTATGCCATTTAGGTTGTAGAGCGTGCCAAAGAAATAGACATACATTCCCATATATGGGCTCAAAAAACATTACCCTTTCTTGACATCGACAGTCGGGACAAAAAACATTCAGATTCTACACAATTTAATTATGTAAATTTATAACATTTACCTATATGTGTTATCGGGCCGTGAGTCTCTGGAAGAGAGAAAAATCACTCCAAGCAAGTCGACTAAGGTAATACCAAGTAACGGGCAGCAGCGTTACCTACGTTTTGTAGTCAGGAATCCGCATGAATATGCCAAACGTTGCTGACGTCTTCAGGATAATACCGTACAGTATGGTACCTTGACCTGAGTGTACACATAACGTATTTACAGAAAAGAGTGCATTTTTAGGATGATGCCACATTAATTGTATTGTTATCCTTTTAAATCTAGATTAGTAATAGTGTGTCAAGGGCAAGCGCGTCCTGGCGTCGAGCCAGGGTTTAATTCAATTTGTACACCCTAGCCCCGCAGTATATATCGTCGGATATTTTTTTATGATGCCATAAAAGCTATTAAAGCTTGTTCTGTTAATGTGTTTCATTTTACCGCCATGATTTTATTGTGAATAAATGAGCTAACTCATATATGAGTTTTTAATGCATTGTGTTACAAACTTATTTATCGATAAGCATTATTTATGCCACAACAATGTATAACAAACTAACGACAAGCCTCGGCTTCACTCAAGAGTGTTTTTAAGCTTTTTACGACATGATTAAAAATCGTTAAAATTAAGTATATATTAAAGGTATAAACCTGCCGGAAGAAATGCTATACACGATGGTAAAAACCGTAGCGGAATTAAAAGAAAAATGAAAGAAATTAAAAGACATTAGCGGCAAAATAAACAGAAGAAAACAACAACTTCATGCCATTTAGAGATAACATAGTACCAACTGGATTAGTTTAAACAGAGTTTTATAAAAGGTATATTTTAATCCAAACTGAACTAAAACTTAAACTAACAAGAAAACTAATAAATTTATAGATAATGAACAGAAAACAACCTCCCTACAGTCATAACTTGTGCGTAACGTCGTGAGTGAAAACAAATGAATCACTTTATCAAAAACCATTGAAAATATGTAAGTATCTCTAGATCAGAGTGCGGCATAAACGCGACGACTTTAGCGTGAAAATAGTGGAGCTATTTGAATAATCATATATGGTTTTCCGTATAAAGTTATTTTACTTATGTATTTAAACCCATTCTAAAATATAATTGTAAGACTTGTGTGTAATGTAAACAAAACGTGACGTGGCTGTTGTGTAAGTTGTATTATGTACGGTCTTCTGCGAGGTACCGCCGTCGTCCATCGGCTTTGAATTCAATGAGTGTAAGTAAGGTGCGAGAAATTTGTTAGAGCACATAATAAAATCTCCGCCATATGTAGCAATGTGCAGTAGAAATACATATAGTTGACAGATTCAGATCATGAATGATAATGATTATTTCTAACATGAATAGATAACATTCGAATTGTAAAAACTAAGCGGGATTACAATGTACACAATTTCAAAAGGAAAAATCAGTAAAAACAGCAATTTCATTAGAGTAAAACTTTTAAAGTCGATGCATCCAATTTAAGTATTAATTAATGAGAGTATATGCAATGTAGAAGCTATTAACGTAAATTAAAGAATTTCCTGTATCCGATTTAAAGGTTTTTATGTAATGTATTATTAAGCTGGATTTTTTTATGCTGACTAGTGGGTAATTGTTTTTGCTCTGAGTACTACCCACTCCCAATTGATATAGACTTTGAGGTTATGTAAGAAATAACGTTTACAGATAGTTTTAACTTATAGGTACTTACCTAATTGTAACTATTTTGTGATAAAAAGAGTAGCATGATTTTGTTGCCAATTCTTCTTATCGCTCTACGTTCGTTGATCTTGACGATAAATGAGCTGTGACTAATAACGCTTGGTAATATAAATGTTCGATTCTGCCGTTTGACCGCAGTGTGCAAATGTATATTAAATTCCAATTTAGCAAATAGTGCAGCACAAAAAGTCCAAGTGTAGACTGTAGTAAAACATCTCTCTCTATATAATAAGAAGACACTGTAGAGAAGTAGGAGAAGCGTAAAAAAGTTAAAATTAAAATAGCAATATTTTTTTTAAATTTGATAGCAAATCATTCAGAGTGCATATTTCAAGTGTTCACAGCTCTTTGGTTGCTAGTGCAATATCAAAGTAAGATCTCGACGTCCCGCAGCTAATATTCAATATAACTTGGCGAGAAGCCCACCCTTCACACCTGAATATCTTGAAACTTCAAATTCTACCAAATTTTATCTACACGGTATATTTTGGGTTAATGAAATTAATATTGGAATAAAATGTGGTATTGGGATTTTAAATTAGAATGATATGACATTAACATTAACTACTATTTTTAATACTTTATATATTACAAAAAATAACAAATTTTTACCACCTATGTCCGAAGAAGATTTAAGGTTTGTAAAGCGTTAATAGTGACGTTAGTTTATTGTTTTCGTCCACGAAAACCGCTTACATATTTCAAGTTGCTCATATGGGTTAATGGTGTTTTCTTTGTTTTTGTTGATGATGGTGGCCATCGGTGATCTAAGAAAGTCACTGTGACGCATCAACAAGACAAGCTAGCTTCTAGCAACAAGATAATCATTGCTTACTACTTTTAATGCTATGAAAGAATCTTAAGTTGGAAAGTAAATATGGCAAGGTTCGATAATAACGCAGGTAATCGAAAATTACGGGTGCATAGTTTTAAAATTGAAGCAAGATCTTTTCAAGTGTACAAAATGTAGTAGAATAAAATATTTAGAATGCTAATTTGAAAAGCTTTCGGCAAAAGCCTTGCTGTGATATAACGAGTTCATTATTAATTATTATTTTAGGAACAATAACATCACGTCATGTCTAACAAAGGATTCTTCACTTCTATCTGAGAGGATTTACCATAATACAGTCACGACCCAGTGCTGATTAGTTGATTAAATATTTATTTTGAATACATCTAATATTATAATCTTGGCAAGTATTTGCTCGGCTTCAAACCAACCTCGCTGCAAAGAAGAGAGTAGGTACCAAAACCTACTTGTATATCCTACCACAACTTATCGTTCATTAGGTTAATACTGCTTTTAAAATTGATGAACTGCATCATAAGATAAGCCCTTCGTTTAACACCGCAGTGTATGAGTTCGCTCCACTGCATATAAACGACATGTATTGGCACAAAATTTCCATATAATATGATAGATAGGTGATAATGTATAGATTTTTGCTGAAACGAAAATTTGCATGAAACTCGTAAAATACCGACGTAGTAAGTCGCATTCCGCTTTTTATCCATAGTAGATGATAAAAACGAGCTAAGGAAAGTCAGGTATTTCAGGGATCAGGGTTTTCTTAAACATGTAGCTATATTGTATACATACCACTAGGTGATATTAAGGCATAGGCGTAGGTGTAAGGCGTGGGCGACATTCATTTTCCGTGGGAGTGTCTCCTCTGTAAAGAGCCTTGTCGGGATTTCCCTACTATGAATACGACTGAAATCTATTTATACTTTATAACAAGAGTACAGAAAGTCTTTTAAAGTAGCACGGGAAGCGACTTGATTCAAATCATTAAAATGTAAATTTACATTTTTAAGGATTATACTTACCCACGGCGACGTTTGCGGTAACTTTATTGTATTAATTTGTATATATATCTGGCTTTCATAATTATGAATGTAAATAATTCTAATTCATAATTAAGCATGGTAGCGATCCGAAAATACGGGTCGATGACTGAAATGAAATGTTCATTTAGCTACAATTATTTATTAATTTATTTAAATTTATATGAAAATGGTAAATAAACAGCACAAATTTAATTCTTCAATGTATCATTTCATTTATTAAAAAAAATACCCTATTCATTTAATTACAAAAAAGTTTTCTACCAAAAGGGATTGGTAATTTTTTTAATGATATGGCATTTATTCCGCATTTTCTCTATTTGTTTATTAAAGGTAAATAAATACAGACACTGTAATTCAAATAATGAATATTTTTTGTTTGAAGTGAAGTCTGCATTTAATTTCAAAGCCTGAAATGTTAGTTTTTACAAAAGTTTTGTCTTGAGATAATTAAATTTATAGCGGTATGTCAATAGAGTACCGATGACAAATGGGAGGATTATTAATTCTATAATTGAAGCTAAAATATTGATGTTCTCTCCACGAAAGCAATGGCTTTAGTGAATGAAATATCGAGAATTAAAAAAAGTCAGTGCTTATGGCACCGGACACTACAAAAAAATTATTTTGTAAATTATCGGAACGCGAACGACTATCTACTGCTGTTTAATTATCAATTCATGTTTATCCGATAGCTGAGTAATTTGCATGCAACCAGTGATTTAAATAATGATCCACCGTAGGCCGAGCCAATCTCTCCGTTAAGTTATGGTAATCTGCTTCTTGAATATTATTATCTAGGTACCTCCCTCTAAATCATGTCGGTGCCGCTTCCTTTTGCTTTCATTTTGCGCTTTGTGTGTGTCTTTATTTATGACTATACCTTTGTATATTTATGTCGGATGAATTTACGTAGCAAGCATTGTAAGTACTTATGTCGAGCCGTGCTCACCGATGCGCCACTTTTAAACACTCGCGTAGCTTTATGTTGGTTCTTATATAAAAGTATCGCTATGCCCTATTATTAAACATTCGGAGTAACATTTGCAGTCATACTTATAAAAGTATGATTGCAAATGTTACTCCGAATGTTTGTAATCAGCCTATATGGTTCGAAAGGGATCGCTTTCAGTGACGGAGCGACGAGCGTGATTGTCTTTAAAGCTATATAATTTTGTGCAGTTTAACTACTAACATTTTAATCAGAAGACGGGGATCTCGGTGCCCAAATGTAAGGAAATGAAATATGTTTAAAAATGGTTATGATTTTTTTAATAATATCTTCTAAAATTAGCTCAATTTACAATTTGGAAATTAAGATACCTATCCTTAAATCAAATTAGTCAATATGTTGTGTTAACTATTAAGATGTTAACGGCGAATAATTTTCATGTATCGATTACAAATATCAAACACCAAGTTATGCAAAATAGAATGAATTTTAAATTAAAAATATTTAAATTCGATAATCATAATACATTTTCCAGATTTTCCTTCGATTACCCTATCAATTGATAAAAGTATTTATTGTAGGTCTGTACTGTATTGTTACTGTGTTGACAGAGATGACAGTATATTGGGTAAACTGCCCTTGTACTCGTCCTATCTTCTACGCTTTTTGGAATTAAAAATCTGTTATACTATAGCAATAGTAAAATAAGAAAATAATACACAATTTAAACATAAATAAAAATAATCTATTAATGCATTACCTATAAATATCACAATTACATATAAAAGCCCAACCAAGAATACCAAGAAACCTAAAGTTAAAGTAAAGCGGCAACATTTAGTAGCTTTACCCTAGGTAATAAAAATAAAAATGTTTATAAAATATCATAAATTGAACTCTATTTAAATTGCTAAATTATTCAGAATTTTTAAAAGAATGTTTGTCAATACACTAGTTATTAATTTACCCAATATACATCCTTTTACATGTTGGGCCTAACATGTATTAAAGAGTATCTGTCTCCTTTAGCAGATAAATATATCAATCCACTTATAAATTTTGCAACTGCAAAAGCCACAACAGTAGATTTAAAAGCAATTTTTGACCGCATGTATAATATAAAACAAACATGAAAACAATACAAGTTTCGATGAACGAAATTGGTATTGAATCAAATAGCGAATGTCATTCAAGCGTGTTGGCTGCGGATGCGGCGGTGGTGCACAATCGCTTAGCTGACGTCACGTTTCGTGTCACGTGACCGCGTGTAACGCTGCACATCGCAGTCACGCCAATCCTCCTTCCCAAACACCCATCCGCTCTGCTCTTCATGATTGCGATGGATTACTGATGTTGCGCTTTGTATAGAGTTAACATTCAACACTTACCGATTTACATATGAATGCTCAGAATCACACTAATCTTCGTACTTGACAAAGTTTGTTTCTATCTTCAAGTTTAATGCTTATTTAGTAACTACAGCCTACCTGCCTTTGTAATGCAGAGTAAGCTCAACAGCTACGTTTACTTAGATAACTCGGTAGTCTTCAGTCAACAAAGTACTCGTAATAATATAACAATATTTGTTTTTTGTTGACGTCGTTTGTTGCGGTCACGCTACGGCTTAGCTTAGTGTTAAGGAAATGTAATATTTAGGAAAGAACATAAAAACAAACAATTGAGCAAAAGGTCTATAAAAATTTTATAATACCTACTGTTTGTATCTCGACGGGTAATAAAAATATACTTTATTTTTGTGACTCGAGGGTTTTCTATGTCGTTCTGGCGTAATGCGCTGTTTTGTTGGTAAATGTGCAATTCTGTAACTTTCCAAGACATGTTATAAGCTTATTATGCCAATTAAAAGTTGTTTGAGGGTGGCTGAGTCCATGTCCTCATTAATGTATCATTGTAAAGATAATCGCCCGTCTACGCTACCTAATTTTTGTCGAGTTGTAAGTAAAATAGTAATTTCCTTCTCGTTATGTCAAAGAGCTTTTTCGAATATTTATAATGCTCCCGAAGTTGATTTAGATAATTTGGGAATGAACATCTGTTCCTATTATTATAATTTTTTATTGCTGACAGTAGTGGCAGACGAGCAAACAGCCCACGTGATGGTAAGTGGTAACTATCGCTCATGGACGATTCAGAGACTCTTCAAAGCCATCGTAGATCCAAAGTATTGAGATTTACAAGCCAAGGTGACTGTAATCAATCTTGATTACAATCATCTTGGTTTGTAAATCACAATTCAACGTGTACCTAGATAAATCAAGACTGATGTATAATACATAGATGCGTGTGTTATCATGTAACGGGAGCAACAAGAGCTGGTTCAATCTCGGTTAATTACCCTGAGCCGCGAGGCTCGCCCGCTCAGCTCTCAGTAACAAGATCGTAAGCGTCTCAGAATGCGCGTCTACATCACAACTTTTCCCAGATCACTATTATGATAACATTTGCAAGTCGAATCTTTAAAATTCAGATTGTCTTACAACATGATATTGTAATCTTAATTCACTCAATCGGTATCTGATCTCAATTGCGAATCATTAGTTTGTGCTGAACCCGTAAGGAACGGTAATATATAGACTTCCGAGTACTTTATTGCTTTATCGGGTGAGTAATACTGTTAAATAAATCTAGCATTCGGTTTACAAAGCTCGCTGTGATCAAGTTTATACATTTCTATAACATTTTCTATTGAGAATTTATAGAATGTATTTATATCAAATTTGAGGAGATAGGAAGAAAGCTGAAAGGTGGAAATCTTGTTTTGAATGTCGCTCAGAGGCTCTGTAGTTCAGTCATCGTCACAAAAAATATACTGCAGTGCAATTTCTGAGTCATATTTTGGAGCAATTTTTAGCAACACAACAAATCTTTTCACATGAAGGTTTAAGAACTTCCAGTGAAAAACGATTTCATCAGGCCATATATAAATATAAGATTCAGGTTGGTTGTACGGCATACCTGTCTTTAGCTGCAGCTCATTAGCACTGGGCTCTCCAACTAGAATTGTCTTGAAGTTTGTACCCCATTAACCAGACGGCAAATAAATGCTTCTATATTCCCTACTAAGTGTAATAAAGTATAAAATATATAGTCATTAATCAAAAGCTTATAGCTTGTGTTCTATATTCTTAGTACAATAATGTTTTATTTTATACAAAAAATCTTTCGTTCGTAAGCTACGATGCCACACACACACACACACACACACACACACACACACACACACACACACACACACACGCAGACACGTCAAACTTATAACACCCCGTCGTTTTTGCGTCGGGAGTTAATAATCTGTTAAATAGAATATGGCATCCAACATTCTCGGATGTTCGAAAAGTTTCGATGAGAAAAATGTTAAAAATATCTATCGATAGGAAGCAATGTTTCAGCAATTCGTTGTAAAGCATCTCACGGTGCTCGTGTCGGAAGATTCAAGAGATAATTAAAGTGCAATTGCAGTGATCGTTCGACTGTGAAAAGGAAATTGAAAAAACTCATTTTACTTTCGCAAGGTCGCCTTGTAAAATTTATGTAATACAACATTATATCTTACTTTGAACCTCAGTCTTTGCAAATAACGTTGTCGAAAAAAATATGACTCTGCTTTTGCTAATAAACAAGTAAACGGCTTTCTTGATGTTAAGTTATTACCGGAGAGTAGGTATATTATGTATATTTGGAAGAGGCCCTTTCACATCAGTGAGACTAACAAAAAAAATTGTCTCCATGTAAAGACCCTAATATTTCCAATTTTACCTATGTGTCCGAAGCCAAGAATTGTGACTATTATTATCCGCCGCATCTTTTGTAAGTATTGATGTCGGTATTCTATATGAACTGACTGGTACCAGACATCCATGTTATACTTTTATACAAAATTAACATTTAAACTATTATATAAAAATGAGAGGTAGATACTATTGAGTAGAAAGGTGTCATGAAAATAAAAGAAGTTAATATTCATATTATCTGTAAAACTAACCGATAGTATCGAGTAGTTGTGCCGTTTATTTCAATTTCCCACGAGACTCTTCAATTGCCTTACATTTTGTACACTATATTCGTCACTGACAAATAAATTCTCGAGGAAAAAAGTAAACTGTAATACTATTGTCGTTGCAGTGCAATGCGTGTAAGATTATCTTTTATTTCCACGAATATACTTAGTAGATTATTCAAGAAACATAATATATGAATAAAGATATGTGAACTAAATACCCTAAACTTTTCGCTTTTCCTAGTTTTTTACAAACGGCAAGAGGCTTAGCATTTGCCTTGCCATTTGTGAAGTTTTATAAATATTTTTTCACCAATAAGAAAAATCTATATTGTTATGTTGACTTGCTGCACGCTGTCAACATTTATTATGAACAGAAAGTAATATTAAACCAATAAATGATTTTGAAATATTCTCAAGGAAAATCAATAGTAACATTGGAGGTATCTCTGGTATTTTGTTACTTTTTATGTGCCTTCTTATAGCACGTTTTATAACCTATTTTTGATTAATATCTGCCATAATACTGCATAGTAATGCAGCACATAAATAGCTATACAAAAAGTACGATATAAAAACGATATTATGATGTATGAGCACAGTTTTATGATTATGTATGTTTTGATGATTTTGTGTTTAATGCTACCTACGTATTTATTTATTTTCAAGTAAAGTTGTTTTGTGTGGTATTTCTTCAGCATCATTGCAGCCCAGAGTTGTTCAATATTATAAAGTCTCCTTCAACCGATGAAATTTCAAAGGTATTGCTTCGCAACGCGTAGCAGGCAGATTGGCAGTTGCAGCAGCCTTATTAAAAAATACTGCAGCCTGTATTGAATAACAACCCTGTCTTTTTTCTTCATGGATTGTGTATGTGAATAGCGTGTGGGTGAATCGCGGCAGTCTTCATGAATTCCTGATTCGGACCATGGTGTGATCTTGAAGTAAAACAGCCAATTAAAAAAAATCGTTTAGCGATTCATCCCGTGGGCCGAATATTTCGTAGCGTGAAAGAGGAACGACCAAAGTTTATACGACCCGGGCAGGGTCGTCGTTTGCCAACCCATTTCTTATTTATAAGTAGAAGTGTCTTTCTTGGTTTATGTACTCACAATCTCGAGACTAGTTAACGTAATTTTTTGGAGTTGTTACAGTGTAATTCGGATAGACTGAGTATAAAATACAGATGACTGTTAGCTTAAGTTCTCGTAAACTGTCAAATTACATCCTTGGGGACATATTGTCAAAAATATAATGTTAGAAAAGTATATTTCTGTATAAGCACCTGCCTACCCCGTATTCTCTAGTATTGTCGAGTCAACAACTTGTTGCATTATCAGTGCACCATAAAATATGATCGCTATGAATGTGCCGTTTGTTTAACCTTTTTATCGGTCGTAACGATGAATATTACGTGTATTGACATTATACCTTTGTGGAGTTACGACAGTTCTCTTTATTAGCTAACAATGGCTTTAACTGTTTTATTTGTTCAATGCGCGATGTTTTGTAGCTGCTTGCTTTGATTATGTTTGCGAATATTGCCAATGTTATCGATTTTGTCACTTTCGTTTCATGATTGTATTAGGTACACTTTGAAATTTTGGGTAAGATACATAGTTAAAATCCGTTTCAGTGTGATTCAATGTACCTACATATAATTTTGTTGTTCCGCAAAAACACACTGAAACGATCGTCTTTCTTTACAAAAATTGCATTATGTTAATTTGTCCTTATTTATGCATTTTCATAATTCCATTTTTAGTTTAGATATGCGCGTTCTTTTAAAAGCACGCCAAAGACCATAAATAATGCTAAGTAGCATTTAATTTGCGACTTTTACCATTTCCTAAAAAGGTTCTATATTATGTGCATCATACATTAGGTACAAACCGTAGCAGCTTGTTAGTGTTTCTTGACACGCCTGTTTGAGAAAGCAATTGCAATTTTGCTTATCTGGTCATGCAAGGAAAGAATAACAAGCGATACAATAGCGTGATTGTAGACTTTGTGTTACAATAAATTAGACCGAATACAAAAGTTTTTGTAGGTTACCTTTTAGTTTGAAGGCTTTTTAAATAATATATTACTAACAACTGTCTCTTGCTTCGCATGTGGTTACTTTGTGTGCATGTTTTGTACATAAAGTAACATTCTGCAAAAAATGCTCTTAATTATGGCTAGCCAGATTAAAAACAGTTAAGTTAGTAGAGAAACCAAGAGAAAAATCAGTGACTTTACTATATTCTACATAAAGATGTTTATTTTTAATTATGTAACGTTCTGATGCGTTCTCGAAAGGTATTATTACAAAATTCTCAGAACAGAACGCCAAGAAAGACGCAAAAGTCGCGACGTAGCGCTCAAACTCTTTCGAAAATTAGTCCCAAGTTCCAATAAAAGATCCTGTAGGTGTTTGATATCGTATTGGAAAACAAGATTGTGACCGTGTACCGAGTGTGTTTAATGGCCCAGTCGGGACCCAAATCTGAGCCTCTCGGGACTGGGGCGACAACAAACAGCGAACTGCGGGTCCAACCTCAATTTATTAATCATCCCCGCGCCGCGTACCTCTAGCACCAAACCAGGCCATAAAAAATTTACAGGAATATATCTGACGTTTACACGATGTAAAATAAGGAAACGCCAGAAAGTTGAACTAGTAGCGATATATCCTTCAAGGTGATTTTATTGCAATACTTTTTAGTGTGACATCTTGAAATGTGTGTCATGAAAAAAGTTGTTCCGTCAATGAATACCTCTGTACTGTTCTACTAGTCACTGTTCTGTTAGTGACTCAAACAATGTCTATCACAATTAATTGTTTGTATAGACTTTATATAGGTTGAGCCACAATATAGTCCATAATAGCTACCGTTTCTAATCTTACATTCAAAGGAACTGTGGCTTCAGCGGTAAAAAGCTAAGATGATGGGTATCTAAGCTTTTTTAAGATAAAAGTATTAACACTTAACAAATTTAAATACCTTCTTTAGATTCTCTTTACAAGTTGGTAAAGCCAGATTAGTAAAATAGTACAGCCGTACGGGATTTAAGTATAAAATGGGATAAATTGGTTTCGTATTTCATTATAAGGCAAGTTTCATTGCAGTAGATTTTTTCGACCGGTAATGAAAATGTAAATTTTTTATATTATACAAATAGAAATATACAATGTTCATGCGATGTTGTTCACGTTGCCAATTATTTAATCGATAAACTTTTCATCTTATTTTTAGTAAAGAGAGTTATCGTTTTAAGTTTAAAGAAATTTATCGTTAAATAAGCAACCCGATTCGAGAAGAACTTCCATCTTAACTGCTGCCAAGATTACAGCCGATAATAATAGTAATATTATGCTAGTGAATAATGTCTCTAAAACTTCAGAACGAATTTATATGGTGAGCAGTCGATTTTTACTAAGAGTAAAAATCTACTGCTCACCATGACTGTCTTAACAGAAGGATTTTCTTTTTTTCACAGTAAAAGTCATCGTATTCGTCAATGATTTGGCAATAAAAAGCCATGTAGTATATAGATAATATTACATAACAATATAAATTTATTAGCTTTTGCCCGTGGCTTCGCTCGCGTGAATATCTTTTTTTCCAATACACATTTTTTATATTATTTTATTCTGGTTTCCGTACTATTTCTAATCTCCCATTCTACAAACCCTCTTTTACCTACCTACAGATATCCCCCGTAAAAAAAATATACAGTAAGTACACAAAAGCAAATTTTCACTACCATAACTTTCCCCTTTTCCCTCCCCCTTCTTCCTCACTCCTCCCATTCCGCTTCACCCCTCACTCTCTCCCTCCCCCCTCCCTCTCCTCTCCTTTCCCCGTCATTTCACTCTCCATTCCCTGGCTTCTCCCTCATTTCCCCCTTGCTTCCCCCGCGCTTCCCTCTCCCTTTCCTTTCCTTCTCCCATACTTCCCCCTCACTTCCCACTCACCTCCTTCTCACATATCCCTCACTTTCCTCTAACTACCGCCTCACCCCTCCCCTCCTTGCTTCACCCTCAATTCCCCCTCGCTTTACCTTCACTTCCCCTCACCTTTCCCTTACTTTCTCCGCACTTCCCCTCACTTCTCCCTCCCTACCCCTCACTTCTCTTTCGCCCCCATCCCTTCCCCCTCTTTTCAATTTTCAAGGCGCTAACTTTAAAAGCAAAGATCTTTCCTTACAATATTTCGTTCCTAATTCCATCCCTCTAAATCCACTCCACTAAAAAAAACTATAAGGTTTTTTTTATTTTAATAGTATTCATAATTTCTTATATTCAGTTAAGTATTCCAAAACAAAATTTCAAAACTATAAAGAAGTTTCATACAATCGTTTTCATCCCTTTTCACACACTTACGGCTAATAAATAAAAAATGTAGGAAAGAAAATTTTGGGTTGTATGCATTTTTGTATGCTGTATCATAAAATAATAAAACCAAAAAAATTGTCAAAAAAAAAAAATTAAGTTTGGACCGCCCTTAACATTTAGGGAGAAGAAAAATAGATGTTGGCCGATCCTCCACCCTACCCAATACGCACACAAAATTTCACGAAAATCGGTTCTCTGTGACACGAGAATTTTTTATATTAGATTATAGATATGCATCAGTTTGGTTTTTAAACACTCGTGCGTCATAAATATTTGGGATTATAAACTCTTTTGCCGATGAGTCAAGATGTCGTTTAGAATGTAAACAAGATTATTTTTGTTTTTAATTGAATGCAGTAATTTATTTTAAAACTCATATAAATTTATTTTTACGGCAGACGATTGTTATTTAATTTCATTTACATTTTATTTATTTTATAATTTACCCTTACTCCCTTAGCATAAAACCACTAATCTAATGATATTTTTAATTAGTTTAAATTCATAAAAGTAGTCGATACTAATAATATTATTATAGACAACTGTAAAGTTGCGTTTGTTACAAATGTTGTGTATAACAAGTCTATTTTACTTGTAGTAGGCATTTTCAAAGTAATCCTGGTCTACAATATACTCGTGTATCACTCTTTTCCCGCTGGTATCGCTTGCACTTTAAACTTAATGCAATCTCTAAGTCTTTGCATTTTTTTTTGTTTTGTTTTTCAGAGATCGTCGTCTCTATCTACGTAAATATTACCTTGTTTGTAAATAGGTGCTCCATTCAATGGCGTTTTCTTTCATTCAATAATTGACGTAAATAAATCAACAAGTGACTTGTACAAGATTAACATTGAAGAACCCCTGAGAATATGGGCGTTCCGGGGCCTGCTGATACTATCTCTGCCTCGTAAAATAATTTAGAAAAACGATATGTTATACGTCGTCATCTTGTAACTATAAAACACAAACTATTTATTATTTCTCAACATAGATAGTTACAGTAGGAGTGAAAAGTTTAATTAAAACAATAATGTCATTTTTTAAAAGTCTTTCAATGAGGTTAGTTTTTATTCAGAATAAATGATTTATGCGCGCCACAATGGTAGTAACTTCGTGCCAAAACTTTACGTTAGTGAAATAACATTCGTTTGCGACGGCCACGTTACTTTGAATGTGTTTAAATGTCTGTATATCCGCACCAACATATATTTGCCATTGAATTTTATGTTATTTTACCAATTCGTTCTATATTGAAATAGTTTTTGGGCCAGTTTGTTCAAATATTTTATTGTAATAGCCCTTTTTATCTGTAAAAATATGGTTAGTAGTATCTAATCGTGTTTTTTCAACAGTTGTCTTACGTTGTTATGGTATCTGAATAAAAGTTACTTTAAGTTTTAATATACTGCTGATTTTGAATGGGAAGAAAAAGCTCTTGAAAACAAAAACGTGATAATGATTTAGCATTACCATAATTACAACGCACACAACATAAAATACAATTAAATATGTAACAATTATTTTTAAATTCTTCGTCTAGACGATTAAAAAATTCAATAAACACGATAAAGACGACTTTATTTAAGTTGTTATAATTATTCTTTTGCATATTCATTCAGAGCTGGACGACTTGCGGCTAAAGTGCCTTTCGTGTCTCTCTCATAGCCTCATAAACTGGTCGTGAGCCGCCTTTATCCATCGGCTACTTACCACCTTTACAGGTATTTTTTTATATTATTACGCTAATAATAGAAATACATTGTAAAAGCAAAGTAAATGAAATTGGAAACTAAGAATTGGAAGCCGAATTGAGATCTCACTTGCAGAAATAACTAACGAAATTCTTGAACTGCTTTTACTTTCGCTATCTACTTTCTCAAATTAAGTTGACCGAGATGAAACAAGTTAGTTTGCGTTACAGTGTTTTTTGGTAGGCAAATGAAAACTTGCTGTTATAATAGTTATCTTCTATATATTCTTCTGCCATTGTGAAGTTTTATCATTCAACTGTTATTAGAGATTGATTACTACACACTTACATACACACTTACTTACACTATTTACATAGAGGCAATGTTTAAGTGACTGTGTACTGTAAGTTAATATGTTTTTATTTAGTGTCATAGTGATATTCCACTTGAATTCTTTCAACTCTTTACGACGTGTGTTTGCCTTTCTTTTGTCTTTATCGAACAGCTTTCGTGTTATTGATTTAGATATTATTGAACTAGCCAACATTTGCGATTCCTTGAAAGTGATACGTCACTTTTCTAGTGTATAGGTATATTAAGTTAAATAAAGTATAGTTCTGTTTGTATTGAAGGACAGTCAGAAGCTTGCAGATACAATTTAACTGAATAGAACTATTGCAGTGAATTTTGTACAATCACATTGAGCTGAGCTGGACGCGTTTTGAGGAAGAAATTTGGTTCACACGTAGTTAAGCTTTCCGATTTGGAATATTATATGTGAGTCTCTAGTGCGACTTAATCTCGAAATCCGTCAAATGAAATTTTCACACTGGTTTAATCATATAGTTTGTCAATAAACTTTTCTTTTTGGGACGTTTAAGCGAAAGACATCCATGGTTAGCTAATTTTAGACTTAGCTTGCTTTTTTCGTAAGTTTACTCAATACTCAATATTTTATTTGCGTTCCACAATGTAGATAAGATGTTACAGATATATTGGATGGCATCATTATGGACCCTGTCGGGCACAGCAAAGTTAGAAGAGAGGAAAAGGGCTTTCATTTAATAAAAATACTAGATTTATGTAATATACTACCATATTATTATAATTATATTCATCTATTGTTTTCTACTTTTTAATGTCTGAAATAGTGTCATAATGTCATCTAGGTAAGGTTATTATATATGTTTTAATTATCATTATATTATATTATGTATATAGATTATATTAATTTTATTATTATATTATTTTCTATCAATATTTATGTCAATTAGTATTTTAATTTTATTGCATAACATTAGATATAAGTACCTATACCGACTAGAATTTGTGAATTAAGTATTCATTTATATTGTAGTAGCATTTACATAATAGTAGCGATTTTATTTTATTTCTAAATATATTAAATTTAGTTTCGTTTTTTATTACTTCAGGCAATTTATTATAGATTTTAATAGACATTACATATGTACTGTCAGAGTGTAGTTTAAAACGAGAATTTGGTAGGTTAAGTCTATCTTTGTGTACTGTAATTGTTTGTTGCATACGATTAGAGTATTGAAAGCCCAAGTTCATTCCCTAATTCGTAAAGCAGAGGCGAAAATGCACACTTATGAACTATTAAGTTTATTAAAAGTACTTTATATTTTTAATATTAAAGTCCCTTATTACTTCATTTCAACAAAAGATTGGTTTGCTAATAAATATCTACGTAAATGTATCTAAACGTACAACTAGGTACAAATTGTATAGCTATAACCACATTATAAAGTAGAGGGTCCAAAGGGGATAGTTTGGAATTTCAGATTGATCGTTCATGACATTCCAATCTCTATTTATTCGACAGAAAATTGCGTTGACCGCGTTGTTTGAACGTGAGCTGAACACATACCCACGATTTTTTATATTTTGATAACAATTTTGATACTCGAATACTGCTCGTTATGCTACAGTCATCCTTTTAAAACGAATCGCAATAGAAACTGTGCCATTTTGACTTGCTCCGCGGGCGTGAAATCAACTTTCTGTATTTAAAATGAAACAAAATCGTTTAATAGTTTTAGTTTTTATTCCAAACTATTATTTATTGGACAGTACAAGTAATTAAAAAAGGTATTTAACTTTACCTAAACAGTTAAATACAGTACCTTTTTAAATTAATTAAAGAAGATAGTTATTTCAATCTATGCCAGCAACACTACCAACCGCTACTGTATTTTTCAGCATGAAAATACCTTTTAAGTCTTTCCTTAAACCCAAAACAGTATTTTCTAACAAAACCTTGTCAAGGTACTCTTTCAAAATCTAATTGTAGATAGATGGAAGTTTCTCGAAACCGTACAGCACGGATCCCTTGTGATTTTAAGTTGTGAGGATAAATCTTTGCAACTAGCGTAGAATCTACTAGAAAAGCTCAAAATGAATGTAGATATATTTTCAATATACAGGGAGTGTGCTTAGAAACTGTAACACCGAATGATAATAAAAATCACTTCGACTTCTAACTTCTTGCAGTTGCCATTCATTAATTGTCTCGTGTCGGCATGTCATCACCGTGTAGTTTCCGGTCTGATTATAAAATAAGCCTTTAACCTTACAAACAGTGGAAATGCACACGTACTAAATAACATCTTACTGCGATTTTTATTCATCTGCCATGCATAGTGACTATCGCAGACTCCTCTAGCTTCTATCTAGTTTTTAAGTACAGTTCTGATTAATAATAATAACATTTCAACAACTATGCACAACGCCATCTAGACCCAAAGTAAGCATATACTCGTATTTATAACTTGCGTTATGGGTTCTAGAATGCGGATATACATACTTAAATACTTTTTTTTTGTAAATACATACATATATATATATAGACACACATAGACCAATGCAAATAGGCATGTTCATGTGATTGACTTATGTCTAGGAGTAGACGTCCTTATGATTGAATACTTTAGATTGGCGTTAACCTAGTCGCTTATACAAAGAAGATTTAGATACCTACAAACAATAAATTGCTACGTCTTTACTTCGTCTTGATTAATTAAACTATTGCGTGTTAAAATCAAAGAAATAGTTATTTATTTTATTGGTATTATAAACTCACATATGGCAGTGATGTTTATGCTCTGTTTACACTCTTTACGGCAGGCACACACCTGCAACAAATTATAACATATTGTTAATAAAGGTTCTTAATCTAGCAGATTAAAATATATGCTTATTTATTAGATACTTAACCCCAGTTTCTGAAAGGCTGATCAACGAAAAATTAACTAATCATCTTTTATATCGCATGTCAAGTACTAATTGGGTTGCTAAAAACATAAATAATTAGTTTAATTTGATCTAATTAGTAACTAATTAGACCAAATTAAACTAATTATCCATGTTTTAGCATGCTTTTCGGTACTTCACATGAGACTTAACAGGTGTTTAGTTAATTTTTCGTTGATCAGCGTTTTAGAAACTGGGGGTTAGTGTAGACACAATTTGGCGAAGAAGTTCTAAAAAGAAATTGTATTTTTACGCATCGCGTATGACCCATGACCCGAGAAATTTTACCGTACCGAGGAGAACTGTAAAATAGAATAGGTACCTCGGTCACGTACTCAAATACGATACTTATAAACTGCTCCAACTTCTAATGATGTAAGGTTTCGAGACAGATACACTGGACACAGCAGTGCCTAAAGAATATTACCGAGAAATGAAATCGTTTGAGAAGAAACTTTTCAGTATTGCGACTCCAGTCTAATAATTTCTTGATCATTTTTGTACAAAAACAGTATCAATGTTTCATATTCTTTTGATGGTTCATTCGAAGTTTACCTACTTCATTTCTGGAAGGCGGCGTAATTTTAAATTTGTATGATTAAAGATCGATTGATAAAGATTTGGTAAAGATACGAAGATAAGTATATACTAGCTTTTACCTATCATTTCGCTAAATCAGTGGTACTCATCGCTGTTTAATGGATTTCAAGTTTAAAAAAAAAAGTTATTTTATTTTTCAGTGGTCACCACCATCAAAGTGTAATAGACCAATATTAACGGTAATATTTTTTTTTACCGAAGAAACCTACGTCTATAAATTTTCTTGAAATGAATAATCGACACGTACACTGATTCCGTCCTAGTGACAAAAGTCTAAAACATTGATATTCTAACGTATAATTTCCACAAATAAAGCAAGCAAGCAAAATTAAAAAAGTTCATTACAGTAAACTTTTCTCAACTATATGTATTTTTCTATGATCTACGCAGTATATTAGACGTAGATTTTATGAAAACAATAATTTAGTTGGATTCGTCAGTTTGGTTATGCAGGGTGTAAACACAGTAACATTATGTGCAAGGGGCGTGGTGTTGCAATCTCGCACTTAGATGATGACTCACGCCCTGTGGCCACTAAACGTACGGTTAAACGTTTAAATTAGATAGATAAAAAAGCAAGTAAGAACATACTTGAATAGTTCTTCTTCTAATTTATTTAAGAGCTCAGTTATTGTCATCCGGTACTGTTCTCTTTTATATTTATGTTTTCTCACAATATATTTCTTCATAGGGATAGAATAAATATAAATCAGTAATTTACGTAAATTTAGAAAGTGCACATGAGTTGGAAATGTCACATTGGTTTTTATGACGGTTTCGAAAATATGACTTATACTAACTTTCCGCGGCGCGGTTTCACCCGCGCCTTCGTTACTGCTCTGCTCCCGTCTTCAGTAGCGTGTTACATAGCCTATAACGTTCCTCGGGAACTGGGCTATCATACGCAAAAAATCCGACTGGTAGTTCCAGAGATTAGCGCGTTCAATTAAACAAATAAACAAACAAACAAACTCTTCCGCTTTATAGATAGATATGACCTATATACGATTGCAAAATTTAAAAACCGTGACTTGTTTCTAAACTTAAAGGTACCGAGACCGCTTCAGTGTTAGCCGGATAAAACACATAACAAGGTTTCTGGCATTCCATCTGTACATAGACCTCGGGGTGTTTCCCTATGTTGCCACACGAATTCAGCTCGGATGGTACAGGATGTAAAATTTTGGAGATAGAAAGGCACGTGTGTCAACATCCATCCACGAATGTTTACCTTTGCTACCTACGAGTATATCTTGTATATGTGTGTGAAAAATATGAGTGTGGGACCTTCATTGTTGTATTAGAATATAATATATGGAGATCGTTCAATATACGGCACTGTTGAAGTGCCTAAAATCCAATTAAATTTTTATTTACAAGTGTGAAACATCAGTTCAATTTAATTGTGTAGATATTAAGCGTTGTCTCTTAGAACTACATTTAAACAAATGTCATCGTCTTGTAGATTTATATTAGTTTAATCTGTTGTATCAATTGGAGATCTATTGTCTTTTAACGACGTAATAAGTAAAAGAAGTACCTAATATGCATTTAGTTACAAGTTAGAGAACGCTGAAGGCCCAATTGCTAGGTACCTCGGGCCCATCCTCTTCCTCTCATATTCTTTTCTACTCCCATAGCAATGATCAGGATTTGCTACTTATGTGTTATTTTGTAAAATTGTAGAACACGGACATGTCTTTTGTTTAAAATAAACACTTACTATCAGGTGAACCGTATACTTGCACCTTAGTTGTATGGAAAATCTACATAATAATCTTTGGATTCTAGTATTAATAAAGTTCCAAATATAACTGGTTCAATATAACAGATATAACGCAGCTAATACTGTTATAAAGTTAATATAATTATATTACTATGTAATGGACATGTCCGGGCGTTAACCATTCACTATAATTTAGTGCTTCTAATTGAATTGCTAATTATACAAATGGTTTGATTATTATCATTACAACATATACACGATCTGCGTAGCTACCCATTTGGATTATACGAAAGATAGATTGAAATGACCAATCTTGTTATTTACTTACCTTCATTGTCAGCAAAAATTGGTCTAATTTAAATGTACTTTTCAATATAAACGTATCAAAATGACACCTATACTTTGTCCAGCCGTTTATATTCTTTTTGACAGCTCATGCCTATAAATTATCATTTTTTTTGTTTGGAATAAATGGAATAATGTACTACAGTAATATCGTACTTTATTGACGGTGAACGCCCACTTAGTGAAGTGCCCTGTGCTTAACAAATAACTACAGATTATATCGATTACTATCTACGTTTTTATTGAACAAATTTTTAATAATTATATGTTTTTTATTTCATATAATATAATTTGAAAAACTAATAAACGAATAATAAAATTTTTATCTAATAATATATTTCGATACATTAAATCAACTGAAAGTTCTTCTTGAATAAAATCGATTATTATTTTATATCGAATTGGTAACGCGTGAGGGAATCACTAATTTCGATCTGTCTAAAAGAAAATAAACGAATGGACAGACTATAAGTCAGTCGGGCGGAGGACAGCAGGCCATAGTGTCAAAGTATGGCGTATTAAAAGGGAGAAAAGGACGATCAAGGGAGAAGAAGAAAACCAAGAGAGGTAATTTGGCTTTCGGCGCTATCACTCACTAATCCTATAGGTTGATATTTTATTCAAGAAAATAGTTTATCTCCGATCGTTTCGGCCCATTCGAGTACCGTAATTACCCTATAACAAAGAGTAAAAATTTTAAAAATGTGGCATTGGAAAATTACATAGCTATGTAGTCTCTAACTCCAGTATATATCATTATTCTGTCGTCATTAGCAAAAAAGTGTAGTAGGAAGAACGTCATTGTTTTCATCGATTTCGCGATTTTCATGACCCCACTCACGCAGCGAATGTTATACGAAAAATAGCCATTAGCAAACTAAATGCCAGCCACTTTGTTTGAGCTATCGTTAACTGTTAACATCGGCTATTTATAAGGCTGTCTGTTTAAATTATATGTAGTTTGCTAGGCTACGAATAGCCTACTAAATAAGCTATATATAGCTTATGGGGGCGCGGTGTTTGGTCACTTCCTGGTGTCAGTGTATTCACTGATTTATGAAAGAGCTGACGAGGCACGTGCTAAGTGACCCTGTTTTGAATACATAATTATAAATATATACTGGATCTTGATTGCTTAATTAGGAACAGTCAATTACTTTATGCAAATATCAACTCAAATTTCAGGGTTTTAAAGTAAGTATTGTAGTGACTTTTTTTATTTTAAATCGATAGGTTATTAATAGGCTGATATTATCATTTAAGCGATTCACAAATTAAAACTATTATTTTTAAAGTTTCTGGCATCGGTGGCATCCTTTTTACTTTTAGCTTGAATTGATTACGTATAAGGATGAACTTAGCTAACTAGCTTCAGCTCAAACTTCAATCGGTGCAGTCGTATGCAGTCCCGCCTTCTGTTTCACGGTGTTTAATATAGCTGGTAAAATTATTTTGTCGAGTAATGTGAATTTATCATAACTAAACTTTTTAAATTTATTGTACTTTTTATGTTTTGTTCATAAAAATGTGCCTACAATGTCGTTGACATTTTTTTTTTAAATAAAAGCACACTGCAATATACTTAAATCATACCATGTTTGAGGTTTACTCGACAGCATCAAAATAAAAATATAAATATTATTATACTTTTGGCAAGCGGTATTATTCGGTTGACAATGTCACAAAGAGACAGGTTTATACTTTTATTATAAAATAAAGTTTTAAAATTTAACTTTAGATGTTTGCCAAGAAATCTTTGTTGGATTTTTATCGATTTATTTTAATGCTGTCAAGGAAATATGACTAGGTATTGTATAAAAATAATTTTAGCTTAATGATAATTTCATGTACCTATTGTCTTGTCGTTTTGTTTTATATAAGTAACAGTTCAGGACATCAATAATTCTTATACTTACAGCTATAATAGCGTTAATGATGCTTATCATCAAACACGTCAAAACTATTTCAATATTATTAACAAATTTTAATACGTCAGGGTACCATTGCCATTATTATATTTCTTTATGAAAACATCTTTGCTCCGCCTGATATATATATGCAAATGAGTGGCCCGGACGAAAAATCCGCGATGAGATTCTTTTTCGATTGAATCATGAGATTTTTTACAGCACGCTAATCACATCGTAAAAACTTATTAGTACCCCAAGCCGTACAGAGTCACTAGTAACTTATATATTTATCGATAAAGTTAATCAATTAGCCATGGGTCTCAAAACCGATACATGATACAGCGGCCACGGTTCAAGCTATTATATCAAGTTACTACCCCGTGTAAACCAGACCCTTTATTAATTATAGTTGTGTTTAACTTGTTCAATATATTCAACATGCACAGGATGTCTACATCTTTGTGTGTGTTGCTATGTGGTCATGGAACGTAGTTTATTTATCATGGTTGTAGTATTTCTATCGAAATTTTACGATTTGACGGAATACATATTGTAAAAAATTAAGCGTCTCGTTAATTATTGATAGAGTCTCGTTTCGAAGATGATAACTTGTGTATCTTGTACAAAAGTGGGTTCATGCAATAAATGAATGTTCAATATTACCAGACTTTTCCACACGAGGTTTTTAGTTAAGGTTTCTAGTTAATTAAAGACATTGTGGTTTATTAAAAAGTTGTATGTCCTTTCCCAGTATATCTTGCCGTCAGGTATACATTTATATCTAAGAAGTGTTGTTCTTCTGTTGAATAAAAATGGAATCTAAAGGGTCTCAAACCAAACGGTTCAGCACTTCATACTTTTGTCGCTCAATTAAAGCCTAGAACTCTTTACCAGCGCATGTGATTCCATCTAATTATGATCCTGTGTCTTTTAAGCGGGGCATTAAAAAGCATCTCACTAAGCCACAGGCCACCATACCAGTAGTTTCGCTTTTTGAATAGTGTCCACCACATCTGGATTCCACTAACTGCTTACCATCAGGCAGAGAAGTCTGACTTTGGTACGCTAAAATAAAAAAAAATAAGAAAATTCGCCTGCCAAATTGTGTTTGATCAACAAATTTTCTGTGCGAACTTCCTAATTACAGTTCTTAGTTTCATTATACATTACATTTCCCTCATGAAATAGGTCAAGCTTTCAATCATCTTGTGTATACAGTACAAAACCATTCGTATTATAATTAAGGATCAGTTGTAACGTGGTAAAATTAATTATTTATCGTGTTACACGTTTAATCTACCATGAATCTAAGATTGACATTATATTGACGCCAAGATGATAGTGTAATGTGTTGATTGACAGATTGACGTGAGCAAGAGAGAGATGGGAACTGGAGCCGATGAAAAAGCTCCTGTACTTTATTGCGACAGATTGATGCAGTATCAATCGGTCGACGTCCACTGTAGGATACAAGCCTCTTCCAAAAGGTGGAGGTTAGTATAGCAGTCACCATAGCCGTTTGGTGTATTTAAAAGTTAAATAATACAACTGAAGTTGATTGATCACTACCTGGTTTATTGATTTAATTTAAACCTTATAAAAATACTAGATAATAACAAAAGAATGCACACTGATTGTGTGGGGGAAAATGCTTACATAACTAAACAATCTTTATCTTAATATTGCATTTTAACATTAATGTGCGGAAGTCTTTTTGGCAAGTTTGCCTTTAAGTTAACTATGATAATTTACTTTAACTATTTTCTATAGCTTTCACCATAGTCACCACGATAGGCAGGCGGATGTTCCGCAATAATGTGATCTTTAATACACAGCTAACGTGGCTCATACATAATCAGTTGAACTTTAAATATTTACTAGAGTAAGTAATATCGACATCTTAAAGGAGATTCATTATCTCCTGAATTGTAATGAAACGAATATCTTTAGTTTAATAAAACATTAATTTATTATACAAACTAAGAGGAAAAAATACATCGATTAATATTTTAATTTCCTGTCTCGAACTGACCTAAGTGATGTGGCGATAGCACGACGTTTTATAAAAGGTCAGTACGCATGTGCATCATCGCCACAACTTTATCATCGTCAATCGTAGTCATTTCAGATAAAATATGTTCATTACTAAATATAGGCCTACAAACATCTCCACTTTAAAAGATCTTACACTCTCCTCATTCATCGCCCTTTCATTATGTAAGCTTCGTCATTGTCATCTTGTAAAATACTGTCACTAAGCTATCCACAAAATTTGAAAAGTAGCGTGGAGAATAATAAAATACGACCTTATCCGTTTTCGGACATGTTCGATGTCCCATGATATTTATTTTTAAGTTCATGATAATTTTTTATGAAAAAATATAGAGAGGTTACTAGCTTCCTGCTGCGCGGTTTTATCTGCGTCTTTGGTTACTGCTCTGCTCCCGTTGTCAGTAGTGTGATGTAACATAGCCTACAACCTGCCTCAAGAACTGGACTATTATACGCAAAAAGAATTATTCAAATCCGACTGGCAGTTTTAGAGATTAGCACGTTCAAACAAACAAACTCCTTCGCTTTATATAATAGTATAGATTGTTATGTAAATAATAATAATAATAATAATAATATTCTACCACATTCACACAGCGCCATCTAGTCCCAAATTAAGCAATTATATTTGCTTGTGTTATGGGTACTAAACAACTGATATACTACTTATATACATTTTTTTTTGTAAATACATACATATTATAGATAAATTACACCCAGACACAGAACAAACAATCATGCTCATCACACAAAGGTTTGTCCTGGGTGGGAATCGAACCCACGACCTCCGGCTTAGCAGTCAGGGTCACTAACCACTAGACCAACAGGCCAGTCTAGTCTAAATATGTACCAACGTAGAATATTATAATACTGAGAGCCACTTTACCAATTACAAAACACTATTTAAAAACATTCGGTAGAACGTAACTAATTTAAAAACATCGAACAGATTTTTTGAAGTTGGTATCATTATAATATTATATAAACAGCTGTTAGCACTTTCATTCCTACATAAAATCGTAGCAGAAATTATTTAACGAACGCAAATGCGCAGAGCTGCCGACGTACTAACAAATGCTAACAGCCACTACACCTAGCATTTCACTAAACTGCATTATTTGAGTTTTGAACGTTTTATGCTGATGTTTATAAAATTGGAATGATTATAATCTAATAAATAATAATACATTTTATGATATAACACTATGCATTTCTAAGTATTATAACTTTTTCGTTGATGATTTGCATTTTACAAAACTTAAACCTATAGGTAATTAATGCCGAAAGTCATGATTGCGTTAATTTAAGCCTCTTGTGCGTGCATGACTCGGTACTCGGGACTTAGGTAAATTTCTGCCTTACAATTTATCAATTCGCAAGCCACATTTAGCCTTCAATAAATCATAATTATTTCGCATCACGAATCTAAAAATAACATTTAACTGTTTCATTTATATCATAATCGCAATAAATTGGCGACGTGCAATTACTGTTGTGCCGCGATGAATGATTTTACGCGGCAATTCATCGCAGTGTTGCAATAACTTATTTACGACTGCATTTATTATTTTGCTTTATAGTATTCAATATAAAAAAGAACAGGAAATATGTTGTATCTTCCAGGCAATCAGTGACTACATAACTCTTAAAATAATGTTCGGATGTCAAGTTTATGTTTCCTTATAAATAGTACCTACTTAGACAATTTTATATGCGTGCAGTTCTAAGGTTCAGTGTTCTTTAACATTATGATTTAGCACAAATTAAATCTTTAAGATAATACTACTAATAAAATAAAGGCTTGTTGGGACCCATATCTTTGACATTGTGTCTCTTTCTAATATTTTTCAAATTTACGTAAGTAACTTCTCTATTGTTTATAACCAAACTTTGAAAAATGGAAATCGATTGCGCCAACGAATGAGCACATAAGTCTCCTGTCCAATTAAGCAATGATGTCATTAGTTAAAATCGGAGCCGATTAGCCACACACAGCTTCATTGTCAGAATGAATCGAGACGAAACTATCTAACTTCTTCACTACTTTCTTAGCTCTAATTGACTCACTTCATTGCTTTCAACTATTTCAACTTGCGATAGGTATATAAGTTTATATTAGTCTTTTTTATTTATAGCCGCTCAAAGTGACGCCACTCTGATGATGGTAAGTAGTTATTGGAATCTAAAAGTGGTGGCTACCATTCCATAAGTCTGCCCTCGTTTTCAAAACCTGAGTTTATAATAGCCCTATTTCGGAGAGCATTTGGCAGAGGATCCGGTACTACAGATGTCAAAGAGCGGCGGTTACATTTGCTAGGTAGGCTACTGATACGTTTTGGGGTTACCCAATAAGATTAACATGGTATCACCCGAAAGTATTATAGACTGCCTCTGTGGTTCGATGATACTATGTACGGATTACCACGCAGAGGTCTCGGGTTCGATCCTCGGTTCGGGTAGTGATATTGGGTTTTTCTATCGAAAAATTCTCAGTATTATCCCGGAGTCTGGAATTGTGCCCCTGTTACATGAGACCTAAAATAAATATGGCGAATAGAGGGTGGTTAAATACCTCTGCCTACCCCTTTAGGAATAAAAGGTTGAAGCTGTAAGCTGTATGTATATTATAATATTGAGTAAGGATAGGCGTAAAATAAAAGTATCTAATGCTTTACATTTGGTAGCGAAAGCCGGAGATCCAATTACCCTCTCGGTCTCCTTCCTTCTCTTTGACCTCTCTTACGGCCGGCAGTAAGTGATTGTTTTCATAGCATTATTTCTGCATCTGCTGAAATAATACAATACTGTCATGATCATAGGCTACAGTAGTTTGAAATCCTAATTGAATTAAAAATTAGTTCTGATCAAATGTCCCTTGATTGACACGAAACGAGTGATGCCAAAATACTGTTGCCTACTTCGTCGTTCTATACAACACATATAAAAAATCTATTTCCATTTTACTCCCCTAGATATTCTCGTATTAAAAATGTAATTCAGTGTAACATTGTGTGACCAGTATTGGCAATTTTGCATACATCGTCGGATCCGACGACAGACGGTCCACAGGGATTATGTTATTGGGATAGCAGGACCACGCCAACCGGTATTTATTGCTGAGCAACTTCCCCCCAGTCTCCGAAAGCTTTTCTACCAAACCCGAGAATATGCTAAGAAAAATAATTTTAAATATTGTTGGACTGCAAACGGAAATATATTTCTCCGAAAAAATGAAGGTGAGAATCATATTTTTATTGGCTCAGAAAAACACCTTCAAGAGCTCATCAACAAAACGTGACTAGATGTAATATTTGTAATGCTATCCAGTATTTTTATGACACTCAGTCTACTTAGATTTACTCACTTTGAACCTTATAAGATTGTAATAAGTAAAACATTAGTTAAGAAAAAACACTATACATACAACACTATACAATCAAAACACTGCAACACGTACAAAACACATAAGTTAATCACTTACCTATTACACCACCCGCTGACAAATATACACCATGTAAAACATAAAAAAACAGTATGTTATTATTTAACTAATAGTAAATGTATCAATATAACACTATGCTCTATTTACATTGCTTGCACTTGGTATTGTAGTAATTTTGCTTATAAATGGCTAATATAAATTCTATTATTAATGATCTCGACAACTGTACCGTAAACAAAGCTTTCTCCTGTAACCCAGAAGAATGTCTACAATATATCAATATCTCGGATACCAATCTACATATTATTCATTTAAATATACGAAGTCTGAATAAAAATTTTAATGACTTTTTAGCGTTACTAAGTCTAATAAAAATCGACTTCGATGTACTCATCCTAACCGAATGTTGGCTTAGTAAAGTTTCCAATATACCCTCTATAGACGGTTACCAATCATTCTCAACGAACAAAAATACTAATCAAAACGAAGGAATTGCAATTTTCGCTAAATTAGGTCTACAAGTCACTTTCAAGGAACCCAACGTTACAAATGCCAACTGTTTAATCTGCGAAATAAACAAAAATATCGCCATTGTATCAGTCTATCGATCCCCTTCTTACAATACCAACATACAATTTGAAAACTTTTTGACCAGTCTTAACACTATTTACAATAACTTATCGTCTTATCCAAATATAGCCCTTATAGGAGACCTGAATATTGATATTAAACAGGGTTGTACAAATGAACGCAGTCAGGACTATTTAATTTTAAACGCTACTCATGGTTTATTGCCAACCCACTTCATACCAACCAGATTAAATAACTGCCTCGACCACATCTTTTTAAAATCTAGCCTTCCTTCTACCACCCTAATTTTAGACTCTTATATAACAGACCATAAGCCAACAATTCTCAGTATTAGCAACAGCAATCCGCCTCGTTCAAAGTATTACTATACATCTCGGTTGAACCTAGAAACTGCCAAACAGGAACTGGAAAGCACGGAGTTCGCACACATTCTTGCCATTGATGACGCAAATACAGCCATGAATACACTTATTCAAACGATTTCATCTATTGCAGTCAAACACACCCAAATAATAAAAATTCCTAAAAAACAAAGAACACTGAAATCTTGGATAACTCCGGGCTTGTTAAAATGCATTTCCAATAGAGATAAATTACATATAAAATCAAAAAAGGCTCCAGAAAATGTAGTACTAAAAACTACGTATAAACGATACCGGAACTATTGCAACGAGTTATTGAAGAAACTGAAATCAATCCATGACAACAATGCTCTAGAAAAAGAAAAGAAAAATCGTAAGGGCTTATGGAGAGTAATCAAAGATATTACTAATACTACTAAAACACGCGATAGCTCCAAGGATCTATTAAAAACACACATCAATCCGCAAGTGTCTGTGAACATAGCTTGTAACTATTTTACCAACATAGGAGAAAACTTAGCTTCAACAATACTCTCAAAACCATTTAAATCTGTCCCCAAGCCCTCTATCTGCTAATATTAATAACTTTTTATGTCCGTCGCCCTCTAATTCCCTAGTTCTCCTCCCGACAGACGAATTGGAAGTCGAAACCCTCATTCTCCAGTTGCGTGACAATTGTGCAGTTGGTTATGATGGAATCCCGTCCTCGTTGTTAAAACGTTGCCGCCAACAATTAGTGCCAATACTGACATACATATTTAATCTCTGTTTAGCAAACGGTATCTTCCCAGATGCGTTAAAAAAGGCGATTGTCCATCCGATCTACAAGTCTGGGGACAGAAACTGTGTCAGCAATTACAGACCAATATCTGTCTTATCAGCTATATCAAAAATCCTAGAAAAAATTATAAACAAACAGTTAACAGCGTTCCTAAACAAATATCGGATCATAGCCGACAACCAGTACGGCTTTCGAGCCGGTGTTTCAACTGAGGACGCTGTTCTGAATTTAACGGATTTTGTGGCTAGGAAACTAGACAATAAAGAGAAATGCCTAGGTATCTTCTTAGACCTCTCAAAAGCGTTCGACACGGTTTCGGTCCCCAGACTGGTAGAAAAGATGGAGCGTCTTGGTATACGTGGCTCAGCTCTGAATCTATTCAAAGACTATCTGAAAAATCGTACCCAACGTGTCAAGATAGACTCTTTTCTTAGTGACGAACAGCACTTAACCTACGGATGTCCGCAAGGTAGCGTGATCAGCCCCACATTGTTTAAGCTGTACATCAATGATCTCTGTCACTTACCCCTCCCAAGCAGCAAGCTATTTGCATACGCTGATGACACGGCCATAATTGTGTATGGATCGACCTGGGCGGACATTAAAACTAAAGCTGAATACGCTCTAAGGGAAGTAATGTCTTGGTTAAATATTAACTTACTAACCCTTAATCTGTCAAAAACGGTTTATGTTCCCTTTGCTCTTCGACAAAATACTAAACCGTGTGAGACATTTAGTATAACCGCGCACATGTGTGAAAATCTCTGTGACTCATGCTCCTGCCCCATACTAACAAAAAATAACTCAGTGAGGTATCTGGGGGTACAAATAGACGAGAACTTAAAATGGGATAAACACATAGAGTTACTCACAAAACGAACTATGCGCCTTATTTGTACCTTCAAATCACTTCGTGAGTCAGCTAGTCCCGAAATCTTAAAGACAGTATATTTTGCCTTATGCCAATCTATCATAGGATATTGTATCACAGCTTGGGGTGGAGCTAACAAAACACTGCTTCTGATTATAGAGAGAGCCCAAAGAGCTGTGCTTAAGGTAATGACAAAGAAACCGTATAGATATCCGACATCCCAACTCTATTCAGACTGTAAAGTTCTTACTGTTCGCCAACTTTTTGTGCTTCAGGCAGTCTTAAGAAAACATAGTACTCTTCCCCCCTCTAACCCAAATAAAAGAACAAACTTACCTTCCGGCACGCAACATAAAACCACTTTTGCAAAACATCATTTTTACGTTTTAGGACCATACATTTACAAGAAAGTTCATAAAGCTCTTAATATATTAGATTTAAATAAACACAAAATTAAAATTAAAGTTACTGAATGGCTTTTACATCAAGACTACACAAGTACCGAGACAATTCTTAGATATATTGCATAATTTCTTTAGCACACACATACTGTGGGGTTATGCACTCATACACACAAAACGCCCAAGCACATACATATACACACTCATACACACACACATTCACGCGAACATACACACTCGCACACACGCTCGTAAAGTATTTCTAATTGATACGGCCGAACACTGTCTCTTAGGATACAGGTCTCACCTAGTCTAAGAGTCAGAGTTTAATTCTAGTGTGCATAGATACATACCTGTACCACTAATATTGCTATAATGTATGTAAAATTCTACAATGTAAACACTTGCTACTATGTAACTATGTATTTTTGATTAATAAATATATTATTATTATTATTATATCAATCTCACTATGATTCACAGAAACCTATATTTACATATAAAACTTTTTGTTTGTGTATCATATACCGAATTGTATTATTATGTACTTGTCGAGTGGATATTATGCGATATAAAATACGATTTTATTATAATTCTGATTTTTAATAAATTGAAATTTGGTTTAATTTTTTCAAACTTCAAATGTCCTTTGCTTTAATAGGTACTACTTAAACTAAGTATAATCACTATTTATTTCACCTGTTTTCGAAATTCAAATATTATGGATTTAGAAATAAGCTTTAAATCTTTTATAATGCCTATCGGAAGAATGTGAACACCTTTTGCAGAATATTTCTCTTTGGAATCATACAGTTAAACACCATTTTTAGCCATTTACAATGAATACAAATTTTTCCGTGTTTACATGTTATTATTACAGTAATTATAACTCATCTGTCCAAAACAATTGCAATTCGAATTTGAATACGGTAGTAGATCCAAGCTGGTTTCAGCATGAATGAGCCGGATCGACCGCGGATGTACTACCCTCTTATAGTATTCCAGTCAATAAGGAATTATAGAGTGCGTGAGCGAGTAACTTAGCAATTTCTTTATAAGCGTGTTAGGGTGATCAAGGACTAAACATACTAAAAGTCCCCCACTCCTAGGAGGTGAACTGGAGGAGGAGGAAGGGTTTTAAAGTACCCAGTTTTCGGTTTTTCGCTAATATCTCAAAAACGGTACGTTCTAGAGAAAAATGTTTTTCTACCGAATAAAAGTTTATAAAATTCTCTACAACTTTTATCTTGTGCACAATTGCTGATTTTCAATAGTATTTGAACTACACGCTTTTAAAAAAATAGAAATGAACAAAAACATCACTTGTGGCATAAGATTGTACTTTTAAATTCACGGAATGGCCTTTATAGGGAACTTTTAGTATGTTTACTCTCTGATCACCCTACATACGTTAATGAAAAAATTGCTAAGTTACTCGCTCACGTTCTGTACACTCCCTTTTTAGCCATTTGTTGACACGACTATAGAAGATCTACTTAGGAGTAGTAGTATCCGTACTACTGCGTTTCGTTCGGTGAGTGAGAGCGCCGGAGGCCCAATTCTTCCCCTGTTCTCTTTCCTCATCTCTCTTCCCCAACCCCATTCCCAGCCGCCATAGTGGAGGCCACCATACCAGCAGTCTAAGACGATGGCTTTTGGTATGGTGGCCACCAATTCTGCTTACCACTGACTACTTACCATCAGGCAGGGTGGAGTCACTTTCGTAGGCTAATATATATAAACAAAAATGAATTTATCAGTTCAATTTTACAAGCAATAAGTTCTCGCTTCGAACGATATCAAACGTCAGTATTTTCCTTTGAAAGGCGTAGTTGTAATGAAAATTTATGTCGGCGGTGTAATAAACGATACGCCTTTGTTCCTAGTTCCTAGTAGGACGAGGCGGAACGGCTGCTCCGGGACGGGCTCACTACATAGTTGAAATAATGCAGTCGATGTTGCCACCCTGCGTCACTAACGATAGCGCTGCTGTGTACCAAAACAATGGAACGCGACCGATTTTCTTGAGCACACCGAGATAACGGAAAAGAGCTTTCTACTCACGCCATATGCACACACATGCCCCGGATTGTCTTCAAATGGAAATGTGATAAAAGTTCGATGTCCACCGAGACGCTTGTCCATACCCACCGGAAATTGCATTAAAATACGATAAACTGAAAAGTATTTGCTTGCATAGCTTTAACGCTTTATTAAAGTCAGTATTTTAATTTCAAAAGCATAGCTGTAATAAAATAGTCGTTGCCTAAAAATAAACAATGATTATTTAGTTGGATTTTATCGTCTGGCGCAAAAAACTACAATTAAATTTCGCCGATCAGTGGCAACAATTTCGTCTGTACTAACGTATTAATCGTCTTTTGAACTGTGAAAGAGGAGTTTAAGAGGCCAAAACGAATTTCGCGTTGGTGTGGTAGCTGCAGCGGGTTGTAATTTAATTAGGCGGCAATTCGAGCGGGCGCCGGTGTGCGGACGTGCGCTGAATGCCTCGTTGTTCGACAAATTTCATTACACCCCATTGTTGTATGCATGTCGTCGAGAGCACCGTTGAGGCACTAATAGCAGACGTCCCTGTTACTTTGAACATTCGCTGCGTTGAATATTTTTAACATAATTCATCGCGATGACCCAAACTTTTTAAAATGCTACTCTTGTCTGACAGTGAGAGGATTATGTCGTATTCCAGCGGGACCTGAGCGTTGAAACTTTCAGGTATAACGATCTAGTGATACCTGCAAGTTTTAAACAGTTTTGACTTCATAAAGAAAACTGCATGGTGAAAGTATTTGTTTTATTCGGTTATAGCCACGAACAGAATGTACAAAGCGACCGTGCGTGTCTTTAAGCGGATAAATTTTCAAATATATTCAAACGCGTGACTCGAGAGATTTCCAACCAGACAGTGTGCGCCCTTAATCGAATTCATATTCTTAAAACTTGAAGCAGATAACTGAATGTTTAAAAGGACAAATTGAAAACGCCAGCGGCTAAGTGATTGATTAAAACGTAGCACTTTGTTGGAGTTCACTATCCGAGTAAGGAGCGCAGCGAGATAGCCGTCATAAATCAGCGCGATAAAAAAGTAGAACAGTCGGCGCCAGCGTGGACGTTGTGGATATTCGTACTGACCACGCTATAGAAACTACTTGGTACGGATTACGGACTATTGAATGTACTGGTCGCATTTGGTTGATTCCCTTTACTATTGCTATTTAGTATGTGGGAAGACTTTATCCAATAGCTCTCTAGGCGTTGAATTGTGTCTTTAATTGACTTCAATTTGTACAGAGGTTGATAATAATAATATATGAAAGAGAATAACCCTGAAGGAATAGTGGTTTCCCGTGGATCTAAGAAACAGAGTGGTGACCAAAATAGAGTGACAATGCTAGTACAAACATTTTAGTAGATATTACACTTCATCATCGTCCACAGCTCATAGACATAGGCTATCCCAATTTCGCCACCTTGGTCGTGAGCCGCCCTCATCCATCGGTTGCCCGCCACCCTTATAAGGCCGTCGTACCTTTTATTAAAAGCTATTAGTAAAAACCTATCAGATTTTTTCTCATGATGCGAGCCCAAATAACAATAACATTTTTCACCTAAAACATTACCGATAAGAAAAATAAAATTTTGATTACACTGTATATTTACAGTGAAAATTCTTAATTTTTACGGTGTAGACACTCCTGGTACCTCATCAATAAGCATAGAATTAAAATAGCAACATTTATCTGAAAATCACCATCATCAAACTGTATTTACTGCGCATTTCTACCTAAAAATAAGATGTTACCAATATACGATCAGACAATCTATGATAGATATGAAGAGATGAAACCTTCATAAATTGTGAGAACTCGTGTAATCTTGGAATATAGTCAATAGTCATCCTTTATCCCGACAGAGGTCAAGTTACTCTGTGGGAATAAATGATTTTCAGTGTGGTAAGAAACCGGCCACAATACTTAAGGGAATTACAATGTCTGTGTTCGTAGCGCTACTGAGTGCTACGAGAAGCTAACGGTCGTAGCCGTCGTAGCATACAATGCAAGGGTGTGAGCTGAGTAATTTAATGTCCCATGATGCTGTAGTAATTACGTACAACGTTTTCTCAGACAATACCCGCATGGCTCGGTGCACTAATATTATTATATCTAAACGTTTGTGTATGTTTTTATATTTGCTACGCTATCAAGCAACTATGGAACTGAGATGAAGTTTGGCACTTACATAGAACAATATCTAATCCTATTAATATTATAAATGCGAAAGTTTGTGTGTATTTATGTATTTATATGTGTGTGTGTGTGTGTGTGTGTGTGTGTGTGTGTGTGTGTGTGTGTGTGTGTGTGTGTGTGTGTGTGTGTGTGTGTGTGTGTGTGTGTGTGTGTGTGTGTGTGTGTGTTTGTAACCACTCAGTGCCTAAGCGGCTGAACTGATTTCAATGAAAATTGGTATGTAGATTTGGTGCCGGAGACGAACATAGGCTATTTTTTATCCCGAAAATCGGTCTGGTTCCCGAGGTAGACAAATACATTATAAGCTGTGGGCGCAGCTAATAATAATAGTTTATCTTATTCTACTAATACGTGTTTGGAAAATAATTTTAACACGTTCTCTGTTAAGGGAAAATGCATTTTCTCGGTCAGGCCCTGTTGGTCAGCACTAACCGCATCGGCACAGAAGGCGTTAATATTATTATGATTTAATTTTTAATGTTAATTTTGTTGTAAGTATAAATTATTAGAAATTTAAAAAATGAAAAAGTTACTGATATTTATATAAATTGATAAGCGTCTAATTTACGGCAGCCAACCTGTTTGATACAGTAAATGTATTACGCAGATAGGTAAGTTTATAATCAAAGATAGAAACACGGTATGACAATTATACCAAAGATCGAATATGAAAGTGAAACAGCAGTATTACCGTGAGTTATCTACTAATCAAATAAGTAAGTAATTACGGCTGATAGACTCATTAACGACCACCAAACACCGACCTAGATATCGGACTAACAATCTGTTTATCCAGCTAGTGTTACGTTATAATGACGTACTATTTTACATTAAGTTTGTCATTAGAAGGGTTTTACAATATAGTTTTTTATATACTCAGGTAATCTTCTTATATCGTAAAATAAAATAGCGATAATGTGTGAGGCCAGGATTCGAAACTCAAAGAAAACTTAGTCTGGTTGCGTATTCTCAACGCGTGGCCAATTATAACTAATTCGGCGACGTTTATTTTAAACAGTGGACTAATTATTGTGTGCCGTCCGAGCTTATACTACTCATATACCTACTCATACTCATAAATACTCCATGAAGAAATCTAGGCTATCAGAAATAAAACAGAAGACCTGAAGGGTGGAAATGACCGCATAAACAACAGTCCAAATCAAAAGATAAGGTTTACAAATGTTTGTGACCAAGAAAAACTGAGTTCTTTGTATACAACATTTATGTAGTCGAAATTTCGAATGTCATTTTGACAAATGCTCGACTTTTCTCGGTTATATAACAAAGAAATAAAAGGAAGAGAACAAAATATTGCATCAAAGAGAATTTGAAATATTGCCAACTACTCGTACATGCGTCGTAGTTTGAATTGATTTTGCAGGCTATTGTGATCTCCGAAAGATGGTACGCTGTTATACAATTTATCCCGTCGCGTCTGTACGACTGCCGATCAATTCACAGCGGGATTAAAAGCACGATTTCTGCCCATAAAATGTTAAATTCAATGTTAAATTATCTTTTATTTCATGTGGTGGTTTAGTCGCGTTACAGAAGAATACTTGCTACGATTGTAATCACGTATTTAAATGCACTCTAAGTTTTTAGGGCCTGCAAACATCAATCATTACAACATTAGATAGATCTTGGCGTATGTAAGTAAAATAATCTTTCTTATATTTTAATACTTCGGATGTCGATAAACCCTGCACACAATTTGCAACACACATTTCATAACTCGAAAGTGAAGATACGTCTAGTGAAAAAAACTCGAAAGGATATCGCATAGGTTTGTAGTAAGCATCCAGTTCGGGATCAGTTTTACCGATCAAATTTAAGCCTGTTTTGCATTTTTGTTGTTTCTGTTTGTTGCTGTTTCTGTTTTGCATTTAATGTGTGTGATTTCTTTCTCAACAAAATTGCAGAATCGAATGTACCGATATGAATAGTCATGATGAATCAAACACATCGAGACCCATTATTGTTCACTGTATGCATATTATAGAAGAGGAAAGCTGAGAATTTGAAAACTTTGTTGTCGTATCGTAAAAAGCATATTCGTATACACAAGGTGCAGGTTTTGGCGTCTCGCTAATTGATTAACAAACAGTCGATTTGTTAAGTGAATCAGATTATAAAATAGGTACGTTTTCATTGGAATATGTGACTATTTTATTCCTGCGTTAACTTTGTTACCAATAAAAATGATTTACACTGTGTCGCATCACGCATTCCATGAAATCGTTCGTGCTAACCCGTTCATGTATTGAAGAATGAATGTAGGCTATTAATGCTTTTGACCTAAGTTGAATGTAAATGATGTCTATCTATACATTATTCGTGCTATAATGCATCAAAATTCTTGTATTAGATTTATTGTTATATAGTGATATAGTGAATAGGCAATGTCTTTTTGGCAGATATTTAAGGTTTGTTATTTTGTTGTATAATTGTTTTCTGCGATCTTTTCTACGTATAGGTACTTTTTTATTTTTTTTTTTATTTTTACCTGGAAAATGCATTACGCATACACACCCGCCCGGGCAAAGCGGGGGTTATGTCGGACTCTCCGACCGCACTCAAAGCGCGGCCGGCATACCGACTAAAACCCACGGTGTTCCTCCAGACGGCCAGAGTGTCGGGGTCACGGGAGACGGGCCCCGTCCGATTTGGGGGACCTAGCCCCCCCCCTCCCTCGAGAGGCGTGTGCGGAACACGCGCACTGCCATCTCGGGTCCGTGTTGTTCGGGCGGCGACTGCCCGATCGCCGCCCGCAGGCCACCTCCTAACTCAGCCGCAGAGGATAGGGAGAACGGCGCGTCGCAATACCGACACTCCTCTTACCCTGCGGCCCCACCGCGTCCGCAATCTGGCGGTTGCGGCCCCGCCGAAGCCGCGGAAGGTAGGGAGAGCGGCGCACCGTTATACCGGCACTCCTCTCCCGCCGCGGCCTCGCCACTCCCCAGCCGCAGTGTCGCCGAAGCAACACCGCAGCCCGACCCAGTTGCGGTGCCGCCCATACAGCACCGCAACCCTCCTGAGCCGCTCCATCGTGGGCTTACCGCCAAAGCCCAGAGGAGCGGCGCCTCCTTGGGGTTCCTCTTGGTTCACCGTGGTCCTTGGTAACCACGGCTACTAAGCCCCCCCGCCGCGACAAGGCGAGAACCCCGTTTGGGGGGGTACGTATAGGTACTGCTCTAGTAGAGTTAACTTTAATTTGAATCAGATAACTCTCTAAATAGAAACCGGTTTTGTCGTAAATCTCATAATACATATTTAAACCTTTCAATGAATGGTGTATAATATTTTTATTCAGTTATATTTCATTTGTTATTGCCGAAGCGAGTATGTCACGTGTGTTTCTGGGCAAGTCACGAACAATTAACTACAGTTATTTGATTATACCGTTCAATAGCTTGTGTATAATTCTAAGCTATTGACTAGTATACTTGTACTTCTTGCACACAAAGCGCAAGAATTGCCTGTAGGTATATTAAAAATAATAATATGTCGGTATATTAAAAATATGTCGGTAAATAAAAACTCGAAGTCGAACTGGCCCAGTGGATAAGGCACCCGCTTCGTAAACACGAGGTAATGGGTTCGAATCCGGGCAAGTACCAATGTGATTTTTCAAATCATATGTACTTTCTAAGTTTATCTTGGACATTTCTGACTGACGGTGAAGGAAAAACATCGTGAGGAAACCTGGACTTTAAATGTCTGAAATTGCCAATCCGCCTTGAGCAAGCGTGGTGATTAATGCTCATACCTTTTCTATATGAGAAGAGGCCTTTGCCCTGCAGTGGGACAGTAAATAGGCTGGTATTATTATTATTATTATTAAATAAAAACTTAACCTCTTTAGCAAGTTGGAAGTAGTTATATTAGCTACAATACCTGTTGCTAGAGGGGCTTTCATTACACAAATGCACGCTGGTGGCGCCCAAGGCGAGCTCGCTTTTATGTAGATATATTAGGTACGTTTCTTTGCTATTTTGTGTTTTCCTCCAAGCGCAGTTAAGCACAAACTTCAAGTAAATTTTACGTTAAAAACTTTAAGCACATTCAACTTGGTGTTATCTTGTTGACTTTGCTTTGTGAGTACAGTTTTTCATACGCTTTGTGCTGCGAGATCGCAGCGTATGATATAGGTACGAATACCTACGGCAATTTACTTCAAGTTATTTTCTTTTTTATATGTGCTGGTGAACGGTCAAATTATTGTGCAGTCTACTATTTGATGGCCTTGTATATTTGGATTGTTTTATGTCATATTATCATGTCCATAAGAAAGAGAGTTCATATTGCTGCTATAACAATACTACCACGTGGAAACACAGCACTACGTAGAAAGTGATAATGTAAGAAAATCGTGATTAATGAATGTACTTGCGTACAGCTTAAAATTATACAATTATGTGCTCCATCGTATTTATATAATGATTATAATGGTCATGTCATTGTCTCCGAATAAATAAAGTTGCCGAGTAAGAGCCCTGTCATGCAATAAATATATAGTCACGGTATCAATTATGACCCAATATTTATTTACCTAATTGGTCCCGCAGTACAAGTTTACACTTACATTCGCATATATATTTTAATTAAAACCCATTCATGAGTTTATTATCAGCTTGTTGTAAACTAGAGGGTCAGCAGAAATTTAAATAAAACGATTGCGAGTATACGCGGTAATTGGCCAGCTATTGAATTTAAGTAATTTTGAGCGAGCCAAGAATCCTCCAAACTAAATGCACTGGATTCGAACCTTTATTCCGACTTATGCTAACGACTAGTTAAAATTTATATTCCCGAGCATTCTCCAAATCTGTATACTGTCTACTGTACTACTATCTGTACGATTTTAGAGTATTTTCGGCAATACAAATATTTTGAATATGTTTAGTAAATGCTCTTAAATTGCGTGGGCTATTAAACATAATATGTTGGGTTTTGAATACAATGATATTTTTTTAGGTTTGTAAAATAATAATATGTGATACCAACTTTAGAACTTTTTGTCTTTATTTTAGTACGAGTAGTCTTTAACAAAATCAACTGATAATAAAACTATTCATCGAAAATACTAATACACAATAATAGTTTTTCAGCATTTTTAATACTAATTACGAACAGTTTTTAGATAAGGCTTTTACCATTTTATGTCCTTTTGAAATATTAACTCTGTTAAGATTTTACGCAAAAGTAGACTTTCTAATATTATTGAACAATGTATGTATTTATGAGGCCAGATTGATATTATGCGTGGATAGTTTTATTGTCGAGTTACTAGCGTTATGGTTAGTAGTAGCTCCATCAAGCTGTTTAGCACGAGATCGTAAACATTTTGTTAGTGTTGGACAGATACTCGTAAAACATTTGTAACCATTCAATGTTACCAATCGATCGATGCCTTCTGTTCGAGAGATATTATGATATCTTAAATTAAAGTGCAGATAATTTATTCAGTTACTATAAGTATATCATTAAATTGTTGAAGTACCAGACTACTACAGTTATGGTAGTAGATCATTGCTGGATTCAGCATCAATGCGCCAGATCGATCGGAAAATTACTACCCTCTCATAGAATATTGGCATAAAGCATATAGTTCTCATGCTAATGGTTTTTCTTTAGTGATCAAGAGCGCTGAAGACCTAATTAATAATAATAATAATCGTTTATTTCAGACTTCTTGAGATCATAATAGTCCATATTGCACATTTTAAGGTTTATTAATATAATTATCCCTCTGTCCTCTTTATCTTTCTACGCTTCGTTTCCCTACATGGTCGGCAATAGCTTTGTAATTTTTTAAACAATGTTTTTTTTTATAAGATAGATATTACCCCACATTACAGTTAACCACCTAATTTAAGGTAGACCGCATGCCTGATGGCCTCTATAGTTGTATAAAAACGCTTAACTGACAGACATACATAATGTGGTAAAAATGACAATTTGCAATTTGCAAAATTCTCGGTCTGTCATAATGACTGACAACTAAACTCTAAGTAACGATATTCATGAAAGTGCTAACCTAGAACTGACGCTCAAAATCTGGCAGAAAAACAAATTTATAAGCGCATATAAATTCGTTGACTTTCAAATCTTCTCAAGCTAAGATCTTTCTTCTCTTATCGTAACTAGGTAGGCTCTCGTGGTTAGCGCTTTATGTTTTTCGTCTCTGCATTTTTATATGTGATCTGTTTTTCTGTTTGTAGCCATCCATAATCATTTAGTCTATCTATATTTTCTTATGTTTACTTTTGTTCCTAATCCTTTAACCTTTGAACCCTCTTCACAACTTTTGTTAATTATCACATTGCCTCCTTAATTACCATCACTTTTAAGCTTGATATAAAGTACTATTTCTTATTTTAATTTATATACTCTAGATATACTAGATATTTTTTCTAAATATTAGGTGTCTAAGACTTACTGCTCGCAATAGGCGACACAATAAAACCGTACTACCAAGTGTGGCTATAAAAGTTAGTGCAATACATTAATTAATTGCACTTCGATGTCGTTGAAAAATACAAAAACAGTTAATTCTCGACCCATTGCAATTAAAGTTGCATATAATACGTAGGTAGTTGCAATTCACTCAATGGCCTGCTATTATAACTTTGTAGCTTTTGCTACAACTCAACAAAAGTGTAATGCCAATCACTGAAAGGATATTACAAATATTTTTGAATTTGTTCAGCGCGAATTGATTTAAGACATGATATCCTAGTGGAAGAGGCACCCGCTTCGTAAACACGAGGTCGGGGGTTTGAATCCGGGCAAGTACCAATGTCACTTTTCCAAGTCATATATTATTTCTAAGTTTATTTGGACATTACTGACTGACGGTGAAGGAAAACATCTAGAGGAAACCTGGACATAGTCTGAAATCGCCAATCCACCTTCAGCAAGCGTGGCGATCAATGCACATGCCTTCTCGATATAAGAAGAGGCCTTACTCTTTAGTGGTATAATAATAATAATCGATCTATCATCACTGATAGGACTATTGTTGCCAATAAACCTGATATAGTGGTGATCGATCGATTAGAGCGCCTTGCAATGATCATCGATATCACCAATCTACATGATGACAATCTCGTGAAAGCAGAAAAAGATAAACAGATAAAGTATTTGAAATTGGCTCGCGAGGTTGTCGACATGTGGGATGTGGATTCGGCGATCATTGTTCCGATAGTCATATCAGTTAATGGACTGATTCCTAAGAGCCTTCATCAACATCTCGCGAGGCTCGCGTTAGGTGGCTGGATCGTGGGCCTGATGCAAAAGGCTGTGTTCCTTGATACGGTCCGCATTGTGAGGCGGTTCCTATCTCTGGAGCCCTAACCACCGGTAGCTTGGTCCCTGTACCCGATATCGGTGGGTCTCCATATTTTTATATTTTAAATGTATATTTCTATTATTTTTTATATATATTTAAAAATGTAATTTTGTGTGTATATAATTAAATAAAGAGAATAATAATAATAATAATAAATAAATCTTTATTAAGCAACTAAGACTCATTATGTTAGTAACAATTTTACTTAAAATATGTTAGTAAGCCTATTCTAATAACACATCGAAAATATTATATCTAATGTTAGCATGCGAAACTCTGCTACAGGCTAATCACAGATGTGGTGAGCCTGCAGCAGCTATTCACATACATACAGTCGAGTCTCGTCGCAATGCATTCCAGAATGTTGTTGGGGCTGGCCCGCACACGGCGCACCAGGGATGCGCTTCGTTTTCTAATTGTGGTAAAGAAGCAGTCAACCCGTACACGTACCCAATAATGACGGGCACATATGATGATGATTAAATGGAAGTATACGTGTACGGCACGGTGGCATCTTAATATCCACCGTTGTTGTGATCAGAAATAACTAGAGATTAAAAGTTCAGTAATTACCTTCTCAAATTGTAAGTACCTACGTGTTTACTAAGCACTAAAGCGACGTATGCATTTAATGTTCCTACTAGCAATTAAGGTTAATGTTCCACTAATGAGGTGACACCCTAAATACTGCCGACATAAAATGCGCTGGCGAGGTTGAAGATCGTAATTATTATTTACACTGGCTCGTGATTTTTTTCATTGGGATACTAGTGGTACATATTATAATAATTCTACATAATATCCTTTGTAGAAACAAAACTATATTTTATTAATGGCACGTACGTCAAAAAAGATAAAGTAGGTGTTAAATCAGCTCGAGATTTTACACGAGTTTCCTCCTGCTCGTTATGTACCACTGCATGCCTAATCTGGTGCGATAACTGTAGGACACAAATAACAGGTCAATAATGGGTAAAATGCTTATTTCATCGATTAATATCTAACAACGATGTCTTTAAATTTAAATGCTTCCCTTATTTTGTCATTAAACTTAATTAAACTTTCAAGAGCTACGTATCATACTCGCACTTAAGCTCTGTTATGGATACGTCCGTGTTTTTCCGATAATCTCCCCTTTTACCTCTACAAACATTAAATTATACTCTATGAACAGCAAACGCTATACCACACAATCCTATTTATAAGTGCGTAAGGCATAAAATCGAATAGCCCAGGTGCTCATTAACTCGCAAATGTACCTGGGTAGGCGCGCATTTCACCCGGTTGAATGCTCTGAAGGCAGGTTCATTAGTGCTCACAGGACCATGCATTCGTTTTGGTAGTAGAAAACAAAATGAAACAAAAATTTGTACCGCACGTAGATGCCAGCTCGGGGCCCGGAATAATACCAACGGATATGACTCGAAAAATCCAAGCCTGTTTCCTTTTTTTTTATCTGATTTCGGAATGAGTGTGGCAGATACGGTTAGATGATTATACCTTGTACTTTTATTGTGTATTATTTGCCCTCCTCCTTTAATTTGATGTTAATCAACTCGAGATTTTTTCATTAAGCTAGACATCCTTTCAAAACATAAAATGTTAATTTGGGTCTCACTCATAAATTAAATATTTGAGTTAAAGCTCTTTGTTATTGAGGTACATGGTGACTTTAGGCTTTAATAAAAGTGCACCTGCAATTTTTCATTAAACGCATGAAAATAATGGATTTTGTCGAAGCGTTTCTCGCCTAGAAGCAAAAGTCATTAAAGTCATAAGAATGGTGTCATTAAGGTGCGCCTGTTGAGCAAGCAGAAACTGTAATTGGATTGTCTTGGATGCCGTTGTGCAATCAGGAACGTGAGGTATCCTATACCTTTATAACCATTAATACATTTTTAGAGACTATCATATATGCAATTAATTTTAGTTAATAACTTACGACATAACTTCTTCAGGCACTGTATTATCGCAGGAAACATACCTGAATGAAAGCAAACAACATTTTATTAATAGATAACAGTCTTTATTTGATATACAATCTTAATAAAGAAGCTAATAACTTGCGATCAGATATTAACACCCTTTTAATAGCGAACTAAGAGTGCAGGCAGCGAGTGGCTAGCGGCGCATAGTATTGACGAAGTTTAATTGACCAGCTGAGAGTTAGTGGCGGAGCGCTCGTCTCAACTTGTACCTAACTGAACGTTGTACTTAGATCATGTGTTGTGCTACTAAAACACGAAACAATGCAATCTCATCAGCGGTCCACGCTAAATTTGAACACTAATCTTCGAACGTACAACTACTGAATTAAACTCAGCTAATATAACTAAATTTATGACAATATTATTGATTGTGTACAAACAGATAACAGAAAGAAATAATAATGTATTGCACAATGAAATATGTGGTGTGGGTCCGGTGGGAGTTATAAATTTTGTAGGGATTAATATTCTTTTTTCTGACTACAACGTTCAGGACGATTAATAAATTATTTTTGTATTTAACAGAAACAGATGGTGAAGAGCTTCTGTTGTTTTGTATTATTGGCCTGTCTGTGTAGTACTTATGAGTTATGGCTTCTGTGGGTATTTTAAGGCTTATGAGTGAAGTTTTTTGGTTCGTGGGTAGTTGAAAGTACAGGTGCATAAATTTTCACTCCAGAGAATAAATTAAGTTTTTAATATTCTACTTGGTTAAATGAATATATTTTAACAATAAAACACCCACCTGCCAGTACACAGTTTTAATTATTACACAAAACATCACAAATCACAACATCAAACATGGACAACATACAGCTTTTACAACAATCACTCGCTGAGTTGAACGCTTCATTTACTACAAGGATGGCCCAGTTCGAAGCAGGATTGTCCAAAGAACCGAACACTGCTTCCCTGTCAACACTAGCTGCTGATTTCACTAACTTTAAGGTATTCGTTAAGGAGACACTGAATACACTCCAGCGCCAAATTGAGTTGCTTTCAGGGCAAGTAGATAATTTGGAAATGCGTGGCCGTAGAAAAATGTTGCTTCTTCATGGGATCCCGGAGAAGAAGAATGAAGAGACTGCTGTGGTCGTGGTGGAAGCCATTGTAAAGTCGCTTAAGATGTCTGACTTCACTGTAAATGACATTAGGCGGTGTCACAGAATGGGCCGCAGTACAGGTGACAAAAAGCCCAGAACTATAGCAGTGAAGCTAGAAAATGTAGCGGTCAGGGACAACATTTGGTTTGCCAAAACCAAATTCAAAGGCACTGGCATCACCGTGTCTGAGTTCCTGACTCGGCATCGGTACACAATTTTCATGGCGGCAAGGGAGCGATTTGGTGTGTCTCGTTGCTGGACTCGCGAGGGCACCATCTATGTCGTTGACACTGATGGGACAAGGCATCGGGTTACGGCGATGGACGAGCTTGAGCATATCCCAAACGTCGAGGGGGTGGAGGTAGTCAAACCAGTGGCGTCTACCAAAACTGCAGCTAAGTCAAAGCGCACCAAAAAATGATTTCATTATTTTTCAACTCTTCACATCTTCTAGTAATTCCTATCAACTTTATATTTTACTTTTGTACCGTATAATCATCTAAATCATTCTCTTGTTGTTATCTTCAATTTTGTTTTGTATTTTATCAATGTCAGCATGACAATGACGACTAACGTCAAAGTCAAAACTCCAGGTTTGGATAGGAGTCTTTTTATCTTAAAAGTTTTTAATTATTGTCCTTTGTTTTCACAATTTACTCCTGTCTATTTATTTTATTTTTTTGTCTTTTTTTTATCTTTTTGTTGTGATTTTAATATGTCTTGTATTGTACCTCGTTCCATTTTAACGTATTGTTTTGTTTTATTTGCTTGCAACTGGCAGGTGGACAATTTTTATTTGTAATCACCAATAACTAGTATATATTTTTATATCAATAGGTATAAGTATATTGTATTTATTTATATTTTATCATATTGTATATATTTATAATATATGACTAGTGATAGTGATAATGATAGCTTTTACTCTGTCAGTAGTGATAATAGCTTTATTAGCATTCCTTCTCTATCTGATACACTGGAGGTGCAGTTTTCTGATGTGACTAAGAATTTTAATGTTGTACATATCAATGCCCAAAGTATTCCGGCACATTTCTCAGATATGCTGGCAAGCTTGGACTGTAAGAATTTACACGCAATTCTTATATCAGAGTCTTGGCTAAAACCATGTCTCCCTTCCACTTTGTATTCCCTCCCAGGGTTCCACCTTATAAGAAATGATCGTACAGCTGGTGGTGGAGGTGGTGTGGCCATTTACCTTCGTGATCACATCTCCTATAGCATCGTCAATGTGTCACCTCAACCACCACCAATAAATGCTGGTGAGCATATTTTTATTGAGGTGGAGCTTCAACATACTAAAATCCTACTCGGTGTTTACTATTGTCCTTCCCTACGCATAAATTTCTTTAGCTCCTTAGAATGTCTATTTGAAAACCTTATTCCTTCCTACTGTCATACTATTATTATGGGTGACTTTAACACCTGTCTCCTTAAAAATGATTCCCGTTCAAAAACCCTGTCTTCTCTAACAGAATCCTGTAATTTACACATTCTACCACTTAATTCAACTCATCATTTTCCACACTCTGTCCCTTCACTTCTCGATCTTATAATGGTCTCTTCTAGAGAGCGCGTTGCTAAGCATGGTCAATGCTCAGCCGACGCGTTCTCTTATCATGATTTGCTTTATCTGTCCTACAAAATTCGCCCACCGAAGGCTAAATCAAAAATCCTCATGCAGCGTAATTTTAGTGGTATGAACATTGATGACCTTCGTGGAGATGCCAACAACATTGACTGGGTACCATTGTTTCATGCCAACTCCATTAGCGAAAAAGCTGATCTTTTTACAACAAACGTTATCTCACTGTACGATAGACATGCGCCAATTCGACCAGTTAAGGTAAAACACGTGCCGGCACCCTGGCTAACAAGCAGTATCAAGGCAATCATGGCAAAAAAAGCAGCTGCAAAATTCAAATACAAATGTAGACCTACTGAAGCCAACCAGCGCAAATATATATCTGTTAGAAATCACTGCAATAAGGTGTGTAGAGACGCACAACGCCAACATATTCACAACACGGTTCAGAATGGCGAACCAACTAAGGTATGGAAATTTTTAAAAACATTGGGAGTTGGAAAACCCTGTGCAAACAACATTCCTAAAACTTTAAACATTGATTTACTCAATCGACATTTCTCAGCTTCGTCTAACATTGATAGGACAACTAAATTAAGTACAATAAATTTTCTGTCATCCCTTCCAACTCCTAGATATGATCCATTTGTTTTCACTGAAGTTACCGCTTGTGATGTTAAGAAGAGCATTATGTCTATCACCACCAACGCTGTTGGTAGTGATTGTGTCAGCCGTAATATGATCCTTCCCATCCTTGATGAAATCCTTCCCATTTTTTGTCACCTTCTTAATTTTTCTTTATCTAGTGGTACATTTCCGACGTTATGGAAAAGTGCTCAAATAACTCCTATACCCAAAAAATCGAATCCTACAACATATTCTGATTACCGTCCTATATCCATTCTACCATTCCTTTCCAAAGTCATTGAACGCCTAGTCCATAACCAACTCAGTACCTTCCTTACAAAAAACCACGTCCTCAATCCTTTCCAGTCTGGTTTCCGTCCTGGTCACAGCACCGTCACCTCCTTGGTAAATATTACGGATGACATAAGACATGGCATGGAAAATCAAAACCTCACTGTTCTTGCACTCCTCGATTTTTCCAATGCATTTAATACCGTAGACATTGACATTCTGATCAACATATTCCGCTCACTTAACATATCTCCAACGGTAATTGATTGGCTTCGTAGTTACCTGCGCGGTCGTCGGCAGTGTGTACGCGTCGAGGATGTTTCATCCTCTTGGTGTGACACACATGCTGGTGTACCCCAGGGTGGCGTTCTATCTCCTCTTCTCTTCGCGTTATTCATCAATTCAATCTCTGACAAACTTATTTCTTCCTACCACCTTTATGCAGATGATCTTCAGATATATTCTCAAGCCTCCCTAGAAAATTTATCAGAAGCTATTGAAAATGTTAACAAAGATCTAGTGACACTGAGTAAATGGAGCGAATCCTATGGACTTAAACTGAACTCATTAAAAACTCAAGTTATTGTTGTTGGCAGCTCCAGGATGATCTCAAAAATTGTGTGGTCTCAGTTACCTCAAATTGTCTTGAGTGGTACTGTTGTACCCTTCAGTAGCACTGTGAAGAATTTAGGTTTACTTATAGACAGTAAGTTAACATGGAACCCACAGTTACAAGAAGTTAGCCGTAAGATCTTTGCATCAGCTGGATCCTTGAGGAGACTGCGAAACTTTCTACCAACTGCCACTAAAATCACGCTTGCAAACTCCCTATTACTTCCTATTCTTGATTATGCCGACGCCAGCTATCCAGATCTAACCGAGAACCAATTAAACAAACTAGAACGACTTCAAAATGTCTGTATAAGATTCATATTTGGTTTACGCAAATATGATCATGTTTCTGAATTTCGAGAAAAGCTTAATTGGTTACCTATTCGACTTCGCCGGAATGCTCATATCCTTTCTCTATTATACAATATACTGTTTAACCCTTCGTCACCCTCCTATCTTAAAGAACGTTTTGAGTTTCTTCATGATACACATGCAAGATTCTTACGATCATCAGAAAACCTAAAATTAAAAATGCCATTACATGCCACAACATTTTATGACAGTTCTTTTACAGTTAATGCCATACGTTTGTGGAATGCATTACCGGTCCAAATTAGACGAGCTCAATCATTGGTCTCATTTAAGACAATGGTCAAGCAATTTTATTTAACGTCGATATCCACACAACGTACACTATAAAACACCTATACGCATATCTATATTGTTATATCTTATTTGTTACATTTTATCCAATACATAACACCAAGCATTGTCACTTCTACATATTTTATCTCTAGTGTCACAATCACGTTGTATGTATTATAATATGTATTAGTATGTAAGTATATATTGTATTTAAGTTATAATATTTATATATATGTATTATATATTGTATGTATTATGTATATATATTAGACAGTTAATTTGTTTGTATATAACTTTATTTATTGATTCGAATTATTATTTAATGTACCTGTACACCATAACTGCCGATTAATATTTGCCTCAAGTCCATCCAAAGGTTGTCTGGAAGAGATCGCTTTTAGTGATAAGACCGCCCATTGTCACTACTTATTATTGTGTTGTTCTGTTATTTGTTTTGTAATATTATGTGGTGTGCAATAAAGAATATTCTATCTATCTATCTATCAAGAGCCTCAAACACGATAGTATTCTATCAAATCAGGGATTACTACTACATTAATTATTTGATCATTCCTATGTTAGTGATGATTTACATCACTTCTTACTGTCTTCTTAGATTCAGAGGCAGACCTAAGACAAGGTGGAGTGATTGGAGAAAGTGAATTTTTAAAGGATTTGAGAGAGTGCAGGGTTTTCTAATAAGAGCATCGATATACCGAAGTAGATGAAGGAGAGATATGAAAGGTTGACCATGTCTGACATAGCCGGCAATAGATAGAAAGTTGGATAATTTACTTATTAGTGTTACTTAATATATGTGTTATATAACGTCATATTTATAGCAGTACATCACAGAATGTAACGAAGAATAAAGCAAAATATCTGGGTTGCCATACATTTTAAACCGATATTAATCAAAACAAAAAAGAAAAATTAAAACCGCACACGGTGCATAGCAAGAAAATTATATAAAAATAAAAACTTTATCAAGAGCTCATTATAAAGAGCATAATTATCCAATTACCTCTAAATTGAAACCCGTGACCTAACAAGAGGAATGTGGACCTGGACTAAGATTTAAATCGAAATTCAGCCCATTTTCATTCAAACCGCAGTTGCCAGATTTTATCTTATATTTGTATTATAAAATGCGAGTTAAACGGTATCGTGCCTAACATTAATTCACAAGAGGTCTTGCCTTGTACGACTATGAAGAACAAAAAGAAAATTGCATGCAAAGCGGAGAGACAAATATTGAATGTTATATTGAGAAGTAGTCTCCAGAACAATATGTTTGTATCGACAGATAGAACGTACTAAAGTGGCATTGTTGCAACAGATAAAAGAAAATCTGACTCTGATACAAAAATCGACAAGTGTTACTTTAAAATAGCGTTTCAAGTTATACAATTTCTCTATAATATAAACGGATTGGTTTTAATCTTGTATGTTCTCATGTTGGTGCTATGTTTTTTAATTAAGCAAAGGAAGCTAGCAAGTCCCAAGGTCGGCAATCTGGCATAATATCGGCTTATTATTAAACAGACCGTATGCTTGTTTGTCACCCAGATATGTATATGTATATTATATAAACAAAAGAAAACAGGTCAGAGGAAATGCGACGGAAATATTACTTTGACAGAATCAGGCACTGACCCGTATAGGGAGGTGAAAAAATTGGCAAGGTAACCTACATGAGTACGGAGATAAATGAAAATTGGTTCACTAACAAAATTGTTAAAGGACTGGACAACATTATGTTTGTGTCGGTATTTGACTTCTAAGATAATATAGTTATGTATACTACGATAGAGTCTGGTTGAAGATAGATACAGATAAATGAAAAAAAAATGGCGGTGCAGTTGTAATTTAGTGTACGCTTACAATTTATATAATTTTTTTTTTCTTATAGACCATATAAAATGACCCAACTCGACTTGATGGTAAGCAGTCGGTGGGGTTCAGATGGCATAGGGACCTTCACTATACCGACTTTGTAATTTTTAACAGCCTAGATCACGTTTCAAATGAAATTAAACATTATTTCAAAGATATTAGCATGTGGAATAAGGATGGTGATTCATGGTTGATAGATGATTGATAGATGGTAATAGACACTTTAGTACAGACGTCACAACTTAGTACTTGTAATACGACGTCATTTTAAATAGGACAAAAACATCTTGTGCACGTATGTACAATTACCTTGTCTGTATAGACAACGTAAACAACATTGTAATTTACGGGCAAGCCGGGCGCGGCTACGTGAAATGTATTTTTGAATAAAAAGTAGAAACTTGTGCCCGCTTGCGGAATAGATACCCCAATACTAAAATTGTCTTTAAATATACATAGCAAATATGTACATACTTATTAACCAAAAAGCTGCGACCAGTGAGCATCAATGTCCTCAATACACGAGTATTGTTATACTTGCTACTAATTTCGTCAATTTTAAATGTTAAATTGTTGGTCACAATAATTGTGGTTTTTGGTTCTTATCAATAAATTAATATTAAGCGGTTGCATACCGCAATAACACATAACAATGGAAGAAAATAATGTTTTTTACTTTACATTTATTGCGGTGCATTCAAATTGATTCACCTGTTTACACAGTATTGATTTACTGTAAATTGACAAAACATTGACGCTTTTTGATTAATGAAGACATTGTACCAATGTTGAATGTGTTACTGTATGCCATACTACCGTGGATAGTATCCACTCACTGTACATTTTTCCTTCCTTAATTACCTGACATGTTCTTCCCGCTATCGTATTCGCTTACATGTACAGTGTACATACATGTAAGCGAATATGATAGCGTACATTGTACACTCATAATGTAGAAATGTTTCAAGTTTTGTTTTCTTTGCTTTTCTCCGTCATGTGAACGTCGAACTTGGTAATTGGAAATGTTCACAATTAATTCTTAGTTTTGTATTGATTTTAAAGTATACCAGTGCAATGACTACCTCTGTGGTTTGGTGGTACTGTGTACGGTCTGCCATGCAGAGGTCGCGGGTTCGATTCCCGTTTAGTGCAAATATTTGTGTGCATGAGCAACACTATTTGCATTAGTCTGCGTGATCTCTAACGCATAAACTATGAAAGAGAGAGCGAGATTTCTTTAAACTTTTAGTTCTGTTCCAAACTGAAATCGTTCTTTTATTAACAAAACGACAGGGGAATGCTAAGGCATCGCCAACGGGCACTGCCAACTGTGATTTTGACGCATATACGAGAACTTATAGTGTGAATGAGTAGCGATAAAATATCATTATATACCTACTTAGCCTGATATATAACATTATTGATCGTAACATCGCATGCAGATATCTACGCCACTGTAGTAAAATTATAAGCTTAAAAGTGGCAAACTGCTAAGCGCATAGTAGCTGGGTAGGATAAGGCGGATAATATACAGGAAAGCACACCGTAGCGTGTACTACGCTACAGTTTTCGCATTGTTTGTAAGTACCGACTTGTATTACAACACGCATTATGTAAAAGACAATGCGTCCCCGTACGTCAACGTTGCTAAGGTCACGTTTTCGCTACGTCGAATGCAGACCACAGCAGGGTGCAAGCAGAATTTTACATTGAGTATGTACTACTATTATGTGGTTATAGAAATATTTTTAAGCTATTGCATAGCTTTTATCGCGGGCTTTGAGCGCGGCGACCGAATCAAGAAATTCCGTAACGAAAATAAAACCTAACACCTCCCACTTCGCCTACCATAAAATTTATTTCTCAGGATAAACACTAGTGGCGCTAATTTTTACCACACATAAACCAAATATTTTGTCACATTTGCGATAAATCATATCTGGTAGAACTATAGAAATTAAACTAAGATTTTAATAACGTGTAATAAAGCATCAATGTAATGTAATGTCCCAGTTGTATTCTTTTTCGGAGTAAAAATACTCAGTAGGATGATAAAAATTCCTGAATAACCTACATGTATTGTAAGATAATAAAAATATTTTAAACGATATTAACTTCTCATCTATTCAATAAAAGAAACAAAATTGTTTTCTTATCAGTTACCACGCTCAAAAAGTGTAACTTAAATTAATATCAAAGAAAAAAAAATGCATAAATAAAAAATAAATAAATTATTATAACAAAAACAACAAAATACTAAATTGTTTTTTATATCCGTAAAATCCTTTTCGATCAAAAAGCCTATGTCTATAACCGTATATTTGTAGAAGATAACTCGTCATAGTGCAAAGACTGCCAGCCAGGCTGTCGGTGTAAGTGATGGCTATGATTGATACTTGTCGTTCAACGCCGAAGCTATACCGAACAGTCGGCATGTCAAACAATCTGATGTGTAGTGATGTATTTGGGAAAATTTGAGGGAATGATGACGGTAATTTAAAGTCAAGAATAGATTTTTAAATCAAATAAAATTGTAACTCGAGAAAAAAAATTTAAATTGTCTGGCGATTGATAAAGGTGCCCTAAGTTTCTTGCCAGTTCTTCTCACGGCTTTACCTCGTCAACGAACTGGCTGTAGGCATTAGCCTGTCAGCCTATTAAGGCTGAAATTTTTTGACATTTTCACTGACATAATGTGTCAGTAGAGATACAGATAGATGGAAGATGGTTGTCATTTAATTTCATCCACATTTTTTCTATTTTTATCATTGTATTATACCATTAAAATCATCAACTAGTATATTATTTTACACTTGACGCTGGCAGAAATAGCTGACACAATCGTCGGCTCAGTTGCCATAATAAAGGGAGAAGAAGAAGAAGAAGACCTACTGTATTTTATTGTTACTACAAAATTAAGATTTTAAAACATAATTATCTTTATTCGCATTGTATGGACTTCTTACCAAAGTGGTTATAGAAATTTAAGGCAGGCTATCTTTTAGATTTTATCGATTATAATCTCTTAATGATTAGTACTATTATTATTTTACAAACTTGGATAATTATATAGTCGACGACATATTTGCTTTATTACTTTTAACAAAAATTTATATTAAAACTAGCGGACCCGACAGACGTTGTCCTGTCTTAATTATTATCTAATTTTTCGCAACAAAAAAAGAATTAACGGAATCGGTCTAGTCGTTCACGCGTGATGCCGTGACCAAGGGAAATAGGCATTTATTTTATGTAAATAGATATTTCTAATCTCCCATTCTACAAACACTCTTTCACCTACCTACAGATATCCCCCGTAAACTTTTCACTACTTTCGTCTATTCCCCTCTTCCTTTTCCCCACTCCTCCCATCCCCTTTTTCCCCACTCCTCCCATTCCGCTTCTCCCCTCCCTCCCACTCCCCCTACCTTCCCTCTCCTTTTCCCGTCATTTCACTCTCCCTTTCCCTGGCTTCTTCCTCATTTCCACCTCGGTTCCCCCTCACTTCCCCTTCACTTCCCCCTCACTTCCCCCTCATTTCCCTCTCACTGACCCCTTCCTCCCCCTCCCTTCCCCTTCCCTTCCCCCTCCCTTCCCCCTCCCTTCCCCCTCCCTTCCCTCTCACTTCCCCTTCCTTCCCCCTCACTTCAATTTTCAAGTCGCTAACTTCAAAAGCAAAGATCTTTCCATATAATATTTTATCCCTAATTTCATCCCTCTAAATCCAGCTCAATTAAAAAAAAATTGAGGTTTTTTATTTTAAAAGAAGTATTCCAAAACAAAATTTCAAAACTATGAAGAAGTTTCATACAATCGTTTTCATTCCTTTTCAGACCACCTTTAACATTTAGGGGGATGAAAAAGAGATGTTGTCCGATTCTCAACTCTAGCCGATATGCATACAAAATTTCACGAAAATCGGTCGAGCCGTTTGGGAGGAGTTCAATAACGTACACCGTGACACGAGAATTTTATATATTAGATTACTCGATTGATGATCGACAAATTACGACTCAAAATGACAGTGACAACTGTCACTGTGCTGAGGTAACTTGCAAGCAAATAAAAAACATTAATGTTTTGTGATATGCAAACGACATTTACTTTAGGGACGGTAAAGCAATTTTATGGTCGACTATACCTAAGCCGTACGGTAGTAGATCCGCGCTGGTTTCAGCATGAATGGGCCGGATCATCCTGGGAAGTACTACCCTCTCATAATAGAAGATCGACGTAAGAGTAGTAGTATCCGTACTATAAGCGAAACGCAGGTTTCGCTTGGTGTGTGAGAGCGCCGGAGGCCCAACTACCCCCCTTTACCCTTCCCTTATCTCCCTCATTCCTTCCCCTAACCCCATTCCCAGCCGCCATAGTGGTGCCCACCATACCAGCAGTTTAAGACTATGGCTTTTGGTATGGTGGCCACCACTTCTGGATTCCACTGACTGCTTACCATCAGGCGGGGTGGAGTCACTTTGGTAGGCTAATATTTTTTTTTTATCTATACATAAAGAGAAAGACCGCGAGAGTATAGCTCATTTCATGAAGATGGGAAGGATGGACATAGCATACAGCATTATTACAAACATAAATAAGAAACATAAAAAGAAATCTACAGCTATACTAGATGAAAATGATAAAATATTGATAAGTAATGAAGATATATTGGAAAGATGGAAGAATTATTTAGAAAACTTGTACAGCGGTAAAGGATTAACACAAGGTGATATAGAAGATGAGCAAGAAGTAGAAGAAGTAATGATAGGTCCGGATATAATGAGAGAAGAGAGAGATCATCCAACACAGAATAAGAGATAAAATAGAATATAACTTAGGCAACGACCAATACGGTTTTAGAAAGGACAGAGGAACCAGAGAAGCAATTTTGGCCCTGAGACTAATCATAGAAATAAGAATGGACATAGGGCTAAACACCCATATAGCATTTATAGATTTAGAAAAGGCGTTCGACAATGTTGACTGGAAAAGGATGATGAGAATATTGAAGGAAATTGGATTGGATTTTAGAGATAGAAGAACTGTATTTGAATTATATAAGAACCAAGAAACTATTATAGAAATCGGAAACGAGAGAAGAAGAGCAGGAATAAGGAAAGGAGTAAGACAAGGTTGTTCACTTTCACCACTCATTTTTAATGTTTTTATAGAATCAGCCATAAAGAAAATCTCAGAAACATCAGATAAGGTTGTTAAGTTTAATGGAGAAACAATACAATTCATACGATTTGCTGATGATATTGCGGCATTAGCAGAGTCACAGAATGACCTACAGGAACTTTTAAACACAATGAACAACATATTTAAAGAATTTTCTCTTAAAATTAACATTAAAAAGACTAAAATACTAAACATATCCAAAGCTAGTTTGAACTCACACAGAACAATAAAAATAGAAAATAACCCATTAGAAAATGTAATCCAATTCAAATATCTCGGAAGCCTTATTGTACAAGATGCTAGATGTATACAAGACATAAAAACCAGAATAGCAATAGCAAAACAAAAATTTCATAAAAACAGAAATATATTTACATCTGTGGTAAGCTTCACTTAACATTTAGTGTTTGTTTCATGTCAATCGGTTCATAAATAAAAAAGTTATGCCAATTTAAAGAATCACATCGAACATTCGTTAATTTACTACGAAATCTTATAGAAGCAGAGATTTTAACAGGTTGCGGCATAGCTGATAGTGTTTTTATTCCTCGGATTCCTGTCATTCTAAACAATATTTCGTTTAGTTTTAAACGAGTCCAGTTTTCAGTGAGCCTATGTTTTGCGATGATTAATTAATAAAGCCCAAGGTAAGACACTAAAAGTTGTGGGTGTGAATCTAAGTATTAGCTGTTTTTCGGTCAGCTTTATGTGGCTCTATCACGTGTTAGCATTCCTAGCAGCCTGTATGCTTTGATCCCTGATGGCTATACGTCTAATCCATACATCCATACATATTATAAAAGGCTTTGTCCTGACTGGCTGACTGACTGACAGACAACGTAAAGCCTAAACCGCTGGTCGTAGCGACTTGAAATTTGGAGGGTGTGTTTGTCTTAATGTCTAGAAGTGTACTAAGAAAGGGTTATTAAAAATTCAACCCTTAAGTGTATGAAAAGGGATGAAAACGATTGTATGAAACGTCTTCATTTTTTAACTTACAGCTTTGAAATTTTGTTTTGGAATACTTTTATTTAAATAAAAAATACGCTTATATTTTTTTTTAACTGGGGTGGATTTATAGGGATGAAATAAGGAATGAAATATTGTATGGAAAGACCTTTGCTTTTGAAGTTGGCGACTTGAAATTTGGAGGGAGGGGGAAGAGGAAAGGAAGGGAGAAGTGAGGGGAAAGTGCGGAGGTTGTGAGGGGGAAGTCAGGGCAAAGGGAGGAGAAAGTCAGGGGGAAATTGACTGCCTCTGTATTTCGGTGGTACTGTGTATGGACTGTGAGGTCGCGGGTTCGATTCCCGCTCAGTACAAATATTTGTAGCATGAACATGTCTATTTGCATTGGTCTGGGTGTTTCTATGTATAATATGTATCTATTTACAAAAATAAAAGTATTTAAGTATGTATATCCGCATTCTAGAACCCATAATACAAGCATATAATATGCTTACTTTGGGTCTAGATCGCGTTGTTTAAAAAAAAAAAGGAAGAGGGAACTTAGGGGGTGTGAGGAGGCAGTGAAGGGCAAGTGAGGGGCAAGTGAAGGGCAAGTGAGAGGACGTAAGGGAAAGTGAGGGAAGTGAGGGAAAGTGAGGAGTCAGTGAGTGGTGGTGAGTGAGTGGGAAGTGAGGAAAAGTGAGAGAAAGTGTGGGGAAAGTGAGGTAGATGGGAGGGAGACGGGAGGGGAAGGAAGGGGAAGGGAGGGGAAGAAAAGGGAAGGGAGGGGAAGGGAAAAGTTATTGTAGTGAAAATTTGCCTTTGTGTATTGTATGTTGTTTTACGGGGGATATTTTTAGGTAGGTTAAAGAGAGTTTGTACGAAAGGTGATGATGATGAGATTAGAAATAGTATGCAAAACAGTATTTAAACAATATAAAAATGTCTATTGAAAAACGATATTCATGCGAGCGAAGCCGTGGGCAGAAGCTATACATATATAAAAACGAAAGGTCACTCGCTCACTCACTCATCACGAAATCTCAAAAACTACAAGTGCTAGGAGTTTCAAATTTTGGAAATAGGTGCTCTCTAAGACGGGATTTTGCGAAATTCACTTCCCTGGAGTATAAAGGGGAACAAAATTTGTATGAAGCTTCTATAGTTTTATTTCGTCTGTTTTAGGGGTAGCGGGTGAATAGATTTAAATCGGATTCGCCTTTGAGACGGAATATACAGATATTTATTACTAATACAATGTACGATTGCCGTAAGATTAGGTAATAAATATTCTCATACAGGCACACATCTGAATTTTCACGCGAACGAAGTCGCGGGCAACAGCTAGTATTTAATATATATAAAAAAAAAGCATCATGTCGCCAAGTCGCATTTCAAATCAATTGAAATTGACATATTATTCGCTAATACCTATACACTACAAGAGAACTACAGTGCAAAAACGTCTGCCATAGAAACGCTAGGATGTCCCTGATCAGCAGTTAAGCATAATAATGCTTGCTGCGTCCAAAATAAAAATAAAAGTGTGCTGGTTTATATTTTACAACTGCAGTGCCATAAACAATAAAGTTTATTGACTTTAGCAATATTGCTAGTGTATTTTCATTTCATGACAAATTACCAATTTTATTTCACATAACTGTTTGAAATATAACAACACATAATGTGTCATAAAATTAACTGAAACTATTATTACAATGGCTACTTAGGTGACTTGCACAAGTCGTAACGTGTCACAGCATTTTACGATTTTGACGTTCGCGTTGATTCATTTCGAAGTCGACCACATACAGCTAAGTACCTCGCTTCGTTTTATATTAACTCGTAAAAAAACTCTCAAACTTAATGCTTAAGATGAATATAATTTCAGTTTATGATAGTAGGAAATTAGAAAATTCTCCATCTTCTTTCATTATGGCAACTGAACCGAACGAACGTGCTGTTTTGGCCAGCGTCAAAGCTCAAGTGTTAATTATAATTAATTTTCTAGACGGCTTTTAAAGTTAAAAATAGAATATTATATTTAAATAAGTTTAAATAATTTTTTTTATGTGAAAATAAAAGATGCAATCTTAATTAGAAAATGGTTAAATTGAGGACTGTAATAATAAAATATGACATCACATCAAGTGAAATTCAAAAAGCAATTTTATACAAATAAAACCTTTACTTTAGGTTGACATTGCTTATGACCTGCCTTGCAGATATCTGTTATTATATGTTTTAGTGGTTTTACAGTCAAACATATTTCTTTTTGGTAATCAAAATTTAGGATCTCAGAACAAGGAATAAAGCACCTTGTTCTGAGTTTAGGACACTAAGAATATTATGCTCAGGCTGCTCAGGTATATGTTTTGTGTTACTTTAAATTAAGAATATTATATTACAATAAATGTAGACAAACATTTGTAAATAATTTTACAAATGTAGACATACCTCTACACATTTGTGAAATAATTTTATTTAAAATAATCGATTACATGAATGGCTTAATCGTTTTTATTATATTTTTAATAATTTAAAATACCTAAATTTTACGTATCAATCGAATCAATAACTCTATCATTATTCAACTGTATTATGCCTTATATTTCACAAATAGATAAAAAGTCAGAGAAAACCTATTCAACAGGAATGAAGTCAAAATGCGGACATTTCAATAAAGAAAAGAAAAAAAAAGAGAAAAGAAAAAAAAATATAGATTATTAGAACTGGATTAGAAGTGAAATTTAATTAACGGCTAACTCGTATATCTTTATTTTCCTACGTTTAAATACACACAAACAAAACGACATCTAGGGCATACTTGAATCCAATTAAATTCAAAGGTTTATGAGGGGACACTAAATTTGCACAAAATCATCCTCTACCTCCTAACATGTAAATGCAACGAAATATTAAAGTGCTTATTCAGAATAACGGGCACAGTCCGCACGTGAAAATGATTTATAACAGTTAATGTAGTAATGGAAATGCTAATTTCTCACGTTTTAGCGCAATAACTTGCGGAGTTTTTTCATAGCAACTAAATTAACACCCTTTGTGAAGAAGGCTCGCGTGTTCATTCTGATTCGTTGTCAGGAAATGGCGTTTGTTGAGAAGCCAGGGTCACTTACCGAGCCGGCACCTCCCGCCAGGAGACCACTATTTAAATATCAACTCTATATTTTCACTATTTAGCCATTCCTAGGCTATAATTTTCCTTTTATTTTTGTAGTAGAATCTGCGCGCCTAGGGAAATTATGTAGTGCCAGACTTAATTACACTGTGTTGCTAAAAAAAACCGGTACGTTAAAACAAAGCTAGAGTCACAGCCGCGAATAAACATACAACACGTTTTTCCTCTAGCTTAGGTACATTTTTTTAATATTTACGAAGAGATAGCTGAATGAGATTAAATCAGATTGAACGGTCTTGTATTCGACATCAACCTTCACTCCGGTATTCGGCCACGCGATTTAATGCAAATAAATAAGACATCCGTTATTTTTCCATATTTCATTGTCCGTTTCATTCTCCCTTAATTTGTTTTTATTGTAATGGGATTATATAGATTATAAAGCTATTGACCGTGTGTAAGAGGTAAAAATGTAGAAAATGAATAAAAGTAAAAAATACTTCTTGTAGGTACTTGGAATAGTCAAAATTATCTTGTGGCTGCGACTGATGTGCAAGAAGTTGATGGATTTTATTTTTACACGGGAGAAAAACTTTGTGTGTTCAATAAAATTAGTACCGGGTAGCAATTTTAAATTCCATTATAGTTTGTGTTCTCGACAGTAAAGTTGTTTGTGTGTAAAGACCCCGTAACTCGTGAGTCTCATGACGTAGGACTTGTTTTCTTGTGTCTTAAATTTTCTGACTTGTATTTGTATTAGTGAAAGACTAAACTTTAGACTAAAATGTTCTGAGATCGCATGCAAAACAGCAATATTGTAAAGCCTAATTGTTTGTTCATTTACACGGTGAGAAAATTACGTGCCTGTGTTAATATTAATAACTCTAACGGAATTAATGTTCGTGTTAAAAGTTTTATGGTAGTGTTAGCGAATTTGTGCTCTGATAGAAAGCATATTATTATTATTGTCTATCATTCGTACTTATATGAATGGTTGTATTAGACGACTAGCTATTAGATTGTGTACGATGTAAATTTTTGTTTTTTAGGGCTCTGTACCCAAAGGGTAAAACGGGACCCTATTACTGAGACTCCGCTGTCTGTCTGTCTGTCTGTCTGTCCGTCCGTCCGTCTGTCCGTCTGTCCGTTTGTCCGTCTGTCCGTCTATCCGCCTGTCCGTCTGTCCCTCTGCCTGTCTGTCTATCTGTCTGTCCGTCTATCTCCAGGCTGTATCTCATGAACCTTGATAATTAAACAGTTATAATTTTCACAGAAGTTAACCTTTTTATATGTAACAGTTTTTAAAATACATGTATCGTAAACAAATTAACTTGTGCGAATAAAATGTTCTTGGAATGTTCACGTATAAAACGCAAATATCTAACTTACTTATTTTATAAGCATTTATCATTAAAAATGTTAACTATATATCTATTGTCTCATAAACTTACAAGTATAACTAAGCAAAAAAGGCAAATGCAAACCAGTGAAAGATTTTGAAAACATCATTCATGACAACTTGACCTGTTTAATCAAAATAGAACCTTTTGACCGAAAAGTTTGCGTGTTGCTCTTTATAGATTATTCTTGGACAAATGCAGCGATAGGATAAGCTCGGTAGCGATTAGCATTGCTAAACAACAGCAATGTACCCTTTCATAGTCTCGGCACTACTTTATTTTGTACTCCTGCACGCCACTACAAAATTGCTACTTTGAAAAGACTAGAATAGACTTTCTATGGATGTAACAGAAAAGTTTGATAAGGATTATCAATGGCAGGTTTTCAATTACAAAACAAAATTACACTACAGAAATGGGTATTTAAAGAAAAATAATGATAGCAGAGGACTATCTAGTAGGTAGTAGGTTTTTAGATATAAAGTACTGTAGGGGTACGTATGTATGTGTTAATATTATGTATGTGTGTAAGCATGAAGTATGTAAGTTGAGTCGGCCAGTTACTGCGCATTGGCCCGACAGAGTGCTAGGCTCTACTTAGTTATTAAACATATTAAGAATATATATTGTGTGTGTGCGATTGTGTAAAATAAATATATTATAGACTAGCTGTGCCCGCGACTTCGTCCGCGTGGAATAGTGATTTTCGACAGCATTTTTTGGATATATCTTTTGGTTTGTTTTGAATTATAAACATCTTCGTTTAGGTGAATAAGAAAAATCTTTACAGTAAATGCTTCTCTATATACGATTTTAGACGTATAGCCATCGGGGATCAAAGCCATACAGGTTGCTAATATTACTTACACGTGACAAATCCACACAAAGCTGACCATGCAAAAAACAGCTAATATTTAGATCCACAGTCACAACATTTAGTGTCTGACCTTAGGCTTTATTAATTGTCATCGCGAAACATAGGCTCACTGGAAACTGAACTCGTTTAAAACTAAACGGGAAATGGTTTGGAATGAGAGGAATCCGAGGAATAAAAACGCTATAAGGTTTTTTAAAATATATTAACCTGCCAAAGTGACTCCATCCCGCCTGATGGTAAGCAGTCAGTGGAATCCAGAAGTGGTGGCCACCATAAAAAAAGCCATCGTTTTAAACTGCTGGTATGGTGGCCTCCACTATGGTGGCTGGGAATAGGGTTAGGGGAGTGAGGGAAGTAAGGAAAAAGGAAAGGGGGAAATTGGACTCCTGGCACTCTCACTCACCGAACGAAACGCAGTAGTACGAATACTGCTACTTTTACGTCGATCTTTTATGAGAGGGTAGTACTTCCCCGGACGATCCGGCCCATTCATGCTGAAACCAGCTTGGATCTACTACCGTAATACTACGGTTAGGTTTAATTGGGCCCCTGTACAATGCCGCGGGCGTCCAGCGGCACCACCATTTATACGGGTCTTACTGGCCGGCGGGTTGACCCACACCACCCACACAATGACTCCACGGATACTCAGCTGGTCCCACACATGCTGCGAGGATTGTCATCTCTGCATCAGTTGGGCCTCCGGCTCTCGCACTTACCGAACGAAACGCAATAATATGGATACTATTACTCTTACAACGATCTTCTATGAGAGGATAGTACTTCCCTGGTCGATCCGACCCATTCATGCTGAAATCAGCGTAAATCGACTACTACTATTTCGTAATTCACTTTAATTCCACCTATTCCGTAATGAGACGTGTTAACATGTTTTTATCATAAAAAATAAAATGTCCAGAAAAATATAAATCTAACTTTTATTTACATTTTAACTGATAAAGTATTTACATTTTAATAAAGAAATAAGACGTGTTAACCTAACTTAAAAACACACTAACCTAAGCTAAATACATACCACATGTATGACGTGATTATTTAAATTGGCATAACTTTTTTATTTATGAACCGATTGACATGAAACAAACACTAAATGTTAAGTGAAGCTTGCCACAATGTATCAGTGAAAACCATATTTAAATCGGATAAGCCGTTTTTAAGATTAGCATGAATTTGAAACTCGATTTCCCCCTGACTTTTCCTTCCCTTTCCCCTGACTTCTCCCTCACTACCCCCGCACTTTCCCCTCACTTCTCCCTTCCTTTCCTCTTCCTCCCCCTCCCTTCCCCTCCCTCCAAATTTCAAATCGCCAACTTCAAAAGCAAAGATCTTTCCATACAATATTTCATCCCTTATTTCACTCCTATAAATCCACCCCAGTAAAAAAAAAATTCTGAGCGTATTTTTTATTTAAATAAAAGTATTCTAAAACAAAATTTCAAAGCTGTAATTTATAAAATGAAGACATTTTATACAATCGATTTCATCCCTTTTCATACACTTAAGGGTTGAATTTTTAATAACCCTTTCTTTGTACACTTTTAGACATTAAGACAAACACACCCTCCAAATTTCAAGTCGCTACGACCAGCGGTTTAGGCTTTACGTTGTCTGTCAGTCAGTCAGTCAGTCAGGACAAAGCCTTTTATAATATGTATGGATGTATGGATTAGACGTATAGCCATCAGGGATCAAAGCATACAGGCTGCTAGTAATGCTAACACGTGATAGAGCCACATAAAGTTGACCGAAAAACAGCTAATACTTAGATCCACACCCACAACTTTTAGTGTCTTACCTTTACTTTAATTACTTAATTAATTAATTACTTTAATTAGTCATCGCAAAACATAGGCTCACTGGAAACTGGACTCGTTTAAAACTAAATGAAAGACTGTTTAGAATGACAGGAATTCGAGGAATAAAAACACTATCAGCTATTCCGCAACCTCTTAAAATATCTGCTTCTATAAGATTTCGTACTAAATTAACGAATGTTCGATGTGATTCTTTAAATTGGCATAACTTTTTTATTCATGAACCGATTGACATAAAACAAACACTAAATGTTAAGTGAAGCTTACCACAATATATTAGTGTGTATTATATTTAAATCGGATAAGCCGTTTCTGAGATTAGCGTGCACAAACGCACAGACAAACAGACAAACAGACAAACAGACAAACAGACAAAAATTTTAAAAATCATTGTTTTGGGTTCTATTTGCGTTGATATAGGTCCCAATAGTATTTTTTCTCATATATCTTCCATGTACAGACAGCGATCGGTTACATTTTTATTATATGTATAGATTATAAAAGAGTGTTATCTGTCGGACCAGTGCCGGTGATTCCCTGTGTAGTCCTTTGGTAGTCTCACATTACTGCAGCCTGGACACAGTAATTTAGTAAAGTCTTGGGTTCGATTCCCGTATATAAAATAAAATAGGTGCTTATAGCAAGGGAGTACCTATAGTACCTTCAAGGTTTTATCCTAAAAGTATAAGCCAAAATGTATCACGCACATGTTCAAAGCTTTAAAGCTGACCAAATTGAACATCTTTTGATTGAAATGTCCAATACTACTTAACTCAACACGTGAATTTAATCCGGGATCTAAGAACGACCCAAAAGTGTGTAATAATAGCGAAAATAAATGTCTGCTATACCTGCTTTATTCTATAAAATGTCACAGAAGGGTCGACCGGCAAGGTCCAAGCAATCATGTCCACCATCGATCATTTGAGACGTTCCGTGATGAATAGCGAACTACCCCGTAATCTATATCACTCGCCCTTACGAATAACGCTATTATATTACCTGGTGCAACCCATTGGCCATAGTTCAAGTAAAGGTCAGATGACAGATAGCTGGCGTGAGTGGTCAACAGCTTATCACTGATAGGACCGATTTAAGTTCATTCGAGCTTAGAACACGATAGTGCGTAATCTGTTGATGTTTGTAGCAACTTTTGTGTTTATTTTAAGTGCAGTATTTGTTAGTAATACTTATTCTTATAAATGGAACGAAATATTTTGTAAAACGATTGGAGTTAATGATCGTTCAGCTTGAATTTCCATTCTTACCGTGTAGGTATATTAAATTTTTTCATCTTTAATTGCAATCACAGTTAATACTGGAGTTACGTTCACCTAATAGGTAAGACATAAATAGAGCCGCAAATTAATTGAGTAAAGTCAATTCGAGTAGGAATATCTGTTCTTATTGGTTTTCGCTGCTTGACTTTCTCAACTTGACCGCCTAGCGTTAGCTACCACTAACTCACGTTAGATACGTGTGTTTGAGTTTAAAATGATTGAATTATCTTGTAGGAAGTTTATTAATGCATATGGTAATTTCTTATTACAAAGCTAAATACTATTGTCATCTAAAATGGAGTATTAATACTGATATTTCTGACAATGTTCAATTTTAACCATACGGGGTACAGCCTGCATGTGCAACTTAATAATACAAAATTTTGAAATAAATGTTTCATGGTCAGTAGCACCCAAAGACATTATTCACATAAATGTCTAGGTGTTAGAAGTTTTTATACTTGGCATTAATAATCTACCACTAGACGAAACGTGTTATTTTTGCCAATTTTGTAGTTTAGCATTTGTAGAATAGGAGCATTAATTTGAAGATTTTTAACTATTGTAGCTCTACCGAGAATTTAACTGCGATCCATGCTTTTCGGTTGTAGCAAAAGTAAAAAATCATTCAAAATTAAAGTTCCTGACATTTATTAATATCACAAAAATGATGTCTGTCATTTGTAGACAATAACAAAACTAAAATTCAACAACAGCTACAAAATATATCAACAACTTCTATTATCGTACACGATAATCCTCGCTAACCGCAACATCTATCTGTAACCATGTTCTACCTTGTAAACAAAGCCCACAGGAGATGAACAGCTTCCGCTAACATTGTATTCACCGGAACTAGCCCCGACATAACACGCCTTGCTGCCCGCCCGGGTGTTGCGTGCACGCACCCATCGCATGTCCACCTTCCCCTTATCGTACAATAATTAAAACTACCAAACTTAACTCCTTAATCTTTTCGTAATCTACTATTTTTTGCGTGTCTACTTTCTATATTTAATCCAGTTTTTAAGTTAAAAATAAACATGACTGTATGATAAGGCCAAAGAAAGCATTTGTTACATTTAATTTCAAAAGTATCACCTGTCACTCAAATCAACAATTACTATGAAACAACAGAATTACAATGGCACAATAAAACATGGGGTAAAGTCACTTGGATCTATCAACCCAACCGAAACATTTTTTTTACTTCATGCTTACCTAAATCACTGTCTAGATATTGGTTATTTTGCTTTGGCTATAAGTAGAGGCACCAGAGACAGTGAACTGTTTCTGGCGCTCCTGTTGTCTATCAGCTGTGGATTACAAGTTTTTATTCTCACGCCTTGATTAATGTGCGAAATTTGCTGAAATACAATGATATTCGAGGAATATAATTATGGTTTCACGAACTCGCGACAAATTTGCCGATGAAATTAATAAGGCATTCAGTGAGTTATCTCTTTCTTAAATGCATTCTGTTATGTAAATAACAAGCGTGGGTAACTTATTGTGGCGCCAGCTTTTGGCCGGTCGGTTCTTGCTTTCTGATGGTACTGTGCGCCTATAATATTATAGTTTTATGTTTCCTTTTACTCGCGCATTCTCGCTCCTCAAATTTACTTAGGAATACGCTTCTTATGCAATTATTTTGTTCTAACTATTCGCTATGATTTTAATTATATTTTAATCGTTTTAATAAGTACCTATTATAAAGATATATGACATAAAGTGTTCTAAAATACACAAACCATATTTTTAGCTTTGCGGTCGTTCGTGCGATATTTTAATATCACGCTATGTCATAGTGGTATTTTAGGATTTTTGTATGAAGGTCAATCACGAAATGTTTACATACATCTCGGGAAATACACTTCACTGTGAAATAGTTTACGAAGCGAATTTTATTGAAAATATAAATGTCAAGTGTGCAAACTTTGTAATAAAAACATTGACTGACTAGTTTTTTATTTTTCGAGTTCTTTTCACTGACCTCGTAGCTATAACTTTGCTATATAAACTGTGATGACATTCCAAAATTGTTATATATTATCATACATGATAGCAATGAACTCTATCGTTTTGCTCAGAATATGTGAGTCAAGCGAAAGTATTCAAGTACAACCGAAAAAAGGATGATAAATAAAATGACACTAAAATGTTGTGTTTTATAACGTTAGAGTAGTAGTAGAAGGCAACTGTACGAGTAATCGGTATGCAGCAATTAGTAACTGTGACCTTAGCTGGTTACAATACTCGTACATGAGCATGCATGCACAGAAATTTGATTAGCTTTCTGTTCGCACTGTAGAGTATAATTTTAACATTATTATATGGCAAAATGTGTATAGCTGCGGACCTAAAAAGCTACATACTAGTTAATAAGTTATAAACCAACTAAAAGTTAAAATATAAAACTAAAAATAACAGTAGTGATGGAGAAATTGGTGTTTTTATGGAATACTATACAAATACACACCTACATTTAACCTGGCAAGTTATTATCTCTGCAATACGATATTGAGGGGACATTTTTTAATATTTATGTAACGAAAACATGCAAATTAAGTGCAAAACGGGTCCCAATTATTCATTGAGCCGTATCACTAACTATAACTATGTTGTGTTTGATTGCCAATTAATCTGTTGATCGCGGTCAGCAGCGAGCTGCAATGTGCGATACCTTGGTGTAAATTGCCCATAATATTGAAATGACCTGAGTTGCAGTATTTGTAATACGTGTTTTAATTTCATGTTATTTTTACGGATTTGTCGCGTGGTCAGATAAAATTGCATAAAGAAAATGTTACGCAAAATAGCACGAAGCAAATAGCTACTATAGTTTGTAGCGAAAAATTAGAAATACCTGGATGTGAGTATAACGAGATGTTAACTGTAAATGTTGGTTACCAAAACCAGAAATATTACTTGCGACTTATTTAACAAAAGGACAAAATCAATATGCTGACAAGCCAAGACACGAAATCGTCAAAGCTATTTAAAGAAGCACTGTAGATTCTACTGACCAGCAAGAAATTTGATTTAGTGATGGTTTAGACAACAAAAAAACATATTAAACTTTGTGGTACTATGCAGCGAAATTTGTAGCCGCATTCAAAACCAAAAAATGTATAAAATCTTTTTAAAAGATGAAATATAGGTTAGTAAAATCTAAAACTTGAATAAATTCAGAGCTTTGGAGCATGTGTCAAAACGTTAGGTCAAAACACAAGTCCCTGTATCAAACAGTGGACACTCAGACAGAACCAACAAACTCTGAGTTATGTCTACACGATATGGGTGACAACATTATTGTTGTTTTTTCTATCGGCATTATTGTCCTTTGTGCTATAACATAACGACATTGTTTGCAATGGAGTTGTGATTTATACTCAGGCGGTATTTGACCGCGATAAGCATCAATTTTTAAAGTTATAATTTTAAACAAAAAAAAACCGACTTCAAACGGGAAGGTATTATCAATCCTAATTTGCTATTGTAGTAAGGTTCATATAGTATTTGCTTGGCACCAACTTCAAAATTATAAAATACTTATTTAATCATTTCTGATTAACTTACGATTTTTGAAAGTTCCCTTCGATTTCCCTGGGATGCCATCATCAGATCCTGGTTTCTTTATTATGGTACCACACTTGGGATATCTACTTTCCAACAAAAAAATAATCATCGAAATCGGTTCATAAACGACGAAGTTATCCGCGTACACACATAAAATATATATATACGGTCGAATTGAGAAACCTCCTTTTTTTAAAGTCGGTTAAAAATAGCTTTAGGAAACTCGAACACTCTCGAATATATTGTTCTATTTTGGCTTCTGTTATAAAGAATCAAATACACTACAGACGAAATTATACTGTCACGGAAATAAATGCGAAATCTAAATTAGCGCCGCGATTTATTTTCCGAATAACCGGAGATGCCGCGCGGAATGCCATAAACTCACTAGCTAGAAAGCCTTGCCAACTTTTTCCATCGGCGTCATTGTATTGGTCTGCAATAATTTTAACAACTTATACAGTATAACAAATAAATTTGAGGTGGTACAACCGATTTCTTTATTAAAATTTGAGCAGTGAGTTGGAAAGTTCAACATGCCCGTATTAGTTATAGGTTTCCTCTAAAAAGTGCTCGTTTTGAAACTCTACTGGTTTACGATTTAGCCTCGGTATGTATTCCAGATTTTTACGAGTTAACTTTTCTGATATAATGCTCGAAAGCTGGGACCGTTCGGAGAAAAGTGATTAAACATGGAATTTGCATTTGCACAAACAGTCGCCCGTAAATGATAGAGATACGTATTAAGTACTTTGAAAACAATAACAAAGTTTCGAACTCAAATAGTATAAGTAAGTGGGTATTTCCGTCACGCGTTTTAATGTGGTTTTGAAATCGAATATGTTTCGGTTTCACGCGATGTCTGTGGATGGCAGAGGAAAGCCCCAATAGTAGTGAGTGAGCGCCCCACGTCATACTGACGTGGGTACAATGGCGTATTTGCTTCTCGGCGTCCCACAGGACAAGATAACTAAAGTGAGAGTTATCTTCATTGTAAACTTCATTTCATTATATCGTATGAATAATTGGACGTAGTATTCAAACACTTCATGTTCGACTTCAACGTTACAAATTGTTTCCTCGCTAATGTAAATAGTTTTTAGTAAATGTAATGTTTGCCAATCTCTTCGGTCAACTTTACAATAAATTTATATTTGAACGTGGAATTGGTGATGAGACCTTGATGACGTTTCAATGGAATGGAAAATGAATAGTCGCTGATTGCTGGATTGCACCAGTAAAACGTTTTCTGTTAAGGATAATCCGTCGACTGCCTACAGGCATTTGTATGAGTGTAAAATAGTGTCAGTCTGATGCATAATAATATGCAAACTGCATTATTTTTTTATAATGTTCATAAAGTTTCAAAAAGAGCTTTGCAGTCACGTTGCGTACGTTCAAAACTTACAAGTGTGTAAAATCCGTTAATTCGAACATATTTATTGGTTTTTTATTTGCTTTTGATACTTTTCTTGCTTGCTTACTTGCTACCGTCAATCCACCTGCCATTTGTGGCGTATATATTCCGTGTCCTGAGTGACAGTTTTGATCAATTTAATGTAAGAATATCGATATGAACGAAAAAACTGAGAATTATTTGTTACGCACAATAATTTGCTCAGTTGTGAATTCCAAAATCGCGACGCTTATTGATTGCAAAAACATCATAAAGGGGTCATCGACCTTTTGCACAAAATATTGCTATTAAATCTGTCCGTGCAATGTACATTACTTGGTGAAAAGAAACCATTATGTTAGTTTGCACCTAACGTAATTGCAATGAGTTGGCTTTTCAAAATATTTCTGTATATTAAATCTTTACATTTAAATCTTGTTTTTTTGTCAGAAGATTAAATGAGAAGCTTCTATCCATTTTTGAGTCATAAGAATGAATGTTTCACATCACGGAATCAAAGAAACTGAAAATGTAATAAGACTAATGATAATGAAACAAAGAGAATGGAGGGAAGTTAAAAACATCCGAAGTTTACATTGAACTTGTCCGTAAACATAGCTAGCGTAGAAAAAGCTAAAAATATATCTTTCAAGCAAAATTCGCTTTTGAGTCGCGTTTAGGTGAGAATTTAATTAATTTCAACATTCCAGAGCTATTCGTCCTGCAGAGTGGAACCCATAAAACCTAATGGACTTTCTCTGTCTAGTGTAAGGTAATACTGCGTGAGACCGCTCGCGCCCGCCCACGCTGAATTGCAATCTTACTAGGATTTGCACAGATCAATGTAGTGTGTGATAGTGAAGCTTCGAAATTATACTTCTTATGAAATTGCTGACACCAGACGTGCCTTTTTTTTATGCATTCGCGCAAGTAATTTGTTGTCCTTGTCATATCGCAAAAAGATACTTAACTTATGAATTTGTCATCTCCATCTGGGTGTATTGTCTACTTTTTACATCAACCAGTCCTTTAATAAAATAATGAAATAGACTAGGAATGGCACTATAAACTAGTAATCGAAGATCAACAAAAATGACATACAAATAATTTGCTAATTTTTGGTGAAGGTGGCAGAAAAATCATACAGCACCAGATGAGTAGTCTCATATATGATAAGACTCCACAATCGCGATCGCCAGTCCGCCAGTCAAAAATGACGACTATGGCAAATCGCCCATCTTTAATGCGTCAAAGAGAGTTTTGTCCAGGTTCTGAACATGTGTCGGTGACGATCAGGGTTTCTTACTAAGCACATTCTTTAATACATTAAAAGCATAACTGGAGCTGTAGCAATGTCACGTTCCGATGAGTTTCGTCAACTATGTTACGTCACGCAACACACGGCTATACGCGTTGGACCGTGAATCTATCATGGTTCACTTACTAAAAATGAGCTCTGCTGCCTCAGGCGTGCGTATTTTGAGTGCGTAGTCCCGCTACGCTATGTAGCCACGAGTAGTGTTTTGTGCCTAGTAAGCATTTATTGCCACATAAAACACAATCTGCTGAAAGCGAATATATTTTAACTGCTTAATAGTTCTACGACATTTTAGTGCGCAATCTGACATGCATTTAGTAAGAACAGTTTATGTAGATAATTTATATGTTTTACACCAAATTCTGCATTAACATTATTACTTAAAGGCTTTAAAAATTCGAGTGTATTTGAAACGCTTCCAAGATACTGTCTAAGAAGTACTCTCAAGTCAAGAGTATCAAGATACCCTCTAAACTGAGAAAAGTCATTCAATAACCTATTCAAAATTCATTTACATTTTGTCGATAACGGTTCTAATTTCCAGGTCAAAAGAAAATTAAATCAGCGCGTCGGTATTCTAAAGGGAAAGAGTCTAATGCAATGGCGATGTTGCGTCGATAAAGGAGCGGGAGGGAGGCGCCGCAGGCTGCGTCAAAATTTTGTCGATTACGTAATTTCTATTCAAAGTAGATCCAAGTGGCTCTCGCATAAGGCTGCCAAAACACAGCCTGGGGACTCGGACCGACTCGACTCCTAGTCGAGTCTGATCCTCTAACAATGTCTTTGGAAATTCAACTGGGAGGTTACCCGCCGCGCCGGGACTATACAGACATGTTACATTATACTAAGCATAGTGGTGAGTGGTAACCCTGAAGTAGAATTTTATTGCGCTCCCTCTGCGCTGCTCAATCGAGACACAGTGGAGCTACTTGTAGGTCGATGAACCTTTTATTTTTTTAGTATGTCTTAAAAAGTACACTTTGTTTTATACACACTCGCAATAAAATACTATAACAACTTGTTTTGTTTAGCCTTGAAGGCAGAGGTTACTATTTGTTGTCAAAACTGACGCCATGCCAATGAAATGCGTCTGAACACAACGGCCAACATAAATATTGAAAGCGTAATACATATTTAGCTAAGGTAACAAAGTAATTGCATTTATCAGTGTTCCGTGACGTCACAACGTTAGCGTAAATAGTTTGCGTTACGTTGCGTGGCCGGGTCGCGTGATACTAGACAATTTCGCACTCTGGTATAGGTTTCACTTTGTGTTTATAAGCATCTTACATCTATAAGCATGTTGCAACTAATTTCATAGATTTAAAAACTTTTGAATGGGAAGGGTAAAGTTGGCGAGAATGTTACGGCTCGCGTGAGGCTAGCACGCGAGGGGAGCGAAATGAAAAATAATACGTTCGTATATTCTAGGTATGTAAAGTTATTAATGTTGGCGCAACTATGTATGTTGTAATGAATGAACAAGAGAGAATTATTTGTAGTGTACAGAGCTGATAAATCAAGTTGCAGGTTCTAATTTAGCTATTTGACAAACGGTAAGCATTATTCGCTTTGTGATGTTTAATGGCAATAAGGTAAATGATGGTACTCACAGGAACGTAGCGTCATATAATTTATTGCACTCTACTCATAAAATGTAAAGCTCGCACTGATCCCACGGATGTCGAGTTTTGTTCGAACACAAAGCCTTTTACAGCACACGTTTAGCATTTCACTCATTGTGCGGCGTCCACACAATGCGTGATATATTAAAAGTACGGTATGTATCTATGTATTGTAGGAGACTTAATCACGCAGTCAAACGGACAGCATGGTTTTGTGGGATAAACGTATATGATGTTTATGTATGAACATGAACTGTATATAAATTAAAAATCATAATTATAGTAGTATTAATGGGTGTTTTCTGGTGGTTCAATGATTCTGTCCTATGGGATCACGAGATAAACCTATTTCTCAAAGTCCCATTGAGCTCTACGTACAGTTTATAACTATATCTAATAGTGTCTTTTTGCATTGACGATACTTACCTTTATTTTAAATACCTACTTAAAAATCAATAAAGACGTGTTAGAAATAGTGAAAAAGCTCAACGTGGTACTTTAATCCAAGTCTCTCGCAGTACTGCCGTAGAGTACGTGATACCACAGAATAAATATGACCTACTTCTACCGTCTATGGAATTCGAGATTCTACTTCGAGTTCATAATTTTTTGAATTCTATATTTATATTAAATTCTTTGCTAATATTTTTTTAAGAAATCAGCAGAGTAAAAAATCTTTTATTAGTATAAAAGATGGTGGGTATCTATAATAACACTACTGTGTTGGATTATGTATTCTGGACTGTTTATATGACCTGTCTGCCCCTAACTCAGTAGGACCACGTACATAGTAGTATACCGTGGTCCCACCAGTAGGACAAGTCACTAGGACCTCGGGCTCCAGACTCCAATGGTATAGCACTAGTAATAGTTACTTCGTTCTCTCACAGGTAGCCTACATGTTCTGTGCTTCTTAATTTTTTTTTAGAAATTCAAGCTTATAAAGAGATCTTTTTATTTATTACTAGCTGACCCGGCGAACTTCATACCGCCTAACAGTCAATTATTTAATTCTTTTTTTGGCAATGTTTTTATTTTCTCTCTCCGTAAGAACCATTCTCGTACTTCAAGGAATATTATAAAAAAAGAATTAGCAAAATCGGTTCAGCTGATCTTGAGATTTGCGCTTAGCAACACATTTTTCATTTTTATATTATATATTAAGTAAATACTACATTTTGATCTGCAACATCATTTTATTATTATTTTTTATTATAATACACTGTTAAAATAAACAATAACTTGTCACAAATTAATACACCTCACATACACAATAAAATAAAAAAATCATGCGACTACAGGGATAAATTATTTTTAAAATGGATAAATGATGATAATAACCTAATATTAAAACGAGACTATAATAAACATAGAAATTATACAAATAAACTCATACAAAAACATAAAAATAAATCCGTAAAAACTAATATAATACAGAATAAACAAAATCCGAAACAATTGTGGCACATTTTAAATGAATTAACAGGCCGAACCAGAACGTCAGTAGATAATATTATTGTAAACTCTTTCGGTGATCAGGGTGTCAATGATTTAGATATAGCAAATAACTTTGCTACAACTTTTAAAAATACTGTGAAATCTATAGTACCTAATTGCACTAGGCCATTATTAAATAAATCTACTTACACTAATACGGCTAATGTCACAATGCGATTTAGACCAGCTACGGCAAAAAATGTTGAAAGTATCATAAAAACTATGAACACAAATAAATCCCCCGGTATAGATAGTATTAGAGCTATCGACGTCCAAAGACTATGTACAAAAATATCCACGATTATAGCAAACTTAATAAATAATAGTATTGTAAATTTTTTTTATCCTATATCATTGAAGACTGGTATTGTTAGACCCATACATAAAAAGGGTAGTCGTACAGACTACGAAAATTATCGACCAATTACTATACTGCCAATCATTGATAAGATAGCTGAAAAATACATATGTAAAGAAATTCATTACTTTTATAAAACAAATAATATACTAAATAATAAACAATTCGGCTTTCAACAACACAAAAATACTACCCAATTACTAACGAAGTTCACAGACAACATATATGAACAATTAGACAAAAAACAGCACGTTATGGTTGTCTTTGTGGACTACAGCAAGGCGTTTGACACTTTGAAACATAATTTTCTACTAGAAATACTAAAAGATAGTGGTATCAGAGGCAACATTCTAAAATGGTGTAGCAATTATCTTAAGGACAGAAAATATGTAGTTAAAGTAAATAACACCTATAGTGAACCTGTTAACGTAACAGATGGTACGGCGCAGGGCTCTGTATTAGGACCACTGCACTACCTTACTTATGTAAATAGTTTACCTAATCTAATGACAGAGTGTGACATATACCAATTTGCTGATGATACTTGTTTATTAGCCTGCGGTGATACTCCTGAGGCTGCCATCGATAAACTCCAAATAGACTTTAACAAGCTACTTTCATGGTCGCATGACGCTGGATTAGTATTTAACGTAAGTAAAACTAAACTTATGTACATCAGTATCCAACTACCCCCTGCTGGCGGGCATAGCCCCCCTCCCCCATCCTGACACTGTTTGGCTGAGGAGGAGACTGAAACGCCCTGCTCGGGAACTGATCCCAGTTCCCTCGAGCGGGGCGAACCAGGACCCACTCGCCGAGGACGAACCACCGCCCTCTCGCAGGCGGCTAGCTGGGCCTCCCCCAACGGGGAATCACCCGGCTGGTCCGACTCGAGGGCGGAACTAAAAACTCCCAGGACCGGCTCATAGTAATGAGCCGCGAAGAAAACCACCGTAAGGAGCTACGCTCCACATGGTGCCCCCCCCCCTTTACAGGGTGAGAAGAATGGACGTACATCAGTACTAGTCAAAACCGGATTCCATATCAACCTGAGTTAAAAGCACACAACCACGATTGTCTCCACAAATATATGAACTACAATAGACCTTTTACTTGCGTCTGTGAATCTGTTGACGTAGTAAATAAGCACGTCTATTTGGGGTTAGTCATTGATGACAGGCTTAATTGGAAGGATCATATAAATAGTGTTTGAGACAAGCTAAGAGCCATACTATTTAAATTTTCCATTATTAAAAGGAAATTCCTTACCAAACCAATTTTAATTATTAATATTTATATGAATAAACCTAACCTAAAAAAATACATATATATATTTTATAAGATACACAGATATACATCCTTTATAAGAACTGTTTTAAAAACGTCAACAAGGACGCGTTTACGTGCACAGCCATATGTTAGAGTGAGGCAAACAACTTTGTTGCTTTTGCATAATATAGAATTAATGTTTTAGGATTACCCACATAAGTAACATGTAAAAAAAAATATGTTTTTTTTCTGTTTAGATTGTAATATGTAAGTATAATTATAGACGACTCTGGTGCATTTTAAAATTCTAATGAGTTTGTAAGCGCCTAAACTATGTACCCTACTGTTTAATTTTTATGATAAATAAATAAATAAAAAAAAAATTATAACTTAACTAGAACGATAGAAGAAGATTCTTGTGGCTCAAGTGAGGCACTTTACGATGTACTCAGGTTGCTATATGAACAAACTAAAGGCCCATTTACACATTATAGGTTTTCCAATACAATTTTCATTCTAACGTTATCTTAGTCGTTGAATTCAAAGTGAGAGGTAAGAAAAAGAAGTTTATTATGTGAAATTTAAGTTGTTTTTAAGAACATTTAATTCAGAATTTATTTTTGTATTATTCATTTTTGTTTAAGGAAAATAATAGGTACTCACAAGTCACACTTACACAACTCAAACTTATTATTTCATTTCGATCACATGAGTGGCTCTTTTAAAGTGAAAATAACAAAAACAAAATATCAGCCAATTAACCTACACTACGCTGACCAGGTAGAGTCATAAGAAAAACAATCAAGAAACTCAGGCCAAGTCTTTGAGTCACTTCGCGGTTGAGTAAAGTAAACACTACTTTTGGGTGTAGATTGTAATTATAGGTACCTATTATACAGTATATACCGCACTCTCAGAGTGAAACTGAAATAAAATGATAAGTGCTATATGGTAATTATAAACTTAGAGTTAACCAGAGCAACATCGACGTTCGTTGGCGTATTTGGGTGTTATGCCTCTTTTCCCATGAAGGTGTGATATATGTGAAGGCTACGTGTGTTGCGTGAGAATACACCATGTTAGGCATGTAGGATCATAAACGTCATGTGCACCGGTAATGCTAGTAAATGTCCGTAATCGAACCTTCGCGACTCACACCCTCGATTTACGAGTTAACGGTAGATTTTCGCACCCTATACGCCTTTTGCGGAATATTTATGGCTTGCTTTCACGCAATAGAAGGTGGCGATGCCTACAAAGTCAAGCTACATAAAATGGCGAGAAGTTTTATTGAATTTTCATTGTAATTTATTCGTATATCTAACTTCGACGGTAAATAAGAATATCGTCTGTCTGTTGGTAAGTGTTTTCCGTATACTATGGACGTTTTTAATACCAAAGGTCTATTATTAGAGGTCTGACACGGGTAGGTAATAGGTACCTATTGATGCTTTGAGATTTTAGAATGGTCAATATCTCTGGCAAATTATTATTATATTGGTCTACTGACATTCACCCCTGGACATGGCACTCAAGAGCATCTCCAATGTGTCTACCCGTTTTTTTTTTTTTTATATTAGCCTACCAAAGTGACTCCACTCTGCCTAATGGTAAGCAGTAAGTGGAATCCAGAAGTGGTCGTAGAACGCTCGCATCCACCTGCTATTCTCGACAACTGTATAATGTATAAGTACATATAATAAACTTGGAGTGTCTGTTTGTAATATTGAAATAACCGTTTTTTACTACATGTATATGAATATAATATATACGGTACATATACCAAAATAACATTTTTTACAATTTTTGTCTGTCTGTCGGTTTGTTCCGGCTAACCTCTGAAATGGCTGGAATGATTTTGACGGGACTTTTATTGGCAGGTAGCTTATGTAATAAGGAGTAACTTAAGCTACGTTTATTTTAGACAAATTCTTTTATATAAGAAAAATAATGTAATGTTGATCGACTGTTAGGCGGAACGAAGTTCGCCGGGTCAGCAAGTATTAATATAAATTAATTTAATCAGAAACGATTCCATATATTCACCAGTATCTCAGTGATAATATACTAAATAACGTCTTCACTTAGCATAGCGAATAAGACATAGTATTATTCATTTTTTAGTAAAATAAATAATAAAAAATTTTTTTTTTAAATAAAAAACTATTCATGTTTTACCTTTGTAGGCAGATTACAATCTAGGGCAGATGCAGCAAAAAGCAAAATTTCTGATGTTTGATTATATTTATTTACTAGCTGTGCCCGCGACTTCGTCCGCGTGGAATAGTGATTTTGGGCAGCATTTTTTGGATATATCTTTTGGTTTGTTTTGAATTATAAACATCTTCGTTTAGGTGAATAAGAAAAATCTTTACAGTAAATGCTTTTCTATCTACGATATTAGACGTATAGCCATCGCGGATCAAAGCCATACAGGCTGCTAGGATTAGTTACACGTGGCAAATCCACATAAAGCTGACCATGCGAAAAACAGTTAATATTTAGATCCACACTCATTAATTGTCATCGCGAAACATAGGCTCACTGGAAACTGAACTCGTTTAAAACTAAACGGGAAATTGTTTGGAATGAAAGGAATCCGAGGAATAAAAACGCTATAAGTTTTTTTTTTATATTAGCCTGCCAAAGTGCCTCTACTCTGGCTGATGGTAAGCAGTCAGTGGAATTCAGAAGTAGTGGACACCATTCCAAAAGCCAAACTGCTGGTATGGTGGCCGCCACTATGGCGGCTTAGTGAGATGCTTCTTCACGCCTCGCTTAAAAGTCCCAGGATGAAAGTTAGGTGGAAACACATGCGCTGGTAAAGAGTTCCAGGCTTTAATTGAGCGACAAAAGTATAAAGTGCTGAACCGTTTGGTTCGAGACCCTTTAGATTGCACTGTGAAAGGGTAGCACTTCAGTCCCGCACGTGTCGTTCTGGATAAAAAGGGAGAGGGTAGAATTAATTTAAAGAGCTGTTGAGAAGACTCTCCGTGGTAAAGGCGATAGAAGACGGCCGTTGAGGAGGCGATGTCTCTTCGCAGCTGTAAAGGCTTAAGGGTCTTAGGCCTCCGGGCTTCCATGATACGGACTGCTCGCAAAAGGCCCCCGTACCGTCTCGAAAATGGTCGCCGGGTTCCACTATCCGGTCACCAACCTGCACGACGAAGCACTCCGAGATTATGCGCAACCTGGTGGGGCAGTCTCTTTTTTTTTGGTTAGGTCTAATTGGGCCCTTGTACAATGCCGCGGGCGGCCAGCGGCACCACCGTTTATACGGGTCTCCCTGGTCGGCGGGTTGACCCACACCACCCACACAATGACTCCGCGGATACTCAGCTGGTCCCACACATGCTGCGAGGATTGTCATCTCTGCATCAGTTGGACCACCGGCTCTCGCGCTTACCGAACGAAACGCAATAATATGGATACTATTACTCTTACGTCGAAAACTATGAGAGGGTAGTACATCCCTGGTCGATCCGACCCATTCATGTTGAAACCAGCGTAAATCGACTACTACTATTTCGTAATTCACTTCAATTCCACCTATTCCGTAATGAAACGTGTTAACAAACATGTTTTTATCACAAAAAATAAAAAATAAAATAAATAAGAAAATATAAATCTAACTTGTATTTACATTTTAACTAATAAAGTATTTACATTTTAATTTACATTTTAATAAAGAAATAAGACGTGTTAACCTAACTTAAAAACAAACTAAGCTAAGCTAAATACATACCACATTTGTGACGTGATTATTTAAATTAGCATAACTTTTTTATTTATAAACCGATTGACATGAAACAAACACTTAATGTTAAGTGATGCTGACCACAATGTATCAGCGAAAACCATATTTAAATCTGATAAGCCGTTTTTGAGATTAGCGTGAACAAACGCACAGACAAACAGACAAAAATTGTAACAATCATTGTTTTGGGTTCTATTTGCGTTGATAAAGGTCCCAATAATATTTTTCTCATATATCTTCCATGTACAGACAACGACCGGTTACAGTTTTATTATATATAGCTGTTGCTCGCGACTTCGTTCGCGTGAAAATTCAGATGTGTGCCTGTATGAGAATATTTCTTACCTAATCTTACGGCAATCGTACATTGTATATTAGTAATAAATATCAGTATAATCCGTCTCTAAGGCGAATCCGATTTAAATCTATTCACCCGCTACCCCTAAAACAGACGAAATTTTGCGATATTTAACGAAACTTGGCACTCCTATTTTTAAAAACTGTAGAAGCTCCATACAAATTTTGTTTCCCTTTATACTCCAGGGAAATAAATTTCGCAAAATCCCGTCTTAGAGAGCACCTATTTCCAAAATTTTAAACTCCCAGCACTTGTAGTTTTTGAGATTTCGTGATGAGATGAGTGAGTGAGTGAGTGAGTGACCTTTCCTTTTATATATGTATAGCTTTTGCCCGCGGCTTCGCTCGCATGAATATCGTTTTTCAATAGACATTTTTATATTGTTTAAATACTGTTTTGCATACTATTTCTAATCTCATCATCATCACCTACCTAAAGATATCCCCCGTAAAACAACATACAATACACAAAGGCAAATTTTCACTACAATAACTTTCACCTTCCCCTCCCTTCCCCTCCCCTCCCCTTCCTTCCCCTCCCGTCTCCCTCCCATCTCCCTCACTTTCCCTCACTTCCCACTCACTCACCACCACTTCTGACTCCTTACTTTCCCTCACTTCCCTCACTTTCCCTTACGTCCCCTTCACTTGCTCTTCACTTGCCCCTCACTTACCCTTCACTGCCACCTCACACCCCCTAAGTTCCCTCTTCCTTTTTTATTTTTACACAACGCCATCTAGACCCAAAGTAAGCATATTATATACTTGTATTATGGGTTCTAGAATACGGATAAACATACTTAAATACTTTTATTTTTGTAAATAGATACATATTATACATATAAACACCCAGACCAATGCAAATAGGCATGTTCATGCTACAAATATTTGCACTGAGCGGGAATCGAACCCGCGACCTCACAGTCCATACACAGTACCACCGAAATACAGAGGCAGTCGATTTCCCCCTGACTTTCCCCTCCTTTTCCCCTGACTTCTCCCTTACTACCCCCGCACTTTCCCCTCACTTCTCCCTTCCTTTCCTCTTCCTCCCCCTCCCTCCAAATTTCAAGTCGCCAACTTTAAAAGCAAAGATCTTTCCATACAATATTTCATCCCTTATTTCACTCCTATAAATCCACCCCTGTAAAAAAAAATTATGAGCGTATTTTTTATTTAAATAAAAGTATTCCAAAACAAAATTTCAAAGCTGTAACTTAAAAAATGAAGACGTTTCATACAATCGATTTCATCCCTTTTCATACACTTAAGGGTTGAATTTTTAATAACCCTTTCTTTGTACACTTCTAGACATTAAGACAAACACACCCTCCAAATTTCAAGTCGCTACGACCAGCGGTTTAGGCTTTATGTTGTCTGTCAGTCAGTCAGTCAGTCAGGACAAAGCCTTTTATAATATGTATGGATGTATGGATTAGACGTATAGCCATCAGGGATCAAAGCATACAGGCTGCTAGTAATGCTAACACGTGATAGAGCCACATAAAGCTGACCGAAAAACAGCTAATACTTAGATCCACACCCACAACTTTTAGTGTCTTACCTTTACTTTAATTACTTAATTAATTAATTCCTTTAATTAGTCATCGCAAAACATAGGCTCACTGGAAACTGGACTCGTTTAAAACTAAATGAAATACTGTTTAGAATGACAGGAATCCGAGGAATAAAAACACTACCAGCTATTCCGCAACCTGTTAAAATATCTGCTTCTATAAGATTTCGTAGTAAATTAACGAATGTTCGATGTGATTATTTAAATTGGCATAACTTTTTTATTTATGAACCGATTGACATGAAACAAACACTAAATGTTAAGTGAAGCTTACCACAATATATTAGTGAAAACCATATTTAAATCGGATAAGCCGTTTCTGAGATTAGCGTGCACAAACGCACAGACAAACAGACAAACAGACAAACAGACAAAAATTTTAAAAATCATTGTTTTGGGTTCTATTTGCATTGATATAGGTCCCAATAGTATTTTTTCTCATATATCTTCCATGTACAGACAGCGATCGGTTACATTTTTATTATATGTATAGATATGATAAAGTTTTAGATAGTGTATTTTGATTCAAACGACAGAACTTTTTGTTTTTATTTATTTAATTTGGCCTATCAAAATGACTCCACCCCGCCTGATGGTAAGCAGTCAGTGTAATCCAGAAGTGGTGGCCAACACACTAAAAGCCATCATCTTAAACTGCTGGTATGGTGGCCTCCACTATGGCGGCTGGGAATGAGGTTAGGGGAAGGGAATGAGAGAAGCGAGGAAAAACAGTAAATTGGGCCTCCGGTGCTCTCACTCACCGAACGCAACGCAGTAAGTAGTACGGATACTACTGCTCTTACATCGATCTTCTATGAGAGGTTAGTACTTCCCCGGACGATCCAGCTCATTCATGCTGAAACCAGCGTGGAACTACTACCGTAAATTATTTTTATGTGGTACGAGTAATAAAGAAGTAAAATATACCTAATGATTGGATTGACTTGAGTTGAATTGGTAAGCCTGTGTTTCCTAGAATGCTCGACATTAGATTAAATGTAATAGAGACTTCTAATTATAAAAAACAATTTTATATTTTGGATAAACATGGAATATGATTTTAAACAGTCTTTGGAGATCTCTGCAAGTCACCTTACATAGAGATTATCCATTTTCTATCAAATTTCATATTTATAGCAGATTAAAACAGTTCTCATTTTTCCTTCCGAAACCAAGACGATAACAGATATGGTCTGTTGGTGAGGTATTACGATGTTATCGTAAAAATAATGACCGTAAATATATATTAATAGTCAGTCATAAAATTGAATTTATTGACTTACATATTAGTGTCGGCAGTGTATAGACAAAAATAATCGTTTGCGGAATGATACACTTTTTCTTTTTAATTTGGCAACACTAGTGATTTTTTATTTAATAAAAAATAAAATAACGGCTTGAATAACTGATATTAGGCTGCAATCGTTTAGTCAGAAACTGCACGTGAGTGGGAGACACGCTTAGCGAAAGATGACGTACATACAAATATATGCATTAATGACCAAAACTTAAAAGCTTTCTTCTTATTGTGTAACAAGAACAAAGGACTTAGTGCGAGTTTGTTTTAAGTTAACGCGATCGACACGTTTATGACGTATGCCCGCTGCAAGCTCTTAACCAATCAGAGAGCCAAACGCAGTAAACGTTTCGATCGCGTTAATGTAAAAACAACTCACACTAGGCACCCTACGCTTAAAACGTAATGTGGCGTTATTCACAAATACATAATTGTTTCGAGAGCTATTTGCTGTCCGTAAACTACTGATTTGTAAAGTCCGCCGCAATACAGGACTTGTTCCTAGTCCGTACTAGAGTTGTCTTTTAAAAAAACAAAACAATAACAAACAGGTAACGCTACAATGTTCTAAAATGCAGCTCTCACTGTAGCTTTTGTTGAATAAATTTTACTTCTGTCCTATACAACAGAAAAAAGCAAATTAAGATAACGTAGGAAAATGGTAATTGGACAGTAAAGCATAATAATGCAGCTATACCTCGGGTATACACCAAGAATGAATATATTCGTATTTATGAGCAGACACGTACCCGGGATTCTCTGCTGCCGGGTAAACTAACTCTACGAAACAACGAGATAGGGTGCATGCATTTTTGCATACTAAAAAATTGCAGGAAATACGCTACGAGTAGCTAGTGCTTGTGTTTAATTTAATTACATACTTAGCTTCACGCCTTTTTATTCCCGAAGGGGTAGGCAGAGGCGTTTGACCACCCACTTTACGCCATTTTATTTTGGGTCCCATGTAACAGGCCATTTAGCGGCCACAAGCCTGTTGCCATTTAGCGGGCACAATTCCAGACTCCGGGCTAATACAGATTTATTTAATTTCTATGTAATAATAGCTTTTATATCTTATAGTTTTCGACATGGTAATGCAAACGTTTTATAATATTACCTTCTAGCATAGCAAACAATTATACGAGGAACGTCTTTGTTTTAGTCGGAGGACTTTCACTGCTGCGACTTTGTTTCTTATGTAAAATAATTATTACACTAGTTACTAGGTAAATATAGTAATTATGTACTAGTGATTAGTATAATAAACAGGTAAATGTGTGTATGATTAATTATTAATTCATATACATATTTATGCCAATTTCTCAAAAAGTGATTCCTCTGTTATTGCAAGAATATATATCCGTATGACAACCGCTTTCCACCCCCGAGTCGTATAGTTGTTTATCCCATTTATTGATATAAAAATAATATACAATTTATTGACGTTATTTTATAACCAACTCAAGATAGATATCTGACAAAATGGTTGGCAATTTGTGAATAATTTGCGACCAAAAGTACATACTATAACGGAGGGGAAGTGATAGCAAAAATTCATTAGATGATGTAGAATACTAATGTAATGTTGGAATCGATACTCATGACTTAAATATACAATACAATGCGTGTTGCTAATGTTAATAATTCGAGACTACAGAAATATGAGGTATTCTCCTTGCATATATGTCGCAGGTAAATTTAATAAATCCGCCGTTTACATACTGCCTGGGCATTTTGCAAACGCTCATTGTCATCGGCATTAAGTAATATACCGAAAGCAGATTGGGCTAAGTAAGGTTAGAAATGTGACCCCTGCGCACGAGCCGAGCGAGCGAAGCGAGTGTACCGCGGCAGCGGCCGGCGAGTGCTATATACACGAATTATATTTGTTGTTAAACTAGTTTAAACATCCCAAATTAGGTATACACATTGCTGGCTTTGTAGTATCGCGGCTTTACCAAATGACCTCTTATCACCTTTAGTATATTTTGTTTGTTACATTTTATGGGTTTGCTTCATAGCTATTCATAAAAATAAATTCAGCTATTATCCGACTGTGGCCTTTGCTTAATGTTCTGAAAATTGAAAATACTGTTATAAATACTAAATCCCGAACATTGTTAATATTTCTTTAGATATACGATCAGTTCCGACCTCTCGGAAATTGGGGACTTTCCGGAATGGAACATCGTATGTATTAACCCAGGATATTGTGTGGATATCTACTGTTCTATAGTAAATTGATTGAACCGTACTACTTCGCTTTGATCGAATCAAAAATTCATTAAAAAAATCTCGGTTAAATGAAAACAATAAAATACTGTCAGACTTTACTCTGCAGTGTATAGTAACTACTCTCGTTAATATTGTACGTATATTTATAAGTTTAAGACTACTTCAGTAGCTTTATCAACGACAAACAAAACAAAGAACAATCGAATTATATCTCCATAGTGGCAGCCTGTATCATAAAATTCATAAACTAAAAAAAATTAATTACGGTCGTAATTTTTACTATTGAGCGACCACTAATAACTATAAACTCTAGTGTCATTTATGACCACTAGATAATAACGCTATTGAAACGTAAACATGGCAAAAGTGAACATGTTAGGCTAAGGCAATCTACAATCAGGCTTGCCAAAACAACCCAGTATAGGTACTCGTACACGAAATTGCAATAATACATTAAAGCCTAACTAAATTGATTTTTCCAATGTGATGATATACATAAAATAGGAAAACAGGCTACTGAAATATTACTTATGAATTAAAATGAAGACGAGCAAGAAAATATATAAAATGTTCGAAACGTGAGCATCACACGGCGAAAGAAAGTTTTGGGTCCAGCTTCGACACAAAACCTCTTTATTTAACTCTTCGAGGTAACTTAGAGAAAGACTCGAACGTATCCTTTGAAAGGTATCATTTGAAGAGTTTCTACGGAAAACTTTAGCAATTTATCAATCTTTAAGGCATGGAGGAGCCAGTAGTTGCTCCGAGGACAATAAAATGCAACGGAGCATCACTGATTAGGGGCAGATTGAATAGATATAAACTCTTTGCTGTTTGTGCTTTGTTAATATCAAAGTTCGTATTTAGTTCATTAGACCAGTTTATTAAATACTTACAAAATGGTGAGATGCTGACCAAGGCAGATTCATTTAAATCATACTGTGACCGCAGCTTATACCTCTTTTTGCTGTAGGGGGAAGCTATGATAACGATTCACGTATATGTTTTCTCTTTTATATTCGTTGTCATATAAAAAAACAATATGTATTATTTTAAGAGTAATTGTAGAAGATTTTGCATCTGAAATGTCAGCTTGTACTTTTTTTTGATATAGAGTACCCGAACGAATATTGTTAAGATGATAAACGTCCGTAAGGGCTAGTGGCACTCAACCGGCAAAGTACAAATCGGTCTCATATTATCGTTTACACACACACTCTTTAAATAAATTAAGTAGGTACCTACGTATTACAATTAAATTTATTAGCCCTGTGGCCTATGGATGAACAAACAGACAGCGTAGCTTTAATAATAAGGTCTCGTTGACACCTGTTTCGTCATAGAACTTTTAATGAGAAATACAAAATAATACTTTACTTTATAGAATCGATGTCTTCCAAGACCAGATATAAAGTGGCACAGTGGTTGCTTAACTGAAGCTTTACTTGAGAGTTGAAAGTTGATAGTTTACCTGTAACAAAAGATTAACATTATTTAAAAAAGAAATAAAATGATTATTGCGTATTTGAATGGTTTCAACTCTCAACTGTTAAAATTATAACATGAAAAATACTATTACCATACATCCTACAACGTGTAACTTAATAGGTTTGCTATTTCGGCGATACCGGCTGAACTTATTACAAGAAGAATAAATTTTCTAAACTTAAACGTACTTAGTAACTACTTAAATTTACGTCTCATTTTTAACATTCAATTAAATCACGAAATGTAAATAGGTTCTACGTAATTTTACAATTACGTACGTCAAGTTTTCACTCGATGAACATATTGATGCGGCAAAATTGAGGTCGTCGCTTCTGCATACTGATGTGGATGATGGAGTGGTGGCAGCTGCAATATATTAACTGATATTGTTTGATAATATGCGAGGCTAGCTTAGGTTCATTATGATGTCAAGCTACGGAGTGACTGATGTGATGTTCGTTCAGTAATCTCGTACTCACCCACGGATAGCTTCGCTATTCGCGTTTGTTTTTTAAGTTTTGTTCGCTCCGCCAATGTGTCAAGACGGTAATATAAAAATATCAATTGTAAAAGAAGTACATACCCTAATGTAATTATAGTAGATCCCTGCTAGATTCAGCATGAATGTGCCGTCACCAATAATGAAAAAAAATACAATGAAAAGAAAAACAAGTTCATCCTACGAATCCAGCAGCATAATTGCCTTATAACAAACAAATTTTGATTTTGTGTACCGAATTTTTGAATGTTTTTAAAATATTAGAAGATTGCTTAGCTATGCGGTTCTATACATAACCGCATATCTAAGCAATCTTATAATATACAATAATGAAAATTTATTTGTTTGTTCGTTGTTCTATGCGTTCCTATTCATTCAATTATGAAGAAACTTGGGTGATTTATTGTGTGTGCATCCGCGAGGTATGGTATGGTACAAACAAAACTACATCTTAAAGAAGAATACAATATAAATGTATGAGGTAGTCTAAGTATTTCTGACCAATTTTTGCTTGTAAGTATTTAATCAGGTTATCGTAAATAGAAAGTTGACCCGACAGAATAGATGTTGTCTCATCCAAATTTTTGTTTTGTATAGCCCGATATGTTCGTATTATTACTTTTTTATATGACCATAAATGAGAGAAAAAGGAATAGTGCATAATATCCATCCACACTTTTCCGGACGTTAAGTACATACCAAAAAATATGGCAAAAGATGTTTAGTTGGGTTGTTCCGTATTCATCATATGACGTCTTATCTTATTTTTTTTTACTCATCCCAAACTAGTATTCCTAACTCATCCTATTACCTAATTTTAATATATTTTCTTATTTTAACCCAAAATTAAAAATTTTCCAGCTTTGCCGGATATAAACATTTTCTGAAGAGATTTTTTTCTAATTTTGTTTTCCTAAAAAACTAATTCAAACTATTACGAATATTTCAAAATGTCTCGTAGTATGAAATTAAAATAGCTTTCTTTCTTTTAGCACTTACCAACGAACCGCATTTTATTTCTATATTAATTTAGTAACTACTTTTTTGCTCATAGAGAGAATAGATAGCTGTCGATAACTTTTGTTATTATTTGATGAAAGCGACGATTAATCTGTTATATCTACTATTTATTTTCGGTAGAACTAACACATAGAAAACTAACATTCTTGTGTTATGTATTTGTTCTGTAACTCTAGATAATTGCTTTTCGACTAATTTATTTTGTGGTGATGATGTTTCTTATATTTTATTTACTTGTGACTGTTTTAATATTCTTTGTCGTGTAGATTTATTATATTATTTATTATACTTAATGTTAGTAGAATAAGTCTTTGTTTCGTCAGAATGTAGGTATGGTCTAGATCATCAGTCGAAGTATAGTTTATGTAAGCAATAGAAGAACGTTAAATAATTGTTAATTTTTCTTCTCTTTCATAGTAATCCATAATTATCGATTTGCCATATTTCTTTTGTAATACCTAATAATCGTTAGGTACTCATACGATTAAAGATTTTTAAAATTAAGATAGTAAAAACAGTATATTATACTGCCGCTTATACTTATCTTATACGTTTTACTTACGTCTAACGTACAAAATGTTCACTTTATACCTTTAATATAAACTTTGAAGCAGTCTTACGTCACAGCCTTAGGTGCTGAACTCACTGACGCTATCTAAACGTTATCAGCAACTAAATAAATTCACTCACAACTACTAACTAGGCTAATCTCTCTAATTTACAATCAATACTAATACTTAATTGTATCCATATACCAGATATCTAATACCAAATATCTTGTTATAAATTATTTAAAGGTAGCTAAAGCTAATAGATACTCAAAGGGTTATAGGACAATCAATTACTTACTTTCTACTTTTTATTACATAATTATGTTTTGAATAACTTAGGTATCTAAACAAAATACGCTAAAGTACCTACACGAAATTTAAATGGTAAGATAACTTTAAAATATAAATTAATATTTATTCATTGATAAATTTGATATCTTTACGATTATTATTTTTTACCAATAGCTGAAAATATTACAATATATAATAAGCAATATTACTCATCAAAACCGATTTCCTCTCTAGAATCATTTGACAAATCTCACTAGTAGTTCAAGCGTAGTGTGTAATAAGAGGGATTATAAAACAAATAAGTCTTAGTGTGCGACGCGTAGCGATGCCGCAATGCTCGACTACCAGGGCTTCAGAGGTATACAAGTGATGTGTACTTATTAATCTCGCTTGCCTTAATGAATATTTACTCATGTTAACGAGATCTGCACTGACATTAGTTATTGCCAGAAGATACAAGCTTGGTAGTCAATGATCAATTGCTGGACGCTGGAAGTTTAAATTGTTAAGTGCAGATGACCGTGTATTATATTCTGATTGCCTGGTATTACTAATCCTTTAAATAGGCAATTGTGGTTGACGTTTCAGTGATGTTCCTGGTTTCATCAAAACAATAAGGTAAAAAGTTATATTCGGTTTCTGTCGAGTTATGTCCTTGGTATCAATCAGAGTCTAGTATTGTGTGCAATTCTATACTATCATATAAAGCGAAATAGTTTGTTTGTTTGTTTGAACGAATTAATCTCGAGAACTCCCAGTCGGATTTGAAAAATTCTTTTTGAGTATAATAGCCCAGTTCTTGAATAAGGTTATAGGCTATCTAACATCACGCTACTGGGGACGAGAGCAGAGCAGTAAGGAATGACGTGGCTGAAACCGTGCTGTGGGAACCTAGTATACTTATAAATATATAGCTCAAATTATATAATCATCATCAAATCATGATAGTTACCTAAATATCACTCATCTCAAAAAATTCTTAAAGCTGAAATATTAATCAGTTTATTTGTACCAAATTATATTATCAGCACCCAGAAGTAACCACAGAATCAAAGAGGTAACCAGAAAGTATGCAATAAGTAATTGCATATTTTACTTTTTCCTGCTTTCCTATTTGACTATGTTATAAAAAGAATGTTGGTTAAAGAAAACAAATACGAAACGACGTAGCCGGATCCTTGTAACCCAATCAGCAATAATATCCAAAGGCCATGCATTTTCATTTCTATTAAAAACAATCTCCGTAATAGCGAAGGGTCTGACCGCGATCAATAGTTATAGCTTAAAGAGTCACTTTGTGTGAGATTGGGCAAGAACCAAATAGAAACTTTTCTTCAAAGACATGCAAGAATAACCTCTATGACCTCTATAGAACATTACGAGTAAGCAACGTCGCGTTATAGAAGCATTTTGGCGACCTTCTTTCAAATTAAATGTTTTGAAGAAAATACATTTTATTGATACTTTTAAAACTATCAAATAAACTAGATTGTTCTAACTATAATGTCTACGAATTAATATCCGTTACTATGAAAGCTGAGCAGAAGATTTTTCGCTTTGACTAGAGAAGCTAGTCCTACTGCAAGTAGTTCACTACCATAGGTACAGAAGTTACTTAAATCTGATAAATTGTATCGACTAGGGGCTGTCGGGTATGTATCTTCGAGAGGTAGGCAGGCTTTTCCTTTATTCATTCATCAGTGCTCCTAATCCTTTTAATATTATAAATGCGAAAGTTTGTGTGTGTGTAAAACTAACACCTCTAAAGAAATTCAATTATCATCAGTAAGCGATTCCCTATATATTCTTGTACCTACCTCTCTTCAGAGATCTCTCGTTCATTGCCAATTCTGACACATTTAATCATAGGAAATTTCATTAATAATACCAACCGCCGAGTAGTGGACGCATGATAGTGAGATGGTGTCAGCCTATAATTATGACCACTGTCGATACTACCAGTGGCAACGTGGTACTTACTACCAGTAAGCATAAAATTATTCGAACACAACGTCAGCTATGTTGCAGTTCGAAAAGTAATAGTTTGCTTATGTATATTTTAGATTATAAAAGTTATATTTAGACATTAATAAACCACGTAACAATAGCCTTTAAAATATACGCATAAAGTAGAAATTAATATGCAACTCGACGACTTTAAAATGCAAGCTTTATTATGCAACATAGTGTAATTTGATCGCGATAAAAAGCAAGGCTTAGCTTAATTAGTGTAACAAGCTCCTTGAAATTACAGGGTGGCTCCCCTATGCAATATTTATGATTTTATGTTACCTTTTGTTGTGCTGTGCAGTAAACAACTAGGTTGCTTATCTTTCTTATCAAGGCCAAGGTTGAAAAAGCAAACATCCATACTTGCTAGTACAAAGTCGTACCAATGTTGACATAGCTTATAGTATGTAATAAAGCAAATTATAGTATTTATTCTCTACTGGTTTTTAAGACAAACGGGCAACAAAGTGATCTTAGATCAATTTCGTTATTCTGTTTCGGGTATCTACGTAACCCTAAAATTAAAATAGTCAACACTAGCATCGGTGCACGTTTTCGGAAGCGATTCCCCTACATCTAATATTGACTATGCTGCCAACTGTAAGCATTGCTAGAACGTGTCATAAAGCTATTAAGATGCAATCTCTTTGTTCGGAGCATTCTATTAAGCAATGCACGCAAGTAGCGCCCGTAGTGAAATTATCTAGATCCAACATCTATTTAGTGTGTTTACACTTTGATAAGGGAAGAGATTGCTTGATACACTGGCGCACGTTTAGGGTAAATTGCCTGTTATTCATTATACTACGCTGTAACTAGTATAGCAAGATCAAACAATTACAAACCCTTTTACTGCATGTATCTGTGTTTATATAGTTGTACTGCCTAAAATATCGTATCTAATTAATTAAACGGTATTTGTATGAGTAGTTGAAGTAGTTTTCGAGATTTTGTGTTTTGTCAATTAATGTAAATCTGCTGTTTTTATATGTATAGTCATAGAGAGCGAATATAGTAAAAATAACGTTTACGATAAATTGATTACAAATAACATAGCAATGTATTTCAAAATCCTTTAAGCAGTTTACAATTACGGTAGTAGATCCAAGCTGGTTCCAGCATGAATGGGCTGAATTGAACGGAGAAGTACTACCCTATCATTGAAGATCGACGTATAAAATATTAGTTTTCATGCTAATGCGCTTCGTTCGGTGAGTGAGAGCGCCGGCAACCCAAATACACCCTGGTTCTTCTTCCTTTTCCCTTTTTCCTCATCACCTTCTCCTGGGTTGGCAACGGCTTGGTTGAGAGAAAATATTACAAGCGAGGTGATATTTATTTAAAAAAGTACATATCAGTGATTTTCTTATTACAATTTGTCGTAAAACTTGTCTAAGTTTAGTGTAAATTCCTAAATGTAAATAACTAACGTACTGCAAGCTTTTAGTTGAAAAGAAAACATACCAATAGAATTGAGAACCGTCTCCTTTTTGAAGTGTGTCGCTTGTTTTACTTAAAACATTCGAATAATTGTACAAAGCAAGACAATCTCTTGCATAATTTGATTGTTTTGTTATATTATGTTTCTACGTAATATATTGTTTGAACGTCGTCGTAATCTCAAAAATATGGGTTCAGTATGCAAAATATTTACATAGATTGGAGTAAACTACTTATATTTCCAAGAATTCAATAAATATATCCATTTATATTGAAAAACTAAATTATTTATATTATATTCCACTTTTATTAAAAAAAAATTTAGTATTTGTTGTTATAGCGGCAACAGAAATATCATCTGTAAAAATGTTAACTCTATAACTATCACGGTTCATGAGATAAAGCCTAGTGACAGACAGACAAACAGACGGACACAAAGTCTCAGTAAAAGGGTCCTGTTTTACCCTTTGGATACAGAACATATTAATTGAATTGGTAATTAAATATTATAATAACTAAATAATTCATAGTAATTATCCTGCTACTGACTTCCAAGACTATTTCTTTCAATATTATATTCTGTATTTTATATATTATGTATTTATTGCATATGCGATTATTATACACTGATACCGTCACCTTCACTGAGCATTTGCAATTACATAACATTAATTTAACTTTGAAAGGGATGTACATGTTCCTGTAATTTAACATAGCGTTACCGCTTTACAGTATACACATATATCTATAAAGCTATATGTATATTGAGTGGCACTATCAACTACTAGTCCTTATATGATGAATACCTGGAAAAAATTTATGATCGGTGATTGTGCAGTATTTAGTTTCAGTTGTATTTTTTCATGAATACAAAAATGACGATGTCCAGATATTCATGAACACAAAAAATTAGAAAGGAGCCAAATCACATGACATTAGTAAAAGGAAATGTTTTGGAGAAACCTATATCAAATATACAGCTCAAGATTTCAACCTTTAATCTAATAAGAGCAGCAGTAACCATAATAATGCTCTTACCTATACTTACTAGCAAAACAATTATTTATTTTTGCCATATTTCAAAAACTTACAAATGTATAATGTACATTATATCTTAAACTAATTTAAAAATTAACGTGATAGTATTTTTTGTCACATGTAAGTAATAAAATAATTTTAGAAAAAAATGAAAACCGACTTCAAACAATACCTGCATGTTCAGTCCTTAACTAAAAAGTAGAAAATAATATTTTAATTACTTCATAGCAAAGAACATTAAAGGGGAATCAACGCAATCCTTGATACCTATAATACTTTACTATTTATAGTTTTAATCAGTTATTTTGGAGTCGGTGCCAGCCAAGAAGGATCTTTAATTCTGGCTTTGCAACAAACTTTTGAAATGCAAGGTGCGGTAATGGCACGCGTGGAGGATATGCCTGAGTGCACTACACGAACGCGGTCATACGCGTGAAGGCAGACATCATTGATAGTTGTGTTCAGATATACATAAAAAATTTGACGCGCACTTATCAGATTCCGTTCGATTTCTTGTATTAAATCTATATTTTTTATTCATATTATTAATAGATTAATCAAGTAGGTTATTTTTGCTAGTAGGTAGATTATTTTTATGAAGGTCATTATGATCCTTCTTGGCTGGCACCGACTCCAAAATAACTGATTAAAACTATAAATAGTAAAGTATTATAGGTATCAAGGATTGCGTTGATTCCCCTTTAATGTTCTTTGTTATGAAGTAATTAAAATATTATTTTCTACTTTTTAGTTAAGGACTGAACATGCAGGTATTGTTTGAAGTCGGTTTTCATTTTTTTCTAAAATTATTTTATTTTTAAACTTTTAGTGGGAATTAATTGTGTATAAATATATTCAATATGGATAGACCTACTAAACGTTCTGCGCAAATGAGACAGCGCCGCGCCGTTTGAAAGAAAGTAGAGACGAGAGGTAAGATTGTAAATAGAGATATAAGGTCCTTGTCAACACTTTCTCGATCGCTTGGCTTAACGACTACCAAATTATAGTGATAACCATAGTCTAACTGCTTCTAAAGAATGAAGACGCTGAAAATGAAACGACACAAATGGTCACTCATCCAGGGCCACTTCGTTTCTAACAAAAAATGAATTTTGAAAATCACTTCGCACTTGTAGCATGGATATGTCAATGTCAGAAAATTCGTCGCAAAAGACATCGACGTGTTGCTTTACACGTCTTCAATTCTTGCATACGTTTTGTTACAAAATATAAAATTAAAGCCAAACCACTAAACCATTCTTTATAAAAAAACATGGGACCCCATTTCGGAGTATACTCTTTCAAATAAAAGAAGAATTTTCCAAATTGGTTTATAAATGACCGAGTTTTGTTGTAACAAACATACAACCACTAAACCATTTCTTATAATAAAAAAATGGGACCAATTTCAAAGTATACCCTCTCAAATAAAAAAAAAATTTTTCAAATCGGTTCTTATATGACCGAGATATGAGGTAACAAACATACAAAAAAAAAAAAAAAAAAACATACGACCCGAATTGATAACCTCCTCCTTTTTGAAGTCGGTTAAAAACTGGCTGTAGTCAAGGGTTCACTTTGCTTGTTCACGAAGTCGCACGGAGTTTTTGAAGATATAG